>CM052798.1:137018192-137088457 GCA_028533885.1 Nasua narica
CAAAATAAAGTGAACAATCCCCAATGTGTTAGAATGGGATCCCCAACATTTTCATTGAGAGGAATGAATTTCTCTGTCTTCCCAAGCTCTGAGATCACTGGGGGAGAGACACTGACACCAATGAAATCGCCAGGGCTCTGCCCCTCACCTTCATAGAGATGTTTCCCAAAGTGTGGAGTGCAGATCACTAATGTTATTCAAGACGATTTTAGATAGTGCATAGTTATGGTAGATTTTGGTTGTCGGTTCGTAATGTGCACTATACAAAATACAACTGGCGTTTCGCATCTGTAACTTCACAACTATTACTGCTTAGGGCAAATGTAAGCGCAAATATAAAAAGGAAGTGTTTTAAAAGAAGATATTAAGTAAAAAATAGTATAGATGGAATGTGGATATGGTCAAAAATCATGAAGATGGGACACGGATGACTAAAGCTTGGGAAACTCTGTTTAATGGAAATGATTTGAAACTAGGAAGAACAGGGTATGATGTCAGCTTCTGGCCATATTTCCTCCTTCCTCACAAAGCCCTGAGCTCAGGGCAGAGGGTGGGAATGCAGCTGTTACCCGAGGCTGGGATTCACAATTTCACACCAGGGACCGAAATACGTAAGAAATGTTTCTGAACAGATAAATCAAATTCATATCCTGCTATAACCGAGGATAACATTACCACCAACTTACAATTAGAAGCACTCTGATCCTTTCAGTTGAGAAGCTAAAAAGCCCAGAGAGGTCACATGATTTGGTTAGTATCATCCCAGTGAATAGCAGCAGAACTAGAACTCAAAGCCCAAAGTTTGCTCATTCTAAATCTTTCTACTACGTTATTATTGCAGGATGAGTCTTTCTGACACTCTAGTCTTATCTATTTCTGTTTCTATCTAGCTGGATTTAAGAGAGTAGCAGGACGTAAAACTAGAGAGGCAATATAAGGTGGCAGGGGAGACCTTATCAGGACTTGGCCAGTATGACAATTTTGGCGGAATTCAGCCAAAAGGTGGAGCTAACAGTTGTATCTCCTCCAGGCAAAAGACCCAGAGGAAGTGACATAAGCAAAGAACTGTCACTAGGACAGTCAGATAATATTGCTATAGATAGAGTCCTCTTCACAGAGCCCTCTTTTAAAGTGTTTTATTTTGGGAAAAAAAAGAAAATGTTTTATCCTGGAATAATCTTAGCTTACAGGAAAGTTGCAAAGGTAGTACGTATAGACAATTCCCATATACCCCTTACCCAACTATTGCTAACATTTTACACAGCCATGGTGTAGTTATCAAAATTAAAATTCATTATCGATACAACACTATTTTTTTTTTAGTGTTGCTAGTTCTTGAGTTTTATTTATTTTTATTTTTTTAAATTTTTTTATTAACATATAATGTATTATTTACCCCAGGGTACAGGTCTGTGAATCATCAGGCTTACGCATTTCACAGCATTTGCCATAGCACATACCCTCCCCAATGTCCATATCCCTATCTCCCCCCCATCTCCCAGCAACCCTTAGTTTGTTTCGTGAGTTTAGGAGTCTCTTATGGTTTGTCTCCTTCCCCATCCCATCTTGTTTCATTTCTCTTCCCCACCCCCCCCCATAACCCCCTGCCCCGCCTCTCAAATTCTTCATTCGATACAACACTATTAAGTGAACTACAGGCTTTATTTGGATTTCTTCGGTTTTTGTTTTTTGGTTTTGTTTCATTGTTTGGTTGTTGTTCTAGGGTACAGCTTAGGATACCATACTGCATTTGTCACGAGCTCTTCCGAGCTCTTCTGGGCTCTCTCCTCCAAGTTGGAACAGCTTCTGGTCTTGTTTTTCATGACTTGGACACTTTACAAGAGGTCAGGTATTGTGCAAACTTTCCCTCAATTTGGGTTCATCTCATGATTAGACTGGGATCAGGGATTTGGGGAAAGAAGTGCCCTTCTCATTGCATCATAGTAATAGATAAATGCCATCAGTATGACTTATCAACCGTGATATTAACTTTGATCACTTGTTTAAGGTGCTGTCTATAAGGCCTACCCACTGAAGATTTTCTTTCCTCCTTTCCATGTTCTGTTTGTTGGAAGCATGTCATTAAGTCCAACCTATACCCACACAAAATTGAGCTCCACCTCGTGGATGAAGAACTACCAAAGAATCTGTGACATACATTAAAACCAGCACAGTCATTAGTAAATATTTTGAGAGAAACACATTAAGACTATGCAAATATTCTCTTTCTCCTTAAATGTCTGCCAGCTGACCTTAGGGTTCACCAGTGGATCTTGCCCACACTAATTATTGTGATGTCCTGATGATGATTTTCTATTGCCCTCATTTCTTCTATATTTACGGTTTAGAATTCACCTGTTCAAAAAAAAATGCTCTTTCTCTTCCATTTATTTATTTAACCATTTATTTATATCACTATGGACTCATGAATATTTATTTTATTCTTTCAGTTATAATCTAATATTAATAATACTTATTTTTTGCTCTAATTGTTCCAGCTTTGTCTATAGAGAACTTTGAGGTTGACTCCTGTACCCTTTTGACATGTTCTATCCTTAAAAAAAAAAAAAGTTTTTTAGTACTTTCAAACTTTCTAGCATTATAAGGTGCTCCATATTTATCTTGCATGTTCCCCGCCTTAGCTCTACAATCAGTCATTCTTCCAATGATTCCTGGTTTCTTTAATTGGAGAAAAGTATTTAGAAACCAAGATGTGGAAGTTGGGTGTGTTCATTTTTACTGGGGTGTCATGCTTCTAGGCACTCTCAATAGACAGTTAGAAAAAATATATATGTATATGAACCCACATATACACACATATCAATATTAATTTCTGTGTGTATTTGTTTGTATATATATAAATATGTACATATGTGTGTATATGAGTATATACGCATAAATAAATATATTTGTACATATTTGTGTAAATGTACATATATATTTTTTTCAGTATAAATATAAGATTTTACTGATACCCCCAGAGCTACTCTGAATATAACTGGCCTAATATTGACAACCAGTGTCCACTTAAAAGCTCCACCTTGTCTCTAAAATCCTAGATTAGCAACTGTTATGGTTTGAATTGTGTCCCCACAAAAAATACATTGAAGTTTGAAGCCACAGTACCTCAGAATGACCTAATTTGAAAATAGGGTTGTTGCAGACATAGTTAAGATGAGGTCATACTAGAATATCCTTAATCTAATATGACTAGAGCCCTTAGAAGAAAAGGAGAAGGTAGAGACACAAAAGAAAGACAGCCATGTGAAGACAGAAGCGGGGATTGGAGTTATAGTGCCACAAACCAAGTAACACCAGAGGCTCCCGGAAATGAAAGAGACAAGGAAGTACTCTTCGCTAAAGCCTCTGGAGGGAACATGATTCTACCAACACCTTGATGGCAGACTTCTAGCCTCTGGAACTGTGAGAGAGCAACTTTCTGTTGTTTTAAGACACCAGTTTGTGATATTTTGTTATGGCAGCTCTGGGAAACTAATACAGCACCTATATATTAGACAACATTTTCTCCCTTCCCCTTCCCCCCACTGGAATACTAGGTTGTTTTTTTTTAATGTTATATTAGTCACCATACAGTACATCATAGTTTTTGATGTAGCGTTCCATGATTCATTGTTTGTATGTAATACCCAGTGCTCCAGGCAATATTATTTTCTACCCTTTATACTTGGGTAACACACAAATTATCCACTTTACTCCAAAGGATATCTCAGTTATATCACATTTAAGACTATCTGGATCCTTCCTAGACCTCTGTCCTTGATTGCAAAGATGGTATCTTTTTTGTTGTTACATTGCTATCACCTGGTTCAGAGCCAGGTACAAGTGCTCACTAAATGTTTGCCACTGGAACACCCGTAGGCCTCCTCTGTCTGTCAACCTGCTAGACTAGCCAGGAGAGTCTCCTTTCTAATACCCCCCCTTTTTTTCTTTTTGGCCTTAAGATCTACTAGGTATGGTTCATTCACCTGTCTTTCTTTCCTTCTTCCCTTCCTTCCTCTCTTTGTTCCATCCTTCATTTCTCCCTCCCTCCTACTCTCCCTACAACTAAATTCACTGGGCACATACCATGTGCATGGACTAGTTTTAGACACTAGAGAATGAACAGTGAACAAAAGAGACAAAAATCCTTACTGTCTTGGAGGCTCACATTCTAATGAAGGAGAAAAAAATCTAGAATCTGAATGGCAAATTACCTATGGCTAAAAGACAAATAAGTAATGGCACAGAATGTTAGACTGTACTTTGGGAATGATTCCCATGAGTTCATTGGGCCAGTTGTGTTCTGGCAGCTTCCTTCCCCAAACCGAAGCCCCTGGCTGAACAGCTGTACTTTTCTTACTCAATTTTTAAATTATTCTCTTCTCCCTAAGAAGGAGAGGGGGCTGAGGGAGAAGGGGAGAAAACAAACTGGCCAGAAAAAAGAGTAGAAAGGAAGGAATAAGAATATTGATTCTCCTACAATGTATTTTGATTCCAGCCCTTCCTGAGCTGTATCAGGCCTTACCTATGTTAATGTCTGTTATAATTACATCATTAATTGAAAACACAACTGTATAATAATAATAATGGCTAGACAGAACTGAGAGGTTGCTCTGTGCCAGGAAGTAGTCTAGACACTCACCAACTTGATCCCACTTAGTCCTCACCACAATTCTATGAGACAAGTACGATAATTTTTCATTTCATAGATGAAGAGCTGGATGCTCAGAGAGGTAAAATCATTTGCTCTGAATCTCACAGTTAGTAAATTGCAGAGTCCAGACACAGATGTCAGCATGTCAGATTTCCAAGGCCTGGCCCTTCCTCCTATTTTTAGGGAACCCTCCCTCCCCAATGGGTGGCACCAGCTGGCTAGAGCTGACACCCAACACAGCCTTCAAATAAAATTCCTTCCATGAAAATGTTCTTCTCAATAATAGACCCTCTTGCTGACCCTGTCCCTTTCAGCATTTCATTTTGAGGATTTCCTTCTTTTTTCTATTTTTTTATTTTTCCTAACTGCACTGTCCCAGTGCTCTGTCTCCCCTGGTTACTGGGGTAACAGATATCTTGGGTGATATCTGCTGGATTTCCTATGGCCATGGCCTCTTTATCTTTCTCAGCACCTCTCAGCCTTCTAATTGTCTCCTTATTATTAAAGCCAGCATGAAGCAATTTTCCAAAACATCCAATTAGCAAGTGCACAGAAGGAACTAGGTCCATAATTAATTAGTGATTCTAGGACACAACAAAGCAAAAGTAAAGCCAAGGATGTGGAAAGTACTGAAAACTGAAACTACAGGAAGAAGAGACACACATTCCAGGACCCTTCCCCACAAGGGGCAAAGAATCGAACAATCCACTCACTAATTCAAATCCCCAAAGCCCCTCCACACATTTTGGGATTAAACAACATCAATTGTTGGGTGACAGTCCCAAGTGGAGCATCTCCCCCTCCAGGATGAATGGCTGCTTCTGGATTTTAGCAGTGAACTGATTCTTTCCCCCATTGTTTTCATGTGAGAAGGTTGGCCCCTCTTTCCTCCCACAATTATTCAAGCCTCTTCAGAGACAGTCTTTCCTGCAAGATGGCCCCATCCCCCAGGATTTCTTACTCACCAGCAGAACAGAGGCCAAGTTAGAACACCAGGATTCAAGAGACCAAGTCAGGATGACTGTGGCAGCTGGGAAAGGGAAGACAGTAGAAGAATGCCAGGATTCTCAGATGTACAGTTACTATTCCAATTTGGAGAAGAAAGGAGGACTTTGGTAGAAGTTTATCCATCTCAAATTTTCCTCAGACACCAACTCATTCTCCAACACACTTGTGAAGTGTAAAGGGGACGGAGTGTTAGGACTGCTTTTAGTGAAAGAGTTACCTTTCCATTAGGAGGAAATAAAGATGATTTCTTCGGGGGTTTTTGGTTACTTTTTTCTAGGAGGAAATAAGGATTATCCTGTATGGTTTTTGGTTAGTATGGACTATCATTATTGCCTGAAAGGCCAGAGCCAACAAAACAAGAAGTCTGAAGAGCATCACAGCAATTTCCCACATCTCACAGGGGTGACATCACTACCATCACATACCTGCCAGCAGGGAAAATTAGAAGACTTATATAGAACACTAGAGTTGTAGGAATCTTTCACTACTTTTTCTTACCTATAGCCCAATTTCCTTTTGGCTCTAGACTGAACTAATACTAGCTTTCAGGGCTGATTTCTGTACTTACGGGAACATACCCAAACCCACTCCACCTAGCCATGGTCTAAGCATTTTGATTACTACCATGGCAATGAATATGAGCAAGGTTGGATGAAAGGAAAGTGAAAATTAGCCCCTAAGACATTCATAAGACACACTAGTTGTTGCCACTGCTGCTCAAAAGAGTAAATAACTATGATGCATGTTGCTAAGCAATGTTGCATTTTCAGTCCTTAATAACTCCATTAGTAACAAAGGATGACACACTACATTTTGAGATTGACGAGCTGCTTTACCTTGCTTCTGTGAATAATTAGCCCAAGCAACCATGGCTCCTAACACAAAGCAAAAATGATTGTCCTTTGTCCCCGAGCTGGGATGCATATTAGAACTCAGTGGTATATGTCCTTTTGGAAAGTCTAAGGGTTCTCTGCTAACCCGTCTCCCATGGTACTTTAAGTCTTAAATAAAAAGACATGAATTGATAAATAAGCACACATTCTTTCCCCAAAATGCTGCCTCTTGCTTATTATATATGTATATATATAATATATATACACATGAGTGCATATAATGAGTGCTTAAAAATTGTGAATTTTAAATACCATACCCTTAAAGATTTGTAGTATAATGATTCTTCAAATATCCATCCTGATTCAAAGAGAGTGCTGCTTTGGGGGATTCTATGTGAAGGTGGCCAACTCTGCAGACCAGTCCCAGATCCTGTGTTGACGACAACTATCCTTCGGTTTATAGATGCTAGAAAATTGCTCAAAACGAGTTGCCAAAAATGGCTTCTTGCCCTTTTCCCTCAGTTACACAGAATTCCCAGTTACCCAGCATTTCCCAGCTACTAAGTAAGTATTAGACAGAAATAGTCTATAAGAAAATAACCTCTACATCAGGATTCTACCCGTGGAATTCTGGAACTTTTCATCTCCTTAGATAAGCAATGCTGCACAAGAGACACTACTGTCTGAAAGAGCACAGAGTCTGGAGCTAGACTTTCTAAGGTAAACCTAAACTACACAATTTCCCGTTGAAGTGACTTGGGCAAACTCATGTCTTCCTGCCTCTACTGACAATGATTAAATAAGTTGATATATGCAAATATATGCAAAAACCCATGATATATACTTAAAACAGTGCCTCCTTCTGGCTCCTTTTGGCTCTGGAGCAGAGTTATATAGCATTTGCAAGAATCTTCAAATACTTCCCTGATCAAAAAAAAAAACTTCCCTGATCAAAACATGCAAATACCTGTTGTAAAGGAGGAAAAAATTGACTCCAGAATGTAACCTTAGGATCAGTATTTGCTGCTTTTATATTTCAGAGGAAGTCACTGACCTAGAGAAGCTAGAAATTGCCAAAATTTGAATTCCTATAACATCAAACTGTTACTAATTATGGTTCTGGTCATATGCTATATGTTTCCCAGAAATAACAAATGTTCCATGGAAAAATAAGTGGCTAATAAGGGTGGGAAAAACATATAGTAAATGTCCATGTTTTTCTTGGCTGACAACTTTAAAATAATGAAATATTCAGTGAAAAGTGTCCAACTGCGGCGACTTTTTACCACCTCAGAAAGATACTCCTTGAACTACTGAAAGTTAGAAATCTATGTTCAAATAGCATCATCAAGTAATTTATTCTGAATCTCTTACATTGTAAATTTGAAAAATTTAATGTCCCAGGTGTTTTCCCCAGTAGAAATTACAGTGGTAGATGTTAAATTAACTCCATGTGATTCTCATATTCAGAAATACAATTTTAGACTGCTGAAGACTTTCAATGCGTCCCTTTGAGAGGAATAAAGAAAGACTTTAAATATAGTTTTGTTTTTGTGGGGTTTTTTTTTCTTTTAGGAATACATTTCTCTCAGACAATTTCTCAATATTGCTATTCGGCAGGCTAAGCGTTTTAGACTTCTTTTAAACTCCTTTTATTTTACTTAAGTGAATATGAATGCAGTGAGTTTTTACAACTATCCAGTGAAAGAAAATTAAATTACTGATCAAGTGCTCACTTATAAAGGCCATATCAGCAGTAGGAAGAAGAGGGTATATTTTATTTCGGTAGCCTTTACACTAAAGAGCAGTGTTTTGTTTTGTTTTTTTTAATAAATCAGTCTGGTATTCTCATTCACTCCTATTTTCTGATATAATAAGGTATGATAATACTGTAGGTGCTAAAAATTAATCAAGATCTGGTCCAAGCTACTTTGGAGACAGGTCCTATTATCTATAGCATGATACTTCTACATGTAATACATGTGCTTACTAGGTGACAGGTAATGCCAGGGGCTAGAATTACAGTGATGGTAAAGCAGACCCAGGCCCCTTTGTCATGGAGCTTATAGTCTGGGACAGTGGTATTTAAAATGTCTGTGGACTATTCTTACCAGACTGCAACAGGGTAAGTATAGATATTGCAAGTAATTGTTTAGACATTTTTCTAATAGTTGGACATTGCTGCAACATCCAAATGTGTGATCGAGTGGACCCCTCTCATCGGATGGAGTATAGATGGGGTTAATGCAGAACTTGCATAGTCAGTTTCCCACAGAGAGGTCTAAGTACTTGCTGTAGATAAGAAGATACATATTGGCATGTGTTGGATTGGAAATTAAAAAAAAAAAATCTAGCTCTCCCCATAGATAGTTTGAAAAGCACTAGTCTAGTGCTTTCTAAGCATTATAGGGAAGAAAGAAAGAGGAATGGAAAGGAAAGCAGGAAGAAGGAAGAAAGGGGAAGAGAGACAGAGACAGACAGGGGTGGGGGGTGGAGAAAGGGAGAGAATTTAATTCTAATTGAGAACATTTGGGAAAGTTCCATGAAAGAAAGGATTCTTAAACATGAATTTGAATTTCAGAGATTAGGGATCACAGCACAAGAAGAGCTAAAAAGGCAGAAAAGTGCAAGGAGATGCTCGTTAGGCTGCTCAGGCCGCCTGGTTCATTGCCATCAGAGCAATAAGACAGAAGCAAACGGAGTTAAGAAGAGGAATCGGAAAAGGTGGGCTGTAGTCAGTTAGTAGAAAGCTTTGAGCACCACGTAAAAGACTCAGAATTTTATTTTTGAGATAATGGTAGTTTTAAATATGACTGAAGATGATAGGGAAATGAAAGAAAGCTCTATTTTACAAAATAACACTGGTATTATTTAAAATATATGCAACATTTTGAGGTAGGAGGCCTCGAGGTACATAATAACAGTAAAAAAGAATTTTTAAAAATAGTTCCCCTAATGGTGCCATATATTAGTCACATGTCTACGTAAATTTATGTAATTTTAAGTCTTCCCAGCACCACAGCATAGTAAAACGCCACTTTAGAAGATCTAATCACGCATGATTGAAGTGATTTTCAAATGCCATTGCTTAGCTTAACAGTGACGGAGAGAACGCACACGCTTCCCATTTTCAGAAACTTTGATTAAACACAGATACTAAGGGATCATTAAACCACTATATTATTGTAATAACTTACACTTAAATGTCAAGTACCATCACCAAAGGACACAAGAGTGGTATTTTTTTCTCTCTGTTGCTCTTAGCTTTCCATAAAATTACAACTGCACTCCTTAAATGTGCCTCATTTAAGTTTCTCTGTGTCCCCAAAGGGCTATTAATTCTTGCAACTGATTGAGTTGGGAGTCTTTTTAAGATTCCCATAAATGTCTTAAAAAAAAAAAATAGGTGAGCCACTAAGGAAGTTTCAAACTTTGAAGATAAAATTTTATAACATTGTGGGGTGCCTGAGTGGCTCAGTGGGTTAAAGCCTCTGCCTTTGGCTCAGGTCATGAACTCAGGGTCCTGGGATCAAGCCCCACATCAGGCTCTCTGCTCAGCAGGGAGTCTGCTTCCCCCCACCCCCTCTGCCTGCCTCTCTGCCTGCTTGTGATCTTTCTCTCTGTCAAATAAATAAAATCTTTAAAAAAATTTTTTATAACATTGTAACAAATAAAAGAAACCTCCCAAAGTGTAGGCACCCTCCCCCCAAGAAAACTGTATTGCCATGTTAGGATTTCACATGTTTGAGTAAAAATCTAATTAGTTACCCTTCTAATTCTGGTTTCACAAAATTATTTTTAATTGTGGTGTAAGAACTATAGAATTATAAAGATACCATCCTGTTAAACTGAAAGCTATACATTTAGGATTGGATGCATTTGCAGTATGACCATAACACAAAGCTAGAACACAGCGCTGGGCGTCGCTGATTATGATATAGTAAAGCAGTGGTTTCTCAACTGGGAGTGAGTGAGCCCCGCCCAGGAGGTATTCGGCAATACCAGAGACGACTGTTGTGACAGCAGGATACTACTGGCACCAGAATGCTCCCAAACATTCTCCACTGCACAGGACAGCCCCGTGCGACAGAAAGATCTGGTCGAAAATGTCAATAGTGCTGCAGGTGAGAAACCCTACACTAAAGGGTCCCAGGATCCCACTAACATTTCCATTCTTCTTGGCATACATGGAAATAATCACCTTGATTCATGTAATCTGAATATCAGAAATAAAAACATTCCTGGAGACTGAAACAGATAATTATTATGCCTCCCTTGGCTCTAATGAACTGTCCTCTGATTTTTGCAAGCAGAAGATGACTTTTTCTTGACTTTTCTTGACTTCTTGACTTTTGCAAGAGCTGAAGGTGACTCTCACAGGTGCCCTGGTTTAATTCCATCAATGGTGATACCTTATATGCAGATATGGAAACACTGCCAATCAAGAAGACTTCAAGCAGATCTTCAGAAAAGACTCAAACAAGGTTCTAGATATGTATAATTTTCTGAGTTGTAAGTCACTGATTATTTTAACATGAATCATCAAGTAAATAACAGCTTTTGGGAATGTGGCAAAGAAATACCTTTCCTTAAATGTATACATTTTAAGATGTATATCTTTTTTGGAGATGGTAAATGTGCAAAACCTACAAAGCATATTAAGTGTATAATAAGACATACTAAGCTATTTGTGTTAAAACAAGTAGACAATGAAACACTCTCCCTCTTGGATCTTTCTCCATCAATATTAGCTTCCACTGTTTTTATTTAAGTCTTTTATTGCTCCTCTCATCCCCCGCCCATCACTCCAAGAAGAGGAGGTAAGGTGCGAGGTGGGCTGTTGTATCACTAGATTCTCAGAAACAAGAATACAAATCTCATGGCTTCTCTCTCTTATGTTCCTCTCTTGGAGTTTCTCCAAAATCTTTAACTGTGAATTAAGTGCCATGAAGAACACCTATTTAGGCATGATCTTAGTGCTGCTAGAATATATCACTTTACTTAACTAAACAAAGGAATCACTACACTTAGATAGGATACAATAAACATTTGAAATTATTTTTTAAATTTCACCTAAAGACTAAGCATACCATTCATGAACAAACAAAAACTTACATTAAGACCTATACATTTCCTTACCGACATATATATCTGCTTGTTCCATTAGAATTTAGGATCCATGTGAACAGGGATTTTGTCTTGTGTGTATTGGCCGAGTGAATGAATGAATGAATGAATAACATCTCCCAAAGGGCACAGTCATTATAAAACCACAAGCTTCTTTTATTTTCACGCTAGTGATAGAAGACAGTAGGACTCATTCTGTTAGAAACTACTCACATTCACTCATTCTTTACTAAGTCTTTCATGATCTACCCCTGCCACCTTTCTAGCTTTGCTCACATCGTGCCCCTCTTACTCTCCAGCAACACTGGCCTGGGTTCAGTTCCCAGGAAGTGTATGTTCCCTGCTACCTTTGGTCCTCCCAGAACATTCCCCTCTATGTTCCCAACCTCTTCAGATTTCTTCGGGGAAGTCTTTCCCAATGACCACTTCTCTAAATGTAGTATCTGTATTTTATGGTCTTAGTTTCCTATGTTTGTTTTTTTTCCCATCATAGTAATGATCACATTTGTAAAACGTGCGCGTTATTTGATGACTGTGTCCATCCCATTTCACAACACTCAACTGTAGGCAGGAACCATGCCGATCTTGTCCCCCATTAATATCACCATCATTTAACACAGTGCCTGCCACAGAGCAAGTACTCGATACATATTTATTGGATGAATAAATGAATTATGTTTCTAGGGATACTATGTTACGGAATATACAAGTCCAGTTTGGACTATATCATTCTCCACTAGGGCTCAGATTGGTAGGTGATTAATCAACACTTTTTGGTTAATTGCAATCATTTATCTACTGTCATTAAACAATCTGCTCCTAAGTCGACATGACACTAAGTCTACATGTGGCAAAATTGCTAGAAATCAATTGCTCCCTTTCTATTCTTTTTTTTTTTCTTTTCTACATACTAATAAAAAAGCAGCTTGGCTTTTTTTTTTTTTTCACTGAATTTATTAGCTATTTTGACATTAAGAACATGACTGTGTGGAAAATGGTGGTCAGGGAATCAATTATTTGGATGATCAGTATTTGTCTCTATTTGAAAACATATGGAAGCCTACTTTAATTATCCCCTAGATATTTGGCGTCTTGTGTTCTCAGCCTCTGAGATAATCTCTTCTCATGACTGTTCTTGAATGAAGGATTCTGTTGACACAATAGGTACTTTTTTTTTTTTTTTGATAGAGGAGAATTTATAGGACATTGAAAATAAAGAGTCGTGAGCTTCCAGGCTAAAAGGATTAAAATAACATTTTTTTAAGAGGAGAAGGAAAGAGATTTTTAGTGCAGAAAACTATAGAAAAATATAATTCCATGCAATGTCATGTAACTGAGAAGCTAGTTACATAGGAAGCCTTGGGGAAGATAAGGATTTCTTGAGGATCTAGATGAAATGACTCTAGCCTAAAGGAGTTAAAGAGAGATACCCAGGTGACAGGAAATCAGAAATAGTGGTACATCTGGAGTCTATTTGTAAACTTCACCTTAAAATAGTTTCTTTACATATATCTTTCCTATCTATTGCTATCAGGATCTTTGTCACTAGGTAAGAGTATCCGAAATTTTTGAACAAAATTCCAGAAAGCACAGGAAATGGGGCAGTTTATTTGCCTCCTCTGGCCATCCAGAGGATGGACTCCACTCTCAAGACAATAGTTGATGATCAGGAAGTGGCTCCTTCACTGCAAGACCTTTCCTGTCAATTTCTCATCCAAATTTTCCTTTTTTTATTCTGGAAGATGCCTTGACTGTGCAGCATGAACTCCTGCAGCCTAGCCTCTCTTTGCTCCACATAAACCAGAAATGAAGTCGAGTGTAGCTGGAGCTCACTCACACAGAGAATCTACAGTAGGGACCTGCCCAAGATCACAGAAGAGAGACTTGCATGGTTGAGGAGGGTCAGGGGACACCAGAAGCTAATAGTAGACATGTTGATTCCTTGCACCTCCAGGTCAAGGGGAATGGTTCTTATATTGAATCATGCTCGTGCTTTCCTGTCTTTGGGGCAAGAACACACATTTTCCTGTTTAGTTTGATGTCAGAAAGATCCAAGGAACCAATGCAATGGCTACTATGTTTATGGTTGTGATGATCATAAGTATTTCAACCAGATTGTCATAAGAAAGAGCCTCAAGGCTGCCTGATCATTACCAACTTAAATGCACAATTCTATCTGGGCCTCCAAGAGAAATGTATTAGGGTTGGGGCTCAGTTCTCAATGATATGAAGAAAAAAAAATTAGAGTTTGCTTAGCATGACCTCAAATATTTTATTACTGTCCTATGTATCTCATTAAAAGGACTGGCCTATCATATTTGCAATACAGACTTTTCACTTTCACTTTCCTGTTACATCCAGATAAGCCATGTTGTTCATCTAATACCTGAACCATAAAGACTTAGTGGGGATAAAGAAAGTGGGATGAAAAAGAAATGAGTACACTTAAATTTCATTTTACATCGACTTATTTCCCTTCCCTGCAACATCAGGAAAATACAAAATAAGGTTCTGTTCTTACCCACATTTATTTTATTTTTGCCATTTGTTCTTCATTTAAAACTATCTGGTCAAGTAAACATTAGATTAATATTGATGCCTTGTTTACAAACAGCCACAAAAAAGTATTACCAGGGCCTAAGCCATATTATTACCTTCCTTATAAATTCTATCTAGCTCTTATCTGGGGCCATTAGCATATCTTAAAAAATTTCCAAGAACTTCATATACCAGTAGATTTTCCTTCCTAAAAAGCCAATTTCCTAAGTATTCAATGAGATGGCTTTTGAAACCTACCCACATCAACAAATTAGGAAAGTAATAATGTTTCTGTCTTAACAGGAAATCCACTATTGCTGGTGCTGCTGCCCTAATTATACCATAATAGAATTTCAAAAGAATTGTTTCTGAATTAAAAAAAAAAAAATCCCATCTACTTGCTGCACAATATCCTCTTCAATTTTCCATATCAAAAGAGTAGATTTAGAAAGTAAGGAAGGGTACACACATATTGCTTTTTTTTTTTTTTTTTGTCCAGGAAGAAAGTCAGGTTTTTACTTCCTGATCATGTCTCCTGTTTGGTTTTTTTTTAAAGTCAATCGCACAATTTCTCACACAAACTTATTTATAAGGTTTCCATTTAATCAGAGTCACCACAGAAGAGAATAGATTTTTTAAAAAATGAGAATGTACCATAGTTTTTCTTGTCAGTAACATACAAATTCATCAAGAATTAAAGTAGCTACCTTGTGACCAAGGTTTAATGGCAGATTAATAAGCTAGCATTTGTTATTTACCAGATAGCAAACATAGAAACACGCAATCACCTAATGGAGATGCAACATTTTTGCATTCTGAATCATAACTTAATAATAATCACAATTTAAAACCTAGACGTTTGAGAGGTTAAAAAAGGGAACTCACAATGTACAGTCAGGCAGCGTCTCGGATCACAGAGCCTTCCACGGGATCACGACAGATTTTATCACCAGCTGCTCAATGGCCCTGCAACTGAGATCACTCGTAATTAATGAATATTTTACTTGAACATTTGACAGTTCGGTAAGCATTATGTAAGGCCGTTACTTTTGTTTCTTCTGTAGTTGCCTTTGCAAACAGGAAACAGGAAACACACCTACAAGAACATATCTCAGCCTAACTGGTCTTTGGCTCAAAGTACCCAGGAGCAAGTCTTCTACTACAGGGGTGATAAGTACGGTCCCCAAAAGGATGGGACTTAGGTCCTAACCTTTCACAGCTTAAAATCTTCTAGGTAGATGCTATGCAGGTGAGCTGCAGGCCCTCTTAGTAACATTCAGGCCTTATAGCCTTAATCCCAGAAGGACTATAAATCTCAGAATAAACTCATGTATATACCAATATGTATAGAAATACATATTATATATATAATATACATGCACACATATACATATACATAAATATATACTATATTAAGTAATATATTATTTAAAAATCTATATATATATAAGTAATGTATTATTTTAAATACCATATATTTTTCCCTGGAACATATATCATGGAATTCCATTCCCTGGAATGGAAACTATCATTCAGGAATCTTTTTTTTTTTTTTTTTTTTATCATTCAGGAATCTTTTGGCTACAAATAACAGAAACCCCAACTCAAACCCGCTTATTCATATAACAAAACAAGGAAATATTTTGGGTTTATTGAGCTGGGGGAAAAAAATGTCCCGATGTAGGGCTGGTTTTGGGAAAACAGGTTCACTACATTATTTGATTCTCCACAATTCCCTTGGCACAGGCATTCTCTGCAGATTGATTTCCACTTCAGGCCGCCGCCCCTTGGTGCAAAAATTACTCCCTGTATCAGTTCAAGACTACATATGTGTCTTCCCAGAAGACAGTGTCAGCACTGGCAGTTTCAGGTTCTGAGGCCTCTGAGATTGGCCATCACTGAATCAGTCACCATACTTTGCTGCATCACTTTAAACTAATCAAGGCTTATCCCTGGAGGTGAGGGGAGGATCATTCCAAAGAAAAATCACATGGAAGGTCATTCAGGATACTGAGAGGAAGGGAAAAGAGATTATTGTGGAGGAAATCAACCAATGTCCACCACGACTTCTGACAATAATCTGAAGATAGGTATTTGAGGATGTGTATTCATGAAAACGCAACTTCTTGCACTATTTAAAGATGTCAACAAGAGAATGAGCTGAGGTTCAAGAGATAGTGATTATCCAAATCTTTACATTCATTTGGACTTTCTGTGAACATCGGATTTGCTCTCTAAGAATATAGGTCAGAATATTTCCACTGGGGCGCCTGGGTGGCTCAGTTGCTTAAGCCTCTGACTTCAGCTCAGGTCATGATCCCAGGGTCCTGAGATGGAGCCCCACATCGGGCTCCCTGCTCAGTGGGGAGCCTGCCTCTCCTTCTCCCTATGCCCCTCCTCCCTACTTGTATTCTCTCTCTCTCTCAAATAAATTAAATAGTTCTTTTAAAAAAGATAATATTTCTACTGTGTTTATGAAATACATTTTATAGTCTGTGAAGCGCTCTTGCATTTGATCTTCCATTTTGACATCCAAACAAAGAACCCTGTGGGGATGGGGGCGGGGAGGGGAACAGGGGGGGTAAGTTGAGGGGACAGGCATTCTCACTGGAAGCTTAGAGGGTAGGGTACACACTGCTGGTTACCTATCCAATTCCCAGTCTACTGTTTTTCCTTCGAGAACCTTAATTTTGTTCAGGGCAGCAATTCGTCCTGTAAAAACTGCAGCTAAGGACGGGCAGGTGGATTAGTTTGGGCCCTGGCCGTGTAAGCTAAAGTAACTACACAGGGCTCCCGGAAAAGCTCTTTAAAAGGGCTCTCCACTGGCTTTTTGATCTTTGCCCTTCCTCTTTTTCATGCCTGAAACATTGATTCAATGCCAGAGATAAAGGCATATTTTGCAGTCATGAAGTGACAAGCGCAAAGACAAAAGCCACATGCTGTGAAGACTAAACCGGAAAAAAAAAAAAAAAAGCACCACTACACTGGGCTGGTTTGCCTGCTCCTGGGCTGTTATATGAGAAGAAAAAAAAAAAGAGAGAAGGGGGGGAACCGGGGGAGGGGAGAGAAGATAAAAGAAGACGAGAGGAGCGGAGAGGAGAGGAGAGGAGAGGAGAGGAGAGGAGAGGAGAGGAGAGGAGAGGAGAGGAGAGGAGAGAAGAGAAAAGAAAAGAAAAGAAAAAAGAAAAGAAAAGAAAAGAAAAGAAAAGAAAAGAAAAGAAAACCCCTCTATTTGGCTAAGCTACTGTAGAAGGATTCTTTTTACATGAAGCTGAACACACTTTAACTACAAGGTTTTACAAACACGTAAAGACAGATGAAGGCTTAATTCCAAAGCTCCTGACTCCTCATCCAACGATATGGCCCATGCACTGCAGTGCCTCTCCAAAAACAGAATTCCTCCTCTGCATACCATACCAACAGGCATTTTAAATTTATGCTTTCTTTTTCAACAAATAGCTTATTCAAATGATTGAGCCGCAGTTCAAATGGTGAGACGAGATTCATCATTTTTGTTTTTTTGGTTTCTTCAACTTTTTAACCTGTGACACTCAAGCACTTGGAGAACTGCTAAGACACGAATGCCTTGGCTACCCTAAAGGAAGCCCATCATTTAACCAAAATTTCTCTCAGAGCTGCCTAGGGAAAAATTGGCCATTTTCCCAAATCTTGCCATGGTTGATGTTTCTTCCTGGACCTTCTCATTCACTGAGGCATTAAAAGACCAAAGAGGAGTTTTGGTGTCTGATTCCACATGTAAGGGGCTTGGAAATCACCACTCTGTCCTAACAACAAGTAGAATTCAATATCTTCTTGCATCTGTAAGAGAGGGAAGGACACGGGGCAAACCTCTGCCCCCAAGATTGGAAAGGGGAGCAGGGGAATACTGGGAGTCTTGGCTTCCCTGGGCAGGGACTTACCAGCAGCAACTGCCATAGGAAGCAGGGCTCGGGTAGAAAGACCTGAACTGTCATTTCTGAATTGCTGGAATCTCTGTGGGGACAACTAAAGTGCTAGTGGGACCCAGTCAATAAAAATGGGGGCCCTCACAGCACTGTGAGAATTACTTCCCAGACATCTACCAGATTCCCACAGTCAATATCAGAGAACAACCTCCTCCAGCTTCCAGAATGCAAAGAAACATTTTGAAATAGGCCAGGACACTCTGTTCATTTTTTTTTTTTTTAAGATTTTATTTATTTATTGAGAGAGAGAGAGAGCAAGAGACGGAGGAGGATCAGAGGGAAAAGCAGACTCCTAGCTGAGTAGGGAGCCAGATGCAGGGCTCGATTCCAGGACTCCAGGATCATAACCTGAGCTGAAAGCAGTTGCTTAACCAACTGAGCCACCCAAGTGCCCTAGAGCACTCTGTTCTTAACAAAGCCTGCCCTCAGAGTAAACTAGTTAACTGGAGCCTAACCTGCTGGAGTGTTATGAAGACCCAACTGACCTGGGGAAGGGAAATACTGGATCCAGTCTCCTCTAGCCTTTCACTGTGGGAGAAAGGAAATACTCAACTGCAGCGCGTGCTAGCCATCCTAAGAAAAGGGAGAGAAAAAAAACTAGAACATTGTGAAGGTCACAGTCCAGAGACACGGGCTCATTAGGAGACTGACACCTAATCACAGGACGTGCAGAATGCCTCCTCTCCTTGAAAACTTCACCACCACGTTACTAAAGATCTATTTATAGCATTTCTTATCACCTGGTACATCATGTCTGGCTATCAGGAAAAAATTACGAGGCATACGAAAAGGAAAAAAAAATCACAATTTGAAGAGACAGAGCATCAGTGCCAGTCAAGGGTGGGAAGATGGAATTAAAAGACTACAGAGCTCTCACAAAGGTTGGAATAATTCACTGAGCCAAAAGTCAAGGAGGAGC
This sequence comes from Nasua narica, assembly GCA_028533885.1. Lineage (NCBI taxonomy): Eukaryota > Metazoa > Chordata > Mammalia > Carnivora > Procyonidae > Nasua > Nasua narica. The sequence goes on from CM052798.1 coordinate 137,037,237, forward strand.
CATACCCAAAAATCAATTGCAGAGGGATTAAGGACTTAGTTGTAAAAAGCAAAATGTTGGGGCACCTGGGTGGCTCAGTGGGTTAAAGCCTCTGCCTTTGGCTCAGGTCATGACCTCGGGGTCCTGGGATGGACCCCGCATAAGGCTCTCTGCTCATTGAGGAGCCTGCTTCCCCCTCTCTCTCTGCCTGCCTCTCTGCCTACTTGTGATCTCTCTTTCTGTCAAATAAATAAAATCTTAAAAAAAAAGAAAGAAAGAAAGAAAAGCAAGATGTTAAAACTTGTAGAAGAAAACATGGAGAATATATTTTGGATCTCCAAATGGGAAAGGAGTTCTTAAGGCACAAAAGTGCTAACTGCAGAAGGAAAGACTGATAAAATTGCCCCATTATAATATTAAGATCTTCGTTTATCAAAATGTACAATAAAGAAAGCAGAAGACATGCCAACATCTGAGACAAATTTGCAACAAGTCAACAAAAGACCAGTATTCAGATTATATAAAGATATGTTACAAATCAGAAAGAAAAAGACAACACAATAAAAGAATGAGCAACAGATCTCACATTTTGTCACAGAAGAGAAAAAACAAGAATGGTAAATGTACATATAAAAGATGAGCAACCTCATTTGTAATCAGGAAAATGCAAATTAAACTGATGGTGGGAGTAGAAGTTGATAGAAGCACTTGCAAACAATTTAACCTTAACTCATGAAGCTGAATGTTTATATGCCTTCCAACTGTATAAACCCACTCTTAACCTATGTTCTCTAAAGAAATGCTTATACGTTGGCCCTGGAAGAGATGCCTAAAATCATTATAACAGCTTTCTTTTTCCTAACAAAAAGCTGTATTTAACACAAATGTCCATCAGCTGGTAAGTAATTAAATAAACTGAGTTATATACATACAATGAAATATTAGACAAGGAAAATCAATAAATCTGAGCTACACGTAACAATTTGGAAGCATAATGAATGAAAAAAGCAAGTATGAGGTAACTACATATAGATCAGGATTTTCTTTCTCTTTCTTTCTTTCTTTCTTTCTTTCTTTCTTTCTTTCTTTCTTTCTTTCTTTCTTTCTTTCTTTCTCTTTTTCTCTTTCTTTCTCTCTCTTTCTCCTTCTCTCTTTTTCTTCCTTTCTTTTGTAAATAAAACCCAAATACACATAATATTTTTGTTTAGGTAAGCCCATATGTGATACATTTTTTACAGGTCCATATCATTTTGTCACATGTGAAGATTTGTGTAACCAGTACTGCAGTCAAGATGCAGAACTACTTATCACCACGCAGAATTCCATTCTACTACCATTTTACAGGCACATCCATCCCCTCTGCTTCCATCCCTTATCCCTGGAGACCACTAATCTGTTTTCCAGCTTTATAATTCTGTTATTTCTAGAATGTTAATCAGTGGAGTCATATAATACATGCGACCTTTTGATACAGTCCTTTTGATATGTGACCTTTTGATATTGGGTTGTCTTTTTGTTTTGTTTTGTTATTTAACTGAGCATAATGTCCTTGAGATCCAAGGCATTGCTCGCACCTAGGTGGTTGCCTGTATCAACAGTTTGCTCCCTTTTATGGCTGAATAGTATTTCATGGCTCAGATGCAGGGCTCGATTCCAGGACTCCAGGATCATAACCTGAGCTGAAAGCAGTTGCTTAACCAACTGAGCCACCCAAGTGCCCTAGAGCACTCTGTTCATTGGATGCACCATGGTTTGTTTAACCACTCACCGACTGTAGGGCATTTTGCTTGTTTTTGGTTTTTGGATTATTGTAAATAAAGCTGTTAGGAAAAACGGTCTATAGGTTTTTATGTGAATGTCAGTTATTTCTCTGGGATATATGCCCAGATATAGTGATTGCTTGGTCAGATAGTTCAGTTTATGTTTAGTTATTAAGAAACTGCCAAGCGTTTCCAGAATGGTTGTACCAGTTTAACCACCAGCAATGTATGAGAGGTTCAGTTTTGCCACATCTTAGCCAATATTTAGCATTATCGCTATTTATTTCAGGCTGTTCTAATAGACGGGTAGTGGTATCTCATTACGGCCTTCCTCTGCATTTCCCTACTAGCTGGTAATGTTGAATGCCTTTTGACGTGTGTATCTGCCATCTGTACATCCTCTTCAGTGAAATGCCTCTATCTTTGCTTTCTCTAATAGAACTGCTTCTTTTTTATCTGTTAAGTTTGAGTTCTAGATAAAGTGTAGGTACAAGTCCTTTGTCAGGTGCATGTTTTGTAAGCATTTTTTCTCAGACTGTAGTTTATCTTTTCCCATTTCTTGGTATATCCTTTCAAATTAATGTTTTCATGTTCTTTGGGTACCTATCCAGTAGTGAGATTACTGGATTATAGGGTAGTTCAATTTTTAACTTTTTAAGGAATCTCTATGCTGTTTTCCACAGTGGCTGCACCACTTTGCACTCCCACCAACAGAGCATAAAAAGAGTTCCTTTTTCTCCACATCCTTGCTCACACCTGTTTCTTGTGTTTTTGATTTAGTCATTTTTGACAGATATGAGGTGATACCTTATTGTAATTTTGATTTGCATTTCCCTGATGATGAGTGATGTTCAGCATCTTTTCATATGTCTGTTGGCCATCTTTGTCTCCTTTTCATATAAATTTTTAGAGTAATCTTATCTATATCTACAAAAAATTTTTCTAAATTTTTTAAATAATTTCATTAAACCTAAATACCAAGTTTGAGGAAAATTGACATCTCTACATTTTGAATCTTCCAATCTAAGAACGTAGTATGGCTCTCCATTTACTTAGATATTTTTTTTATTTCTTTCATCAGCATTTTGTAATTTCCAGCATACAAATCCTATGCATGTTATGTTAGATTTACACTTAAGTATTTCATGTTTTTGAGCTATTATAAATGATATTGTAATTGTACATTACACAATGTACACATTGCTAGTATATAGAAATACAATTGATTTTCTGTTTATTTTATATCCTGAAATTTAGCTGAACTCACTTATTAGTTCTAGGTTTTTATAGATTCCATTCAATGTTTTTCATGCCATCTGCAAATAGAAGCAATTTTATTTTTTCCTTTTGGATCTGTATGTCTTCATTTTCTCTTCCTCTTTTCTTATACTGTGTAGAACTTCCAGTAGTATGTTGAATAGGATAATGAGAAAGGACATCCTTGTCTTGCATCTGATACTATGGGGAAAGGATTCAGTCTTTCACTAGTAAGTATGCCGTTAGCTGCATGTCTCTGATAGATATTCTTAAATTAATTTTAAGAAGCTCCCCTCTATTCCTATTTTTCTGAGAGGATATTTTTTTTTAAAATCAGGAATTACTGAATTTTGTTGAGTAATTTTTCTGCTTCAATTAGCATAATTGTAGTGCTCGCTTCGGCAGCACATATACAATTAGCATAATTGTGATGTTTTTCTTTAGACTGTTTACATGGTGGATTATACTGATTTTCAAATATTTTTTAAAGATTGATTGATTGATTGATTGATTTGACGGAGAGAGAGAGTGTGCACAAGCAGGGGGAGTGGCAGGCAGAGGGTGAGGGAGGCTGATGTGGGCCTTGCCTTGATCCCAGGATCCTGGGATCATGACCAGGGCTGAAGGCAGATGCTTAACTGACTAAGCCACCCAGGGGCCCTGATTTTCAAATGTTGAATGAACCTTACATCCCTAGAATAAATTCCACCTAGTCAGGGTATATAATTATTTGTATATATTGCTGTACGTTATTTGCTAATATTTTGTTAAGGAATCTTGCATTTATCTTCATGAGGGGCATTAGTCTCTAGTTTTCTTATGTTGTACTGTCTTTTCCTAGTTTTGGTATCAGAGTAGCTTCATAAAATGAATTGGTAAGTGTTCCTCTTCTATTTTCTGGAAGAAATTTATAGGGTTGATGTAATTCTTTAAATATTTGGTAGAATTTTCCAGTGAAACCAACTGGGTCTGGAATTTTCTGTTTTGGAAGTTTCTAATTACTAATTAAATTTTCTTAGTTATAAGGCTATTCAATTATCTTAAATTGTGTGAGTTGTGGTAGTTGTACTTTTTGAGAAATTGATCCATTTTAAATAAGTCATGAACTTTATATGTGTAGAGTTGTTTGATGTATTTCTTTATTATTCTTCTGATGTCTGCAGGTCTGTAGTGATGGTAAGTCTTTTTGATTCCAGATACAGGTAATATGTGTCTTTTCTCAGTGTGTAGGAGGGTTCTCAATTTTGTTGATCTTTTCAAAGAATTGGCTTTTGGTTTAATCTATTCTCTCTACTATTTTTCTTTTTTCAATTTTATTGAGTTCTGCTCTTTACCATTACTTCCTTATGCTTGGTTTAGGTTCATTTGCTCCTTTTTACAAGTTTTTTTTCTTTTAACTAGTTTCTGGAGATGGGACTTTCGATCATTAACTTGAGAATTTTCCTCTTTTTTAACATATTTAGTACTATAAAATTTCCTCTCAGAACTGCTTTAACTTAACCTCACAAATTTTAATATGTTGTATTTTCATTTTGTCTATTTCAATGTACTTTTAAAAATTCCTTTGTAATTCCTCTTTGACCCATAAATGGTTTTAGAAGTTTGTTGTTTCAGTTTCAACTGTTTAGAGATTTTCTCATCATTTTTCCATTTTTGATTTCTAGTTTGATTCCACTGTAGTCAGAGAATAGATTCTGAATGATTTTGATTCTTTTAAGTTTGTTGAGGTTTGTTTTATGGCTTATGGCCTATCCTGGCATATATCTTGTGGTGCTTGAAAAGAATGTCTTTTCTGCTGTTGCTGGGTGGATTCTATAAATGTAAGTTAGACCTGGTTGACTGACAGTGTTGCTGTGTTCTCTGTACTTGCTGGTTTTCTGTCAGTTGTTCTGTGAATTGTTAAAAGAAGTGTGTTGAGATTTCCAGCTCTAATTATGGACTTGTCGATTCCTTCAGATTTATCAGTTTGTGTTTCACATGATTTGCTTTATTGTTTGGTACACGGTACATATTGAGGATTTGGATGCAAAATATTATGTTTGCTATGTCTTTTTGGTGGATTGACCCTTTTATCATTATGTAGTGTCCCTCTGTCCTTGGTCATTTTCTTTGTTCAGCAGTTTTTATCTGACCTTAATATAGCCACTCCTGCTTTCTTCTGATTAAAGTTTGCATGATATATCTTTTTCTATCATTTTACTTTCACCCTCCCATATTGTTGTATTTGACAGTAGTTCTTGTAGATAGCATATAGTTGGGTCATTTTTTTTTAAAGTAAGCTCTACACCCAATGTGGGGCTTGAAATCACAGGAGTCACATCCTCTACCAATTAAGTCAGCTAGGTGGCCTTATTTGGATCATTTTTTAAAATCTATCATGTCAATAAAATAAAATAAAATCTATCATGTCAATCTCTATATTATAATTTGTATACTTAGGCCATTTACACTTGATGTAATTACTGACATGCTTGTCTGTAATTTTATTTTTTGTTTCCTATGGTCTTTATTTTCTCTTTCCCTATTTTCATTTTCCAGCCTTATTGTGGATATTTGAACATTCTTTAGAATTCAATTTTTATTTATCTGTAGTTTTTTTTTTTTTTTTTAGTATATCTCTTGGTATAGGTTTTTTTTTTTTTTTTAAAGATTTTACTTATTTCTTTGACAGAGGGAGAGAGATCACAAGTAGGCAGAGAGGCAGGCACAGAGAGAAGGGAAGCAGGCTTCCGATGCGGGGTTCAATCCCAGGACCCTGAGATCATGACCTGAGCCGAAGGCAGACGAAGGCAGAGGCTTTAACCCACTGAGCCACCCAGGCGCCCCTCTTGGTATAGCTTTTTAATGGTTGCTCTTGATATCCCCTTACATATGGATAACTTGCCAGAGCCCTTTGTTTTCAAAGTTATACCAATTCAGTTAGAATCCCTACCTCCCTTTACATCCTTTTACTCTTCCTCATTTATAAAATAACTTTTTAAAATATTTCCTCTATGTACATTGATAGTCACATCAGACAGTGTTATAGTTTTTGCTTTAATCATCTAATTTAGAAAACTTAAAAGAAGGAAGGCTTATTGTATTTATCCCTATTTTTACTTTGTTTTATTCTTCCATACTGATGTTCCCTCTTCTATCACCTCGTTTTTGTTTAGAGAAATTCCTTTAGCCATTTTTTTTAAGATGAGCATGCTGGTGACACATTTCTAAGTAGTCCTTCAGCTGATTTCAGTCTTGATTTCCCCTTCATTTCTGATGGATGTTTTCACTGTTTGGGCTGACAGTTCTTTTCTTTCAACATTTGAAAATTTTCTGCCACTTACTTCTGGCCTCTATGGTTTTTGATGGGAAATCCACTACCATTCTAATTGTTTTTGCCTTATGGATAAGGTCTCATTTCTCTCTTGCTGCTTTAAAATCTTTTCCTTGACTTTATTTTCAGAAGTTTGACTGTGATATGTCTTAATGTGGATTTTTTTTAAAGATTTTATTTATTTGAGAGACAGAGAAAGTTGGAGAGAGCATGAGAGGAGAGAAGATTAGAGGAAGAAGCAAACTCCCTGTGGAGCTGGGAGCCCGATGTGGGACTCGATCCCGGAACTCAAGGATCATGACCTGAGCCGAAGGCAGTTGCTCAACTGAGCCACCCAGGCGCCCTTGATGTGGATTTTTGAGGGTTAGTGCCATTTGGGGTTTTAACCCACTTCTTGACACTATAGGTCTGTTTCTTTTGTCAAACTTGAAAACTTTCAGCAATTGTTTCTTCAAATACTTTTTGTCCTCCTTTTTCTCTCCTTCCAGGATGCTGATGATACATATGCTATACAATTTTTATATTCCCTTGGGTCCTAAAGGCCCTGTCTTTTTTTTTTCTCCTCCATTTTTAGTCTATGTTCTCTGTTGTTCAGATTGGGTAATTTCTATTATTTTATCTATAAGTTCACTGATTCTTTCCTCTGTTTCTTCCATTCCACTGTTGAGCCCACCCACTAAATATTTTTTGCTTCATTTATTGTATTTTGTGATTTCTAAGAAGCTGAAAAAGACAATAAAATTTTAAATGAACAGAAAAATCAAGCCAAAACATTTTTTCAAAGTTGCAAAAGGAAACAACTCTTTTCTGATTCCTCTGAAATGAATAAGTTGATGGATAGAAAAGGGGTCCAATGTCCATGCAGATTGATAAGGTCTTGCTTCCATTCAATACCCTTCTTGAGAACATGTCCTGAGGGTACCTCTCCAGGGCAATGTGGTTGTTCTAAGCATAACTGACTCCCAGAGAGAGGGCAGGCAGTTGAGGCAGGAACAAGCAATATTTTAGTATTAAGCTGTAACATACTACAGTGCTATGATGATATAGAGCTTTCTTCCTTTGGCCTTTTCAATCCTAACTCCACCCCTTCTTATTTTAACCCTTGAGCTCCCTCAGATCCTTTACTCTTTGCATGGATTTTTACATTTTTCTCTTCTCTGGCATCATCTTCCTCTGGCATCCTTCTTGTTTACCTGGTCTCCAACCCTTTTTGTGTGCATGACATTTTGTGCGTGTGTTGATCCCCCAACCCAGCTCCTTGATAGGGGCTCTTGAGCTGGCTAAACACCACTTATACATTATAATGGGTTCGCTTCACCAATGCTTATGTCACTCTCCAAAACTAGTGAAATACAGATCTTTCTTTCTTCTCTTTACAGTGGGGGTCGGGGAGATTGATTTTCAAGGTCCATAGCCTCCTCTCTCTAGGGAACGTTTCTATGAGATCACCAGCTGCTTCTGTACATGCTCCTTCCATCCCAAGCCCAGCACGTGGAGTCAGGAAGAGAAATGGGTGGGAGGACAAATTAACACTGAAAAGGTTGATAAATACTAACAGCAAATACTAAAAATAAGTAGGCAGAAGTAGTTTACTTTTAGGAATTTCATTTGTGCCTTTGTGTTGAGGGTGAAGAGGAGGGAGAGAAAGAGGGCTGTGGAAAAGGGGCTGGAAATGTAATGTTCTCTGGAGGTGGAGGTACTAAGAGTTTCCCCAGGCAGACAGCACCACCCTACCCCCTCCCTGAAATAACTTTCTCAGCTTTCTCAGGCTTCCACAGTTCTGAAAATGGCTCCCTCCTTGTGCCGCAAATGGCATGCCTGTTCTTGACAACAGAGAGGAAAAGCAGCTAAGAGGTTACAGGCTGCTTTGCTCCTCAACTTCACGCTCTCCCAACTTTAGAATAGTCTGGCCATCTTTTGACCTCAGCTGCCCTAGAGTAGAGGGTGGTCGGGATCAGTACTGTGTCACCTGTATGTCTCTGAGTCCCTGGTATGCTGGGTGTGACATGACACAATCTACACGATGGATATAGGATCTCACAGAGTAGAAATTGCACATGTTCCCCCAAAATGGCTTTTATGTAACATGGGGGAAATAAATGGTTCCCACTTGGATGAATTATATGCATTTTTGGGCTCTGCATCATATCTGTCCCATTCAATTAGCAAACAGGGAGTATCTTGAGCCTGATTCTTCCCCACGCGTTCCCCCTAATCCCTCCTCCCTAACTCTCAATAGCACTATCAGACAGCAAAAGTAAATAAAAGCCTTCCTTCCTCTTCCCTACTCTCAAAATCTCTACATCTTTATCTCCCTCTCCTTCTTTCATGACTTGGATGAGGACAGAGCATCCTCCATACAAAGGTTAATCCCTCCATTTATGCCCTGATTCTCCCCTCCAGCATCATCCACAGCTTATTCCATCTTAACCCCATCACTCCTCTTACATCTTCAGGATGCCACTTCCCTGGGCTCCTCAGAAGCTGGAAAACAGCCCTGGCCTTTCTAATCCTCAAAACCTGCCTTCTACTTTGTTTTTCTTTACCATCTCATATCTCCCTTCTGTTCTCCATCACAATTTCTAAAAGAGTGATCTACACAGATTATTTCCATCTCCATTACTTTACTCCTTAACCCTTTGCAACCAGACCTGCACCTGCTTTCTCAAAGGTCCCTAATGAGTGTCACATTACCAGATGCAAAGGCCTTGATCTTCTTGTTCAGCTCTTTGGAAACCGACTCTACCCTTTGATTTTGTTACAGATTCCTGGGATCTATCTGATCACTTCTAGGATTTTCTACTATCTCCTCCTCTTCTGACCATCCCATAATTATGGGCCATCCCCACAGTCAAAGGTTGCCAGATTTAGCAAATAAAAATACAGAACACTGTCAAATTTGCATTTCAAACCAAAAATGTATATATATTTTTTAGTATTGGTATGTTAAATATTGCATGGAAAATTCTTATACTAAAACATGTTTTTTTGTTGATCTGAAATTCAATCTTAACTGAGCATCTTGTATTTTATCTGGCAACTCTACCATAGCTGTTTCTTCAGCACTCATCTGCTCTCTCTAACCTCCTCCCTTAAGATGTTTTTGATGCCCAGGCTTCAATGATTATCTTTCATCAGATAATTTCTAAACTTCCATCTCCAGCAGTTTCCTGCCCTTCTCTCTCTCTCTCTCTCTCTCTCCCTCCCTCTCTCTCTCTCTCCTCTATTTTCTCCTGGATATTTTATAATATATTCAATTCACTTTATATAAAACCAAACAGTATTCTTGACCCTAAAACCTACTTCTATGCCTGGCTTCTCTATTTCTACTAATACCTTTTCTACCCTCTCAGTCACCTCAACTCCAAATCCAGAAGCCCTCACTAATCAAGTAGCTGAATACTGGTTCATTTTACTACTCTCACTAGCACTCTCAGATCTTTCTTCCCGTTCTCATGGATACAACTAACTAGAGGCCCATGTCATCTCTGAGGAATACAAACCATACTAGGCTACTGAAATTGTCTTCTGATTAGTCCCCTTACTTCTATTCATCCACCTTCCATCCCTCCATACTCAATTAACAACCTAATTAAACCACAGGTATAGATATGCCATTTCCCTGATCAAGGAAGTTTCTGCTGGCTCCTCGTTAAAGTTCAAACTCCCTAGCCAGTATTCAGAGCCTTCGCTAAGTTGATCTATCTCTTATCTCCCTGTTGTTTCCTGTATGCACCCCAAATTTAAGACACATCAGAACACCATGTCTGGGGCTTTCCTATCCCTGCTCACACTCAAACTTAGAAGTAGACTACTCTTAAAATTCCTGCATATAGAGATGATCACTAAATGCTTGTTGAATATGCGAAGTCAGTTATCCATATTAACAGAAATGAAGTAATTAAATCCATAAACCATTTATGTGATAATACTAATGAATGCATTTTTCAGCAAACCCATTTTTTTCCTTCTACCAGTTATGGGCAATATCAAACTCATAAACATCTCATGCTTTGTGATGTCAAGTCACAACTGGACTCTCACAGAAGACCTATAGGGACACAGATGGACACAGATCTCACCCACTCTTTGCTGCCTCTCTTGATTTACTTTTTGAACTCTGATACCTTCCCCATTTCCCCCAGTTCTTACAAATGAAAGATCATAATATTCTCTGTAAATGTCCTTGAATTCTTTGTTACATAAATTTCCCAGTGACTGTGTATTCTAAACTGTTGCCAACCCCACATACTGATCTAAAAACATCTGAGTGCTTTGATAATCTAAATCAGAGGTCCACATTAGGCTAGACCCTAAATATTTTAAGGTTTGCAAACCATATGGTCTTTGTTGCAACTACTCAACTCTGCCGTTGTGGCCCCAAAGCAGCCACAGACAACACAAAAACAAATGAGCAGGTCTGTGTGCTGATCAAACTTTTCCTACAAAAACAGACAGTTGGCCTGCGGGTCAATGTTTGCTGACCCCCCACCTCAATCAACCATTGAGGATGATGCAACATTTACTTCATGTTTTCTTTCCAAACTGTATTTCACTGTGGTAGTCTCTTGATTGGAAAGACGGCTGGGATTTCATCTGATATAGCCCTTTTTTCCCCCCACAAAATTATACTGAAACCAAACTCAAGACCCCAAAGTGGGTGGGGGGAAATACAGAGTGGGGACCTGAAGCCAGCTCTGGGACTTTCTTCCCAGTCCAGTGGACATCACCCCATGCTGGGGACAAGATGAGGCAAATGGAGTTAGTAGCACACTCTCCTTGGGTACAAATCTTAAAGAGGTACCTAAAAACTCAGTAATCAAAATAAATACTTTAATGTAATATTTTTGAAAATCAAAAAGATCCACAATGAGCAAAGCATCAACATTTTAAGTAAAGACATGATCACTATTACTGATTTTTTCTTTAGTCTTGGGCTCCAATATGGCTCTGCATAGCACTGTTTCTGATCCTACCTTTATTTAAAATGTTGACATTTTGTTCATCATGAATTTTTTTGTATTAATTTTGATTTAAAAAATAATGTGTTCAACATTATTTATCTTGATTATTGAGTTTTACAATGCCCTCTTTAATTTTGTGCCACAGTAAGTGCCGTATTCACCTCCCTCCCAATCCCTCAGAATCAAGCCCATGTTGCCTTTTGCACTATCAAAGTCCATGATCATTTCAGAGAATGATGTACATCTCTTTAATGTTACCTTTAAACTAGATCGTTCCTCTTGGCTGCTTTGATACCATTTTAGTTACTGGATCTGCCACATACACAGGTGGATTTGAAACATGTGGAAAATCTTGTACCAGACTGTCTAGAGTCTCTCTCTCTCTTTTTTTTTTTTTAAGATTTTATTTATTTATTTGACAGAGAGACACAGCTTGAGAGGGAACACAAGCAGGGGCAGTGGGAAGGGAGAAGTAGTCTTCCCACTGAGCAGGGAGCACGATGCAGAGCTCAGTCCCAGGACCCTGGTATTATGACCTGAGCTGAAGGCAGACACTTAACGACTGAGCCACCCAGTTGTCCCTTTAGAGTCACTTATTAAGAGACATATTAAGATGATGGGTAACTAATATTTTATTAAACACATACCAAGTGCCAAGTGGTACTGTCCTAAAGAACTTTATATCCATCATTTCATTTAATCTTCAAGACAATCCCATGAGGTTTGATTATATTCTTTTGTATTCATGATGAAACAGAGGCTCAGATAAAATGAGATTATAGAAAATGCTAAAGCCAGGCTGAAGCTTTCTGCTACCTCACATTATCTGTCAAGAAGCTGACATTTTGGACATGGTTAAGGCACTTTCACGCCTTCCTACCTTATATTTGCACAGAACCACTCTCATTTATAAAGAACTTTCAAATGCTTCATCTCATATGAGCTTATAATCATAGGTGAAAATCTCATATTTTAAGGATATTTATTTATTTATTTATTTATTTATTTATTTAGAGAGCATGTGAGCCGGTGGGAGGGGGGCCGGAAGGACAGAGGGAGACACAGAATCTCAAGCAGATGTGGGGCTTGCTCTCATGACCCTGAGATCATGACCTGGGCCAAAATCAAGAGTCAAGACACTGAACCAACTGAGCCACCTGGGCACCCTGAAAATCTCATATTTTAGACATGCCAGCCATCAAATACATTATATGAGTGAGAACATATTGAGAAACATTAAGTGACATAACACAAGGTCATCAGCTAATAAGTGGCAAAACTAGAATTAAAACCCCAGATCCTCTGAGGCCTAGTGAGTTTTCATTATACCCTTTGCACTCCAGAGGAACACACCCAACGTCAGTATCTTTGACCCAATATTATCCATGTTCAGATCATAGTGAATAACTTAAGGAACAGTTTCCTTAGGAAGAAATAGGAAGAAATTAGCACATAAGGGAAGGAAGCTAAAGTATGGAGCATTATCTATCCTAATGAGGAAGATCTGGGTTTGAAGAAAACAGGGGCATCAAAACAGATGCCTATGAGGTCAGGGGTTTAAAGGAGTATAGGGGGCATTAAGAGCCTCTGGAAGGATGCCCTGAGCCTGAAAGAGGCTCAGAAGGGCAACATCTACCTTCGCTAGCTGCTCTGCCAAAGGTCATTCCTCTTGGGGCTAGAAGCCATTGTAATTATAATCAAAGCAATTCTGTTCCAAACGCCCTAACATTTCTGGATTCCATGCTGCAAGAAAGCAAAGGAATAATTTCCAACTTTCAGTTGCTTCACATGCCAGCATGATTTTGTGATGGAGAGGAGCATCTCACAGCACACTGTGGAGACCATTCAGATGGGGGAGAATAATTGGACGAAAGTGAGGACAGGATACAGGAGCAGAGGAGAGGGGCATGAGACATTAGGACATCACTTCCAACCCAAAGCTGGGGAGAAAATGGCAGGCACTCCATTTTGGAAAGAAATCACATTTCATGTTACTCCAGGCAACTTCCAAGGAGGCATCAGCCCACGTGGGAAGCTGCATCTGATATTATATCTCTATAACAAGATGCACAACAGGCACTCTCAAGTGTTTAAAATACTTGAACGTGCAAAGTTTCACAGTCAGTCACAAGTTCGTAATTGCTACGTGCTTCTTTCACCAGGGAGATGCTACACCGTGCTGGGACTCCACAGGGCAACATGGCTTCCCCACTCCTCAAAACACAACAGCTCAAACCATCCTCTGGCAATTTTAACTACAGAGGAAGAGAAAACACCCCAGGCAGAATGTGAGAGACCAATTTTGTAAACAGCAGGATGGCAAGGTATAAACAAGAATGGAAAGAAAACATACAACTTAAAAAAATAATCATTGCTATTGACAAGGACCTTAAGATGGGAACAAATTCAGTCTCAAATATCGTGGAACAACAAAAGCTCAGAGGTGTTAAATCACAAGCCAGGCGGCTGCAGGAATTTGCTGGGATCCATTCCCATCTGCCAACTTGTCCCTTTTGGCACCAGGCTGGATGGCAGAGACTCCTCTTCTAGTTTCACAAGCTTGGGGGTTGTTCTTTGGTTTTGGTTTTTCCTTCCATTTTCAACCAATCCAGCATTTTCAAGGCTGGTGCAACTTTCCCAAGTCACATCTTTCTTCTTCTCTGACCCCACAAATGAAGTTGCTTTGGAGAATGCCATACCACAATATTTCCATCTTTCATTTGACTGAGTCATGTTCTTAGATGCAAGGAAAATATGCTCACATATTTATACTAAATCTTAGTAAATCTTTTATATAATCACTTATGTTGTTGGAAGATATAATGCAGCCAAATGCCAGCATCTTCCATACTTTCAGTCATTCTACCAGTAATTAAGCGCTGAACACATACTCTCAATAGCAGCCTGGGATAACGGAATGAGTTGGGTTCTGGCCTTAAAGACCACACAGTCCAGTGGAGGAGACAGACTCAGAAATAAATAATTCAGAGAAGGGATGAAGCTCCCTTAGCCCTCCTCTGATATTTTTTCTACTTCCCAGAAGTCTGTTTCCAAGCCAAATATGCCTTTGTAGGCCAAGTGATCAGAGGATTAAGTACCTATGGCTAAGTAAGCACAGATAGATACTAAACAGCTTTCATGTTTTCCTGTGAGGAAAGGAAGTCCTTTCTAGAAAGTTCTCTTGCATCTTCCTCCACCTCCATCAATGCCTTGCTCTACAAACCTGCTCTCAACCTCAGACCTCCAAACTGCCTTGTTGGACTTACAATCCTCCCTAGCTCTAGTGATTATTATTGACGGCACCTATCTCATGCATATTTATTATGTGCCAAGAATGGCCCATATACTAGTTTGTCGAACTTTCATAAAAACCTTGGGGGTGGGCTTTGCTTTTTTCTTTTTTTTTTTTTTAAGATTTATTTTTAAGTACTCTCTATATCCAACATGGGGCTTGAACTTACAACCCTGAGATCAAAGGTCATACACTCTACCAGCCAGGCATCTCTCAGGATGGGCTTTGCTATCCTGGTATTACAGGGAAATGAACCTCAGAAAAATTTTGGGAACTTGCACAAGGCCATAAAGCTGATAAGCAGAAAAACTGAGATTAGAAGCCAGGACTGTGGGATTAGACAGGTTCTTAAACACTATACTAGTCTGCCTTGGTAGGCATGTGTAGTCCAACTCCCCTGCTAGGTTATTCACACCGTAAGGATAGAGGTTAGCATTTCCTTTTTTTAACAGTCTCAAGGCAGGGTGGGACTCTGAGCAGGCAGAGTAGGCATCTGCTTGTGCGATACGATTTAAGGGAAGCTGGACAAAGATGGATTAAAAGTATCTCCACTGCTGCCTAGCACAGTGCCTAGACTTTCACCACTGGAAGTGCATTACTTTGGGCCTTGAAGTCTTTCTGGTCTCCAGGGTTGCTTTATTAGAACACAATTGCCCTAAAAGGAGTCATACTCAGCTGAGACCTCGGAGCATGAGTCACGGGAGAGATGCTCAGAAAGGAGCCTGGCAGCTCCGAGAGTGGGCACAGCGGTCCTGAGGGGACAATGGGAGTTTCTGAAGACAGGACTGGACATTTTGTCGAACTGGCCCCACCTCTGTGGCCCCCAGCACAGAGGGAGGCAAATGGAAGGTATATAATTCCTTTGGTTTGAGGAAACACTATTTGATCAGGTGTAAGAGTTGCAGGCATGGGGCATGGAGGCCAGTGGGCATCAAACGCCGAGGATCTCGAGCCTTGTGAAGGCATAAAAAACAAGAAGGTGGAATCCTTGCCCTCAAAGAGCTTATAGTCTCTTTGTGGAGGGTAATTATCAATAGCAAACAATAGGTGTGTAACACAAGACAGGAATGACCAAGCCCGGAATATATGTAATATATACGTATAATAGGAAAGTGGGGAAAAGAAGAGCTCAGTGTGGGGACGCCTGGGTGGCTCAGTTGGTTGGGCAGCTGCCTTCAGCTCAGGTCATGATCTCAGCATCCTGGGATCGAGTCCCACATTGGGCTCCTTGCCCGGCGGGGAGCCTGCTCCTCTCTCTGCCTCTGCCTGCCTCTCTGCCTGCTTGTGTTCTCTCTCTGTTAAAATAAATAAATAAAATCTTTAAAAAAAAAAAGAAGAGCTCAGTGTGGAAGGAGGCAGTTTCAGCTTCACTGGGGTATATGGGGCCCCAAGAGCAGTAGCAAATAAAGAGATGAATTGAATGACTCAGCGAAAGCCTAGCTTATGCCAAAAGACCAAGTCGGCCACAACCAATTACTACCTCAGCCCGCCCAAACAAGGAAATCCACCTTGGATTTAATCACCATGAGGCACAATGATGTTAGGATGATCTGGAAACAAAATCTGAAGACAGTTATAATGTACATAGATACTATTTAGAAAATATATTATTGCGAATTAAGTCCAGCTTTTTAAATGAAAAGATCTAACGGCTGCTCCAATCATAATAAATAAATCCAGAATTTCAGTAATAGGTGAAAGTATCAGATTTATATATTAAAACAGATGGCAAAGGCAAGTCTCAGTGCTTCTGAAACTGAGGCAAAGAGATCCGATGACCACCATGGTCCAACAGCCTTGGCAAATCCCAAGACCTTCCACTGAATTCGGCTCTGATAAAGAACAGCTTTATCCTGTGACCTTCCAGCAAAAGCCAAAGGCTCTTCTTCTGGGCTTTCACTGAATACTCCCTTCAGGAGCAGGAAAGGTTACTTCTATTTACTCTAACTTATTTGGTATTTTTTTTTAAAGATCCCTTTATTTAATTCTCACAAAGAAAATAACCCGAAGGAAGAAAGGAAGGAAGAAAGCAAGTAAGCTTTGACCTTTCTATGCTAAATGAGTGATTTTACCAATAGCTACAGGTGATTATGTTCTCACCATTCTGAATAACACCTCTTTGTACACCTTGCATAAGAGAAACTAATAGCTACAGCTTAAGGCTTGCTTATGATCCAAGCAGTGAAAAGATAACAATATAGGTAGAAAGACTTGAAAAAGAGGTACAGGGTGAGAGAGGAGGAACCACAAGAAATCCTTCCTCCTTCGAATTTCTTAATTGAATTATTGCAATATACGTATTTCCTTTTCATTTCAGCTTGGTTGCCAATGAGCCTCATTTCCACAAGTTGCCTGTTTTCTTCAAGGCAGCTGCATATTTGAGATGTAAACAGCAAAGGTCTCTGGCTCAGTCAGCTAATAGGTTTGTATTGATCTCTGGGGAGATGCACAGACACGGCGATCACATGATACAAACCTGCAATTAGACATGGGATCTAACAAACGATACATGTGCTTTATTTCCAGATGCAAGCAGCAAGTTGGCAAATATTGCTCCAACGCCAAAATGTTAGGATTTCTGGAACATTTGGTGTTATAAGGAGCAATCAGAAAAAAAAAAAATTTTTTTAAGATCCTGAAAATCTGGGTGGTGATACAACACTGGAGCAAAATGACAATACCAGTGTCTCTGTATATAAAACCTTATGAGAAAAGGATTCAGAATCCAGAAAAAAGAAGTCAGTGCAAATGAATATTTAAAATACACAAATTTTAAGCATTGCGTAAAATGTAAAAAGTACTACTACACAGTATCAACCTATTAATAATTATTAGTAGACTGAATTTAAAAACCTATTAAAAACTATAGTCTCGAAAAAGAAAAAAATTAAGTCATGAAATATTGAAAATGAGCTCATATTATTTAAACTTTTGTGAGAGTTCTTAAAATGCAGAAATGTTGGGGCACCTGAGTGGCTCAGTGGGTTAAAGCCTCTGCCTTCGGCTCAGGTCCTGATCTCAGGGTCCTGGGATCCAGCTTGGGATAGGGCTCTCTGCTCAGCAGGGAACCTGCTTCCTCCTCTTTCTCTGCCTGCCTCTCTGCCTACTTGTGATTTCTCTGTCAAATAAATAAATAAAATCTGTCAAATAAATAAATAAAATCTTTAAAAAAAAATGCAGAAATGTTGTTGAAATTTTGTCCAGGTTTCTTCACTGCTAATAAAAAAGAAAACACTACTTAAGAAAATGTGATGTATTTATGAACGATCTCCAAATATATTTCTCTAGCTCCTTCATCTTAAATAACTGGAACTCTCACTTGATAACTTTGAGGAATATTTTTAAACTCTGAGGAGTATTTTTAAACATAATTATGTGGGGGGGGGGGCTTGGGGTGGGAATAAAATTTATTTATTTCCTTTAAGCTGCAGTTTGCTTGAAAATAAGAAGCAGCTTTTCCAGTTTGTTCTCTTCTTCTTTAGATTGCCCAGCTGCCCGGATGTGTTTCAAAATTCTCCTGTTGTAGGGTATATGCTCGAAGGTGATCTCCCAACGAGCCAGGCCCTAGTATGATCTTCTCCTCTTGAGGGAAGGCACAGCCCATGACTTGCTTCTAGCCAATGTAATATCTCGCAAAGCCTACGGGAGAGTCACTCCCTTGGTAAGATTACATTATGCAAGTCTCCACCTTAGTAGACTGGAGTAAGAGTCTCTCGCGGGCTCTGAAGTCAGCTACCATGTTGTGACAAGGCCTGTGAGAGGCAAGCAGCCACATGGCTAGGAACTGTGAGAACACCTAGGAGATGAGAGCACCCAGGCAACAGTCAGCAAGAAGACGGGGACCTCAGACCCCCAACCTTAACTGAATTCCACCAATGACCACATGAACTTGGAAGAAAAAAGCTCCCCAAATGACCATAGATTAGTCAACATCTTGATTATACCCTTATGAGACTCGAAGCACAGGACCCATCCGGCTTCCTGATCCAAAGAAACAATGGGATAATAATTTTATGTTGTTTTAAGCCATAATTTGTGGCAATTTGTTATGCTGCAATATATAACTAATGCACAAGTCATAATCCACTCGGAGCTCCAAAAACTGTTAATTCTTGAAAAAAGAAAAAGGTTTGTGTTGCCAATTGTTATCTTCTTCCTCCGCTTGAGGATAGCAGAAATACAGCAGAATGCTTTATAGATGTGTATGCCTTTATCCAATTCAAAATGTTAATGCAGAATATAATTCTCCATGTAGGATTCTCAAATATAAATTAGTTAAATTCAACATTTTTCAACATACTATTATATTGGTACTTGGAAAATGGAGAGCACACTTCCAAACCAGTTTTTTTTTTTTAATGTGTACACTTTCTTATTTTTTTTAAATAAGTGTATTATTTCAAACAGTTTTAGACTTGCAGAATTATCAGTATATAAAGAGTTCTTGTATATCCCTTACCCAGATTTTATCCTTAACATCTTACATTACTATGGGACATTTTTCATAATTAATGAGCTAACATTGATATATTATTAACTAAACTCTATAGTTTATTCAGATTTCCTTGGTTTTTACCTAATGTCCTTTTTCTGTTCCAGGATCCCATCCGCGATCCTACATTTACAGTTAGTGGTCTTGTTTCCTTAGGCTTCTCTTGGTTGTGACAGCCAGTATTTTTAATGACCTTGGTAGTTTTGCGCAATAGTAGTCAGGTATTTTGTAGGATGTACCTGTAGTGAAATTTGTCTGCGTTTTTCTCGTGACAAGAGTGGGGTGATGTGTTTTGGGGAAGAGGACCAGAGGTAAAGCATCATTGGTATCACATCTTGTGAAGGACACTTACTATCAAGATGACCTATCACTGCCATTGTTACTCTGGATGACCTGGCCTGAGATAGTGATTGTCAGGTTTCTCCAAGATATGTGACTCCTCCCCCGCCCCTTTCCTACTGTGCTCTTTGGAGGAGAATCACTGTGTGCAACTCCCATGGGGAGTCATGCTTTACCTCCTGGAAAGCAGAGTATCTACATAGAGTATTTGGAATTCTTCCATATGGGAGATTTATCTATTCTCTTCATGTATTGATCCAATTATTTGCATCTGAATAGATATTGATTTTATGCTTTGGGTTACACCACTACTTTATTTTGTTGCTCAAAGTGTTCCCCCTTTGGCAGTTCAGAGCACTTTTGTTGGCTCCTGTGTCCTTGTGACTCACCACAAGATAGGTAGTATTATTATACCCATTTTATGAATGGAAAAACTGGGATACTGAGAGATTTAAACACGAGGCCAAAGTCATACAGCTAGTAAGTGTCAGAACCAGGAACTGAACCCAAGCATCTTGTTCCAGATTTGGGGGAATAACCAGCACACCATATTGCCTCACAGTGGCAAGGACCTCGCTGCGCAGTAGATTAATGGATTGATGAATCCACCTACATTCATTCTCCAACAAATACCTATTATGTGCCCATTAGGTGCTACATTCTGTGCTAGATGTTAATTGGCTTAATACCATTTGAGATACTTTCTTGGGCTACGGCTCAATTTAAAATGAAAAAGAGGCTGTTGTAACGTGCCCCCGAGAGGACTCTGGCAGCTGCGTGGGAAGAAGACACTGAAATGAAACCACTGCACTCAGGGGCTGCAAATACACTTTCTTGGGCTACAAGTAATATTCCAGGGTGAGAGGCAGGGCCTGCTTTATTTTGTACCTTTCTAGTATCCTTTTCGCAAATGTTAAAGAAAAGGTTTATTATCTTTCCCTATATATGAAACACCCAGTCATTATGCCACGGTGCACTGATAAAATATTTGAAACTGTCTTTTGTGAAAATCATTGAAAACTGAGGTTTCCATTTATAGCCTACTGAAAGAAAATTTTAAATGTACACTTACCTTATGACTGTCACTAGTGGGTGGTTCCCAGAGACCAAGCCGAGATAATCTAAAAGGAAACAGGCAACATAACCATGCTGAATGCAAATATCTGCAAGGATTACGATATTATTTATCCCCATATATTTAGTGGCAAAGCTCTGTGAAGTTCCCATGACCTGGTTTTAGTTGTCAATAACACGTTTTGAGAACGGGAGGAGAGGAGGGATGGAGGTAGGTTTGGCAGAAAGGACTCACTAGAAAAAGAAGGCAGAGACTAACACAATGGGGCATCTTGCATTGACCTCTTGCTGGTATTTATAAATTCCCTGAAAGAGGACATGGATTCAAGGGAAGGCATGGTCAAGAATATGGGCCTTCATTTTTCAGGTCAGAGCAAGCATCAAATGAGCCACCTTTGGGGTGCCTGGGTGGCTCAGTGGGTTAAGCCTCTGCCTTCGGCTCAGGTCATGATCTCAGGGTTCTGGGATTGAGCCCCGCATCGGGCTCTCTGCTCACCGGGGAGCCTGCTTCCCCCCCGCCCCCCACCTGCCTCTCTGCCTACTTGTGATCTCTCTCTCTCTCTGTCAAATAAATAAATAAAATCTTACAAAAAAAAAAAAAATGAGCCACCTTCAAGATGTACCAAAGGTTAGGGGTATTCCAAAAAGAATAGCAAACACACTGCCTTAACGCAACAATAAGAAATCACCATAATAGGTCAATAAATGGGAATAATGTATTGATTAGAGTCACAGGTCAGGGGGAAAGAATAATCAAAGGGTTTAGTCTGTGAGGAGCTAACTCAGCTCAGCTGAGTGGGTTTGATTGAGAAGACTTCAAAGAGGGGGTGTGATCATTGAATCCCTTTGCCAATGGCCATGGGAGAGGGGTGGTCTCTAAGATTTTGTTTCTGACATTTACAACCTCTCTCTGAGAAAAAAGTGCATTTGGGTACCTCTGTGGGTACCAATCTAGACAATGTAATTAGTCCATCTAATATAGCTTTAAAACTATCAACAGGGTCAAAGCACTCTTGGGAAACATGTAGAAAATAAAAAGGTCTCAACTCCCATCACTGAATTCTTAAATATCAAAGTATCACTTTTATCAGGAATTGTGCAATTGTTTGGATTTCTAAATAGCCTTCTTTTTTATTTAAAATATTTTAATAATTCAAGGAAAAGGTGTTCCAACTGACATGTTAGAAAAAAGTAATATTCTACTGATTTCTGGGTATTTGATGATATACCAATCATTGCAAAATATATCTGTCAATATACCAAAGACTCATATTCCTCCAGGTATTTAACAAAGTACTGACTATATTTAAAGCAGAACTAGAAGTTTTACCAAAGAGTTAATAAATATGTCCCTTCGAACATAGAATAGAGGCAATATGTTTCAGTGGTAAGGACCTCAGGCAGATTATTGAACCTCTGGAAGTTCCACAAATAATAATTATACTGTTATTTTTAGTGCCAGCAATATAAGAATTCTGATCTAAAATAGACTCTTAATGATTTTCTTACTTATAGTAACCTACATATTTTAATAATATAGATATTAAGGAGAGATTTTGGTTTAATAAAATATGATCTTTCCAAGCATGATTTTTAACTGGAAAGAAGAATCTGTGAAATGGCTTTTAGATATTTTCCTTTATCTCATAGTTACTTTGTTGACATACAAACAAATTACAATTTGAAAAGTGGTATTTTACAGTTTTTCATTGTTAGGGTGTGGAATCTAGTCAACATGAATTCACAGTGTTTTACATTTTAAAATATAGTTAACTCCATTTCAGACTTCCAGATTTTACTGAAACAACAACAAAGGATACTTGGTTAAATTGGCATGGTAGGTAAATGAGCAGTTACTAGAGCTGACCTGACATGGGACCCCAACAGCTGTCGTTAGTATCAAAGTCGACATGCCATTAAAGACCAAGCTTGTTGGTGGCATCTCAGGCGGCTGGGCTGAGACCAGTAGAGAACACATAAAAGGTATTTAAAAAAGCTCTGCCTGTTCTCTAGGCCTCCAGACAACTTTCACTGATCTGCCCACAGGAGTACATTGAAACACAGCCTGTCTTACCTATTTTTTCTGAGATTGTTAAAACAATGATGGAGGTAGGGTGTGCATGTAGATAGGAATGCAGCTGTAAATACTGAAAAGGGTATAGAATCTATTTTTATATGATAGCAGCTTTCGTTGAAACATACATAAGGGAAATTTTGTAGATTACAGACGTATCTTGCGAATTTAAATCATCACTTCAGGGAAACAAGAAGATAAGGTGGAAAGGACAGGAATTCTGGGGTCTAGCCCTAGCTTGGCCATTATAAGCGGTCGCTTACCATTACTAGGCCTCTTTACACAGAAAAGGATATGTATTAACTCTAAAATCCCTTTCTGACATCCTTCTCAAGTTGGCCCTTAGTTTTCCTTTAAGAGCTTCATCAGGAAGTTTATGGTTTATGAGCAAATAAATACAGCTGTGGCCAAATTTGCTTTTTCAGAAGCCTAAAGTGAATTCTCTTTTAATTGTGTCAGTGCATAAAATAGTTGCTGGATGTATTTTGGGTTGCATATACAAATTTCAAGGCTTATGATACGAAAGTCTGAGAACATTCAGACAAAAACTGCTTTGAAATGTTTTAAGTGTTGTATGAGGATACTGTTCAGTTACCAATACCAGTATTTCTTACTATCCTATCCATCAGCACTAACATCCACTCATGCTAATGATGAATAAAATGGTTTCTGGTCTCAGTGTTGATATCTAGTTTTTTAGATGCCAAAACATAGCATTTTCACTGAGCAGTATATTGTGACAAGAACTTGTAAATAGAATCAAATAGCTCTTTACATTTTCATTTTAATATGATTTAATAAGTCTAGTAATTTGAATATCAAAATCCAACCCTAACTTCCCTCAGGAAGTGGAAAAGGCTTCATATTTATTCATCTGGAAAAAAAAAGCGTTCCATGCTCCAAAACACAATTAAACTAGAAACAGATGATAATCATCCTCTCAGGGGCATTTAGCATACGCTAAATATATTCACAGCACAGTTGATCATTTATAAACACAGCTACCATCGCAATCAGAGAGTCATGTCCATGGCAGTCCATTCATGGTCTAAACTGAAAAGCCATCAATTCTGCGAGGCTGGAGGCCACCTTGAAACAACAAGCAATACAAGCAATCGATATTGCTCTGTTTTACAAAATGCTTAATAAAAATATTTTAAAACATTCTATTCTCTTGTTTTCTACTTTTAGACCGAGTGCTTAAATGAGGACTAATCTAGTTCTCTCCACTTCAGCAAATATGGAAATCAAGCATGGAAGGAATAGACTTAATAAGATTCTAGTTTCCATTAAAGGATCATTGCTATCGCCCTTGCTTCTCATAGCACAACTTCGCTTCCACTAGGTGCTGTCTGAAGCTCCTTTCAGAGGCTATGATTCATTCTGATGCCACAATTCTGTGACTCACGTTGGGAGGAATGGATAGTTTTCTCATTTCTTTCTTAAAGCTGGTCTTAAATTCACAAAGCATGTTATGACAAAAAAAAAAAAAAAGGCAACAATAACAAAAAGAAACCACATTCATTCCAGGGACGAGAGACTGGATAAGTGGAGGTTATAGAAGTGTTCTTTCTGGCCAGTTGGTCAGTCAGCAACATTTACAGTGAACCTACAAGGCCAGAGCTCAGATGGAATTACCATCTGCAATACCCTGTGTGGGAGAATGGTAGGCTGGGTCACAAGCAGAAAAATACAATCATCCAATAGCCATACTATGTGTTTATTCATTCCTTCAACAAACATTTAGAGAGCACCCACCATGAGGCAGGGGCTAGGGACTAGAAATGAATGCTAAGACTTCACCTTTAAGATGCTCACTCCTAAAGGGGAGAACCCGGCTAATCACTTCGGACGGACAAGTAAACAAATAAAATAATCAAAATGTGAACAGTTGAATGACAGACTCACATAAACTTGAATAGCTGGTCTGAGCAACACTGGCACACACACCATGCTCCTTCCCTATCCCTTCCGATGGTTTTTCTCACTAGTGCTTGGTCATTAGCACCCTCACACTTGATGTCATCCATTTATTTGTTTATTTTGGTTTTCTGTCTCCTTGCACTAGAAAGTAAGCCTTGAGGGCATGGGATTTCTTTGGTTCACTGAGGTAAACCAGCCCCCAGAACAGGACTTAACAACTAGGAGGTGGTCAGTGAACATTTATAAAGGAACGTATGAGTAAATAATCATTATAGACTAAGTCATTCAAAAGAAGGTCTGATTATCTGGAAAGATGGGAGGCAGTGATGTTGGGTTATCCCAAAAGGCAATGACATTTTGCCAAAGAAGAAATTGAGAGTCAGTCAAGAGAAGTTCGCTGGGCAGGTCCTCAGGGGCACCCAGCAATAGGTCCGTGGAGTACCGGTAGTTTTGTCCGCCCAGTGTCCTGACCTTGTGGGACAGTCTCCCAGCTCCCTGTGGCTTTAATAGGGTAGCCGATCCCAAACATCTACTCCTCTGACCATGGGGGAGGATGCAAACCAAGCAAGGCCAGTTGGGTCTCCCTCCTGGGCACTGAACCCTGGACGAGAATGAGGAGCAAAGGCCACCATGCTAGCAGCATCTCAGAAGGATGGTTTCCGTGTTCTGGCTTCTGAGACCCCAAATGCCCTGGTTCCTGTTCCCCAAAACCTGTTTGGTCAGCTCTTCCCTCAGCTCTTGAAGCTATTAATATCCTTCCAATAAACTTTTTTTCCCCCCTGGCTCTGGTAGTCTCAGTTTATTTCTGATGCTTACATTCAAAGCGCTCTGTGACCACAGAAGCTGATTAAAACATGAATGTGGTTTGTAAAGACTCAGAGTAATGAATTTTCATTGAGCACTAACCATGTGCAGGTACTGAGCGAAGCTCTTTATAGGAGTTACCCAGTTTAATCTTCACGACCATCTCCATGAGTACCTCTTCCCATTTTAAAACCGAGCCAAGCTCCCACTCTATACCAAGTGGCTGAGCCAGCATTTGACTCTAAAGACCCCAGTCCTCAGAGCTCCCCACTGTCCTCCAGGGAAACACAAGTTTAAGTGTGTGATAAGTAACTAGAAATGCCACTGGTGTCATGGTCAGGTTAGGTGAGTTTGGGTTAGGGGGTAGGGGGAGATGGGTGTCCTTAGGGAGTGGGTAGACTTAAGGGTACTGGCACTAGCTTCCATGCTTGTAATTCAGGACTCTGACGTTCCGAATTGTGGTATGATCTTTTTTTTCCTATACCATGTAAAGAATTAAGGAGAGTTTCCTAGTGAGAACGGCTAAAACAGGTGCTTGGAACAGGTGGTTCTAAAAACTGAAAAATACCTTAGCATAATTGCATATTTTTATTAATTAACCACCAGATACATGTATATGTGGAAGTGACTGTATATCATATAAAGACCTCTAATGAAACTTAAACAAAATGTATCCCCAGTTCAGCTTCCTCTTAGACTGATCCCAAAGATGCCTCTGGCTACGCCACTGTTTTCACACATGAGGGGAAATGCAGTCTCGGTGGAGGGACAGTGCTCTTTACCAATTATAGTCAAAAGCTCCTTCTCCTTAAAATCTTACGAGAACGTTTGGCCATGTGGGCCAAATGGTAAGGTTCTGAGCTTCTGAGCTCACACTGCGTCTGGCCAAGTCTGCTTTAACCCCACGATCAGAGGATCCTCTTCCTCCCACATCACGCCAAATAGGAAGCAGAAAAGGGTCCATTCTTCTGGTTTAATAAGTAAGGAGAGGTCAGGTCTTTGGATCCAGAGTCATCAAAATGTGCTGCCTCCCTCACGGAACAAAATGAAAACTGCATAGCAGGAGGAGTTCACATCATTCATCCCACTGGAACTTTATGAAGTGGTTCTACACTATCTCCCCGAGACAGAAATCAAAATAGCGTCATCCAAACCATCCTCCCTGGTACCAGTGTGTGGGGGTAGGAGGGAACAAGGCCCTCTGTGGCCAGGATATCAATTGCCTTGGTCATTATTTTGACTTCTTCAACTCCAGGGAAGTGGTGGCATCGCTGCTCCAGCAGCCTTTTTTCTTTATCTTGTCAGGCTTGTATAACTCCTTTTGGAGGAACTTCACCAGTGATGCCACCTTCTGAACTAGAAACTCCTTATCAGTGTCATACAATGAGGAGGAGAAGATTGTGTCCCCGACACCACTGTTTCTGGCACTGCTGAGCCTGAGTTCAACCTGGACTGTTCCACCGAATTTCTTTGTGGACTGAAGGGTCAGCTGGCCTATGGCAGATTAAGTACTGATCATCGGTATTCCAAGGACCGGTGAACAAGCAAATCCATCCCAAGGTGAAAATTGCTGCCCGGTGGTGATTTGGACTCATGAGAACCTGGTTGATGACCTATGACAGTTCACTTATCTTTTGTCTGGGCACAGAACCAAGACTCATCCAATGGGCGAAGGTCAGGTCTGTAGTCTCAAGGCTGACCAGGTCGTGTTTGCAGCCCTAAAGCAACCCCAAGGTGGAGAGCGTGTATCTGAGGTCAGACACTCTACCAGAGGAAATCCAAGGAATTGCAGTGGGAATCAAAAGAAATCTGGACTCAGGACTCTAGTAAAACGTGTGCATGACTTTATGTCCTGAGCTATGAAATAGTCACAGACATTATTCAGCAAGAAATACGCACATGCGTGACTTTTCTTGTAGCGGATGCCTCGAGTGACAATCAACAACCTTTCTTTTCTTCCTGTCTCTTTTCTTTCCTCCCTTCCTTCCTTCCTTGTCTTTCCCCCTTTCTTTCTTTTTCCCCTTTCTCCTCCTCCTTCTTCCTCCTGTCTCTTCCATTTTCCTGTTAGCACAACTACTTTCATTTATGGGTATAGGCATGTCCCAGTCACCTTGCAAAGCATTTTGCATATATTACCTCTTCTGCTTCATATAAAAATCCCAAAAATGAGAAATTTTTGTTCATATTTTACTGTGAGGAACAGAGGCTTGGGGACATGACAGCTGTACTAATGGGGTGTGACCCCATATCTGTCTCACTCACAGCCCAGACCTGTTCCATTAGGAATGCTGGCATCTTTCTCTTGAGAAACAGAGACCCATCATAGGGTCCTCACTGCATACTACCTACCACTTAAGAAGAGATTTTTCTGTAGCTCTTGCTTTTGGCACCCGGCTCAGGTTCTTCCTGCCTTTCTGCTTTTGGCTACGGCTAGAAGGTAGATGGAGGGGACTGTAGACTCCTCTGGAGCTGGCCGTGCCCTTTAGTCAGGCCCCTGGTTACCTTCTGACTTTCTGCCTCCAGGCCTTCTTCTGTGCTCCAGGGACCTATAGTCTTCAGATGCAGCCAGGAAGCACAGGGGAGAAAAACCAAGGGATGGTTCTTGGCCAGTGGAAATTGGGAGCTGATGGATAAACACCCTGCTGCCTTCTAGGTACAATTCCAGAACGGGAGACATTCTAAAGTAACCACATCCCTATCTGCCTACTCAAATCTATACCTCGAAATTTGTTTCTCAGGAGAAACCAAACTAAGACATCTTCCAATGACCCTCTCAATTTCATTTGCCTTGTTAGCAGACCTTCTGCTTCAATGTGCATGCATTTTCTATGGTAGTCAAGTTTCTTATATGAAGAACTTTTTTTTCACCATTAATCAGTTATTTCCTTTAACCACTGCTGCCTCTAAAGAAAAGGATGCAAGGGGCGCCTGGGTGGCTCAGTCAGTTAGGCATCTGCCTTCAGCTCTGGTCATGATCCCAGGGTCCTAGGATCGAACCCCACATTGGGCTCCCTGCTCAGTGGGGAGCCTGCTTCTCCCTCTCTGTCAGCTGCTCCCCCTGCTTGTGCTCTCTCTCTCTATCAAACAAATTTAAAACATCTTTAAGAAAATTAAAAAAAAAAGAAAGATACCTATTGTCCAGTATTGCCAGAAATGTAAACATAGATCTTTAAAAAAAAAAAAGGAAAAAAGGGGTGCCTGGGTGGCTCAGTGGGTTGAAGCCTCTGCCTTCGGCTCGGGTCATGGTCTTGGGGTCCTGGGATTGAGCCCTGCGTCGGGCTCTCTGCTCGGCGGGGAGCCTGCTTCCTCCTCTCTCTCTGCCTGCCTCTCTGCCTGCTTGTGATCTCTCTCTCTGTCAAGTGGATAGGTAAAATCTTTAAAAAAAAAAAGGAAAAAAGATGCAAGAGAAAAAAGTAAACTATAAATATCTCTCTCTTCCTTTGCCCCAAGTCCTAAAGTCCAGCTTCAAAGCCTTACTAAAAGAGGAGCTCATCATAGCTACTGACACTAATGCCCTCTGGTTTTGTTAGGGTGGGGAGCAGACACTTGAGCATAGCATTTTAAAACAAAACTTAAATGATGATAATATAACAAGTTAATTAGCTGGAAATATTATTTTGTCATCAGATATTTATACATAAATCATAGACAGTTCATATAAATGACTCTCAGCTTTATTACTTTCACACAGAAAATTACGTATTTTCCCCCCTGACATTAGTTTTCTATTACGTAGAAACAGCACCAATAGCAACAGTTTTCTTCCAACACACACACACACACACACACACACACACACACACACACACACACATACCCCTTGGCCCTCACATCTGCTAAAAATCAAAAATTCTGGATCTCCTTCCACTGCAGGCAGAGACACTCTTGCATCTATCTCCACCCTGATTTAGGACCACTTGTGGTAAGCTGAATAATGGCCCTTCAATTATGTCCATGCCCTAATCCCCAGAACCTGTAAAAGCGACCTTATATGGGACAATGCCAATATGATTAAATTAAGGACACTGAGATGGGGAGATTATTCTGGATTATCCAGATGGGCCCAATGTAGTTACAAGGGTCCTTAGAGAAAGGAGGCAGGAGTGTCAGAGTTAAGGCAGAAGGCAGAGGAAGTAGAGATTGGAATGATGCAGCCAGAAGCCAAGGAATGCTGGAAGCTTCTAGAAGCTGAAAATTATAAGGAAATGGATTCTCCCTTCAGAACCTCCAGAAGAAACCAGCCATGGTGACCTTTTGACTTTAGTCCATTGAAACTAATTCCAGACTTCTGACCTCCAGAACTGTAAGACAAGAACTTCATGTTGTTTTAGTCTAAGCTTGTGGCATTTTGTTATAGCAGCCATATGAAACTGATGCAACCACCTTCTCACCCTGGCACTTCTTTTGTGTGCTGACCTCACCAGCACCCACCTTTGCTTCCTTCCCAACCTACACACTATACCCAAATGAGGGATTTGGGAGTAGTTCTCTCCTCATCAACCCTGAACAACTTGCCCTGGGTGTTGGAGACCTCAAGGCACCAGAAACTCTGTACTATGAGGATAGGAAATGCTTGCATGCAAGGGGTAGGATGTGCAGAAATGATCTACACATTGCTTCTGGATAGCAGTAAGGACTTCTGAAAAGGAGTTAGGAGTCATCAGAATTTAGGTGATGGTTAAAGTCAAACCATAGCTTGACCATGTAAATACATGATGGTGACCTTGACTGAACTAGGAAATGGAACAAGGGGATTAAGTTTACAAATAATAGACCTTCAGAGATACCATAGAAAGTTAAAAGGAAATGTGACCTAGAATATAATTTTTAAAAGTTTATAAAATACAAATTGAGCCAAAATACAATCTCAGCTAGGTCATGAAGAGGATTATATCTCAATCAGAGAGAAGCAAGCATCAAAGAAAGCTCCTGAGTTCTATACTGGGTACAGGGATACAAAAATAGTCATAGTTCCTGACCTTAAGGAGATTATAGATAATTTCATCATAATATAATATGTGGGTGTGATAATGGTGTCAACAAGGGTACTCTGGGGGGCACAGTGCAGGGGACAGTTAATACAAAGGATGGATTGAAGAAAATTTTCCTGGAGGAAGTCACAATTCATTTGAAGGATTAGTAGGAGGGAGAGAAAGCAGGAGAGCATTCACGGCAGAGGAAATAGCACAAAGTCCTGGTGGAGGGTGGTACTTAAATCAATATAAGTGGATGAGTTCCCCCAGGAAGATTATGCATAGTGACAAGAACAGAAGAGGAAGGCCAGACCCCTGGAGAGGAGTAAGGGTTGAAAAGAAGCCCACAGATAAGTCCAAAAAAGACCAAGAGGATCAGGTGGGAAGTCAAGAGAAAATGGTGTCATGAATCCAAGAGGGTAGGGAGCTTTGGGGAGGAGGGAGTTGAGTGAGATACGTACTAAAAGGGTCAAGAGAAAACCAGAAGTGAGTTTTCTCAGAGCAGGTACATTAGACAAGGAGAGTACAAACTGGATTGCAAAGGGCTCAGTAAAGAAATGGAAGCTCCATGTTGAGACCATGCTTTCAAGTATCTTGGCTGATGAGGGAATGAGAACCATGCTTGCTTGTCAGGTTTTTAAACTTTGGAGACAAAAATAGGCTTTACAAGCTGCCACTAAAATGAAGAGATAAGATTTAAACACACAATGAGAAGAATCAACTTGGATCTTTCTCCTCAAACTTAAGACAAAGCTAAAATAAGTCCAAGTATCACAACAAGAACA
Organism: Nasua narica; assembly: GCA_028533885.1. Taxonomy (NCBI): domain Eukaryota; kingdom Metazoa; phylum Chordata; class Mammalia; order Carnivora; family Procyonidae; genus Nasua; species Nasua narica. The sequence goes on from CM052798.1 coordinate 137,068,266, forward strand.
GAGGAGCAAGCTGGCTGCAGCTTGCTGCAGATTGTAACATCAGGATGGGCAGGCAAACAGCATGATCCAACTCAGTCCTGTCATTTCTAATCATTTCTTAGTAACACTGAACAAGCAAAGAAATAATGGTAAAAATTCGCAAGTAGCAATAGAAACATGCAATAAGTAATTGTATCCTGGAAATGTCTTAATAATGATAACAATCTATGGCGTATCCTTAAGCCTGAAGTTAAGGTCAGACTTTCAACCTAGGCAGAGTAAAGACACATGACCCCACAGATCCCCAGTAATTACCTGGTGATCGACCATGTCTATCTGGCCTTGCCTAAGCGGCTAGGTCATCCCTGTGTTCACTTCCGGATGTCAAGTGATTAACTCTTGACTTGTCCTTATTCAAAGGATTGAGTAAAATGTGCATGAGATGAATTATTAAATATCTTATTAAAACTGGTATCTGTCAGTGTTTGGAGCTGCTCAAGATTTGCAGGTAGAAGGAGAAAGCACATTTTCATTGTTAGAGAAGGCAAGTTTTATCTCTTTCCCTGATGTCAGAAGAAAAATTCTTCTGTAATTGAGTGCCTGGTCACTGACTGGCTGTCAATAAATGTTCTATGAATTAATGAAGGGTTAAGAAATATGGAGTGCAGCAATAATTAGCATAAATGTAATGTAATGTAAATATAATGTAAATTACCACAAGTGAATAAAGGTCTTTCCCACAGTTTTGGTGAGGGATATATAGATAGCCCTTTACCTGAACTCAATGTTCCATTTTTGCCGTGTCAGAGAAACTCATGGATTCAGATTAATTGAAAGGGAAACACATCTTAATTGATGAGATGTCTGAAATACAGACTAGTTTTAACGAGGCACGCCTTTGTAAGTCACACAGAAACTAATTGTGCACGAATTAGTGGCAAGCATTACTAAATAGGTTGTCTCCGCAACCCTTTCAATGACTTAGATAATGGTTGTTTTTAATTAATTCTTTCTCTTTATTGCAAGTAGGAATTTTTAAAAGCTTTAAGTACCTTAACTTTTCTCTTTAGCACCATTCCAGTTGACAGAAAAATTTGCTGAGCAAATCCCTTCTTCTCAGTAAAAAAAAATAAATAAACTGTTCGATCTGGTCCAAACAGCTACAAATTCTGATTTAATGAATGTGGTTTGGTAAAAATTAAATTGAGTGTACTTATCACTATATAGCATTACAGTCACATTGCATTAACGAACAGGGCAGAGAGAAACCAACATTGTGGAATGGCTACCATTTGGGCAGTATTTTCCATTTGATAATGTCATTTGATCCTCATGACAATACCATGAGATGGCTATCATTATCCTCATTTTACTGATGCTGAAACTGAGATTCAGAGATGTGAAATCATGGCATTAAGATCAGACAGGTAGTAAGTGACAGTGGCCAACGTGATCCTAGGGCAGTTTTACTGAAAAGCCCATGAGTGCTTTCCTCATCATATCGTTAAAAAACAAAAGACCCAATTCTCTGGGAGCCAACTCATTGCATAAGTGGAGTTTCTAGGAGAATGGTAGTCAGCATGCACTTAGTGCCATTTTTTATCACTTACATTCTTTTCAAGGTTGAAGGTACGCTCTTTGAACACTTATTGACATCTTGAGCCTAAGTGAATTTTGTTGCATTTGCAATTTTGAGAGGAAGAGTACCTGAATGAATATTCTGGAGTTGGAATGTTGAAATGAATCTCAAATATTTCCAGAAAATGATTTATTAAGGCAGAGACACAGGAAAATCAGTTGCCTTGGGCAGCAACAGAAGGGAATTGGGTTAGATGTGAAGGAGAAGCTCCTGACACTGAGACAAGGTAAGCACTGAAATGAACCGAGGACATTCAGTGGCACGCTCGTGTGAAGATATATATAACCATCAGTGATCCCTCATCAGTCACACGTTGTGTATATGGAAGCAAAAGCATGGTCTATTTTAACTGACTCTGACACGTCTCTCTCAAATGTTGACATGACTGGTGAAAATGCAAATTGTTTTGTGTGGTTTCGTGGGATAATCAGTCAGTGTGGCCATACGGGGAGACACAGGAGAAGTTCAGGAAGACAAAAGCTTTATTATACTCACAGGTCCTGAGGGCAGAAGGCACACCACGCCATACAGGGCCATGTGGGGGAAGCCTCAGGGTAGTCAGGAGACAGAAAACAAGAATGAGGGGAAAGTCTAGGTCACAGTCTTTACTGGGGCTTCCATGGGAAAGGCAAGGCAGGGCAGAGGAAACAGTTTAGGATTGGCTAGTTTGAATAACTCCAGCGGGTTTGGGGCTATAGTGGTGATCTCTCATTGCCTGGTACTGGGCCCCAGTGAGGGCAGGGAAATGTTGGCTTGGTGTGAATGAGCCAGAGGGAGGGGGCATGGCTCTGGATTGGTTATTTTCTCCTAAAAGGCATGCTGCCCCTGCGTCCTTTGCTATCTCTAAGAATTGGCTAGCCTGAGGAGGGGCAGTGTCTCCCCAGCCATAAAGGTTTTGAAAGGTTTCAAAATATCACAAGTTATAGGAAATTAAAAATACAAACCACACACAAATATACCAAAAATTAGCACCAAATAATAGAATCAAGATAGAGCCCCAGCCTCTGTTCAACCTTCAGTAAAACAGAGCCTATTGGTCCCCGGAGCCTGGACCTACAGCAGCGCGCACAGCTGGTTTGGGGAAACTCACGGGGCAAACGCAGTACAAAGACCACTGCTGATAGGCCAACAGACAATCCGAACCCAGAAGGAGACAAACTGAAGGTTTGGACAAAAGATATTATAAAGCATCATAACATATGGATAAACTGTACAGAAGCTAATTGGTCCGCTGCTGAATGGAAAACACACAAGGCCAAATTATCCAGAAGTTAAAGGCACATCACATAGAACAGCCAAATCCGCCATCGCCACAGAGAACACATTTGGATGCCCTCAGAGGCTTCCGAATAGAACCCACCACCAAAGCTATACATATTTGATGATAAAATTAAGGCTGCTGACAAGTGTGTTTTCAAGAGGAGAAGCACCAACTTTTTACCAACAAACAAAGCCAACACATTTAAGATTTTAATCCAGGGGCGCCTGGGTGGCTTAGTCACTTAAGCAGCTGCTTTTGGCTCAGATCATGATCCCAGGGTTCTGGGATCAAGCCCCGCATTGGGGTCCCTGCTTGGTAGAAAGCCTACTTCTCCCTCTCCCACTCCACCTGCTTCTGTTCCCTCTCTTGCTGTGTTTCTCTCTGTCAAATAAATAAATAAAATCTTTTAAAAAAAAAAAGATTTTAATCCAGTCTGAGGTAACTCATAGAAGGGAGAAATTCTACTGGATAAATTCCTCTCTGTAATGTAGGCTATAATACATTTGAAGCCTCAAAAGTAGTCTATGCTTCTCTTTTATCAGAAATATAACATTCATTCAGTTACTATCTATATGAACTAATGTTTATGATTATTCTGATGTATAACATAAACTTATGAGCCAGTTTGCAAAAATAGCATCTGTGCATCCTTCCAACTGATACAACAAACAAGAGCTCACACTGGGCATTTCGCTGTGCCCTTGTCATGTGCGTGCACCTGCAAAGGTGTTTACCAGTAAGTAGGGATGACAGCTTGACATGGAGTGTTGACTGAAAGCATCATTTCAGCCTAACTATACCAATTTCTGAAGAAAATCATTGCCTGATATCAATTCTTTTATAGTCAATAATATATCACAAGCACAGGTCAAACCATTTCAAGTCAGACAAAGATATATTTCTTTTTATGGCAGGAAGGCCCCCAACAGGAAGTGATAAATTGTTATTTATTTTCTTTTTCTTTTATCCCAGGCATCTCAAGTCATAAGCTGGGGGAGGGAATGTAGTTAGCCATCACCTGAATGAGTCATCTTTCGGACTTGGCTGTCTTTATAGCGCAAGCTTTGTGGTGGCAGAATTCACGTTTGAGTCAAGGGTATGACAACTGCATTTGAAAGCAAGCGAATGCTTTACATAAAAGGGAGTGAAAAGGAGAGGCCCCAAGTCTCACTTAACACCATTCATTTCAAATATTGCATATCCCTGGGGCGCCCGGGTGGCTCAGTGGGTTAAAGCCTTTGCCTTCGGTTCAGGTCCTGATCTCAGGGCCCTGGGATTGAGCACCCCCCCGCCCCCCCCGCCCCCCCCATCGGGCTCTCTGCCCAGCAGGGAGCCTGCTTCCTCCCCTCTCTGCCTGCTTATGATCTCTCTCTCTCTGTCAAATAAATAAATAAGATCTAGAAAAAAACAAAAAACAAAAAACCCCACAAATTTTGCATATCCCTTACTTGAAGAATAGGGAAAGACCCACTCTCAGCACTAGAATTTATGTTCAGACTATGTACTTGGTAAACCATATGAGCTTATGAGGAGAGGGAAATACACCCAAACCAAAAACCCATTTGCCACTGGCCTCTTGCTAATCAAAGAATTTCACGGACGAGCTACTAGTGTCAATGCTGACAAGCTTAGCAACAAAAACCTTATCAAGGTATAGCCATTTTTCACATTTAGCAATTTCAAACATTTATTTATTACTTATGCTTGTCTGTAAGGATTGCCTAGTCCAACATGAAAGACAAAATCCAAATAAGGACAGTGTGAAAAATCGTATTATAGGTATTATTTATGTACTGGAGGAACACAAGAGACAGACAACTTCTCTCTGGCATGTTGGAGAATAATAAGAAAAATGCAACATAGCAACTATCACCAACATTTACTGAGAACTGACTTTGGGTCAGGCATAATCCCAATGCTTTACATATTTTTACCTAACTTAATCTTCACAATTCAATGAGATAGAAACTAATAAAGTACTGTATTCATTAAATATTACCATGTATGAGGCATTGCTCTTCAGGCTGCTTCTTCAATAAACTCATTTAATCCTCACAGCAAATCTGTACAGATCTTATGACCTCCATTTTCCAGCTGGAGAAACTGAGGCACTGAAGGGCTCATTAATTTTCTGAAGGTCATACAAATAGGAGGTGGTGAAGCCACGATTTGAAACCAGACAATCTGACTCTGCTGCTGATATGCTTAACCACTAATATACACAGCCTCACCCAATTACTATCCCATGGTTACAGATAAAAAAATTAAGGTCCAACTGATGGATGGCTGGACCAGATAGAAAGTGTAAGTGACTGCAGAGCCTGTCCCCACCCCCCACGTGCTATCTCCTGGAAACAGCCATCTGAGCTGAGACTGAAGGATGAGAATTTCACAAGATGGAGAGAAAGAGAAAAGGTGCTCTCAGGAGGGAAGAGTATGTGCGGAGAGCCGTCCATCATGGAGAGTTCTGACATGGAGACGTGGGCTGGAATGGCTCAGTAAAGACTCTGGGGCTGCCCCACTGATCTGTTCTTGAAGGGGGTGACTCAGAAGAGATGTCACACCAGGAAGAAATGGGCACTGGACAAGTAGAGCATCCCTGCCACCAATCAAGGTGGCCATTCTGAAACTTTACCAACCAACAGCTGCTGTCATTTTTTGTAAATTCAACTTTCAACATAATCCAAAATGCCAGAAAACACTCAACACTCATTTCCTATTTGCAGGAGGTTTTGCAGAGCTGATTATGAATAAAAAGCATCATGCCCTGTTTCTTTTATCAGGAACCTCACTGACAGAGTCATTTACTTTTTATGAAGACAAATGAATATGGGTATTCTGATTAGAAGCAGAACAACATCAGCTCGTGAACCAGATTCTGAACATAACCTCTGGGACACGACAGCTGTCAGGGGCGGACGCTGAAGATGCATCACACAAGAGGAGACACCAACACTAGGCACATCTGGTGAGTCCAATTGGCAGAGGCAACTTGACCTCTGACCTCTAGAGTTAGTAGACTCTAAGAGTGAGCATTAGCCTGTCCCTTCCAGCAACTGGATGTTGATATTACTATCCTTCATTAGGGAGGATGGTCACCTTGGGGTGAAGTGGGGGTGACAAACTGGACATGCAAGATGGCTTCCAGTCAGACCATTTTGTCTGAGAAGTCTACTAGCCACAACCTTTTTTGAGATATTTTCCATTCATGCTTTTGAACCGGCTAGCTAATTGAACCAGAGACAAGTGTGTGAACAAAAGCAGGTTTTATAGGCTGTCCTCTTCGTAACCTGTCCAATACTAAAGAGTGACACCATCAGACTTTTTCTGGAAGAGTTTAAATGCAAGACATTTATATACAAGTATTTATTGAGCCTCTACTATAGGCCAGGCATCATGCAAGGCTCTGGGGATCAAGTGGCAAACAAAATAGGGATAGTCTTTGTCCTTATGGATCTTACGGTGGTTGGGGAAGTACAGAAGGCAGGGTTTGAAGTAGTCATGGAGCAGAGAGTAAACAAATAACCATGTAAATAATCTTATAATTACAAACCTTGACAAGTGACTCAAAGGAAAATTGGAAGCTAACAGAATAATAGGAAGTCTTGTTTAGAAAGTTGACTCTATTTAATGACTGGAGTTGCTTCATCTTATGGCTGAAGAGACTGATAAAAAGTGAATATGAAGAAGACTGTGACATAAGCATGTTTAGGTAAACATGCATGGGTTCATAGGGCAAAGCCACGTCACCTCCAACACCTCCTTTTGCTACTGAGAACAGATAAGCTGCGTTTTGATAAGTATGTTTCGTGGAGGACATGTACTCTGTTGGCCAGGTTAGTGAAGACACTGTCCTCAATCCATGCTTCCAAAATTTCCTGTCTCCAGAGAATGTGCCTCTAGCGAGGCAAGAATTTTAGTGTTTGAAGAAGTGTGAAATGAGGCCAAAAGGGGTGCCAGTCACCATATACTTTATCCACTATAGTCTCCTCGAAACTGTATTGCTTCTCTCAGGGTATGAGTGATCTGAGTTAATGGGGTATCAAAACTTTTTTTTTTTTTTTAAGATTTATTTCTTTATTTGAGAGAAAGAGGGACAGAGGAAGAGAGAGAGAGATTCTCAAGCAGATTGCCTGCTGAGTGAGAAGCCTGATGTAGGTCTCAATCCCAGGACCCTGAGATCATGACCTGAGCCCAAACCAGGAGCTGGAGCTTAACTGACTGAACCACCCCGGCACCCTGGGGCGGGGGGGAGGGGCAGTCAAAACTTCTGAGGGAAAAAAGAGGAAGAAAGTCCTCCTCTTACTTTCTTTTTTTCCCCAGTGTCTTGGATAACCAGTAGTAAAGATATGTCTTCAGTTTGCCTTCTTATGTGATAATCCATTAAGGACAAAAAAACATTGAATTGGGGGGGGTCTTATTTTGGGAATGGGCAATTTACAACCATTGATGTTTTTATACAATATTCATGTAATATTTAATTAATAATTACTGAGTTCCTATTAGGTACAAGACCTTATGCTAGTCTCAGGGGCTATAGTAATGAGCTCGACCTACATGGTCCTTGCCTTTAAGGGATTTCTAGTGTGGCCAGAAAGATAATTAGCAAGCAATTGAAAAGAAATTATGGAAGTGTTACTTAGCATACTTGTAAGACAATAAAGACTAGAAAAGTCAAGGAAAGCTTTCCCAAGAAAACTGTCACTTTAAGTTAATTACCTAAAAGATTTGTAGTTGAACAGAAAGCTGTAGTAGATGAGGGATTGGGACTGTTTTAGGCAAAAGCAACAGCTTCATGTGCAAAGGTACTGGGGTGAGAGAGAGGTGCATAGGGATGCTGACTGAAGGTCCCTATGGCTATAGGAAGGGATATAAGAAAAAGAGATGGGAGATGAGGCTGAAGCGGTCACATTGGGCTGGGTCATGACCATACTTGGAAGCCCAGTTCAAGGTGTTGGCCTTTATCTTAAGATTACCATAGTCATAGATAGTAATTAAAGCCTAAACAGCAATTGTTTAAGAAGAGGGTAGTGAGATAAGAATAGACTCTGAGGGAGAACACTGAAGACCATTTAGTGGATTATCAAAGGAAGAAGAACCCAGAAAGGACTATCTAGAGAGAATGGGAGGTACACAAAGAGGCCATCCTACACCTGAGTTCATATGGCAGCTACCGCGTAGACCTCTGAGCCAGGCTGCCTGTAGGTAGGTCCTGGCTCCACTCGTAAATGACACATCCTCTAACAACTTACTTAGCTTCTTTGGGCCTCAGTTTCCCTCATTTTAAAATGGTGACAATAAGATCTATACAGCCCATTTCATAGAGTTGTTCTGAGGATTACATGACTTAATATTTATAAAGTGCTTAGACGAGGGCATGGCACTTACCAAGTGCCCATCAGGTGTTGACTATCATTATTCCTTATAGTGAAAACTTGCAGATTGTGAACAATTTGCTATGTTCATTCATCTTGCCAGTAGTGAGGTGTTCCAAGCAATGGAAGGTATAAAGAATGGATTTCTTACTACCAATCTTATATTAACTACTTACTCATAACTACCCTCAAATAAAACTTGTACTGGAACAGAACTTTTTTTTTCCGCAAAGAGCTTTCATTGCCTTTCATTTTCCTAACAACCCAATGAGCAATAAGGCTTGTTTCCTCAACCAGAAGAACAAGAAAATTACCCAAGGGAATACAGAATGTAAGAAGCAGAATCAGGATTTGAACCCCAGTTTTCTGGCTCAAGGTTCACTAACTGTTACAAGTCAATCTCCCTTCTTCTTGGATGTATATTTGGAGGTCCTGTCCCAATAGCACTCCACCATGTTTCCCATCAATTTCCAGATGGTTTTCACCTGCAAAAATCCCTTCTGCTACCTAGCACTGTTAGAGAAGCTTGTGGGTCAAACAATTTAGTACGTAAGTATTATTACTACTAAAGCACTCCTGTCTTCAGTCTTCCCATCAGATGATGGTGAGATCCAATAGTCAATCCACATTTAGAAAGCATGAAAGAGCTGATCAAACTATGAGTTAACAGAGTATCCCTCCTTCACCTCCATTATTTCAATGAAATGACAGAGAAAAAGAACGAAGGCAATCAAAAGAGAGCAGGTGTCGCATTTCGTATTCTTTTGCATTTCAACTTAGTATAAGAAAATCCAGCTTGTTATTACACATGTGTTCACATGTGTGTGTTCAACTGAATGAGTCCTAAATCTTAGGGTCAGATCAAAAAGAGAGATGTTTTATATCCAGAACTCTGAAGAGGTAGATAACTTCTTCAAATGCATCTGTGTTTATGGACACAACACTGAGTCAGAAAGGGTTATTCTGCAGCTCACATCATGTTCCAACAACCAGCCAGACTGCGAAGTGAGTCACCACTCCGTCAGGCACTTCCTCAGAGTTCCTCCACTCGGTTGTCTCCGGGCAACGAAGGGCTCTGAGCAGCGCGTAATTAAAGCCAGAGTAGCTGAAGAGGGAAAAGAGGCTGATCATTAAGGTGTCAAGGAAGAGCCAGGTGGGAATGATGATGGATTGAAAACATGCATTTAGCCTTACTCTCTCCCCAAGCCCCACAAAAATGACAGTAAAAAGGTTTTATTGTAGGCATAAACCCACAAGAACAAAGAAAACACGAAAAGAAACAAAAGCAATGAAATTTTGGAAGCTGGAAAGCAGATGGGTGAGTGGTAACTGACTCAACAAACCTGAAAATATGAATTCTAAGGCGGTAGTGGGAAAGACAAGAAGCAATCAGATTTACATAACCCCCCCCAAATGGCCCAGGAATTGGCAGGACCAGGTATTTCTGGAAGAAGGAGTTGATGTTGGGGCTAAAAGCAAGAGGATTAACTGAAAGTCTCCTTAAGAGACCATTGGATCACCAGCTATCCTCCCTATGCGGCAGGACAACTGTGTATTACAGATTTCATTATCTTCTCAATTTCTCATCCCTACCTTTGGTGTGTGATTTCGTAGATGCAATCACCAGAAACGAAATACACGTCTCTGCCTCCCTGGTGTTGTGTTTGGCCAATGTAGTAGGTTCTGAGCCTAGGCCTTAAAGACATTGCGTGTTTGCACGTGTCCCTGTTGCAGCTCCGATGTGGCCATGGGAAGACTCTGCCCCCAGAAGCTGCTGGTCCAAGAAGAATGAGACACACACACAACAGACCTATCTAAGCCCACAGCCTGGACCCATGCCTAACCAAGCCCGGCTGGGCTACAGTCATGTGATCTGGAAGCAGCTGCTTGTTGCTGTGATAGGCCATTGACATTTTGTGGTTCTGTGTAGCCCGGAGTAGTTGAGTGAGGTGCAATAGGTCTGTTCAAGTGGAACACCGCCCTAACAAAAGTAAAGGGCGTAGTACTTGGCTTTGGAACAGGTCACGAGTGGTCACATGGATAAATATGCTAATATATTTAGATATGGCTATATATATATATATATAGAGAGAGAGAGAGAGAGGCTAAGAAACGATGAGGAAAATACTGTAAAAGGTGAAAAAAATGGTGCCCATGTTTTGTAACGCAAAACATTGGGTATAACTGTAACCTATGGTAACTTGAAGATAGAAAAGATACCTAATGAACTCGAAGCCTTGAGCAAGGAGGTTTCCAGGCAGGATGTGGACAAAGAGGACTAGAGCATCCTCAGCAACTTAGGCCAAAGCATGTAAGAAGGGGGCTCAGATGTAAGGATTTAGAGGTGAGGCCATGCTCTGTGGACATATGTACGGAGTGAGTGCAGACCCCACACTCCTCCCTCCCTCCACTGGGTCTTTGATAGTATTTCCCAGCTTGATTTGGAAGCATCTAGGTTTGAAAAGGCTCCTGTGCCTGCCAGTGGGCATGACTGCAGCCTGTTGGAATGGCGACTCCTCAAGCACATTATTCCTATCATATTTTGCCATTTTTCTGGTGCCTGGTACTCAGGAAATGTTTCCTGAACAAATAAATAAATAAACGATCTTAAGTCACTTAACCCCCCTGACTTTAGTTCTCTTGGTCTTTTCCAATGTTAAGTTTTCACAATGGATTATTTGTCCTACTTCTCAAGCTATGGTGAGGCCTGGGAACTTCTGGGATCTGTTTGTTCAGCTTTAGACTGTCCCTCAGGCATCTGCTGTAGGAACCAAGAGGTCCATCCCCTCCATGCTGGTCCCTGCTTCTCCCAAAGTCAAGGTACCACAGTCAAGCTCGATGAAACAAGAGAAAAGAAAAAGAAATTCAGTTTGTGTGTTGTTTAAAGACCATTAGTTCTATTTCAACTACCAAGGATTTTATTTATTTATTTTTTTTCCCATACAGCAAAAAGGAAAAGTTCTTGAGAGGGCCATGTTAGATCCAGGTGCTTCTTAGCATCCCCAGAAGATGCTAGGCAGGAGGCCAATAGGAAATGGCTGCTGTATGGATCCAGGAGCAAGCCCCAGACAGCTGACCTTCGCCGTCCCCCACCCCGGAGGCAGCTGCGCCCTGGGTGTTATCCATGCAAGAATGCAAATGCAAGCTACATGGGCCCCCAGATTTGTAAAATGACACTACGAAAAAGCTCACACCTTCATGTACTCATCCCATATGCTCATCACACTAGACCAGCTGAAAATCGATCAGGCTTACAAACAGCTTCTTTTCTCCCAGCTCAGGAGTCTGTCTCTCATGCCAGCATCTCCCTTTCCCTGGGACCTCATCCTCTGGGGCAGGCAGAACCGCACTTCCTTCTACCTTGCTAGTTTCCCTGGCTGTAGGCGGGGGGCGGGGCTACACAGGCAATGCCCACCAGACACACCTCCTTCCCAGAGTAAGGGTCCCAGTGTTGACCCCTCCCTGCGCCCACTTGCCCCGCCCACCACAGCTGCACAGCACACCTGCTACCCGCGGGCTCTGGACTGGACGGGGGCTCTTCATCAGCTCCAAGGCACAGAGGAGGCAGAGCTTACCACCTAGCACACCTGGCAGAGGAAGAGCAAAAGGAACCCAGAGACCAGGGGGAGGCATGTGACATGCATGGCGTGACGATGAGAGAGAGTTACATGTGGGAGGCCCTGAGAGGTTTCCTGAGGCTACTTTGTTCCCAGGGTGCTATGAGAGCCAAGAGACGTCCACCTTGTCAAGATGAGAACCTATCTCCATGGGGACTTGCTGCCTGGAGGCTGAGCACCCATGTCTGACAGAGCCGGCCAGCCGGAGGCAACAGCCATCCTCTTCTCCCGAGGAATCACACCTTCTCTTTCCCAAATTCCCTTCTGTCTTCCTTCTCTCCTTCATCCCCACAGGTATGGAGGCGTTTGGGTGGCTGCAGATCCTGGATCTCTCTAATGGGCCTGGATTTCTTCCAGGAGCCCCTCTGCAGCTGGGCCAGGACACAGATTCCACGCTAAGGGGAGGGGAGCTGTGGGAACAATCGTGCATTTGCATTTGGAAGAACCACAGCATCTGTTTCACAGTGAAGTAGATACGGGACTCTGTCACCCACTTAATCTGTTACTACATGAAGAACAGCCACTACTGATGGTGACAGGTTCCTCAAACTGGGAGTATCTGACTGCTGGCTCTTCTTCCAACTTAAAGAACATCATAGGAAGCATGAGGTTGCCACAGCTCCACTGAAGTTTTCATGATACAAACAAAGGGTCAGCTGATGGCTCTTAGGACCTCGCCTTAATTCAGCCGCGTTTAATTCAGTGTCTGTCTTGTGTGCAATCTGGAGAGACAGTGAGTATAAAGCAAAATTCTACTTCGCACTAAATAATTTGTAGAATGAAGAGGTCAGTGCAGTTATCACTTGCCCTTCTCAAAAGCCAAGGAAATCTTGCTATTTTGAAATAAAGGATCAGAGACCTCAGGAGGTCCTGCAATAAAAACCACTTTTGTGGAGGACGGGGTTTGGCCCAGAGCGTTGCTCATGAGAGGCACTCGATAAATGCATGCTATTCCCAATGAGCCAGAAGGAGATTAACTCAGGTTGTTTATGAAATGTCGATGTGAATTTCAGAGGGCACAGCCATCTTTGCCTTACAGCATTGCAACTAGCTTACTTCTGCTTGGATGCAGAGGGTCTCGGAATAATTGTACCTGGAGAACCATTTGTTAAATGCTTCCCTTGTACCTGCTCTTCTGGTCAAACACCTTCAACGGCTCCCTACTGCCAATGGAGTGAAGCCCTGGTTCCTCAAGGCATAATCTGATCCCACTGGCCCTGGGTTGCCTATCTCGTCCTACCCTCTGCTTCTCCCTCATGGTCAGAGTCACATTAACCGTAGGTTAGCCAGATGTCCAGTGCATAAAGGGTACATAATGAAAGGTCTTACTCTAAACAAATGCAAGCGAAATCTGCATTTTGCTGCTGGCATGCAGCAAAACAGTATTTGGCAGAGGTTGGGAGTCTATTAGTTGGAGTAAGGGACAGAGAGGCCCAGGGAGAGACAGTCTGAGAAGGGAAGGGCAGGCTGAGTTTGGGAAGGGAAAAAAAGGGAGAGGTAACCCAGCAGCTGCAAGATGGAGAACCAAGTCTTAAGAGAACAGCCAGAGCCTTTCAAATGAAATGATTCAGACTTTTTCTCCTTCTGCTTTTTGAAATGGTAGCTGAGGAGGATCCCTGGCACAGGTAACATGGCAGGCAGAGCTGTAAGTGACTTATCCATATAAGCTTGTTTAGTTCACACAAGCCTAGGAGGGAAATACTGCTGTTATCCCCAGTGGTTTAGTGGCTTGTCCAAGGTCAAGGAGCTAGTGAGGGATGGAGCCAGGTAGACTGTAGACTCCAAGCTGTTCTGCCTTTTCCATTCGCCCTGTGTTGCTCTCACATTGCCACAGATTGTGGAGGTGGAATTTTGTTTTGCAGAAGACCAGAGAAGGGGGAAAATCTGCTGACATGTGGATTAAAACATATAGGAAGGAGTTAAGAGTTAGTAATAGGAAAGTGACTTATAGCCTCCCTCACTAAATATATATTGAAAAAATACCCACAGACCATTTTTAAGAGGACAGACACACATTTCGAGGTGCTGCTGCTGATGTCTCCAACCCTCATGCCCTGGAAACACACACACTGAGCCTCCCCCCCCCCCCCCAGGGCCTTCCTATCCTCCCTCCTCACCCTGCCCCCTCCTGTCCTCTCTCGGCTTTCTGCCTGTCAAAACCCTCAGTCATGCCAGCTGGCGCAGATGCCGCCATCTCTGTGCACCTCAGGAATGGCACCATTCCTACCAGGCCTCATTTTACAGGTGCTAATAGGCTCGTTTTTTTGTGGTTTTTTTTTTGAACAAACAATGCTTTTTTTGAACACTCCTACCGTATAATAAAGAACTGGCATTTGTCCCTGGTGCCTAAAAAGGATTCTCTCAACCCTTGGAACTTCCCAAGTGACAGGAATGTCCTTGTTGCTCTCAATAGTTCCTTGAGAGCATAAACTCCCACCTGAGTTTATGCTAACAGGGTGGCTAATGGTAGCCCCCAGGATAGTTCAGGATGGAGGATGGCTATGCTGGAAAAACTAACCACGTGAGCCTCTGGTTTCCTTGTCCTCAGGGTCAACTCCCAAGGAGATTAGCAGTCCAACCTCCAGGGAGGGAAGGGAGGTTGGAGGTAGAGTTCAATCACCTGGCCAATAATTCAATCAATCATGCCTGTGTATTGGAATTCCAATAAAAACTTGGCACGCCAAAGCTCGGTTGAGTTCCTGGTTGGGACTACATCAATGTGCCAGGAGAGCGATGAACCTTGTTTGGGGGACTGCCCAGACCTTACCCTGTGTATTCCTTCATTTGACTCATCCTCATTTGTATCCCTTATAATAAAACTCTGATCGCAACTATAGCATTTTCCTGAGTCCTACATCATTCTAGCAAATTACTGAAATGGAAGAGTGAGAGGAAGCCCCAAATTTGTAGCTAGTTGCTCAAACGTGTAGGTGACCTGGGAATCCCAGAGCTTGTGCCTAGTGTCTGAAATGAGGGTAGTCTAGTGGAGGCCTGAGCCCTTGCCCTGTGAGATCTGACCTACCTGCCAGGTACTAATTTGTGTCCTAGTTGCACTGCAACTCCCAATAGACTCTGTAGATACCTGGTGAGAAAGACACAGACTTTGGCCTGCTTCATGGGGCTGAGTCAAGCCAGGATGGCAGACACTGACTAGGCCTCGGCAATGTGAGGAAGCTTTGTTTATTTGAAGTGAATTACAGGGCATGGTGGGGCCTATGGCAGAAGGAGCCCCCACACCTCAGGATATCAGGAGCAGGACTGTCTCTTATTCAGCCATATTTGCAACAATTAGAATGATGACTTGGACATCTCAGGTGCTCAGTAAATTATGCCTAATTAAAACCAATGTAATACAATAGCACTTTGTTCAGATCAGAAAATTTTCTACCTTGGAAATTCCTAGGTGAGTGACCCCCTCTCACCTGGCCAGGTGGGTTATGCCATATGGAAGCCAGAGATATTCCCAGTCCTAAGGGCCTCCTCATTTCCTCTGACTCTCCTCGCTTGTCTGACCTGTGCTTTTACTTTCCTATTCTGCTCACCCCCTCCCACATCCCCCCTTGTGCTCCTTCTCTCTCTCATCAAAGAAAAACATCCTCACTTGGGAAGGAATAATCATCACCCTCCTTCAATCAAAGGGATGGCTCAGTTGCTCTGCAGTAACAATCAGTAGTGATTCGGATGTGAGAGGAGAAGAGAGGACAAGAGGAAGAAAGGGGAGAATTGGGGTTAGAATTCTCCCCCCACCCACAGTGCTCCAGGAAGGCCCTACAAAGCGATCAGTTAACACTTGAAATGAAACCTGCCTGCCACTCCCAGCAGCACAAATAGACTGGTACCCTCAAACTTGTGCTATAGGGAACAAAGAAATGAGAAGCACCATCATCATCAGTCTAAATATGCACTATGTGCCAGGTATGGTGCTAGAGTAAGAATTAATGTTTTCATAAATGATTTTTCCAGGAAGATTAACCCCTGCTCCCATAAGTGGCAGAGTGAAGACAAGGAGTCTTATCTCTGTAAAAGCCTATCTATGACTTCAACAAGTCCTCGATTCTGTCTGAGCCTCAGTTCTTTATCTGCATAGTAGAGCTTAGGCCCATGTCCAAGGTCACACAAACAGCCAGGAAAGGAGACGGGGCTTACTTACTTGGACGATAGTCAGGAAATAATGAGGACTATCAATAAAACCCTAGTCTAATACTTAATCTCATAGAACTGAGCAAGGAAAATGACTGAAAGAAGAATATGCTTTAAAAGGCTGAATTTACCTAACCCAAAACATCATGCTCAACCAGAGAAAATAATCATGTCAAAATTACACCTCGCTCTCATTCTTAAAATACATTTTACCCAAAACTCATTGTGCAACTTAATAAAATATAGAAACAACAACTGGGGAAAAGTTTCTGAACAAGTCATATTTAAATAAAAATTTCATGCTTCCCCCAACCCAAAGAAATAAATGAAAACAGGAAAGGCTTCTTCCTTAATGGATCTCAGAGATAAACACAGATACTATCATTAACCCACTGGGATTTATGAAAGTAATTTTGATTCTTGCATTATTGAAAGGGCTCTCGTTCTGGCATACTCTAAATTCTAATTAAACAAACAAGGAAAAAAGTTTTAAAGTGAACAATGCAATCAAATATAGACGTTCTATTTAGGCACAGTAATGTTAGCATAACAAGTGAGTTAAAAAAAGAAAATGGAAAATAATTATTAAACAGATGGGTGGTGAAAAGAAAAGTTTTTCTTCTTTTTTTAATGCCCAGAGCCTTAATCTGAAGCCAGGCAGAGATGAAGATAAACAAGAAGTTGCCCTCCACGGCCAAAGAGCATAATAGCCAGGGAGTCAAATGAAACCAGTCGAAAGTACTGCCTGCAGTTAATATGAACTTAGCAACCTCATGCCAAATGAAATATTAAAGCAAGTTCCCTATTTTTAGGGCTTTGTATCTTGGTGGTTGTATAATGAATCAGGATGTGTCTTGGCAAACATGCCGGTAGCCTGGAGGATATTTGTTTTCTGACCAAAAATAGTTGGAGTCTCTTAAACTATGGGGCGGACATTAAGTGATCAGAGCTTAAATCAGAGCTAAATTGAACTTAACCATTGAATCAGAAAGATTGGTCAGGAGCTCAAGACTAAGGAAGGGCCTGACACCTTGCCTGGCTATGCAAGAACCTGCTGGAACACAATGATGGCAATCAAAAGTTCAGGCAGCATTTTGTCTATGGCATGCGAGACACATTTTATACAGATCTCTTGAGAAAAACTGGGAGCTCTTCAGAGCCGAGAGTTTTAGCAGGCTATTGCAGCGGACCCTCAGGCTGGAATGCAGCAGGCACGCCCACAGCCAAGTCCCTACTTGGAATTGGTCAACCCCTTCACTACCACCTGAAAGATGAGCATTTCTCCATGCGAAACACTTGGTTTCTTCTGTCACCGGACCTCAGCATTGCCCAGGCTTCTTCACCTCTGTGCCACGATGTCTCTGAACTCCGGTGCTATAGTCCTACCTGGTGCATCTTTTACCTCTTTGTGCCTCAGTCCCCTTCCCATCAGATGGGAGGGTTGAGCCTATTGGATTCTGAAGTCCTTTCCAGTTCTAAAAATGAAATCACAACGACCAATTCTAGAGTCCCAAATCCCCCCAAATTAACTTTTTGGTCTTTGACAATCTTGGCCATGGGTGCTAGCAATCACCATGTTTTTCCTCTGGCCAAATCTCACCATTATGTTTACTCAGCCAAAGATGGACCAACAGCCTCTCCAACAGCTCTTAGGAAGTTTATAACTCTGTCATCATGATCTCATGTTTGTGGGAATCTACTTTTAGAGCATAATTGGCCATATAAGGTGGAGCTTAGTTACACACCACTGAACATAAGGAGCAGTCCAGTACAAGCAGTCCTTCTTGGAGCTCATTCAAGGGAGTTGTATTGTTGAAGGACCCGGGATAAGTTACATAGATGTTTTACCAGCTGTTTACCACATGCCAGGACCTGTTCAGGGTCTTTGCCTGATTATTTCACTAAAATCTCCTCTCAAACCTATAAAATGGGTTATTATACCCCATGTGCTCAAATAGATGAGAGAAATGGATACCAAGAGGATACATAATTCAACCAAAGACACTCAAAACTAGAATTTGAACCCAGGACAATCTGGTTTCAGAACTAGCACATTTCAAGCAAAGCTTCCTTTTAAATACAGCCATATGGCGTATGAGGGACATCAGTCCCTTTATCTTCTAGCCTGCTTTTATTTAATTAAAAAACTTTTTATTTGGAAACAATGCCAAACTATAGAAAAGTTGAAAAACAATAGATTTGAACACTTGAGCCTAAGTTGCTAGTATTGTGCCTTGTCACCTCCGTGAATACTAAGCTTTAGTGCATTTATGTTGTAACGAAAGCACAACTATCAAGAGCTGGAAATTAACACGGACCCATTGTTCAAACCCCATTTAGGTTTCCCCACTTGTTTCTAGAGAAAGGATCCAGTACAAAAATCACCTATTGCATTTAATTGTATTGCTATTACTTTCCTTGAAGCTGTGATTGCTGCTGCGTCATTTCTTTTTTTTGTTTTAATTATTTATTTATTTGACAGAGAGAGAGAGACAACAAGAAAGGGAACACAAGCAGGCGAGTGGGAGAGGGAGAAGCAGGCTTTCCACTGAGCGGGGAGCTCTATGCAGGGCTCAATCCCAGGACCCTGGGATCATGCCCTGAGCTGAAGGCAGACGTTTAACAACTGAGCCACTTAGGCACCCCTGCTGCATCATTTTTCATGACCTTGGCGTTTTTTGAAGATTACAGACCAGTTCTTTCAAAGAATGGCCCCCAATCTGAGGTTTTCTGATGTAGCTTCATGATTGGATTTGGGTTCTGATTTCTGGCAGGAATATTACAGAAATGATGCTGTATTCTTCTCACTGCACTGATTGGGTGGCACGTAATTTTGATGTGTCCTGTTACTGGTGATGCTCACTGGAGGAACCGTCAATGTAAACTACTAGTTCTTCCTTTGTAATTTATAAGTTTTTCATAAAAAGATACTTTGAGACTGTCAGTATCCCATTCCTCAATAAATTTCAAGTTATGTATGTATGGTTGTGCTGATATTAATGTGGACTCAAAGACTCTTGTTTTATTCATTGGGTTATAATCTGCACATTTTTTTTATGCTCCAAGTATCCCAGTGAGTGAGAGACCCTTCAAGTCAGCTTCTATGTTCTTTTGACATATTCTTTTTCTTTTTTTTTTTAAGATTTTATTTATTCATTTGCCAGAGAGAGAGTACAAGCAAGGAGAGCAGCAGGCAGAGTGAGAAGCAGACTCTCTACTAAGCCAGGAACCAGATGCGGGACTCGATCCCAGAATCCCGGGATCATGACCTGAGCCGAAGGCAGCCGTTTAATGAACAGAGCCACCCAGTCCCTTCTTTTGACATATTCCATCATTCTTCAAGCACCGTCTGACCTTTTGGCACAATATGATGTTCCAGGTTCATTTTGTACTTTCCCTGCGGTAGTTCTGGAATCAGCCAGTTCTCCAAAGAGTCCTGGTTTCCTTTAGTGGAAAATAGTTTCTAGAAACCAATATGTGGGCACTGGGTGTTATAAAAACTATTGCTCCCTGATGCCATTGCCTTCCTCGCCCTCAGTATAGACATTCTTTTCACCCCTCTCCAGTTTCAATACCCCATTACTGTGGAGACAGCCTTCTCATCCAACTTGGGCTCCAACATCCTGCTTGAGCCCCTTCAGCATCCCTCCTCTAATCCCATGACGCTCACCCCCTCCAGTCACACTAAATAAATACATACCTTGCTCAGCTCTATCTGATGGTTTTTGGACTGGACTGTTCAGGAAGAACAGAGGAAGAGGGCTTAGCCTACCTTTAGATCACTTTCTTTACTAATTCATTCACAAGTTTCACAAAGAAGGAACATTAAAGAAATTCCACATTATTAATTGCCACTTTCTGTATCCTTCCATTGAGATGCACCAGTGCCCACCATACCATTCTGCTGTTTTAGCCTGGCCAGTGTCCAAAAGGTAATGGCAATACCAGAAGAACAAAACTCATTGAAGTAACTGCTAGAAGATTTTTTTTTTTTAAGATTTATTTATTTATTTGGCAGAGAGAGAGAGAGGGAGAGCACAAGCAGGGGAGTGGCAGGCAGAGGCAGAGGGAGAAGCAGGCTTTCCACCTAGCAGGGAGCCTGACGCAGGGCTCGATCTCAGGACCCTGGGATCATGACCCGAGCTGAAGGCAGATGCTCAATCGACCAAGCCACTCAGGTG
>CM052798.1:137088557-137124414 GCA_028533885.1 Nasua narica
GTACTTTGGCATCTCATTTATAAAACGAGAAAGTGATAGAAAAGGACCAAAGAGAATCATAAATTGGATCATTTCACTTCTCTGCTTTTTAATCACCCCCTACTACCAACCACTCCACGGTTTCTGGCTTTTCTAAATTCTTTGCCTTGGCCTTCAGGATCCTTCATAACACCTATCATATTTCACTTTTACCCTTACCATATAATCTGATCACTCTGACATAGTCCTACTCTTTGAATATATTAAGCTCCTTCCCTCCTCAGGGCTTTGCACTTACTGTTTCCTCTGCCAGAAATATTCAGTGACACTCAGATGTCAGCCCAAATGTCACCTCCTCAATTTAAAGTCATCTTCTTCTACCTCAGACACCTTTTATTATACTAACCTGTTTTATTTTCACACAGTCCTCATCATCACCTGAAATTATCATGTAAGAATATGCGTACCGTAACTTTAGTTGTATACCCAGCACCTAGGACAGTGGCTGGCCCATAGTAGGTATGTAAATAAGTTTGAATGACATAAATGAATGAATAATCAATGAACGGTAGTTGTTTCATATAATTTCATGAGAATTAAGTGAGATAATAAAAGTAAAATATTTAGCATGGAAACTGGTACACAGTAAATCCACAATCCATGGTATAATAAAAAAAGATCTGGAGACCAAGTTCTAGTCTTGGCTCTTCCTCCAGCTAGCAGGATAACTTTGAGTGAGCTACAAATTTCCTAAGCCTTAGTTTATCATCTATAAATGCTGCAAGGTGGGTGAGAACATCTCTGAGGTCTCTTCCAGGATTAAAATTCAACGGTGTTGCCTGTCTCATGGTCAAAGTTTCCGGCCTTGCCCAGTGGTAAGTTAATTCTTCACTGGTAAAAACAGAACTACTCTTGCCTTAGCAGCATCTCAGAAAGGTTCATTTTAGTATTGCCTGGATATTCCAGTTTCCATTTGCTAACTATACTTTAGCTCAAGTGTACAAGGGGTTTCCAGGCAACTCTGCAGAGTTCTTGCATTTTCCATTGCCCCTCGACTCTTTTCCCCCTTCCTTAATTGCCAGACACTAAACAGACGCTGGTTTTACTGTAACAGTTATTTGCCCTGGACCACAGGGAAAGATTTATCAAAACAGAACCCAGGAAAACTTTAAAAAGATCAGTAAGGATTGGTGTTTCACCCAGATAGTCTTCATGGAATTTCTGAACCCTGGATAGAAATCTACAGTCCTGGAGACAGCCATTTATCTCCAAAGAGAGAGTTCCTAGAGACACTATTAAAGCTGAGAACCAAACTGTGGGGTCATGCATTTTGATATATTCCCAGGAAAAGTGCCAAAGTCTATACTACCCACACAAAAGCTCATGAAAGTCTCCTCCATGACCCTGAATTCATTGGCTTAGCAATCATCCGCTCTTGAAAACAATTCCAGGGCAACCAAGGTTAAAAACAAAGTAATGTGTCTCATAGACAAAGCTGTGTGGTGGCAGAGTCTGCCAAACCCGAGTTGGGAGCCTGCATTTGTCTTTTGACCTGGATAGTCCAACAGAACGTATGATCTACCTACAACATAAAATAAACACAAAAGAAAAAGGATAAGCATCTCTTTCCATTCAGCTTGCTCTCGTTCCTTGATTTGTTTGTACCAGTTGAGCCAATTTGGCTGCTGGTCTGTTTGGTAACTAGCTTCAATCAAATCATTTTTAGTGCTTCCAACAGTCTGCTTCCCTGGTTTATACCTGGAAAGTCTCCCTCCATTTAATCAACTTAACCAAAGGCAGTTTCCCTAGCAGAACCAGACATGAAAAGAGTAGTTGCCTGTTCTTACTGCAAAATGTCACCTGGAGAAAGGACTCCTCTGATCTAACACTTCTGTTATATAATAACAGTCTACCCCTCACCCTTTTCTCCTGAAACACATTTTAAAAATTACCGATTGAAGCCTTGCTACTCAAAGTCCCCAGATCAGCGGCATTATCTTCAGGTTGCTAGAAATGTGGACTCTCAGGCACTTCTCCAGATCTACTGAATTAGAACTCATATTTATAGGATCTCCAGGTAATTGACATGCACACTAAAGTCTGAGAAGGAATAGGTTAGAATAATGCCTTTGAGGTATTTACTTCAAATGAAATAAACTTATTCACAACCAGTCCCTATTTGTTTGGGAAGATGAAGAGATTATTAGGCTTGTCTACAATGGAGGAAAAACTGACTGTTAACCTCATAAAGACTTTTTGTGATATTATTTTGGTCTTTGAATTTATTTTTCCTTTTTATTTAGTAGGATTTCTCACAATCCTGGAGCAGATTAAGAAAACCAGATGTACTAAGCAATATCAATGGTGTGCTAGTAAATTGGTTTTCTGCAGGGATTGTGCTGATTTGTACTGCTTGCCAATTTTCATGGTGTAAATACTCCATAATCGATTTCAAGCTACCAATGATTTAACAACTGTTATGCAAAATTCCAGAAACTTTAAAAATTAGCTTTTACAAGCTGTTGTGAACTACAATGAACTATTCCAACACATCACTAAAAGACCCTCAAAAAGGAAACTTATTAAGTCTTGGCCACTACTCACTCAAACCTATTCAAAATGAAATAACATCAGGTTAGATATCCTAAATATAAACTTTTCATTATGCCATGCCTCTGCTCCAGAACCTAAGAAGCTTCCCTAGTAATTATTCAGCAGATATATGTAATCTTATTTTCCTATTTTTCAAAAATACCCCTCATTCTTCATACTGCATTTATCCCATTTCATTTTCTAGATCTTCTTAACATGCACTATATTCCCCACTTCCATTTCCTGCAACCTGCCAATTCTTGAGGCCATGATTGAGGAAGCATGTCACTCCAGTTGTTGTCATCTAACATTAAAGGACAGAACTGCCATAGGATAGAACTAGTGATGCAAATGGCAGATGGACAGATGGACAGCATCTGGATGTTGATAACATCTTCAAATTTCTGAATCAAACTTTGCTGAACTTCCCAGTCTTACGGACTTTCCATTATATAAACCCATAAATATCCAGGCTTTATGCCTGCAACTGAAAGGAAACCTAATGGTGGGCCTAGAAGAAAGTTCCTTGATGCAACAACAAGCCACATCACTGTGAAATCAAATAAGGCCATCATAAACACAACCTGTACTGGTTTCTTCCAGCCCTATAATCCTAAGAAAAGAGAAACTTTTTGGAAATATATTTAGATCAACTAAAGAGTTGATTACGATAACAATATGTTATAGTAGTTGATAGTCTCATTGACTCAATTAGTCAATTGAGACTAACTGATAGTCTCAATTGAAAATTTCTGAAATTCAGAAAGGATCTGAATTGTCTTATAATTTTATTTCCCACCAAAGGCATCCATGACAGGTAATTACCAGTCTCTTAGAGCGAATGGGAATTCATGTGCTTCCAAGGCAGTACATTTCCATTACTTTAAATTCTTAGAGATGAGCTAAAATATGTATTTTTGTAATTTTTAGTAACTAGCCATAATTCTCCTCTCTCAAATCACACCCAAAAAGGCCCTGAGATATATGACAATTTTGGTCATGGCTCTCTTCTAAGTACCTTATTCTCCAGTTTCCAGACATCTCACCACTTCTTATCTACAGAAAGGACAGAGCCCGAGAGCGTACCTCTAGACATATCCCTACACATTGGTATCGGCTTGCATGAATCTATATTTTTTGTACACAGTGTTTCTATCTAATACAAATCTAATTTTCTCTAATTTGACCACCAAGAATATAATATTAGTTAAGGTGACAAAAGTTGCTGCAACCAAATTTCAGTGGCTTAATCTAATAGTTTATTTCTCCCTCAGAAAAATAAAAGCAGGAGGGCGCCTGGGTGGCTCAGTTGGTTGGGCAACTGCCTTCGGCTCGGGTCGTGATCCCGGAGTCCCGGGATGGAGTCCCATATCGAATTCCCGGCTCTGCGGGAAGTCTGCTTCTCCCTCTCACTTTCTCCCCTCTCATTCTCAGTCTCTCTCTCTCTAGTAAATAAATAAAATCTTTAAAAAAAAAAAGAAAAAGAAAAGCAGGATTCTGATTGGTTATGATTCATTGTCTCAGAATCTTTCCCTCTTGTGGCTCCACCAACTTCAACACCTGGTTTCCAAAGCTACCATGGAAACAGAAAGGACATGGAGGCTCTAGTAAAAGGTATGGTTATGGGCCGCGTCTGAAAGTATACATCCTGCTACCATTCCACTGACCATAACTCAGTGATAAACCATACCTGACTAAAAACATATGCCTGAGAAATATAGTTAGCTATGTGATCAGGAGAAAGAGGACTTGGTGAGCAGCCAGTCTCTGTCACAAATACCATACGAAAACATCAAAACATTTGTAAAAATCCAAATTTATAAACATCCAAATTATTCATAAGGACAGTCAAGGACTTGACTAACTTTGAAAGAAGAAAAAGAGAGTCCTACAAGAAAAAGGATGGGAACCCATTTTTAAATTTCATAAAAATAGAAAATATTTTGGCATGGAATAGGAAACACTTGAACAAGAATGCTTCCAAAGGTTTCCTAAAGCATATATTAGTAAAATTCATTTCCTCTACAGCATAATAAACGAGCAACAGTAGGTCAAAAGTAAAAACATTTATTTTTAGAAAAGATTTTCGGTTGCCTGATTTGTAAAGAATAGTAATGCTGTGCTGTTATTCTTGCATCATTATTAATACTTATTATTTAATAAAATGAAATACATCATAAAGGATAGATTCGACTATGTGAAAATTAAAGCTTCTATATGTCAATAAACAGTGTAAAATTGGGAAAATGTTTGAAATGATTGTGACAAAGAGATAATATCCCTGAAATATAAAGAACTCTTGCAAATAATGAAATAATGAAAAATAAATTCTTCGATAAAGAAACGAAGAATATGATTAGACAATTCACAACATATAAAGTATCAGTACAATAAAATAGTTTGATTCAGTAGTAATCAAAATTAAAAGGGGGAAATTGTTACCCATATTTTACAAATCAACTTAATAAACCATTTTTAAATGGTTTTTAATGGTTAGTAACCATGTTGACAAGAATATGCTAAACCAGGGTGCCCGCATAGCTCAGTCAGTTGAGTGTCTCCCTTTGGCTCAGGTTGAGATCTTGGGGAACTGGGTGAGCCCTGCAGGGGGGGGGGTCCCTGCTCAGCAGGGAGTCTGCTTCTCCCTCTCCCATGGCCCCCCCCACCCCCCATTCCTGCTCTCCCTCTTTCCCTGTTTCTCATATAAATTAATAAAATCTTTAAAACAAAACAAAAGAATGTGCTAAACCATTCTCCTCTAGAACTGTTTGACATAAGTGTGAAGAGGCTTAAAATTGCTTTCTGATCCAGACATTTATATTTGGGAGCCAACCTTCAAGAATAATCAGAGAAGGTCACAGAAATTCCCATGTAAGGATGTTCATCATAGCATTATTTTTAATGGTGAAATGAAGATAACCAAAGTTTCTAAAAGTTGGTTAAATAAATTCTGGCACATTTATACAAGAGAATACAACACACCCACTAAAAGTCACACATTTGAAAAATATTGAATAACCCTAAATACTGTTACGTGGAAAGCAAATTAGGAAACAAAATAATATATACTACATGATCCTAATTTTATAGAACATATGTGTTCTGTGGTATACGATAACATATATATGACAACAAGTAGTTGGAACACTTAATAAAGAGAGCTAGAACTTGCTGAACAGTGGCTGAAAATTTCTGGAACAAACTAAATCCTAATTATTTCTACCTCTTACTTATCTGTTGGTGATTACATAGTTCTTACTTAGAATATGAACTTAAAATTTTTAAACTTTGCAATTGATCCACGAGCAGTGTGATAAACCATAACAGAGACTACGGAGGAAGTGCGCTCAATTCCCGCTTCTCCGAGAGGAGGGAGAGCAAACAGGGTTAAGGAATTCAAAGACGTTTATTAGGAAACACCGAAGTGCTTCTTCTGCACCTTCTGATGTGAAAACAATATAACTGCAGGACTGCTTCCTCTTTTGGTGAGCTCCATCTTCCTGAGGAACCCCTGTCTGGATGGGACGAGAATCCTAGGGACCCCTCTTCAATCCAAGCAGTCAGATGTGATTATTATCCCTTTGCCAAGGAGGAAGTCAAAATTTAGATTGGCTCTTTGAAGTGCCCCATTCATCACTACTATAGACAACCCACAGTGATGCTGCTAAAAGCCTCACTCCAGCACCAGGGCCTGCCAACTAGTGGGTGGCCCAGATCCAGGTTCATCAATGCTAGCAAGGGCGTGGAAATCAAGGCCTGCTCCACGGCCAGTGAGACAACCGAGGGTGAGGATTCTCTCCCAGCCTCACTCTCTTGGACACTCCACTCCAAAACAGGCCTGGGGTCCCAGCATTAGAGCTGCTTGTTGGTGCAGTGCTTACAATTTACACACACACACACACACGCACACACACACACACACACACGCACGCGCACACACACACACACACACACACAGCTATTTTCCGGTCAGACCCCTCTGCCAAGGCAGGTTATTCAGAGGAGTTCTAACATCAGAACATCGCCTCTAACATCTCCAACTTAGTATGGAATCCACATCACTAGCCAAGAGAAAGGGTTAGATCCTCAAAG
This sequence comes from Nasua narica, assembly GCA_028533885.1. Lineage (NCBI taxonomy): Eukaryota > Metazoa > Chordata > Mammalia > Carnivora > Procyonidae > Nasua > Nasua narica. Next base: position 137,095,221 of record CM052798.1, read on the forward strand.
GGAAATAGAATATGGAAGGTTGCCCCTTAAGAGGCCTTATGCAAATCTGGCCAGCACTCTGCCCAAGAAACTTTCTGTTCTGCATAATAATGACTTTTGGAGAAAGTAGCCCACATCTATCCATCCACAGAGCTCCAAGCCAGTTTTCTGCAAGCCTCAAACTCTCCTGTTATATTCAAGGAGTAGTGGGTGGATATTTGCTTTCTACCTACATAACTAAAGGGGGTCAGCAAAGTGGGTGTTCCCAGAATAAAGACATTTTGCTCCCAGATAAGGAAATCACAAAAGCGGGGAGGAGAAAGAGTTAATAACCTTAAATGGCAGTTTTCCTTTCTTAAAAGGAAAAAAAAAAATACATAGATTTAGGTTGTACTTCACCAGGCCCCCTACATCTTAGAACAACCTTTCTGGATCCAACAAGGAGATCAATACGTAATTTTTGTGGCCAATAGGTTTTTTCCCTGCTTCGGTTTTAGCCATCTAGGACCAACTCATGGTAAACAAAGGTGATCTCTTCGAAGTCAGTGACCGAGACCAGTGAACTGCCTGGAGTGCTTTGCTGTTGAAGCTCAGTCTTTTCATCTGTCAGATGAGTCATAATGCCACCTGGCTCTCAGGGTGCCATAAAGAACGTGTGATGTAATTGACACATGTGTGTTGGACACATAATAGAGTACATGCACAATAATCTGGCACAAAGAAAGTGCTCAGAGTTTCCTTCCCCACTCTCCCCAAACACCCCCCAACCCCTCCACTCCCTCCTCATGTACAATAAAGAAAAACAAAAATAAAACACAAAATGCTAACCCAAATGGCATGCATGTGCTTTCTATATTGTGCTCTTCAAACAGAATATCAGTGATATTCTGCCTCCAAATAAAATCTCAGCAAAACCCCAAAATGTCAACAGAACCGATGAGCCTATTCCTGAAGCAGCTTGCTTAAAGCTCCATTGCCTCATGAAAACCACCTGCTAGCAAAATGCAATGTAAGCATCCCTGCAGACCCCAGGTTGCTTTGAAATACAGTGCAGAATACACTGTGGTCGGATTCTCCCAGGTTCACAGGAGGAAAAAAAAGCAGGTGGGAGCTTCCATTGGCTCCGTCATTTAAACCACCTTGGAATCTGGCAACACGGGTGTTCTCTGCATGTGAGGAAAGCACCCAGGGCAAAGCTGAACACGCCACCTGTCTCCCTTAGATCTGGTGACATACAGAACCATTTGTTCCTTGCTGTTCTCAGCACACAGCTAAAGATATTTTTAATTAAAAAAATAATACGGTGCCATGCAAATGATGTCTTCATTTTTTATCTAAATCAAGCTCGGCGGGCCTATTCTCACACGAAGGGGAGAAATCCCCCACCTGCATCAGCTGGTGGATACACGGCCCAGAGCTGACGATGAAGCCTGCATGGTTTCTTCTACTGAAGATTCCCTCCTGTCTCTGAACAGCCTCAACCAAATTCCCCCACACTTAGCTGTGGTGACGACACGATGTCACCCACCATAAATCACTTCTCAAAGCCCTTCAACACTTCTTGCATTGGACCAAAAGCTATAGGTTGGGGGAAGGTATTAATTACACTAATTATCATCTCTTTGAATGTAGTCCTAAGTAGAACCCATGTATCCTGACTCCTGGGTGGGTTCACTGCCCACGAGAGCCCAGGACTACTTTCACCTGGCAAAAAACAAAACAAAACAAAACCCTTGTTTTAAGATAAATCAAAGAAGGCCTTTTTAATTTCCTCCAATATGAAGCTTCACCCTTGATAACTACCACCAGTTAATGGGTGACATTTCATTAGATTTTGTGATGCATCTAGAATTTACCAAGCCCTTTCACAAATTAGATTAAATCATATGAAATGCTGCTATTTGGCTTATTTTGACTTACAAAAACAACAATTTCATATTATGCAACCTAATACTGTATCACTTTCAACCTCCTGTAGGATAAATAGGTTCAAGCTCTTAGTTTTATTTCAGGTCTGGAAAATGTACAGAACAGAAATAAATCTAATTACATGTGTGTGTTTATAGATAATAAAGCATAAATCATTTGGCTTAGCCACTGAGATACAGCTCCTGACATGCTATCGGAATAATAGTACTATGTAAATAATAAGTAAGTAAATAAATACAACTATAAACATTAAGTACCTTGCCTCTAACTTATTCTTGTTAGCTTTATTTTTCCATTCGGTGGTTGATCTCCATAGGTAATTTGGCTAACACAAACTGTCTCCAGGCTGGAGTCCCTACTTATTTCAGCGTATCTTCTCCAAATACTGAGACTGCAAGTAATAACAGCCTTCTGTATGCCCTTTATTTCTTATTCTTAACAAGGAAATTATGGGGCCTGGTTCATTTATTTAAACTGCTTCTGCTGTCTTCTACTTTTCTTTCCAACCTTTTTTTAGTTACATAGATACTTTCACTGCATTACTATATTGCATTGTAATAATATTGTAATAATAAAATTTTTCCATGCACATTTCCCATCACTGCTACTGCCTGCCCCCTCCTGGAGGAGAGGTTTCTACATTCAAAGAGACTGAACATTCTGCAGTTTGTGTGGCCCCAAACAGTAAAGCTCTATCTGCCCCCAAATAGTTTTACAAGATAACCATATTCTAGCACCATGTTACTCCATATAGTGGTTAAGTTTCAGGGCTAAAACTTAACATGTGGTTTAACATAACCTGGCTCTTCTTAAGAAGGCATATTACAGAATTCTCCTTCCACCATTGTTGTATTAGGCTTACGCTTTTGTTATTTGCCTTTCAATTCAGAAGACAATCATAAATCCTCTATGTGGGATCAATTGTGCCTGTTAATAGTGTTAAATTTCTCCCCCTGCTGAGGTCACTGCCCTGAAGAGTTCTAAAGACACAAAGCATAGGCTTTGGTGTCTATCATGGTCTTTAACTTCCGCTGATTTTGCAACATCACCCCTTCCCTGAGAATACAAAGGTTAAGTGATGGTCCACAGTGGTACTGTACCCACAGTGGGTCCCAATCAAAGGCTTGCCTCCATCAAGTTGTTTACTTAGATGGCTGAATGAAAGACTAAGACCCCAGACGACTGATCTGGCCTCTTCTCTCTATTTCTCTCCACCTGGCTGCTGACCTAGCTCCCGTTATGCTCTCCTTCCCCTTCATCTTCTAGGTACCATGTGTGAGAAAGCTAGAAATGGTTTGAGAAAATATGTAGTTGGACCAGAAGACAGCCATTCCATCTTCTGTACTTGGGAGAGAGGACCCTTAGGTTTGTCTTGAGTGGGAAGAGACTCAGATCCAAATAACCTTTCCAAGGTATTCTCGCAGAATCCCCAGCAGGAATCCATTGGTTCGTGGGAGGAAGAGGAGGAGGAAAATGCTTCTGAGGACAAAAACCCATGTGCAAAGTAAAACTTTAATTTCTGTAAAGCACTGGCAACAATGAAAACACAAGCCAGAGACCTGAACAAAATCAAGGGCTTCCAGTGACAGAGACAGCAAAGCTGACAGAGGGGCTACGTCAGGAGACGGCCCAGTGAGAAGAGGCCAGGATTTGGAGTCAGGCGGAGCGCTGGCTCTAGATGGGGGCCCACTCACGGGCTGCACCAACCACCACACGGAGTTCCTTCACCTCAGCTTCCTCGTCTGCAACTGGGACAAAACTATCGGCTTCAAAATGCTACAGGAACTAAACGAGATAACCGCTGTACTGCTCCAGTAACATGTGGCTAAATATCTATTCCCTTTGGTCCTCTTCTTTTCCTTGGCATAGAATTGAGAAGAATAACATGGATCAGAACCCACTTTGCCACCTGAAAAGAATTGCTGCAGGAACAATGAACTTTACAAGCTAACGCGAAATGTGCTACTCCCCGAATTCAATTCCTTTCCCGAGCATGCATCACTTAGCACATTTTTCAAGTGTCCCCAGCTTTTTTGCCCAACCTGTTTTCGGTTTAGAACTATTTCAGTGTTCCGTTTGGGAGGGAAACCCCATGTAATCAATACTGAGAAAAAGTCTGGAAAGAAGCGCAGACCCTTTTCTCCACAACGAACACTGGCTCCTCGGTATAAGGCAGCGGCCCGGAGCCAGATCACACTGCGGAGGCTGAGACCCCAGGACCCCCGAGCACTGTGTAGGGTCAGCTGGATCAGTGCTCACCAGCAGTTCTCAGTCAGTTCGCGTGGTCATTGGCAGAGGAAGAAACAATCGTAACTTCAAGAGCCCCTGGGTGAGCGAGGGTGGAACAAAGAACTCCCAAAGTGCTCCATGAAAGAAATTAGTGATGAGGAGGGGAGGGGGACAAAATTGAGAGTGACCCAAAGCAGGAGAGGTTTGAGGAGGAGAAGGGCAGTGATGTGGAGGGGCAGGAGGCTGGGGCCAGCACCTTGACCGGGACTATAAGAAAGAAAACTGGCAGAGAGAAATTTTCTGTTCCAGATATGTGACTAGGGACTTTAAAAATTTTATTAATATTAGACTTTATTTTTTAGCATAATTTTAGATGCATAAAAAAATTGAAGAGATAGTAAAGAGAATTTCATATACCGTAGCCATTCCCCTGTTATTTATATCATAGTAGTATGGTCCATTTGTTAACTAACCAGTATTACTCCATTATTACTAACTCAAGTCCATAGTTTATTAAGATTTCCTTAGGTTTGGGGAATCTGGGTGGCTCAGTGGGGTAAAGCCTCTGCCTTCGCCTCAGGTTATAATCTCAGGGTCCTGGGATCGAGTCCCATATCGGGTTCTCTGCTCAGTGGGGAGCCTGCTCCCCCCTCTCTCTTTGCCTTCCTCTCTGCCTACTTGTGATCTCTCTCCTCTCTGTCAAATAAATAAATAAAATCTTAAAAAAAGTTTTCTTAGGTTTTTACCTCATGCCCCTTTTCTGTTCCAGCTAACACTTTACATTGAGTTGTTATGTCTCCTCAGGCTCCTCTCGGCTATGACAGTTTCTTAGACTTTCCTTGTTTTTCATGACCTTGATAATTTTGAGGAATATTGGTCAGGTATATTATAAGATGGCACTCTACTGGGATTTGTCTGATGTTTTTGTCATGATTAGACTGGGGTTATGGGGTTTGGAGAGGATGATCAGAGAGAGGAAAATGTACCACATACTCTCAATGTTTTATGACTGTTGATGTTGACCTTGACCACCTGGCTGAAGTCATGTTTGTCAAGGTTTCTCCACTATTAAGTTATTCTTGCCCCACATTTCCGTACTGTCCTCCTTGGAAGGAAGTCTTCATGTGTAGCTCACACGTCAGGAGTGGGAAGTATTTTCCCCCAGGACAATTTTTAAGAACAAAACTAATATTTTATCCTAAATTATCTATGTGCTACTATCCGCCAAATATTATCTCTAAACAGTTAAGTCTACTGCCCACAAACTCCAGGTATGAGAATTATTTGGGGGAAGCAAGGAAAAGGGGTTAGAAACTACATGTGGGTCCATACAGCGCAGACAGAGAAGAACAGATGAGCCACATGAGCTCGGGAGCAACCAGAAACCAGAGCAAGAGGGGGCCATGAGACCATAAGTTTCCAGGATTTTAGAGCACCTGGGATGGATTTCAGATCCATTTTATTCACATCTGAAAGAAAAAGTGACCCCAGGTAATATATGAGTTGCACATTGATCTGCACTTCAAGTATTTATTTAACAGCTACTAAAAGATAGGCACTGCACTGGGTGCAAGGAGCTAGGAAAAGACACAGTGCTGCTACAAGAGACTTAAGGAAATCTGAATGCTACCAGCTTGATAATCCTCCCATTCTTACACTTGCTAAATTCTTCCATTGGCTCATTATGTTCACAATATGCACGTCAGAAGCATGTCAAGAAGTGGGAGGGGGCAATAACTTTGATCCTTCCTGCCCCAGTAATTTCTCCCCCATAGCCAAATCAAATATTTTTTTAAAGAGTGTTCTTTGATAGGGACGCCTGGGTGGCTCAGTTGGTTAAGCATCTGCCTTTGGCTCAGGTCATGAACCCAGGGTCCTGGGATGGAGCCCCACATCAGGCTCCTTGCTCAGCGGGGAGCCTGCTTCCCTCTGCTTGCTTCTCCCAGTGCTTGTGTTCCCTCTGTCTCTGACAAATAAATAAATAAAATATTTTTTTAAAAAGAGTATTCTTTGATATAATTCATCACCATTTATCAATTTTCTGCAACCTGTAAATAAAAGCATCTTTGGAAGATTTTTCTTTGGGAAACTTGGAAAATTTTACGGATTTTGATAAACTAAGAAAAACAATGTGTGCTTCCTTTACAAATTTACTTTCAAGACATGTAAATCCCTATCTCACTCCCCACCCCCAGCAATAAGATTACTGCCCCCAGCTCTCTTCCACGTAGAAATTCTGTAGCCACCACATGTGACATTATAGGCAATACACAATTATGATTTTCGATAAATAAGAAAATGCAAACACAAAAATGATAGGCGATCGTCCAAGATGTTGAATTGGTAAATCAGATTCAGAGTCAGGATTAGAGCAACTCTGAGCCTGCCCACTGAACCATAGCAGTCTCCATTTTAAAATATTTAATAGCTTAACGCATACACGGACAGCGAAGGCACGTGAGATAATGCAAGAAAAAGTACAATGACACTCTCTGCAAATGATTTGTGTTCAGAAGAGCAGTAGGAGATAAAGCAATTAAGGACGTGCTGCCAAGGAGTGACCACCATTCTGAAAATCACACATGCATTCAGGATAGAAAGGTTCATGGGCATGTCCCTTAAGCTGTACCACAAAGGACAGGAAGTGGAAAACTAGCACCCTTGGCCATAAGTTAATGCAAATATTTTGAAATAAAACAGAATATGCACCTATGTAAGCTACAAATATAGATTCCATACATACTGAATCGATGCAATTGACACGCATACACATAGCACCATAGAACATTTGAACAAGAGGAAATCTTGGATCATCTCAAGCCAGGGTTTTCAAATGCTTCTCAGGCATTCAAATGAAACATTATAAAAATAATTTTATCATTTTAGTTGAGTAGATTGGCCCAGGGGCCCCCCGGCTCTGACGAGAATCAGATAAACACTGAAAAAACATTTCTTTAATCCAATTTCCTTATTTTATAAGATTATTTGAAAATATGCCAAGATTAAGATAAAATTGTGTGAGCAGCAAGCAAAAAAAGCCAATCAGAGAAAGACAATTATCATATGATCTCCCTGTTATGAGGAATTTGAGAAATAAGACAGAAGAGCACAGGGGAAGGGAGGGGAAAATGAAACAAGATGAAACCAGAGAGGGAGACAAACCCTAAGAGACTCTTAATCTCAGGAAACAAACTGAGGGTTGCTGGAGGGGAGGGGGATGGGAGAGATGGGGTGGCTGGGAGATAAACACTGGGGAGGGTATGTGCTATGGTGAGCGCTGAGAATTGTGTAAGACTGATGAACCACAGACCTGTACCCCCGAAACAAATAATGCATTATATGTTAATAATAAAAAAAAATTGGGTGAGCGGCAGTGATGTAGGGCTGTGTGTGTGTTATTCACAGCCCTGAGCTTGTATCTTCATGTTCCAAATGTTTGTAATATCTGCTGAAGTTTTTCAAACTCAAGCCTGCATGGGAATTACCTGGACAGCTGACAAAACACAGGTTTCTGAACCCTAACCCCAAATATGCTGATTCAAAGGTCAGAGTGAGGTCATGGGTTTGCATTTCTACTCAGCCCCCAAGTACTGCTGGTGTTGCTGGTCTGGGACCCTCAGCTTGAGATCTGCCCTAAAGGCCAGTGTGCAGATATAGCCTTGCACTACTGGAAAATGAGGGCACCAAAAAAACCTCCCTTTCAAGCTCTCATGTTCAACACAATGAGGTACTTGCAAATATTTGCTGAACAAATGACCAACAAATGAGACCTCTAGGATTTCAGGTGAGCAGCTGCCACTGAGCAGCTCCATGATATTGGCTACAACACTTCTCATCATTGGAAAAGTGCCCAGGTTGACCCTCCAAGGCCCTCCCATGAATATCCTCATTCCATTATGTTTTTGACACTTTCCAGATGAAAGTGTCACAGGCTATCTGTGTCCTCTGTCAAGTTTCAGAAAGGAGGCTTAAGCTGTATCTTCCATTATCTTTTACCTTATATCTTCTCTTTGTACCCCACATTCATGTCCACCTTGCTCCACCATGTTGCAGGCCCTGCACAACTGACCTTTTGGACTAAACCAATGGGTTCCCTTATCCCCCGACTTCTGGTTGGGTTATACCAATAGAAGGCACTGGCAGGAGGTTAGAGGTGGCAGAAGAGTGAGGTCTCCAGACTCCTCCCTACCAAGGTGCACTGAGTGGGCTGTGTTTAGTTACCAAAGAGCACAGCCCCTGTCAGGGGGTTATCTCCTCTCAGTTGCCCTCCCCGGGGATCTAGTAACTCTCCATTCTCCCCTTCAGGACTAGAGGGAGTATAGCTCCCAGCTGTAGCTAGCCCTGGGCCACTGCTCCATCAATGGTTCTATAAATACTACCCTTACATTAGAAAGTCATCATTTTTTTTAATTCTCGTTCAAGGGCGTCCTCCACTTCCTGCTAGGTCCCTGATTGGGACACAAGCAGTGTACCAGCCGGGACCTTGACTGCTCTCATGAGAGACCCTGGCTTGGATACCTACCTCTGCCAATGACTTACTCTCCCTATGCTGGTCCCGATTTAGTAGAACTACCCACCCCTTCTCTTTCTCACGCAGGGAGGAGAAGATAAAATAGTCTATCTGAAATCACTTCACAGTTTTAGGAATTCAAAGGTTCATAGCCAACTTAACTGCAGTGTTTGATGTATGCCATGGCTTAAAAATGCAAAGCTATATACAAAACAAACATCACACGTGGATTTTTTTTAGACTTTATCTATTTGATTGTTTGCAAGTATTTTGCAAGGAGATCGATTCTTCCATTAGCAGGATGCCTGTCACTTAATAAATGTTAGCTATTACTCCACAACGTAAACTGAGCGCTACAATGTGCCAGGCACTAGGTCAGGCCCGGCGTCTATGAAGGCGAACAGAAGAGTCTCCTCTCCTGCCCCCACAGAGATTACCGTCCAGAAAAAGAGGGAGATACTAAAAAGTGAACTACAGAATTTATTCTTAGATTACTATTGTAATAAATGCTGCATTAGGATCAATGCTAAGAGGACATCAGACAAAGGGGCAAGATGGGGGGGACGGGGCGGGAGGTTGTGGGGAGGGTAACCTGAACTTGCAAATGAGACAGCAGGTTTTCCGAGGACATACTTCATCTCACAGTGGTCTTTTCTGAATCTTCTTTTAATGGAAATTTAAGTTTAAAGAAGAAAGACATAAGGAATGCAGGTTCTTTGAAAAGGGTGAGGCAGGGAATTCAAAGAAGGAGAGAAGGAGAAACAACTGTCCAGCATGAAACATTATCCAGCAAAGGTTATGGTGAAAAAAAAAGACAAATATTGCAATTGTTACACGTGTTTTCACACTCGGAGAACAAGTCTATTTTCTATTTTTGTCCTAAACTATTTTTATTCCATATTCACACTCTGCTATGTTCAGAGACCTCTGCTGAAAAAGTCAAAGTATCCTAAGAGAATGGGGAGACTTTTTACTTTCCTTTAGGACATTTTGTTGGAATTGTTGTTAAGTTTCCCAAAGAGTCATTCTAAGTTCCCACATTACTTAAAAGGCACTAAAAAAATGAACCAGTTGGCAAATAAGCTGAATTTTTCAAGCAACAAGCTTGGCGTCAATGAGGGGATCTCAACATGGCCCTTTGGACGCATACCTGCTCTATACCTATTTCAAACAGACACCCCACTGAAGGCCACACCCATGTGAATACTCACAGGCAACGCCACTGTCCTTCAGGCCAATCTGCTCTGCCTGAAGGCTGTCTGAGTCTTCTCCCAGGCTGCCCCTCCCCCGCTCCCCCACCCCACCCCCGCTCCAGTGCACACAGGTGCCTGCCTTCCCATTTCACAGACGACACACAGCGGTCCTCCCAGAGTATGATAGCCACAATTGCAATCTAGTCAGCACTGGGCAATAGGACATATCACTGATTTTCGTGCAATTTACAGAAGGTCACGGTACCTAAGATGGTCTTCAATTATTTAAAAGTAAAGCTAAAAAAGCTAGAGGCAAGTCATGGTAAATAGGGCAGGAAATGAGAAAGCCCAGGAGCTTTGTCTTCTCTTTTCCTTCTCTCCCTGCTCTGTAGCTCCTCCTCAGCAAGCCCCTTGTCTTCTCTCAGGAGCTCTTCATTACAGAAGATGTGTGGCCCGTATACACAGCGACCCAGGCAAATACTCAGCCCCCCTCTCCAGAGAAATGCATATGCATGCGTGTCAGACTACACATGTCTGAGCTCAGAAAATACGGTTACTATACTCAGATGTAACTATGTTTACCTCTTTTTCTCTTTTGTGAATTTAAATGGATCCTATTATCATAACCAACGTCAAACTATTTCCAATAACTTCATCCAGGCTTCCAGCTGTTATCACCATCCTCATTCTCATTTCCAACATTTATTAAAAGACTCAGGTCCTGCCCTAAGTGCTTTATATCAATTGTATTTCATCTTCTCATGAATTCCGTAAGGTGAACATTAGTGTTTTCTGCATTCACCAATGAGGAAGCTAAAGCGTTAACAGATTAAGTTGCTTGCCCAAGGTCACCTAATAAAGGGAAACCCGGGAAGGCAGCCCATGTCTGTTTAATTCCACTCGTCCATCTCCACGTTGTAATGATATTTGTGAAACTGGAACTTAACCCTTTGACCGAAGCATGTATTGTGTGCTGGTGTTTGCAGGGTGGGCCGCTGTTTTCATCGTAGTCTCTAATAAACATTCATGACTGCAAGCTCTGAGAGGGCAGGTATCCTATTTGTCATCTTTACCATGGTCTCCCCAGAACCTTAGCACAGGACTTGGTACATAAAATGTGTTCAGCAAATGCCTATTGAAGAAAAGAAGGAAGAGAAGAAGGGAAGAAGGAGGGAGGAGGTACAAAGAGAAGAAGGCAGGCAGGTAGGCTTTCAAAAGAAAACAGCATATTTGGTAAAGAAATGTGTAACTCTCTGAAGCTCAACTCCTGGATGCAAATTCTGTGGCCCCTTAGGAAATAAGGAGGCAGTTTTTCCATTGCTCAGGGAGAGAAAGGAGTAATGAACAAGACCAGGAACGAAACAGTTGTCAGGTAGTAAATGTGGCGCTCAGATCAATTTGTTCGGGTCACATAGAAATGGGCAAAAACCCAGGGAAGCATAATGCAGCGGGCAGAAGATGCCAGGAGTGGGGGTCCACAATGACCACTGGTGGTGGGACACTGGGAGCAACCATAAGGGACTGGGAAGTAACCAGGAGAGCATCTTTCAGATAGCGGTCATTCTCAAAATTTTTCTCTTTTTGCTAAAACCAAACAACATTCATAAGGCCACCAGCATTCCAAAATATGGCCCAGAAGGCACTGGACACCGAGAACAATGTGACTAACATTCAGTGCACACTCACTGTGTGTCTAGCATGTTCTGATGCTAGGGAGGGACAAGGAATCAAGACAGTGGTTCTACTCCTATGCAGCTTACAGCAAATCAGCAAATCACCACGAGAAATATCAGGAAGTGAGGAGTGCTATGCAGAGAATTAAAATAGCTCTCACAGAGCCTAGAGCAAACCAACGAAATACGAGCAATATCAGAACGGGATAAGAGCTCTGCAGAGAAACCACACTACCAACTTGAAAATAACAAAATTAAAACCAGGAAGTCATTCTGAGTTTCCTCAGTAGAGCCAAAAGCTACAGTCTACGCTCCTTCCCTGAATTTATAGATAGACGACTCCTTCCAGAATACTTCAGTAAGCATGCTGAGCTAGACGACAGCGGCCCAAATCACGGTGAGACAGAGCAATACCAGCAAACGGGGAGGCGTGAATGGAACTCAGTCTATACCAGTGTTGAGGATGGATTCTGCCGGCCGTGGCCAGCTCTTTTTCCAGGAACTAACCTATTTTCCCAACCAGTCTAAATGCCACGGAAGACCCTGGAAGCTTTGAGGAGTGGTGAAAATCAGAAACTTGGCCAACAAAGCCTTTGCATTACATCAGAGCCCGAGGACCCTCATGAGCTCACACGGAGCACAGGGGTGGTAGAGGCACAGCCTCAATCAAAAACTTGGCAGCCATGGGGCGCCTGGGTGGCTCAGTGTGTTAAAGCCTCTGCTTTTAGCTCAGGTCATGATCTCAGGGTCCTGGGTTTGAGCCCCGCATCGGGCTCTCTGCTCGGCAGGGAGCCTGCTTCCTCCTCTCTCTCTGCCTGCCTCTCTGCCTACTTGTGATCTCTCTCTGTCAAATAAATAAAATCTTTAAAAAAAAAAAAAAAAAAAACTTGGCAGCCATGAGGAGTAAGACACAGCACTCGGCTGAGGCCAGAGCAGTAGGGAGGCCTGGCAACTGCAAGTCAGCAGGAGTGCCCCAGGGAACCCCCCACACAGAGGCCAGGACAACAAAAGAGCAGTACTTAGAACACTCAGGCAGTGGCCTTGCTCCCTCGCCAAAGAAAAAAATACCACAATCCCAAACCCCCAACTCCCTCTCCCTCCCCCCATCAGAACCCTGCCCTGCATCAGCCAACTCCACTCCCAGGGGAGAGCAGGTGGGGACTTATGAGAAGCTGCATCACAGCTACCCTGTGTCTTCTGGCATTTTCGGAAGCAGGGACAGTGCAAACACTTCTGGTTCCCAGTTATTATTTTTTTTAATTTTATTTATTTATTTGACAGAGAGATAGAGAGAGAGCACAAGTAGGCAGAGTGGCAGACAGAGCAAGGGGGAGAAGCAGGCTCAGGGAGCCTGATGCAGGGCTCGATCCTAGGACCCTGGGATCATGACCTGAGCTGAAGGCAGACGCTTATCTATTGAGCCACCCAGGTGCCCCATGGTTCCCAGTTATGTCACAGGGCCGGGTAACCCAGTCTGGGTGCATTCTGTGGCACAGGAGAGCCCCCAAAGGTTTTCGACAGCGGAGAGACCAGCTCCGAGCTCTCCAGGAGAGAGATGGATTGGCAAAGGAAGGGTGTTGAGATACACAGAGAAAAGCGACCAGGATGGCAGCATCTCTGTAAGTAATGAAAAATGAGGAACAGCTGAGAGCCCTGGGGAACAAGAAGACTGAGGGGACACAACACAGTCCCCTTCAAATACTCCAAGGGCTCAATCTGAAGAGGGATTTAAGTTTCCCTGTAGGAACTCAAATGGAGGTTAAAGAGTTGGACTGAAGAAAGGATATACATTTCACCTGAAGACCAAACAAAAGAACTTTCTGGTGACTAATGCTGAGCAAAAATAGAACAGATTACCCACGATGGCTGTGACTCAAGGGAGGTATTCAAGTACAGTCCAGATCACGTGACCATGAGGAGCCCTGTCCATTTTAAGCTTTATGATTTCATGATTTCCTCCTATGATGCCCAAGGTCCTTCTAAGCCTATCAAACCCTACCCACCCTAAAAAACCCAATGCAAGTTCCATTTCCAAGTCATTCTTGGCCCTTCCATAGTCATTTCTCCCTTTTCTGAATAAAGCACTCGTTACCCCATACCATTTACTGTGAGATAAGCATGAACAACCCTGTGGCATTGTTTCCATTGAACAGTTACTTATTTCTTGCGGATCAATTACCTTTCACAGGTTCTATCTCTGCAGACAGACAATAGCTGCTTAAAGGCAATAAACTCACTCTACATTTCTAGAACTGGCCCCGGGCCTTGCACATAGCAAATGTCCAAGACCCCTCAGTGTCTACACTATGAAACTGTGGAACTCAGTATAAATTTCTTGTGTGCGTCCAATCAAGAAACCCTGTGGGCTCTTTTAGACGTCTGATCCTGATTATTTTATTTCCTGATTATACTCAGTTATATTTTAGTTTTATTGAGCTAAATTTTTCTTCCAACTAAAATAGTATTCTTCCACAGCGTATTTTTAGAGAAGGGGAAAAAAGATTGACGCTTTTAATTAAAAACATTTTTAACCTTTTTTTCCGTCACAAAATAAAAAGAATGTTTCAGCAGCAGAAAATGTCATCCAGAAAACCAGCCACTTAATGAAAGGATTAATTTTTCTCATGGTTGAATTAAACAAGTGCAATTAACACTACTGACTTATTCTCCCACACAGAGGCTGCCTTTGTGAATATTTGAATTCAAGGCCAATAACAAATTAAGGTGACTTTCAAATTGAATGACCATAATGAAATTTTTAGCCCTTTGGGGTTCTTGCATGGTTACACTTGCTGAATGTGGGTCCAAGGACTCTAACCTATTTATGTGAATGTTTCTTTTTCCAAACACAGCCTTCGATGTACACGTATTCCCACTATTGGAGGATAGTCCACACAATCTTATTTTTTTGGATCGCCTAAAAAGCTGAAACTGCTTTAAGATACTGCTTTTGCACAGTCACCATGAATTCACCATGTACCAAGTCCTTTTGCTTCTTTGAGATTAAGGCAGATTGAACGGGAAACACCACAGACCCACTTTATGTGTTGAAAGCCACTGTGCGTGTAGTCAGGTTTCTTATAAAAGCTTATCGCCTTGAAAATCCCTGTGATTTCTTTATACATAAAAAATTCCACATACTGTTTCCATGGGATATATTTTCCAATTAGCATATGTTGGAAACTGTAATGGGGTCAGTAGACATATGCTCTTCTTTCTATCTTGCCTGACCCTACTGGGTAAGCAGAGTATCGACACTTCCATTTTTAATGAAGAAACAAACCATGGTGTGAAGAGTTCTAACCCCCCAAATATCCAGATTCCACCAGATGCATACACTTCTGAGGTACAGGCTGGACACTTCTTAGAGCTCGTTCTCCCTTTTGAGTACACTGATCACAGAAGTTCACCTGCCTCTGGGGTCCTGTCTCTCTGTGCCAGGCAGTGAGGGGTGCTGCATTCTAATTGATGGGCAAGTTTCCTTCTCATCCCCACCCCTAGCCTTCTCGGGGGACCTGCCAAGGGTTTATTTCTTAGTATGGAACCAGTGTCCCCTTTTCTTTAGGAAAAGTTAGTTCCAACTACCTCTGCTGTCGACCCTCAGAACTCCACCTTCATACCATGGCCTGAAGGAAGCCAGAAATCCAAAGACTTGAACTCCCTCTGTCCCCTAGCTAATGAATTTGGCACAGAGTGTAGGGCCTGGCGGGGTAGGGGGAGGGGCAGTGAGGAGAGGGTAGATTCTAGGTAATGTGAATTTTCACCCATATCCAATTCAAGACAAGCTTATGTTAAATTCATCATGCAACTAGGCCTACCCAATAAACTTGTTTTTGTGAAAGAACAACTAACAAACTTGGATTTATCTGTTGTGGTGGATATCCTCCATTGGCCCCATCAAATTCACTATCCATTCTTCTCCATCCTGCTCTGTATCCTAGAAGGTGAAATTTTGTGGAATGTAGCAATGGGCTCCTTGCCTTCTCTTTTGAGTTTTGCTTGGGGTCTGCTAATAGAAGGCCCTGGCAGATGATCAGTAGGAAAGAAAAGAGAAGTTGGAGGATTTACTCTTGCGCCCTTCTTCCTGATGGGTGGATGCGTTCCTCTGCCAAAAGCACAGCCCCAAACAGGGGCCTCTCCCACATCTAAGCCTGGTTCCCTCCCACTGCTCCTTCTGGCCTGGGGTAATAATGGCTCCCCAGGGTGCTTTCTTTGTTCTTTGCTGGTTTCCCCTAAGCATGCCTGCACTTTTATAAATAGGTTTTTCCTTAAACTCTCACAATTACCCTGCTTGAGCGTGCCATCTATTTCCTGCCTGGACTCTGTAACATCACTTTCAAGCCAGCATTGCCTTGAGATGCCTCCACCTGAGGTTTCTACAAACCATGAGCACCAAAGGAACAGGTGAGAGGAAAGAAAGCAAGTGGTTATACATTGTTTATAAAACTGACTCATTCCTTATTCTTTGGACAGTTCTCTGTTTGTAATTATTTAACATTTCTAAAGATTGTAATGCCAAAAAAAAAAAAATCCCTGTGCAATTAAAACATCATATACCACGATTTTAAGCTCTGCATCCATTAAACCAAGTTTCTGCTCCCAGGACTAACGATATAGATGGAGCTCTCCACCAGCATATGGTTTCATGATATAGTCTTAATAAATATCAGTATACAGCATATATCATTTTGACAGCTGATAGCATTATTTAGAGAAGAAATGGTAGAAGTCTTTAAGAAGCTCTACAGGACAGCTGACTAAATGTTGATGCTCTTAAGGGAAAGAAGTTTGGAATTTAATACGGAAATTGTTCAGCTATTACTAAATGACTCAAAAACAACTCTCAGAAACCTGGGAGATCAACAAGTACTGAAGCATGTTCTTTCCATCAGTGGAAAGGGCTTAAAGGACTCTCTAAATAACATCTGCTCTCCCCCATATTTGAAACTAAAGACAAGCCAGAAGCTATCAAGTGTAACTTCAGCCATGCAGAACCCATCTGAAGAAAATAAGAGCACAATAACATTCTCTTGATTAACTTTCCTTTAAGAGCAAGGTTAAGGGAGTGCTGATAAACAAACACTTGACTTCTAGATCACAGAAAATGGCATTTTACAATTGACTCTGTGACTCTCCAAGACAAGTCCACTTAGGGGGTTCCCACCAATAGCTCAGATCACATATTTGTGATGCAGTCTCTCATCTCTGCTGAGAGCTCAGACATCCCACATACTTTGGGACTATAAGACTTCAAATAGACACCAGCCATCCAAGTAACCTGTTTGACAGTGGACACCAGAGTCAAGGACAAGGATTTGATGGAAGCTGAAGGGCCTATGTAGCTGGAGGAACTATCCATAAATTATCTATTTTATTAAAGCACAAAATATCTCTTAACAAAGTCAGTCCCATGCTCCCTTTAATCCAGCATTCTGCCACTCCCTGAGAACTGTTGTTTAAACACCAGCTTCAAAGATGAAGGACATCCTCTAAAAGCATGTTTCCATTTCTGACTCATCAAAGATTATATCACCTGCTATCCTGCCCTTAAAAATAATCAAGGAGGGACACCTGGCTGGCTCAGTCAGTTAAGTGTCTAACTCTTGATTCTGGCTCAGGTCATGATCTCAGGGTTGTGAGATCAAGCCATGCATTTGGTTCCACACTGGGGTGTGAAGACTGCCTAAGATTCTCTCTCCCTCTCCCTCTGCCCTTACCATCCACCACTTGCGCTTACATGCTCTCTCGCTCTCTCTCTCTCAAAAAAAAAAAAGAAAACTATCAAGGAGATGAATTGGACAACAACAAAAAACGGTCTTGTAACTTCGCTTATCTAGTCAGATGTTCTAAACTGGTGTCCTGGGGAGGGTGGGTATATCTCCTTTAGGGAAAGCAAGTTCTTTTTCCCTTTAAAACCATCCCAATTTACTTATCTACATGACTTATCTGGCCCTGTCAGAGATGGTGTTCTAGATTCACTCTTATGAACATTTAAAGATATAATTAAAGAGAGGGGAAGATGAACTGCAAAGACAGGGTTGGGGATGGAAACCTGTAGATGCTGTGGTGGTTTTAAAATATATTGGCAAATTCCAAAGAGAAATTGAGAAAACAATCCCATTTACAATTGCACTAAAAATAATAAAATGCTTAGGAATAAACCTAACCAAGGAGGTGAAGGACCTGTACTCTAAAAATTATAAAACTTTGATGAAAGAAGTTGAAGATAACACAAACAAATGGAAAGATATTTGGTGCTCATGAATTAGAACAAATTTTGTAAAAATGTCCATACTACCCAAAGCATCTATACATTTAATGCAATCTGTATCAAAATACCAACAGCATTTCTCACAGAACTAGAACGAACAATCCTAAAATTTGTATGGAACCACAAAAGATCCTGAATAACCAAAGCAATCTTGAAAAAGAAAAATAAAGCTGGAGATATGACAATTCCAGATTTCAAGTTACACTACAAAGCTGCAGTAATCAAAACAGTATAGCACTGATTAAAAAATAGACACCCAGATCAACAGAAAAGGATAGAAAGCCCAAAAACAAACCCACAATTATATGGTCAACTAATTTTCAATGAAAGAGGCAAGAATATGCAATGGGAAAAAGGCAGTCTCTTCCGCAAATGGTGTTGGGAAAATTGGACAGCTACATGCAAAAGAATGAAACTGGACCATTTTCTTATACCACACACAAAAACAAGCCCAAAATGCATAAGGACCTACAGGTGAGACTTGAAACCATAAAAATCTTAGAAAAGAACACGGGTAGTAAATTCTCTGACATTGACTCTTACAACATTTTTCTAGTTATGTCTCCTGAGGCAAGGGAAACAAAAGCAAAAATAAACTATTGGGACTACATCAAAATAAAAAGCTTCTGTACAGTGAAGGAAACAATCAATAAAATTAAAACATAACTTACAGAATGAGAGAAAATATTTGTAAATGACCTTTCCAATAAAGGGTAGGTATTCAAAATATATATAAAACATATACAATTCAACACCCAGAAACCAAATAATCCAATAAAAAATGGGCAGAAATCATGAACAGGCATTTCTCCAAAGGAGACAAGATGCTCAACATCACTCATCAGAGAAACACAAATCAAAACTACAATGAGATATCATCTCACGCCTGTCAGAATGGCTAAAATCAAAAACAAAAGAAACAAGTGTTGGCAAGAATGTGGAGAAAAAGGAACTCTCATATACTGTTGGTGGGAATGCAAACTGGTGGAAAACATTTCTATTGTGGAAAACAGTGTGGAGATACTTCAAAAAATTAGAGATAGAACCCGCTATGATCCAGTAATCCCACCACTGAACATGAAACACTAATTTGAAAGGCTATATGTACCTCTATGTTTATAGCAGCATTATTTACAATAGCTAAATTACAAAGCAGCCCAGGTGTCCCTTAACAGATGAAAGGATAAATACACACACACACAATGGGATATTATTCAGCCATAAAAAAAAAGAATGAAATCTTGCCATTTGCAACAACATGGATGGAGCTAGAGAGTATACTGCTAAGTGAAATAAGTCAGTCAGAGAAAAACAAATACCATACGATTTCACTCATATGTTATTTAAGAAACAAAACAAATGAATGAAGTGGGGGTGGGGAAAGGAGAGACAAACCAAAAAACAGACTGTTAACTATAGAGAACGAACAGAGAGTTCCCAGAGGGGAGGTGGGCTGGGGGATGGGTAAAGTAGGTGATTAAAGAGTACACTTAATCATGATGAGCACTGAGCCATGTAGAGAATTGATGAGTCACTGTATCGTACACCTGAAACTAATAAAACTGCATGTTAACAATCTTGGAATTTAAAAAGAAATATTTTAGTAATAAACAAAACATGTTGCCAAATTCGGTGACATTTCTTCCATCTAGAAGTAGAGTTGAATCCCTTTCCTCTTAAATATGGGATGGCTTAAGTTGCTCTTGTACTGAATAAAATATGGTGGAAGCCATGCTGGTAATATGGGTCAAAAGGAAGATACCGCTTCGGCCTGGCACTCTCTCTCTCTCTCTCACTCAGGCTGTTTGCTTCTGGAACTCATCCACTAGGCTGTATGGAAGCCAGGCGGCCAAGGAGAGACCCACATGAAGAGGAACCAGGACTCTCCACTCCACACTTCTGGCTACTCCACCATTCCGACTAAATCCCCTGGTAATAGCCAGAGCCAGCTTGCTAGCCTTGTGGGTGCATCTTAGAAGTGAATCCTTCTCCCTTCAGGTGACCCCCCAGCCCTCACTCCCCAGCTGATGCTGCATGGAGCAGAGATGGGCCTTCCCACCACGCCCAGCTCAGACTGGAGATTCACAAGATATATATAAATGATTGCGGTGATATGTCCCCAAGTTTGGGGGTGATTTTTTATGCAGCAATAGACAACCAGAACAGATGCTTAGACTCAAACGTTTACTGGTAATTCCAATATAAAACTTGTTAAATATGTTCTCATCTAGTGAGAGGACAGAGAAATGAGGAATGAGGCAGATTCTATAACTATCATATTTCTCAAAACCATGAGAACCTAAATATATATATATTAAAAAAAAAAGCACCTGTAACCTTTTACAGTTTGACACTTTACTCACTTTCAAGGACTAGAAAATTAGAAAAGGAGTGGCATTCCACATTAATGTTGCTAGGGCTGGAGAACCAGACACTAGTGGGCATGCCAATCCCTGTCCCTTCACTTTAAGATCCCTCAAATATTTCCTTTTTCTTCCCAAGCTGTTTATTTTCACTGGCAAGATTATTTATAGTCAACCCTTCTTCCTAGAAGGACATAAGATCGAATTCCAAAAACACTCATTCAATAACATGCAAGAGGTAAGGGTTGAAGCTCTGAGGACTGAGGGGCTGTTTTCCCTGAAAACTATTCTGCATACTCCTGCCACGTGGAGGTCCTGACATTTGTCCATCAGCATGTCCTCCTCTCCTTCAAGAACAAATGGTCACTCTTTTTATTTATTCTATTAAATCTAATTGTCTTTGTCCATCTATTGCGGTACCATGGCTTCACCTTACGTACTTAATTCTTTCCCAGTGTGCCTTGGTTCTTCCCTCCTCTAAGCTTTGATTCATAGCCCTTTATCTATGTCTTTATCAGTCAACCATCTTTCAGAGTCATGTTTGAGCCTCATATCAACTTTTAAAAAAAGAAAAAAAATTCCCTAAACATGGCAGGTGACCACAATCCCTCTCCCTCTTTGAACTCTTCCAGCACTCAGAGTCCACAGCGCTCTGACACATGAGCAGACCTGCCCATTCCCCTCCACTACTTACAGGTCCTTCAGGGGTAGGACCATGTCTTCAACATCTGTGCATTCCTCCCTTCTACTCCAAACACACTCAGAGCCTCACTCAGCATCTTGAATATCTTCTTTACTAAATTACGGCTTATTAGATTAGGTAAATGAATGTGGCAAATAGCTTACAAAACTCCTTCTAGGAATATTTTTATTATAACCACTGCCTACTCGTAAGAAATGAATCTTTAGTTGTGTAATTTTGAGTCTGAGCCAGCCAGTTAGGGTTAGTCAGTAAGTATCTGGGGAGGGTGGGGATGCCCTCAACAGCGAGGTGGTGGCCCAGGTGTTGCTAGACGTGCCCAGAAGCCTCTGAATCCTACCAGCATCAAATGGGAAGGATCTTTAAGATTATCTAGCACAGAAATCTATCTTGTGTTTATGATATATGAAGAAATTGTGGAAATTAATGTCAATCTCATTTTACAGATGAAGACAGTAAGACTCAGAGAGGATATGTAATAAGCCCCAAAGCAGCTGGTTATCAGCATCAATGGCCTTGACCTCAGGTCTCCAGACTCCTTTTCCAGCATTCTTTCCACAATAGAAACCTGGAGGACCATTGCCTTTTCTCGATGAATATTCCTCTTTGAAGAGCAAACTAGTGTTTCAAGGTGAACATTTGAATGATGGCTTTAAAGTCAATTTTTACTATGTAGGGTGACTTTAATTGCTAGACATTTTCTTCTCAAGCAAAACAAAGAAAAAAATCCATTTTACCATCTCTGACTGAGAAAGATGTTTTCGTGTACCTAATTTGCAAGCAATTTTTCCAAAGCAGAAGGGGCCTTTTCTGAGCACTGCATCATACATGGTCTCTGGGCTAAAAGCAATGCATTAGACCATGTAAATGGCATATCTGAAAGAAAAATACAAAAGATGAAAGCCCATGCGTTAAAAACCAAGAACATAGGTTGGATGTGTGCATTGACTTGAGAAATTGATAAAAGCAACTTAAATTATGAACCCTAGTCTCTAAGAGACTCAACAATTGCTCCCTATCAGTATGCTAGCAAATCCTTTTTTTACCACATTTTATATTGCTGATTCTAAGATGAATTACATCTTTCTACTGACCTTGTCAAAATAGGCTTTTCTCATAACAAGAAGTAATAAAAACAACACCACGGTCTAGATCAATTAGATCAGACAGGTGGACTGACAGAGACAGTAGCAGAAAGTCCCCAAGTGATTTTTAATTTAAAAAAGCAACTCACAAGAAATGAGCATTCCACTTTGTTTTCAAGTTCTTGCTCAATATTTTGAGAAAAGGAGGAAAAGTTATGGACCATAGATGCAGACATAGATCTCTAGATCATATATATGTTAAAACTGAAGGAGTATAGTATAGTAGCTAAGGACACACACTCTACAGCCAGACCCCCTAGTTCAAATCCTAGCTCAGTGACAGACTATGTGACATTGAGGAATTTACTGAAAACACTTGCTAATTCGGTCTCTTCATCTAAACATAGAGTTGATAATATTTGTTAGTTCATAGGCTGTTGTAAGGATTCAGTGACAATACATGCCAGGGACTTAGAACAATGCCTGGCCTCTAGTAAACATTCACAAATATTAGCTGTTCTTATTATCTGTGACAGGGACAAGGTTATTGATCTGTGAATATGCATAGTCTTCCTCTTCCCCTTCCTGCTTCTAAGGAGGGTATCTTTCTTGCTTGTTGGGTCAGCTCTAGTTGTATGAAGTCTGAGTCTGGGTTTGAGGAAATCTACCAGAGAACTTTTAGACTATATTACTCAGGAGAGGTTCTAGGTAACAAAAAGGGTTTTATGTGTAGGGTGTGTGGGCTTTTGGGGAGAAGGCTGAATGCTTGATCTAGATAGTAGATGTCAAAAGAAAGGGAACAGAGAAGATTTTAGAAAATGGTAGCAATGTGAAAAGAGAAGGAAAGGCTTCTAGCAACTGCACCATGTCATAAAATTAAAAAAAGACATGGGAGGTTTTTGTGGGTTTTTTTAAAAGATTTATTTATTTATTTTGGGGGGAGGGGCAGAGAGAGAGGGAGAATCTCAAGCAGACTCCATGCTAAGCATGGAGCCAGACATGGGGCTCGATCTCAAGACCCTGAGTTCATGACCTGAGCTGAAATCAAGAGTCTGACGCTCAATAGACCACACCACCCAGGTGCCCAAGACACTGTAGTTTTAAGAAACACCATTTAAGTTTTTTGAGAAATATGATAAAGATGGGAATTAATTTTCTGTAATTGCTTTCGGTTGTTGGATGTTGTTCTGTGAATGTGATGTTGTACTGAGACTGGACCTCATGAGAACCTAGATTTTATATGTATAACAGCTTCTATAGAGAGAACAATTTGGAGCACATGGCTTCAGGCTTAAAACAAGAGCAGATTAATACAACGTGGTAAATGTGAGTAGAGCATACAGCTTTCAAAAGGAACTAAAATATTCCCTATATATATTCACTACAGCCCTTTAAAAATATTTTGGCAATATCCAGAGCCATAAAAATATCTGTCCCCTTTCACACAGGGCGAATGCATCCTAAAGGAAAAAAATTTAGTATACAAGATGCTCATGACAACATTTGTAATAGTAGAAAATGGAAACAATCAACAAACTAACCAAAATAGAGCATGTTGATTTAATAGAAAGGTATGACTTTGTTCAAAATGATAATATTGAAACTTAGAAAAAAATATTATTACATAACATTAAATTATAAAAACCCAGAATAATAATGCTAATCCTGGAGCTATCTACATCCAGCTTAAAGGACACAGAGAGTAACACTGCTCTTAGAAGTACAGGGGATGGCCCTGTTTGCTGACGCTCTCTGGCCATCCCAGGCTTCTCCAAGCTTTCATAACCCCTTTCTTTTCCTCAGACTAAATGACTTTAAAAGAGTAATCCTCATTCGAGTGGACTAATGTCTGCAATTGCCCACCCAGCTTAAAGAGATCTGGGCCTCGTCCCTCTTGCTCTCCTTAGTTCTAGTACAAGAATAACGAGAGAGAGAGAGAGAGAGAAGATAGAGAAGAGAGGGAAGGAGGAAGGGAGAGTAGGAGAGAGGGAGGGAGTAGGAGAGGGAGGGAGGGAAGGAGAGAGAAAGCAAGCTTTTGTACTTATTCTTTTGGTTTTAAAGCTTTTTAAATTTCATATTCTCTGACAATTGGATTCAGAGGGTTAATAAACCTTTCACAACACATTTCTTGCAATAACTCTCCCAGCAAGCCTGAAACAGCAAGTAGAGAACCAAGAATAATACTTTTTTTGTGAGCCTGTGTGATCCTTTCCACATAGTCTGTAGAATTACACCTAGTTTTTTATTTAAGGAACTTGCAAAAGAGGTGGAAACATCTTAACACCATTCATTCATCCACTCACTCATTCCACAAGTGAGCACCAACTATGTTCCAGATACCATTTTGGGTACAGGTTATGTCACAGGCCCAACTTGCAAAAGATGATGAAATAGGTAATTCTCAGAAAATACGAAGAA
Source organism: Nasua narica (assembly GCA_028533885.1). Lineage (NCBI taxonomy): Eukaryota > Metazoa > Chordata > Mammalia > Carnivora > Procyonidae > Nasua > Nasua narica. The sequence continues at coordinate 137,119,571 of CM052798.1, forward strand.
TGGCTTGAGAGAGAAAGTATAGGGAGACCAAGGAGGCACAACCAACCCAGGTTTGAGGAAGGCAGAGAAGAGGAGATAACATGCTCCCATAATTAAAATTCTAATAAATTCAAATCAATCATGTAGGGAAAATGAGGAAATAGGCCCATTTCAGACTCTGTATTCTTGTTTCTAAGTCATATTCTCTTAGACTGTCCCGGCATTAGGGTGAGCAGCACTCTCCTAAACACCGCCTCCAAATACCATTCCAATAATAGACACCATAAAAGTATTACGTGGAACCAACTCCCCTCAGCAATAGCAGATGAACTAACATTCTCCAACTGCCCAATGTGGGCCAGGCCTTCAAACCAACTTCCAATCTTGCCATTTTGATTTTCTCTGTCCTCGATGAAGACATTCTTTCTCTCCATCTGGCTCTGTGAATGACAGCAGTAGGAAGTAGTTTATTTTGGTTTTAGGAAATAGAAAATATATTTTGTTATTTTTTAAAGGTGGCAGAGAGCATGCCAAATCATATTCTTTTGCTGGGCATTGTATGGACAACATGCTATTTTTATGGAAAAGATTCATCTTCTCCAATGCTGATGGTGCCCTGAATAACCTCAGTGTGGTAAATCGGAGAAACCACACATTGACACAGCCTTGTCACAACTGCTATAAATTATCAGGTGCCCCGGAATCTCTCATGGAAAAACCACTAATGCTACTTGTCCCATGAGGCCCTTAGAGCTTCACGCAGGATGAGAATTCAAGATGAAAGGGATTCAATACTGATCTATCTGCATTGTAATGCAAAACCCCTAATCTTGAAATATTCTTACTTCAGCCTCTCCAATAAAATTTTTGGAGAAAAAAAATAATTTTAAAACATGTAGGAGCTTGCAAAAGTTATATTTGCCATAAACAGTACTAACTTGGGTGCCTGAGTTCTCTCCCCAGGCTTGTAGGAGCCAAGGAAGTTCAGGGAGGGCCAAGAAGGGCAAAGGTTTGGATGCCAACCAAGAAAAAGACAGGCCCAAAGAGACAGGGAAAGAAGAGCTCATCAACACATCAACAGCAAAGGGGTCAGGTAGAGGAGGGGTGCCATAGAGAAGAGAAAACAAAGGAGAATGGAACAAATCTGGAGATGCTTTTTTATAGGATGTCTGTGGACAAAGCAGGAGCCACAGAGAACCTGAACCAATTTGGAAGGCACCGTTGGTATATTAAAACACTTGCTATGTGTCTAACCCCTCACTGCTCACCATCAGGGCAAATGGGCTCTCTTAAGGCAGCAGTGTCTCCCTGGGACCTTGCCATACTATTTGTCAAAAATTCTAGCACCTCTAGGTTTTGTTTTGGCACTGGCACAAAGAAACCTGTTTCTTTGGTTGAGTACCAGCTGAACTACCTGGCTTGATTTTGGGATCATGTTGTATGAAAAGTACATTATTAAAACTGCATGTGGCAAGATGCTCACCCCATGGAAGTCAAGTGAGAAGTGAGCCATCTGATAAAAGAGCATGGGCTATGACCCATTCTGATGAAAGGATAGATAGGATTGCTGGTATTATGTAAATGTTCAATGGGCTTGTTCTTCCTTTTTCTCTCCCACTTCCTCCTTCCCTCCCTCAGTTCTAATTACATAGAATTGAATTATGATAAGGAAAGTTGTATAACCTTTTCCCAAGGTCAAGTGAATTAATGAATTTCCATTAATTCTAAAAATATTGAAAGACATACAAACAACCAATGAATCAGGGGTTGATGAAGAACACCAAGCTACCAAGGAGCTCAACCTTCCATTTTGTGGCTGTCAACCATGCTGCTCCATGTCATAATAATATGAATGGCCAACATCCCAGCCTTGCCACTTATCAGCTGGCTAAACTTGGACAAGGTAATTTTCATCTGTGTCTACACTGTAAACAGGATTAGTAACCAGCTGTCATGAGGATTAAAGAGTTATAAAACATGTAAAGTGCTCAGGGCAGGTCCTGGCACAGTGCCATTATGCTGTGTGACTCTGAGGGTGACATTCCCACGGCTGACTATGTGGAAGGCTACCCTGGGAGTTGTGCAGTGCACAACCATGCCAGGGTTGGTACAGAACAAGTGCTCACTCAATATTTGCTTTTCTTATCATTTATTGAGTCCTTATTATGAACTGAGTCATGCTGAGTAATTTTCAAGGATTTTCTTGCTTGATCTGCAAAATAACCCTATGAGGTAGGTACTCTTATTAGTCCCATTTTAGAAATGAAGAAACTAAGGTGCAGAAAGTTTAAGTAACTTGCCCAAGATAAGCCAAGTATCAGGATTCAGACTCTGATAGCATAACTCCAGCTCAGGTCCTCATTGGTCATGTTATCTACCATTGCCACTGGGAAGGACAAACATTAGGCCCAAGGAACCAGTTCGTTCTTGGGTTAAGTCAACTAATTAATACAATTATTCCACAAGCATATTCTATAGAGGAAATGGGAACAAATCACTCCTTTCATTTCCTGAATGTGCAGTTCAGGCTCATTAGCTACTGCTACCACTTTTTCCCTGATGCAGTGACGAACTGGAGTACCATAGCCAAAATTAACAAACATCATCACTTAGAAAACCAAAGCTGGTGGCATCACAATTCCAGACTTCAAGCTGTATTACAAAGCTGTAATTATCAAGACAGTGTGGTACTGGCACCAAAACAGACACACAGATCAATGGAACAGAACAGAGAGCTGAGAAATGGACCTGCAACTCTATGGTCAACTCATCTTTGACAATGTCCAATGGAAAAAAGACAGTCTCCTCAACAAATGGTGTTGGGAAAATTGGACAGCCACATGCAGAAGAATGAAACTGGACCATGTCCTTATACCACACACAAAAATAGACTCAGGGTGGTTGAAAGACCTCAATGTGAGATAGGAATCCACCAAAATCCTTGAGAAGAACACAGGCAGCAACCTTTCGACCTCAGCCACAGCAACTTCTTCCTAGAAACATCACCAAAGGTAAGGGGAAGCAAAGGCAAAAATGAACTATTGGGACTTCATCAAGATCAAAAGCTTTTGCACAGCAAAGGAAACAGTCAACAAAACCAAAAGACAACTGACAGAATGGGAGAAGATATTCACAAATGACATATCAGATAAAGGGCTAGTATCCAAAAGGTATAAAGAACTTATCAAACTCAACACCCAAAGAACAAATAATCCAATCAAGAAATGGGCAGAAGACATGAACAGACATTTCTGCGAAGAAGACATCCAAATGGCCAACAGACACATGAAAAAGTGCTCAACATCACTCAGCATCAGGGAAATACAAATCAAAACCTCAATGAGATACCACCTCACATCACTCAGAATGGTTAAAAGTAACCAGTCAGGAAACGACAGATATTGGCAAGAATGTAGAGAAAGCGGAACACTCCTACACTGTTGGTGGGAATACAAGCTGGTGTGGCCACTCTGGAAAACAGTATGGAGGTTCCTCAAAAAGTTGCAAATAGAGCTACCCTACAATCTAGCAATTGCACTACTGGGCACTTACCCCAAAGATATAAATGTAGTGATTCAAAGGGGCACATGTATCCCAATGTTAATATCAGCAATGTCCACAATAGCCAAACTATGGAAAGAACCTAGATGTTCATCAACAGATGAATGGATAAAGAAGATGTGGTATATACTTTACCTTTGGAATTGCCACCAGCATGAGTATCTTTGGTAATGATAAATCTCTTTGCAGATTCATTACGACCACAATGGTCATTCAGAGCCAAGCGCAGTATTGAGAAGAGGAACATCTTTTTGGCCAAACATAGGCCAAAGGAGTGACTGTAAAATCCCAACCTGGTCCTAGTACATGAGCCTAGCTCTATCCACTTCAACCACTCCTCCATCCTTGCACTCAAGGTTCCTCATTCCCTGAACTAGTAGAGCCTTTCCTGCTCCCAGAGTTCTGTTCAGGCTACTTGTCTTAAACGGAATGGCACAGCCTTTACTCCCTAGTCCATCCACAAATATCCAACTTAACCACCATGTCCCAGACATGTCAACCCTTCTATCAGCAGTTAAGAACATAGAGGTGATTGAATATTCTTTCCTGCTTTGTCTAAGATTAGTTACCCACTAACCATGTAGTTGAGGGTCCATTTCTGGGTTCTCTATTCTGTTCCATTGATCAATGTGTCTGTTTTTGTGCCAGTACCATACTCTCTGATGATTACAGCTTTGTAATACAGCTTGAAGTCCAGAATTGTGATGCCTTCTGCTTTGGTTTTCTTTTTCAACATTACTTTGGCTATTTGGCATCTTTTTAGTTCCATACAAATTTCAGAATTGTTTGTTCCAGCTCTGTGAAAAATACTATCTCTTCAACAAATGATGTTGAGAAAACTGGACAGCTACATGCAGAAGAATGAAACTGGACCACTTTTTTACACCATACACAAAAATAAGTTTAAAATAGATGAAAGATCTGAAAGTGAAACAGGAATGCATCAAAATCCTAGAGGAGAGGATTCCTCTCCTAGGAAGAGAGGATTCCAAAATCCTAGAGGCTCAGTGGGTTAATGCCTCTGCCTTCGGCTCAGGTCATGATCTCAGGGTCCTGGGATCGAGCCCCGCATCGGGCTCTCTGCTCGGCAGGAAGCCTGCTTCCCCCTCTCTCTGCCTGCCTCTCTGCCTGCTTGTGGTCTCTTTCTCTCTGTCAAATAAACAAAATCTTTAAAAAAAAAAAAATCCTAGAGGAGAACACAGCCTCTTTGACCTTGACTGCAGCAACCTCTTACTAGACACAACTCCAGAGGCAAGGGAAACGAAAGTAAAAAAGAACCACTGAGATTTCATCAAGATAAAAAG
>CM052798.1:137124514-137134688 GCA_028533885.1 Nasua narica
AAAAAAATGAGCAGGAGACATGAACAGACATTTCTCCAAAAAAGACATCCGAATGGCTAACAGACACATGAAAAAATGTTCAACATCACTCATCATCAGGGAACTACAATTCAAAACCACAATGAGATACCACCCCACATCAGTCAGAATGGCTAAAGGTAACAACTCAGGAAACAATCGATGTTGGCGAGGATGCGGAGAAAGGGGAACTCTCTTACACTGTTGATGGGAATGCAAACTGGGGCAGCCACTCTGGAAAACAGTATGGAGGCTCCTCAAAAAGTCAAAAGTAGAACTCCCTATGAGCCAGCAATTGCACTACTAGGTATTTATCCAAGGTATCCAAAGAATACAAAAATAGTGATTGAAAGGGGCATATGCACCACGACGTTTATATCAGCAATGTCCACAGTAGCCGAAACATGGAAAGAGCCTAGATGTCCATTGACAGATGATTGGATAAAGAAGATGTGGTGAATATATACGATGGAATATCACTCAGCCATCAAAAAGAATGAAATCTTGCCATTTGCAATGACATGGATAAAACTAGAATGTACTATGCTAAGTAAAATAAGTCAGCTAGAAAAAGACCAAATACTAAAAAAAGAAAAGAAAAGAAAAAGATCAAATACCATATGATTTCAGTCATATGTAGGATTTAAGAAATAAAACTAATGAGCATAGGGGAAAGGAAGAAAAAATAAGATAAAAAGAGAGGGAGGCAAACCATAAGAGCCTCTTTACTATAGGGAACAAACTGAGGGTTGCTGGAGGGGAGGTGGGTGGGGCGAAAAGATAACTGGGTGATTGGCATTAAGGAGGGCACTTGATGTAATGAGCACTGGGTGTTACATGCAACTGATGAATCATTAAATACTACCCCTGAAATTAATAATGCACTCTATGTTAACTAACTTAAATTTAAATAAAATCTTAAAAAAAAGAAAAAGAAAAAGAACACAGAGGTGAGAAGCCAAAGACAAAGACTCATATCATATATGTGGAGCTTTGTATATGTTAGGATTTCAACAAAATGGTAGCTTTTTCTTAAAGTTATTTCTTTTGAACTCTGTTACACCTTATTTGTATCTCTATTCTGGAATATATCAAATTACATTATAAAAGTCTAGACTGAGAACTCTTTGAGGACCAGAACTTTGTTATTATGCTTCTGAAAAAGGGGAAAACCAGTTTAGCTGGCCATACAATGTGAGGGGGGAATTAAAAATTGAAACAGAAACCACAACTTGCAAAACTGTACTATGACTCACGAAAATAGAAAAATTGTACCAAACCATGACACGCAAGACAAACTAAGTTCAGACCTTAATACCAGCTCGTTCAGACCCATGGTTGTTCTAAAGAAGACCACAGACAAACCGGTCTAAGAATAGTTCCACACAAAGTCCGATGTCCTAAAGACCACTGACTATTTCAGTGACTTCATACTTTATACGTTCCGACCAATCTCCAGCAAGACCACTCTGTGACTAATGCCAGTTTTATAAACTCTGTAGATATTCTTCCCCAAAATCCATCTCCATCCTGTTGAAATCCCCCAAAGCCCTCCACAGTATGTGCTCTCCCTTGCAGCCTCAAGCTAATAAATAAACCCAAGTCTGTTTGACTACCGTGTGTTCCTGGTAGTCTTTGTTTGGTGGACTCCAACAGACCTTAGCATGCCAACAACCTGGCACGGCACTTGGTACAGAGCGGGCATTCCACCAGTTGTGTCTTGAACAAAAGAATGCAGTAATGACACTCTTGTTTTTATAAGTTAAGGGTTTGGAAGATAATTCTAAACAGAGCATGTCAAAAATATTAGGAGCCACATCACGCAGCCTCGAGGGGACGATGCATATAATTTTCCGAGCTATAGATCTTAAAGAGCCATCCTCGGCTGAAAATATGTAATTAGGAATGCTGGTTAGAAGCCAGTCTTGCTGCTGTGCTCTTATGCACATCAAGTATCATCCCTATTCGATAGAAAATGATAAATTAATCAAGGACACAAGGTGAACAGGCAAGTGGACGTGATCTGTGTTCCTACAGCACCAGGCACAGGGCCTTGCCCACAGTGGCTGCTCATGGAAATTTATTCATGGGTTACTGACAGGCATTTTACTCTGTAGGTGATAAGTGGCTGAGAGTTTCTGAGCAGAGGCAGATCCTGATAAATATGATGGTCTAGGAAGCTTCCTTTCTAGGAGCAAGTTAATACTATGAGCTGGCAGTCTTGCTGGAGGTTATCACAATAACCAGGCCATTAGGAAGGTCCTTGCCTGTTGAGATAACAGTGGAAAGGAAATGAATCTCTTTTGCAAAGCTTAGCACCATGGTAACTGATTTTGAGGGAGCATGGAAGGCACCAGAGTTAAAGAAAGATGCATCAATGTGTACCACCACGGGATCATTGGAAAATGATCCTGACGGAGACAGAAATAGCTGCAAAGATGGAAGTGACCTTGATATCTGCACTAATGCCTGTTACTACGGGTTCAGGTTCTTCAAGTAAGTAGCATGGCCTTGCACTAACCACTTCCTACCTGCTCTAACGCCCTGCCCAGGTCAGATCAATAAGGGCAAATTAGGTCTTTGTATCCACTTAGATAGAGTAACTATCAGCAGCTTATTAATTCTAGCTACTCAAAGCGATGACACTCCCTTGGTAAAGCATGATCGACAATTTTTTTTTCTTTAGTTTTGCTCAAAATGGCAATTAAACTCATTTAAGCTATGAAAGACCCTTGAACTTTAAGCCAATTGACTACTAGAATGAGCAGCTTATGACCATTTTTTTTTTTACCTTTTTCCTTAACATTTTCATAAATTTAAACAGTTCAGCCACTGTGGCCGAAGACAAAGCCAGGCCAGACATTTTTCGAAGCGAAGGAAACAGGAAACACAGTTGAGACTGATACTAGAAACTAACTGACTAAGATATATAAGTAAATACTATTCTCAAAGGGCATGATTTTATTTTTTTTCTGGAGCCTTTTAGGTGAAGGTAGCCCTGCCAAGGATCCATCACAAATTTGGAAAGAAAAGGTGGGGTTATACAGAAAAAAATATTACAGTGAATAGAGGAGACTGATAGATTGTCACTGTATCACATTTAAAGATTCGATATGAAGCGTTAAAGAGAAATAGCCCACAAGGAAAAGGAAAATCAAATATGAATTTCTTTTCCCAATAATGCAATTTTCTGGGCACTGCTGCCTTATCACTCACTAAAAACCCTCAGCAAAAGAAAACATTTTCAGGTCCTTTTTCTGAAATTGCTGCAACCAGTCTATTTTCAGCTCTCTTTCTCTGAGCCTCCTAGAAAAAATTCTTAAATGATCTTAGGTCCAGGTTTAGTTCAAGTTGCCAGAAGCTTTTCAGATGGCTTTGCTACTGGATTTATTAAAGAACTGAAAATCTGGAGAAAAAAAAAAAAAGATGTTTTTGCTACTATGATTTTATTTTCAACTAATCTCCAACTGGAGTATGTATGGGCTAGAGGGAATGTTTTTCCCAAACAATGAGCCTTTCTGCCACTTGGTTATCTGGGTCTGTTCTTATTAAATAGTTCGCGCACAAATAATCAATGAACAACTGGAAATGATTATTTGGTAATTGCATATAGCTTCAACAGAAACAAGCCATTGCAGCAATAAAAGCGTATAGTAATCTCCCTTTTTCTGTTGGGATTATGTTCCAAGAGCCCCCATGGATGCCTGAAATTGCAGGTAGTACGAAATCCTACACATACCATGTTTTTTCCTGCACGTAAATACCTATGATGAAGTTTAATTTGTAAACTAGGCACAGTAAGTGATTAACAACAATAACTCATAACAAAATAGAACAATTATAATAATATACTGCAGTAAAAGTGACGTGGATATGGTTTCCCAAAATATCCTACTGTACTCATCCCTCTTCTTGTGATGATGTGAGATGACAGAATGTCTATGCCATGAGATAAAGTGACATGAACGACACAGGCACTGTGACGCATTGGGCTACTACGGACCTGACGATATTCAGCAGGGACGGGCATCATCAGCCTGTGAACCACAGTTGACAGCAGGATGCTGAAACCATGGAAAGCAAAATCACGGATAAGAGGGAACTATTGTACCTGTTATAATGACCGTCTCTAACTCTGAAAATGGCAGTTGGGACAACCAATAACACGAGCTATTCTGGTCCCCCTCCATCAGGGCCCCTGGAGGTCAAAATGAGGCTCCCCAATATGTTAAAGGTCAATATGTTTCTCACCACACAGTGAGGCTAAGAAAACTTTAGAAAATAGAGTCTTTATGAGCTAAAATTTCACAGAACAAGTGAGGGGAGTTAGTAAGTTTTTAAAGTGGTGAGAGTGGCTTTACAGAAAATTAATTTGTTCATTAATTTAATGCTTCCACTTTTCATTGTCTCCAAACCTAATGTTACAAGTAATCATTTGGGGGCTCAATGGCAATGGACCATTTTGTTGGTTATTCCCAATCCCCTGCTCTACAGCACCCCCAACCAGATGCCACCTCTCTTGCCCGGGGGTGGGGGGCAGGAGGGTTGTGATCTCCTAGACTCCCTGGGCCTCTAGCTTCCTGTTGGGTTTGACTAGTGGGGGGCACCAGTCAAATATGGGAAGGTGGGAAGAAAGCAGTGTGGTGCTATTTTCCCTATTTTTTCTCTGTTTTATTGCAGCATCTAGCGAGAGTTCTCTCCCTTTGCAGCTATGGCTTCTGTTGAGCGGCCCTTCCTCCATAATTACAACCCTGACTGGACTCCACTATCTGTTCCTCTCATCCCTTCAGCCTGGGCAATGGCGTCCCCTTTGCTGTTAGTTCCTGGGTGCTGAACCCCCCCTTGTTTGTTCCTGTAACATAGCCCACAGGTTCGCAACAGCCCCGTCATTAAACTCTCTTCATTCAAACCCTCTGAGGTAAATTCTGTTTCCTGCCAAGATCCCAATGCAGCCACCGTGCAAAATAAATATAGAAGTGTTTGTGTCCTGGCTGAGGATGGTGAGCAGACACAAAAGAAGACCAGTATCTGTGAAAAACATTCATGAGCAAAACAAACCTCCAGCAAGCTTTCTGTTTGGGCAAACAACGATTTAATGTCAAGCTTAATGTCAAAACCGGCAAAATATAGCTAATAGTCCTCCTTTCTAACTTCTCCTTTTTTGAAATGAAGGGGGAAAATATAACATTTTCATCCCCACCATCAATATATTCCCACTGGATAAACCCCAGGAAAGCTGAAGATTAAAGATTCTCCATAAGTCACATGGATGCTTGAAAAAGATGAGCTTTTAATTCCATTCCTATTCTTTTGAGATTAGAAAAAGAACATTGTCTGAATTCTTTTCTTGGGTGCCCAGAATTCAATTCACTGTACCGTAGAAAGGGTGATGATAATGTCTTTCAAACACTAGGACCAATTAACAAAATAGAGAAAAAAATTTAAAGCACTGTTTTATCCAAATCGTACAAGGTGGAGTATGACACTCAAAATCCATTATCAGTTCTAAGACTCTATCTCAGATGGCACTTTTTTCTTCAGTCTGGGTATTTGTTTATTTAGCTGGAGACTACCATTCTCTTTATCTCATTAACCCACCAAAGGGATATTTGTTGAATTTGCAGCAAGCTCATAAACTATACAGTTTCCAAGGCTAAATGTAATGCTTTTATTTTATTTTTTTTGGATCCTCTTTTTTTTTTATTTTACTAAGCTATGGGCTCCTAATGACACAGACGCTATGAATGAATAAGCAGAGCAGACATTTTAACTCAGGCACAATGAACTAATCAGGCCGTCTCTTCTGCATTTTGCTCTACATGGTGTTGGTTCTTACCTCCACCTCTCTCTAAATCCATTCTGCAGACCCATTCTCCACCCATCCCTCCCTCCTCCTTGCCCAAGAACTATGTTGCCTGTCCCCTGCCTTTTGGTCCCTTGTGGAGTTCCGCCAATGGGAAATACCAGCAAGAGACCAGAGTAGAGGTGAGAAAGACCTGGGTCTCCCTGCTCCATGTCCTCTGTACGTTGGAGTCCCACAGTCTGGCAGTGGCTGGCTCTCCAACTACACACCCCTGACCACTGCTCCACCTGAGTGGCCCCTGCTCCTCTTGGCCCTATCCCAAAGATAGTAGAAGCGTCTCGTTACTAAGCATTCCTGGTTGTCTTAATATCTCTTATTTGTTCCTTTCTCTCTGTCTACACCTCTGTAAATAGTACTTTTGCTCAATTCTCTTCAGAGTCCTGCAGAGTGTGCCGTCTGTTTCCTGCTGGGTCCCTGACCAACAGAAGCATGACTTGGAAGGAAAAGCACAAGGTTTTCTCAGGCCGGCGGACGTCCCCCAGTCCACATTTCCTATCCCCCCACCCATGCCCACCACATGCTTCTGAACCCCAGGATTAAAAATGTAGATCTGAGGAGAAGGTGGGAAACCATAACACATCCAAGGAGACAAAGGAAGTAGGATGACAAAATGGAAAGGAATGTCCTAGATTGAATAGGAAAAGGATGTTAGTGCAAAAAATGGTGAAACTGGAATTAAGTCTGTAGCTTAGCATTATTGCTGGCATTAATTTCTTACTTTTGACAAATATATTCTGGTTATTTAAGAAGTTAACATTAGGGGAAGTTAGGCGAAGGAAATAAAAGAAATTTCTGTACTATCTTGGCAACTTTTCTGTAAATATAAAACTATTCCAAAATAACATGTTTATTATTAAAAAAAAAAAAAAAAAAGCAGATTCCCAGACCGTGCACCAGACCCCTGAATCAGAATTTCAGTAGCAGATATTTAAGCAGGTGGTTCGAGGACTAACCCTTGAAAAGTACCACCCCTAAAGGACTGGGAAACTCTTAGTTCTGGTTAAGGTAAGGATGGAAAGAATTGTTTGCTGATGCTAAATTACAGCATAATTACTTGACTATTTAAAGAAAAGAGCCAATTGACGCTTTGTCAAAGTTCACCTTCTATCCCAGTTAATTAGAATGATTCATCCCTAGACCAGTCTCTGCATTTCGGTTCTTGCATAAAAACACTGGCAAAGGTGCAGGTAATTATAGAACCAAACAAAGAAAGTGACAGTTGAGTTCTTCCATTTCTTCCTCCCTCTGAGATCAAGGTTTTTTGCAATGCCTGGCCTTTCTATTTCTCCCAACGGAGTTTCGAAGAGGGCAGGGCCAACCAAAGAGACTGTGAGTGATTTTCTTCATCTTTTCCATGGTGGGTCTCTCCAAGTTGATTTTAAGCTCTTCAAGGCAGGACCTATAATTATAGTGACTTCTGTGTTTTTCTACAGCTCAGTTCAGCATTCTTCACCCATTACATTATATTCATGGACTGATGATCTGCACTTCCCCACTTACCCACATCACTATTTATTTCAGATAGCCTGTAATTCTTATATTCAACATTTTCTATTCTATAGGAGTGTCTAAGAAGGGGATAGGTAGAGGTGAAAATGTTAATTATGTTATTATTACTTGTTTAGTCACAAAAATGTTAATTGAGCCCCTACTATGTGCCAGGCACTATTCCAGGCCCTGGAGATCTAACAATAAATAAAATTATTTCCACCATCAGGGAGCTTAAAGTTAAATCAGGGAGAGAGATGATTAAGCAGATAAGCACCAAACAAGCTATAGGTTCTCCCTTCCTATCCTCATACTTTGCCCACCCACCATGACAGGGCAAATGGAATTTGCCTTGGGAACAGGAAGAACTGATTTTAAAGGAGACAAAATCTTTCTTTCTTACTTTCAATCCCCTCATTCAAAAAAAAAAGGGGGGGGGGATAAAAAAAGTCTCTCTTTGCCTTATAAGGGTTTTTACATATCTCAAATAACAACAGATGTAAATATGCTCTGAATATTGCAAAGTATTATAAAAAAAAAGTCAAGAAACATGAATTAATGAGTTAAACAGCCTCTGTCCACTAACTCTAAGGCAAAAAGAGAGTGGTTCAGTGGCCTTTCCATTAACCAGAAATTTCAGACAATAAGATCTTATAAAAAGCAGTCCTTTCAAAGATCTAAACTCTGTTGCTTTGGAGTTAGCGATTAGTGAGAATTAGATTAACATCAAAGAACTGTATCAGAGGGGAGAAGTCTCCTGTGTAGAAGGCAGGCCTGCCACTCTATTCACGATAGACCCATTTTGGCTTCACTCTCCCGGAACAAACAGGAGGGCTCAGTTACTTCGACGCTTCTCTAAAATTGAAAGGGATTTCTCAGCCAGAGCCATTCACATTTCTATTTTATTCAAAAAGAAGCTTCCAGATCAGTGACGAAAGAAAATCTGCTAAAGTCAGTGCGAGCACATATAACCTATGAGCAGTTTTCAGCAGATATCTTATAAAAGATTATGCCTAAGAGAAGTTTTGAAAATCAGATTTGCTGTTGCTGATAAATATAGTGTCTATTCTCGGCTTCTAAGGTAGAAAATGTTCCATTGGAGCAGTTTACCATCTTTTTTTCTCTGCCTGGAGAAGTCGATGAGCTTCTAAGGGCTCTCTGGATACCATGGTAACCGCACGATTCTGATCAAGTCTCTGGTGTCTGGGGCACAGGTTAAGGAACCGTACAATGCTACCTAGGAAAATCTGCATTAAAGACACGGCTGGCGTGTTTGAACTGGGCATCTGACATGTCCGTGGCAGATGAACATAAGGTTGTGAGCCTCCGCTGTCTCCTGGCGCTGGACCAACACCCGGGTAACCCTGTGACTGGAGGGCACCATTGCAAAGAACTCGCAGTGGGCGTGGCGCCCAGGGAGCAGCAAGTTCATTATAAAATATACGAGAGTATATAGGACTATCTTGTAAAGTTTTAGCTTTTATTCCAAATTGAAATTTTATTCTCTAGCTTTCGTTGTGCCTTTAGTTATGGAAGTCTTTCATGGGGATGACTTCAACTAAATAGAAGCTGAAGAAGTGAAATGTTGAGCAAGGGAACTGAAGATCAGAAAGAAGTTGAAGTCATTTATGTGGGGCTTCAAATGCACTTAGCCGAAAAAATATGAAAAGGAATATGAAAACTATTGGCCTATATAAAGAAACAGCATTTTTGGCTTTACTGGTGAGGTGAAATCACATCCGGCACGTGGGACTCTCTAAAGTCTACCTAGACTGTCTCCCTGGTGATGTTTTCCCTTCCCCCAACAGGAATGAACAAATATCAGATGACAGAGACTTCCTCCTCACTGTAGCACATGTGTGTACACTCATGCCCTCAGATTAGGCCAGGACTCACTTTGGGGCTCACCAGAGACATAAACCAATGAGCATTTCAATCATTTCCATATGTGTGAAAGAAATTTGATCATTGACTCCGACTGATCTTCACAGAACCCATGAATGAGCTGAATTTCTTTGGGAAATATTTAGGAAGCATATGCTAGGGCATCAGAATGAACCAAGAGCTAAAAGAGACATAAAAGAAATACCAGGGCCGGCCCCATTTTATCCTTTGGTTGAAGAGATAAGACAGACTTGCAGGAAATAGGTAGCATTTTGCTCGCTCTCTCCTACCCCTTAACATTCTCCATGTCTTTGTTGAGCTCATGGAGTCCTTCTGTCCACCCACCATGTCCATTAATCACTTCCTCCATCTCCATGATCCTTCCTACCCTTTCCCACTCTTGGTATCTTTGTCCTCTTCTTTTTAACCCTGGTTCATCCTGTATTCTGTGTTCTCTGTTCCAACACTCAACACTCCTGGAGAAAAACCACATAACCACATACATGCTTTGAGGAAGCCATGCAGAAAGGACTACTGGAGAATGTCAGTTTCCCAATTAGAAGGTAAGTTCTTTGAGGGCAGGAGCTGTGTCTCATGCTATTTTGGTAAGCCTGAGGGCACCCTAGCAGACTTAATAATCCTTATTGCAAAGCAGTTAATACCAAAACCAAAAAACTTAGGAAAAAAAAATACGATCCATACTCATTAGACAGATAAACTGATTTTTTAAACTTTCACACATGGTTTATGTGAAAATAAACATAGTTATTACAAAATAAAGCATTCAGTAAAGTAGTTTTAGAAGGTAGTCATACTTAAAAAACAGCTGGTAAAAGTTATTCTGTGTATTTCAGTTATTCTGTGAAGAGTTTTAAAGCTCTTTAAACTTATTTTGTGATTCAGAGTAGTTTCTGACATAAA
>CM052798.1:137135188-137533686 GCA_028533885.1 Nasua narica
ATGTTATTTATAGAATCCCTTCACTTTCGAACTCAATATCTGTAAGTATACTGAAGAAGGTTTGCAAGAACACACAGCTAGATATTTAATAGAAGTTATCTCTGTATAAATTTGATTATGTTTTATGGTTTTCCTATTAGAAGTATGTCTTCCTAAAATTTCCAAACGCCAGCCACTACTTAAAAATAACTCTTTTGTTTTACATTTCTTTCTTGATGAGGTAGGATATAAATTCAAGTCAAATCTTATACTAATCTACTGTTCTTCTCAGTTTAGGATAAAATTACTTCTTTTGACTCTGCGCCCTCCACATTTAGTTCTCAGACGCATCTAAAACATACTCTCTGACTTTCTTCTCTCTTATCCCGTCCCAGTGGTGAAGTATTAAGGGAAAAATAGTTTTTAACAGTGATAACCTACTTACGTTCAGGGTAGTTTTGCAGCATGAAGCACTTGGTATTCACCATGTTCTTACAGTCTGAACTTGTAATATAATAAAGCATTTGATGGAGACTGGATCAGAAGATATATAGTTTATGGCCAATTTAAAGTTCATTACTGCTCATGATAAGTATTCAATAAATATTGGCTGATGACCATTCAAAAATGCATTCTAGATCATACTAAAAAAGAGTATTTCCTAGCTTAGGGACCTCAGTGTTAGGGACTTCAAACAGCCAGCAAGGTCTCCTTTTATGATATGCCATCTTTAACTTTGAAAGCAGCTCTAAGAATGAGGACAAAGGTCAAACAATGTGGTTGGAAAGAGAGGTGAAGGAGATTTAATGTTATTCACTGCTAAGGGACAATGTAACCTTCAGGCACCAGTGATAGTTTGCCGGTCTTTCTTTCTTTCTTCTTCCTTCTTCCTTCCTTTCTTTCTTTCTCTCTCTCCCTCCCTCCCTCCCTTCCTTTTTCTTTCTTTCTTTCTTTCTTTCTTTCTTTCTTTCTTTCTTTCTTTCTTTCTTTCTTTCCTTTCTAACTGCAGCAATGCAATCCTAGTTCTTACTTGAGGAGCAAATCCTTATAACTTTACCAAAACTCCTGAGATTCACGGTGACTTACTCATTAAATTTCTGGATCAGTGAGTGAGACAGATAAAGTACAAAAAAACTAGAAAAAGAAGAAATGGAATTTCTCTACCTACCTACACCTGTCCCAGTGGCCAACATCCGTGTTTCCTCGACAAAGAAAGGGATTATCTTTCGAAAATAGTCTACTGAATTAAGTCGGCCACTAAAATTTTTAGAACTTGGGCCTCTGCTAAGAGCAGCTCTGTTCCATTTTGCCACACACATGTTTCCCCAGTTAGGCGGTATTTCCTCTGTCACTCCTGCCAATAACAGCCACACAGGGCTTTCTTAATCGTTCTAAGACCTTCTCCACACCATCGGCATCCATGCTTTCCTTGTGGCAGAATAATGACCCCTGAAGATGCTCTAATCAATCTGTGACTATGTTGCCTCCCACAGCAAAGGAACTTCGCAGATGTAATAAGGTTAACAACCTTGAGATAGATAGATTACCCTAGATTTGGCCGGTAGGTGCAACCTGATCACATGAGTCTAGGCAACCAAACAGATATCAGCGTGAGAAGAACACTCTCTGCTGTTGCTGGCTCTGAGGAAGGAGATCACAAGCCAAGGAATGCAGCCTCTTTTTGCTGGAAAAGGCGCGGAAACGCGTTGTCCCCTAGAACTTCCACAGAGAAATGCACCCTGACAAACCCTTGATTTTAGCCCATGAAGACGCATGGCAGACTTCTGGATCTATAGAATAATAAATAAGTTTGTATTGTTTAAGCTACCAAGTTTGTGGGACTTTATTATAGCAAATACAGTTCTATATGTATTCTTGCCACCTAGAACATTCTTCTCTGCCTTGACTATCTGGTCAACATTTTATTCCTTTAGGTCTCTATTCAAATATCCCCTTCTCTAAGAGGAATTCCCAAGGGCCACTCCCCTATCAGGTTCTGTGGGTTACTCTGCCCTCTTGGTTCCCAAATCTCTTTATATTCACCCCATTGGGCCTACTGTGATTACTGTTATAAACAGAACTCCAGGGCGCCTGGGTGGCGCAGTTGGTTAAGCAACTGCCTTCGGCTCAGGTCATGATCCCAGAGTCCCGGGATCGAGTCCCACATCGGGCTCCCAGCTCCATGGGGAGTCTGCTTCTCACTCTGACCTTCTCCCTTCTCATGCTCTCTCTCACTCTCTCTCTTTCCTAATAAATAAATAAATAAAATCTTTAAAAAAAAAAAAAAACAGAACTCCATCACCTGCCTATACTACCTTTCCTTGGTGGCAGAGACCATGTGTTTTCATCTAAGCACCGGGTCTATCTTGCACATAATGATACTCCATGGTATATGAATGAATGTTTAAAAAAATTGAGATCACAGGCTTCTAAAAGAAGTCAGGGCAAATATGAAAAGAAATCGGGCTATAACAATGTAAACCTATTAGTAAAATATCAAAATATGATCTAAACATCCACTTTTCTAAGTTTATAATCTGCCATGAATCACTGCTACACTGGAGTAAAACTTAGCAGGGAAAATGAATGAGCATTTAATGAAGTCTTACAAATTACCATCCTGCTAAATTTAACTATTGAGTAGGAGGGGAAAATTCCCTTTTCTGTGATAAGCCTTTCACTCTCCACCTCTAGTCGTGGGTGACAGATTTGGGGTTCCTAGTGCCCTTTCCCTCACTTTTAGGGTGTGGTTCGCCAATTTAGGGTCTCCTGGAGGACTTGTTACAACATGTCGTCCGGGGACCTACCCTCAGAGCATTTGATTCAGCAGGTCTGGAATGGGGCTGTGAAGTTTCATGTCTAACAAATTGCCAGTGATTTGGAAGCTGCCAGCCAGAAAACCCACTTTGAGAACCACTGATCTAGGGCAAGGCTTAGCCTAGGCCTCTGGTTCAGACTACCCTGGCTTCTCTGCACCATCAAAGGAGACCTCAAGTCTGCATCCAGGCACTGGCCAGCATCCCTTAGCCTCAGCCCCAGGTAAAATGATTTCCTTCCTCCCCTGCCCAAGCTCACAGAGATCTCTTAGGGAACGGAACTCTCTTGTCAGCTTCAGTTTCCCCAGCATTAATCCTTTCCCACTGACATTGCAACACCTCTCCCTTGACTGGATCCCAGAGGCTGATCATTAGAACAGACCAGCCGTGGCCTCCAGGCCCTGGGAGGCAGTGGGTTACCAGAGAACCCAGGGAATCTAACAGGCTAGAGAGCAGATCTGATGAGATCACATTATAATTGGGCAACCGTGTCCTGAATGCTTTAGGCTTAACTCAATCAGAAAGAAAATATTAACTTCTTTACATAGAAATCAAACGTTTCTAAATGGGTGAACCATTTACATAGAAATAAAACATTTCTAAATGGGTGAACTGTTTCTAAAATATAGCTAAAAATTCCCTCCCGATTCTGCATGGTCTAGCAGTATTATTTACATCTGGAAACAAGGCAATAGTAATCTATTCTGCTCATTTCTCACTGCTTAGACTGACTGTGCTCTTTCAGACTCAAGATGGTCAAACTCCTTCCCCAAAAAGACACCCCACACACTTGTAATTCATTCCTTCCTATATTCCTCCAGCCCTAAGCAAACAAACAAACAAAAACAATGAGATGAAGCAGAGGTTCTGAGAAAGAACAAGGGACATCATCCCAAAGATTATGGGGGGTTGAGCCGACCAGAGCACAACCACCTGCAGAATGGGCAGAGGGGAAGCCGAACTCTCTCTGAGACTTCTCCTTACCAATGACCCCCCAGGATGGGTGGATAAAGATCGTTTATGGCTCTGATGGACATCCAGGTACTTCATGACTATGTCAGTAGGGTTACCCCTCCAGCCCGACACCACTGACATTTGAGGCCTTAGACTTAAGGGACTTGGGCATCAAAGCAAAAGAGTCCAAATTTCACTACGTTCCATAGTGCAAGAAATTATTTTTCAAACTGGCTGCTATTTGTTATCATCTATCCAGCAGTGATCTGGACAAGCAAGCCTTACTTCCTGGGAGTTAAACCTGAACTGGGCCTTGCAGCTTTCAGGCCTCCGAGGATTGAATTCTTACAGCTGCCCTTCAGCCCCGCTCTCCATGAGTGAAGTAAGAAATGTGAGTTTTTGCGGCTGACTCCCAATAGTCCTGAATTCACGAAACTGAACTTTCCAGTCATTTGAATAATATTTTTAAACGTATTCAACATTACATTCAAATTCCCTTCCCAGGATGATGTTTTCATTCCAGACCAGCCGCCACCGACCTCCACAGTCGGCAGAATTTTCAGACATGCATAAATATAAGTGCACACACAGCCGTTTACCCCGGTGAAATTTCACGTACACGGAAAGACTATTTTTAGTTAAGGAGCCCAGTCAAAACTTCGTATAAAGCAAAATCAAGCAAGAGCGAAATTGGTAGACAAAGTGATGATGTTCTTATTTTTTTCATCTATTTTTATATTCTTTTCTAGACATTTCTAGACATGAGTCAGGAGCTGTAAATGCCTTAATGGAGACAGTTTTGATGATAATGGTGCAACATCAGTAGTCAAGTTATTCTCTGACTGTTCAACATAAAATCCATATGCAGACAAGATCACATCTATCTAGATAATTGTCACTTTCCAAACATGTCAGAGAAAGTTAGTTTGCCTATTTGGAAAAGGGGAAAAAAAAAACATTCATCAGATACATAAGTAGTCAAACAAAAATTACTGATCATCCACTAGAACGCATACTCGCTAAGGGCTGAGACTTGTTGTGTCTTTTTGATGCTATAGCCCTAGCACTGACAACAATGACTGGTACGTAGTAAGTGCTCAGTAAAATCCAAGTTTACACATTCCAGTGTGGCTTACTAATCAATATGCTAGAGCTTATCCATCAGCTATTGCCACAATAATGCTGTGTGGCAAACAACCACAGATCATACAATAATAAGCATTTCTTTCTTGCCCACCCATCTGTCAGTTGGTTAGAGTTTGGCTAATCTAGGTTGGATTCAGCTGGGTTCTGGTCAGCTCTACATGTCTGTTATCCTCTTTGGGACCAACAGTGACTGAGCCATGATCTTCTCCCAGAGAGAGAGAAAAGGAGTACAAAAGGCCATGCCAAACCACAACCTCCTTCCAAGCTTCTGTTTTTGTGTCTGCTAATATCCCACCAGCCAAAGCAAGTCATCTGGCCACACCCAGCGTCCCCAGGAGGAGGAAGTATGCTCCTTCCACGGAGGTGCAGTGAAGAGGCAGCAAGTTATCTCCCACGGACCAGCATTTCCACAACTTGAATATGGTTCTTTCCTTTTATTTTAAAGGAAACAAAATTCCTCAATGACCTCTAGGGTTGGCCAGTTATTTTTATTATCATTCACTTAAATATATAGAAATATAAAATGACTTAATATATCTTGTGCTGGTAGTCTTATACCACGATTAAAGCAATGGACAAACTAAACCCAGATGAAACTGCAAGCCAATAAAATTCAAAATACCATTAGTGCATTTAAAGGATTATGAAACTAAACTGCTGCTTTCGATTTGACTGTGGTGCTGTTTCCTGGGGTCCAGTTTCCTTTGCATCCAACATGTCTATGCTGCTCAATGCCATAGGAAGACTCCATTTCCCAAACGCTTTTCTCTTCTAAAAACAGCACCCAGTGATATAATTTGGTCTGTACTTGGTGCAAACACATTATTTTTATATAAGCCAGCTTCTATTTTTTTCTCCTGAGACCATGACAATTAATGAATTTCTATTTGGAGCCAATGCTTCAGAAAACCCAGTGCACCAAAAATAAGAGAAGGATTAATGCTTGTGGTATTAAGTATCACCACATGATCCAGAATAAGTAGATAAACGGCCATATTTTTCAGACTACTATTTAAATGCAACTTCAAATTTAACTACTCATGGGAAAGCCAGAGAGAAACACAGACCTCAGGCAGAGAAACACCAAGATCGTCCACCACCTCCAACTTTCGGCTTTCTCTCCACAGTGTGTCACAAAGCCACTCTGAGCGCACCCTCGTGTTCTGAGATCCACAACTCCATCTGTTGCCTCTCTATTGCTCATTCAACGTTACCAATGTGTCCACCACAACCCCAAGCCATGCTCTAAAAGCTCGAGAGTATTCCTGATGGACTATCTAAGACTAAATAGCCAGAAAGATTAGGAAGATGGAGGCTTGCGAAATACACTGTCATTTCGTCATCATGGGTAGACAGCTGTCAATGTCTGCCTTCCTAGCATCCACTGGAACTACCCTCCACCCTTGCTTGCAGTCTGGGTGGGCCTTCCGGTACGGGATAAGCAGAATGACCCAGGCAACTTGTTCTTCCAGGAATTTGAATCTCCAGGGAAAGAATGTTCAGATGGAAACGACTCTAGCTGATTCATCCTGATGTAAGTCCTGAAAAGTCTATCCCTTAGTGGTCCAATATTCAGAATCCCAAAACTGCCCAAATTCCTCACTGAGGCCAACTTATACACTATTCCTGCTTTTCCTTATATTTCAGGCACCGCAGGATAGCCTTCCGGTGGATTCCTTTTTGGCTTAAGTAACCAGAGTTGGTTTCTGTACCCCAACTGATAAATATTCTGACATGAATTTCTAAACATAAACAATCTCAAACAAGGCAATGATTACACGAACAAATGCAACTGTGTTTGCCTTTAAGTTCCCAAAACAGAAGTGATCTCATCTCCAAATGCTGTTTATGCTGTATATTCAGCTGCTGCAGCCTGGATTAACTCTTCCTCTTCTGTCTTCCAGCCCCAGGGCTCTAGGAACTCCCACCGACAGGAGACAGCACTGACAAAGGTCACTCGCCCACATTGTCAGGGTTCAGGGCAAAGGTCACTGAATTCTTGAGGGAAACAGATTTATGTTCCTCTAACCCATTCGCAGACCCCTCAAATGGGTGTGCTGGAGCAAGGAAAGCTGGAAAAGAACCAATGGATGGCTCGCCACACCTCCATGGCACAACGAGGTTCAAGTTTTCCAAATGCAACTAATAACCTGCTGAATTACTTTATATTATTTTATTCTTTGTATGAACATTGCTCTCTCCCTTCCTGACACACTAATGGAGCCCTTTCTACTTCTCCAATTGATGCAGGTCAAAAACAAACACCATTCCACAGACAGAGAGCTCCTTTGGGAATGGGACTAAATCTCATTGACTTTGGAAACCTCAAGGTCAAGCACAGTCTGCATGTAGTATCTGCTCGATGAACTTGTTCGTTTTGCAGGATGACTGAACCAATTACTCAATCAATCCCAAAATATACATAGGCACTTCTGGATCACCATTGCCACTATCCTCCCCACCCCTTCTCCTCTTCCTCTTCCTCTTCCTCCTCCTCTTCCTCATCATAGTAAACATTGACACAGCATCTACTCTGTGCAGGCTCTGTTCTCAGAATCTGTGTGTATTAACACTCAATCTTATAACAGCCCTAGAAGGTAATCACTATTATCATTCCAATTTTACAAATTAGGTAACAGTCTAGAGATGTTAGGTAACTTGCCCAAGTTCTCCCAGGTAGAAAGTAGGAGAGTAAAGATTCAAAAACAGGCTACCTGGCCACAAAGTCCCTGCTCTCGGCTACTATACTGCACTGTTATGACAAGAAAATGCCAGGTCAAGTCCACTTCAAGGCCTGAAGAGGGGAGATCCTGCTTTTATCCCTCACACCACTTGCTACAGCAGGTGCCAGTTAAATGGCTCAAGATGGACATGATTCACTCCTATTCCTTCCAACACCTACTACAAAGGGACTCAAGAAATAGTGAAGGAAAAACAATTACACATGTATTATAAATATATTGTATCCCAAATACCTCAGATGCCTACCCCGTCTTATATTCATAAATTACAGCAATTAACCAAGTCCACTGAGAGAGACTTAATGATTTCATTAACACACATTAAACCAAAGCTGAAGTTACTCTTGGAACAACTTATTTGGGGATGACATGAGAATACTTATTATTTTTAATATTATATCTAAAAATAGAAAAAAGAAAGAAGATACAGATACTGCACTTCAAAAAGATGATGATAATTTTGAGAAGGAAAGGCTTTTTGTAAATTGTGGCTTGATGGGAATTGAAACAGAAACTTCAACATCACTTACTGTCATTAATACTGCAACTAACGAAGGGGCACCAGGGTGGCTCAGTCAGTTAAGTGTCAGTCTCTTGATTTCGGCTTAGGTCATGATCTAGGGGTTGTAAGATGGAAACATCGGACTCTATGCTGAGTGTGGAGCCTCTTTGAGATCCTCTCTCTCCCTCTCCCTCTGCCCTTCCCCCTGTGCATGTGCTTTCCCTCCTTCTCTCTCAAATAAATGAATATTTTTTTTAAAGGGAGGGGTTGGGGGAACTCCGGAGTGGTTCGGTTGTTAAGCATCTGCCTTCGGCTCCTAGTCCTGATATGGAGTCCCTTCTCAGGCTCCCTCCTCCTCTGCTCCTCCCCCTGCCCCAGCGCGCATGCACGCTATCACGCTCTCTCTCAAATAAATAAAAAAAAAAATCTTTAAAAAAGAAATACTGCAACTACCCAATTAAAGGAGAAGCAAAATCAACAGCACTCAGTACAAGTAAATAGACACATTTAAGAGATTAATCCTAAGATATTTCAACTTAGCAAAGTTGGCCCTTAAGAGCAAAATAAAAGGAAAAGAGTTCTTTAAATTTAAGTGTTCCCTAGAAACAAAACATCAAAATTAAAAACAATTTCTAAATATTTTATGTTATCCCTTGCACGAAATACCAGAAAGAACCTGTACTTCGTTGCTTATGAAATGGAATTCAACAACTTCCAAGTTGCATCTCCTTCAGCTGGCCCATCCTAGTAAACAGCCAACCTCCTGCACAGCTGCTCAACCAGCGGAGATACAGAGAAGGGAAAAATACATATATCCGTGTAGATGCCTTAGCCAGCTAGCCACTGTCTATGACAACTAAGTTTTTGCTTATTGACACTAC
This sequence comes from Nasua narica, assembly GCA_028533885.1. Taxonomy (NCBI): domain Eukaryota; kingdom Metazoa; phylum Chordata; class Mammalia; order Carnivora; family Procyonidae; genus Nasua; species Nasua narica. The sequence goes on from CM052798.1 coordinate 137,144,208, forward strand.
GATATGCTCAAGATTACCTGCCAAACAGGAACACACCTTTTCCGTCATGGATGTTGGAGCCAGTGTGCCACGCTAACCCGTGGCAGTGGGACGTGCCCTTGCAAAGTGGCCAGAACTAACTGATTCCCTTCCCAGAAGTTCCTACTTTATTCTTTGGTGCTGTGTTCTGTCCACGTGTCCTCATCTGCTCGAGCACCCACCCATTCAACCAGCATTTCCAGAGGGCCTGCTCCGGTTTGACATTTCTTCAGCTGAATCCAGCCTCTGATGACATATCAGATACAACAATTCTTCTCGGCCTCGCAAACAATCAAGAAGCTACAGGCAGTGGACTCCACAGCCCTGGAAAAAAATGAAAAAGCTAACAAGCAGAAGGGGCTTTGGGGCCTGAAGGGGGAGTGGAAAAAAAAAAAGAAAGAAAGAAAGAAACAGTTGGAAAGATGCTCTTCAGTCCCAAAATAGAAACGCTGAGAGGTCGCTGCAGATTTCAATCTGCTAATCTGCAGAGTCACATTACTTTGTTCTGAGATGAATCAGTGAGGCATTATTTCATATCCGCCATGTATTTCCACTGCCCCAAACACAGTACTGCCTCCTGATGAAGCCCATCTACAGGCTACCTGTAGAATGAGGGGGGTGGCGCTGTGGATGGTTCCAGGGACCGCACAAACCCCTGCCTAGCTACTGGCAGAGCGCCAGGGAATGTTCGCTTCAGACCTGTGGGAGGTTATTCCTCCATGTTCAAATGCATAAACACAGTGCTGAGGGCTCTTGAGTGATTAAATGGGAAACACCAAGGGCAGGGGAGGGGCACTGAGCCTTTTGGAATTCAGCTTCTGTTCATATTACCTGCACCTTAAATCTTGCTCATCCCCAATCTTAAACTCCCCCTCAGCTACAGAAGTTACCTGTTGGAGTTCTAATATTAAAAACATCACCACCACCCTCCCTGAAAAAACAAAAAAGAAAAACAAAGAAACAACCCAGGACATTAAAACCCAACTGCATTTCCAAGTAGATAGTGCCGTGGGGTTTTTCTTGACAATTTTAAATAATTTTATGACTATATATGGCTCTCAATTATTCATAGGAAGTTAAATAAATCTCTAGAAAACCCACCAGGATGCTTTCAGGTATTAGTTTCAGCTACTTTCCTGTACCCAACATACAGTTGTTAATAAGAAGTAAAAAGAAGTAATAAGAAGTAAAAAGAGTCATTTTTCTTCACACGTCCTTTCCCTGAATGGTCAGGCCAATAAATACTGAAATGATCAACATGCACGCAACACAGAGAAGTCCAAAAATAAACAAGGCAGGTCATGTAATCTGGAATTATCATGAGGACAAAGAACTAGAAATAATTCTTGCCTCATGAAGGCCAACTCCCTCCTCAATCCTCCTAAAATGTATGCTATGTATTGGGTGGTAGTTTCCTAGGACCTTATTCATTTGCTATGAAGATCAGTTTAAGCTTTTTTGCCAAAAATGAGAGAGAGTTTGTCTAATACCACCTTGCCATTAGTGAGAGCTTTGTTCAGTAGTTCTAGATCTTTACTGAGCCCCTACTCTGTGAATGGTATGGCTCTGGACCTGGAGGGCACGGCATGAACAAGACACAGCCCTACCCTTGTGGAGTTTCAGACAAAGTGGGAGGGGCAATCATTAATTACATCAGTAACTATTTAATTACAACTGTGACGTAGTTTTTAAAGAATTTAACTTGTGAAAAACATTTCAAGACTTACCGTTAGGGAGAAGAGGAAAAGTCAGCAGTGAGGGTTAATGTCTCACTGTGGGGCGTGTTCTACCTAATTCTTACACTCTGAGAAAGTGACTTGAGTTCTGTGTCCCAAGTCACCTGTGTGAGATGCACAAAATGATGTTAAATCAAAGTAATGAAGAAAAGTCTTCAACCATTGCACATTTCAGAGAGTTTTTCTGTGCACAGCCCCAAATTATGAAGGAGGCATTTGGCCTGAGGCTTGTCCTTGACGTCATCCTTCTGGAGCTCCTGCCAACACCTTGTTCCCACCCCCTCTGAGCTCCTCCAAGCTCTACCCCTCGCCGTCCATCAAGGACACTGACTCCCAAGCTTATTTCTACTAATTCCAGCAGAAACATTAACTGATGGGGCGCCTGGGTGGCTCAGTGGGTTAAAGCCTCTGCCTTCAGCTCAGGTCATGATCTCGGTCCTGGGAACGAGCCCCCATCAGGCTTTCTGCTCAGCAGGGAGCCTGCTTCCCCCCTCTCTCTGCCTGCCTCTCTGCCTACTTGTGATCTCTCTCTGTCAAATAAATAAATAAAATCTTTTAAAAAAAATTAACTGATAATATAGGTATTGAGTGACAATGGCCTGAGTCTGAATTATTTGCCTTTTAAAGGAGGATTCCAGGAGACTAAGAGAAATCTTTCAGATTCTAGAAATTAAAATGAAAAAATGATGCCTGCTTGACCCAACAAATCCTGCCTTAGGTAGAGAGTCCTCCAAACTGTTTATACAATCCTCATGCATGGGGAGAAATGCCCTGAGTTCTCTCTCGCATACATGCAAACTCTCATTTCTATTTGGGCTTATTTTTAGCACACTAGCCCCCGGATCACCTAAGGTGACAGGGAAACATGTGAAGGCATTTTCTTTTCTTTATTTATTTTAAGTCAAAACCTTTTTTTAAAAAGTCCTCATAGGCAAAGTTAAGTTGGGAAAAGAATTCATAGCATACACGACAAAAGACTAATAAACAAAAGGGAAAGTAGGAAAAGGGCCAAGGGTATGAAAAGAATGGAGAGGAGAAAGAACAGCAATTGATCAATAAGTATCTTAAAAGATGCTCATTCTCAGTATTGATTTTAAAAGAACTTAAAGTGTGGCACCTCCATACAATGGAATACTCAGCAGTAAAAAGAAACGGAATGAAGTACCAATATACACAATCATCTGGATCAATCTCCAGAGAATTATGTTGCGTGAAAAAGGCTAATGCCAAAAAGTTGAACACCTTGATTGCATCTGTCTAACATTCTTTTTTTTTTTTATTGAGATGTAATTCACATACCACACATTTCACCCAAAATGTACAAGTCAGTGGGTTTTGGTTTTTTTTATATATATATTCAAGGTTTTGCAAGTATTACCACAACCTAATTTGAGAACATTTTCACCCCGCCAAAAAGAAGTGCTACCTATTAGCAGCCCCTCCAAATTTCCAACACCCTGTTCCCAAGCCTTCGACAACCCCCAGTCTACTTTCTGTCTTTCTGTGTTTGCCTACTCTGGATATTTCTTATAAATGGAATTATGCGACACGCGGTCTCTTGCGACTAGCTTCTTTCACGCAGCATGTTATCAAGGTTCCCCCATTCTGTGGCATGCATCAGTGCTGCATTCCTTTTTATTGCCATTCCAAAATGTGGTAGGGAATCAACAACCAGTTCTCCAATTTTCGGGTTCTTTGATTCTCTGATTCCAACTGGGTATCCTACAGTTCAATTCTGACACTAACTGCCCAGAGGTAACGTCAGACTCCACAGGTATATATGTATATATGTATGTATGTATGTATTTACTTTTTTAAAATTCTACTATAATTAACAAAGTATTATGTTAGTTTCAGGTGTACAGTATAGTGATTCGACAATTCTCTACATGACTCAGTGCTCATCAACATACATGCGCTCTTAATGCCCTTCACCTATCTCACCCCTCCCTCCATCCTCCTCCCATCTGGGAACCAATATCTTCCCTATATTAAAGAGTCTGCTTTTTCATTTGTCTCTTTTTTCATGTGAAGCCATTTTAAAATAAAAACTGAATCTAAATCAGAAGTCGGTGAGTACACCAAACTCAGATCACTGGGGGAAAAAAAAAAAGTATCCAAACATTTAACTCTGCTATGGCTTTTTTCTCATCCTTTAACTGTATGCTTTTAAGTGATACAGAATCATTCTTGTCCCAAACACACACACACACACACACGCACACAACTGTCCTTACACGATCTTGGTAAAACTTCCTTTTAACAAGGACTTTCCAGGAAGCGCATCTAGTAAGTACCATTATCTTTTTGAATCATCACAACCGCCTCCTGATGCCACAGGACACTGGTATTTTGAATTGTGGAATAATATAAACCAATTTTAAAAGTTAAACATCCACCTTTTCTGCAGCCTAAGCTGTATCATTTGTATCCTCTCCTCCTAATTAGAGGAATGTGTACCTCAGGACCTAATTCCACATGTCGTTGTGTTGCCCCAACTCACGATCCCGCAGCAGGAACCACGGGCCCAACGAAAAAGGGAACAGAAACATAGAATAACATCACGTCTAGCAAAAGACTTCCCCTTTTATGTTACACTGGGTCCCATTGCTCCCGCCCTTCTATCTTTCCTCATCTAATCATATTAGTTTCCATCTGGCTTCATGATGCCAGGGTCCTTCTCATCATACACACCACATCTGCTCTGCTCTGGAGAGTTGCATTTACATTTCCAGTCCTCCAGTTTTGCCAGCCTTGTTCTACATAACTGGCATTATTTTCTGGTGTGTCACCCACAAACCCACCTGAGAACTAATTTTGTGATGTACCATGGTCCAAAGCCCAAATTGTTTCAAGGAGAGAGAAATGCCACTCTGTGCATTTACATGCCAGGTGTGCACTGGAGAAGTACATCAGGCTCATCACGAGGCTAGACACCAAGTGACAGGTGCCAGACCACGAGTGATCACGGAGATCTCATGCTCCAGCTTAAACCCGCCGGTGGCTGCCCAGTACAGCCAGAAAAAAATCCACTCCTTCCATGGCCTGCAATCTTGGGGTGACGTGGTCTTTACCTTCATCGCCAGTCTCAGTTCACATCGTATACCATTTCTCTCTTCATGTTCAAGCCACTCTGGCCTCTCTCCGATCCCCTCACATAAGCCAAGCTGTATTCTGTCTCAGGACCTTTGCACTTGCTGTTTTCTCTGTCTAGGATGCTCTTCCCACCACTTCTCAAAAGGCTAAAGCTGCTTTTGTCTTGGACCTCAGCCTAACAGTTATCTTCGAGTCCCCACAGAAGCCTTCTCTGGCTACCCAATCTAAAGTCACCTCCCTACCCCAGCCCAGGTGTTCTCAATCTCCATTACCGTGCTGAATTTCCTTTAGTCTACTTATTATTTCTGAAATAATCTAGTTTTTTTTTTCATAGGAGCTGTCCAAAAAAAATATTTGCATGAAAAGATAATTAATTACTAAATTAACTTGTGTTTCTTCTTTTTTTATTTCTCTCTCCCTTGGTCTGTGAAAGTAGTCAAGCCAAACTCTCTTGGAAAAAATCTTGCTTTTCAAAGTTCAAAGTGAAGTTTCTAGTAAGATATTTTCCTTCCTGATGTTTTTTTTCCCTAAAACCTGAGTTCGTTGAAAATATTAGCTAAGTGCCCTTAAAGACAACAAAGGAATATGAGTAAAAATTAACTGATGTTGGCAAAAAGAGATGGAGTGGGACAGTGATAGCCGACCTGCCACTGGAGAGTCATACTCTTTTTCCATGGTGTAGAACTGATGCTGGGAAGTGGCTGCTTAGCCAAGGACACATTTCCCAGTTCCCCATGCACCTAGGTGAGGCCATGGCAATAGTTCTCCTCGATGGAAAGTGAGAGAAAATGTGTGTCGCTGTCTGGCGAAGAGTTTTATCCTCCATATTCTTTTCATCCTTCCACATGGTGGGAAGCAAAGGACTTTGAGTCCCTGAAAGATGGTGAATCTGTAAGATGGAAACAGCCCAGGGCCCTGAGTCAGTGCCTAGAGGGGAGCTGTCCAGCCAGAGTACCTGCATTCAACAATGCATGAGGAAATAAAATACATGTAGTATGTTAAACAGAGGCTCATGGGTGTGTCTCAACAGTTGTCCACCATGGCTAGTACAAGTCGGGTGGGGCTGGGAGACAAAATGAGAGGGAAGGACCTTACCACCCCCTTGGGACAATGTCCTAAGGACATGGCAGAGTGTGTGTGTGGGGGGGGGTATGTTATGGCAAAAAAGTCTGAACTCTTGCCCAGATCCCACTATTTGCAGTTAGAGACCATTTATTTGTTTTCCAAGTACCTTAACCATAAGCCTTCTCCATTCTGGCACAACACGGTTAAGGAAAAGGGCCTCCAGCTGAGATTGTATTTTCAGTAGTCTGGAAGATGAAAGGTCCAAGTCAAATCTAAATTAATTTTTAAAAATAAACATGTAATATTTCTTGTCTAAATTTTTGGACCGAAATTTCTACCTGCTACATTAATTGAATAAACGAATAGAGATTAGTAATCCCACGGTCACAGAGACCAAAAAGCAAAAATATAACAGTCTTAACCGAAAAAAGTAGAAAGTTAATGGAATTCAGCTAATCACCACTCATCCAATGCCACAGCAGGGAGAACGTGCTGAGTGGAGCAAGCCTATTGGGGGAGGCTGTGCTAGATGGCGATGAAGGAAAATCCTGAACTCACCTCCTTCCACAGACACACCAAATCCTCAAATACACATGGAACAGTTTCCTCCAGAAAAAGACCTGATGCTTCACATCAGCAGATACAAAAAGAGCCACATCAAGGTAGGGAGGATAGGCTGAGACCTGGTACCATCATAAACTCCACCCACAGTCGGGAGGGAACTCAAACCCAGAGCTATTCCCTAAGAAATGAAGTTTGTACCCCACATGGGGCACTCCAGTTTTTAAGACTTGGCACCTGAAAGAGACAATCCCCAAAATATCTGGCTTTGGAAACCACTGGAGTGCCCATCCACAAGACCAAAAGTCTATAACCAATAGACACTTCTTGAAAGGCTTGCTGGCCCTCACTCACCCCAGGGCCCAGGGCAAGAGCAGCAATTTGAAAAACAAGCAGACTTCACATCAAAGAGATTCATTTGCTAATTTTAAAGCCTCTGCCTGAAGGGATAAGAACTACTGGGATACCCTGTGGGATGGAGGAGCCCAGTGAGTGCCATTTTTTCCTGCTCTTTCTCCCTTGCTAAAGCCAGTGGGGGCTTTTTCTTTTTCTTTCTTTTTTTTTTTTTTTTAACTTCAGACTTTCTGTTTTTCTTGGCAGTTGCCATCTTTACCTTCCAAGCAGCAGGTGCCACCTCTTTCGTTTTCTTTTTCCTTGGGAGGTGCCATCTTCATGCTCTCCCTTGGAAACGGTCTGCAGCACCAGGATCTCCTCAAGTGGAGTTTTTGTACACATCTGGGGTCCCAGTTTTTGCAGCTGCAGCCAAGGGGACACCCTTTGATTGCCTGGCTGTGGGGTGGGGCAGGGTTGGGGGGATGACGTGTGTCTCTGGGTCCCAAGGGACTGTAATGGGAACCAGTGCTGGGCAGGCTACCAGCCCCAGGGCACCGCACTGAGAGCAGCCTGAAACACACTCCTGGTCTGTGAAAGAAGCCTAGTTGCTTGTGTTGAAGCCTCAGCCTGAGGGGCCGCCCTCAGGATGGGCACACTTCCAGAGGCTGCCGGAGTAGCTCTCAGGGAATGCACACTGGCAGATGCCATCTTTGTGCTCCCCCTCTGTCTTGCTACAGGTCATGGGTGTCTCTCAGAAAGGCGTTTACGTACTCATTTAGAGCCCTGATTTTTGTGACTGTAGCCTAGGGGACACCTCCAAATCACCTGGTCTGGTGGCCCCACACGACTATATATATTTGCCCACCTTTACTTTATTTCTACTCCCCAACAGAAAGAGCCCTTTTCTCCTTCCCTCTTATATTCCCAATCTCATTCGCTCAGCTGGTTATAATTACAATCTTTAATATGTTAAAAACACCTATATCCACGATCCAACCAGACTCCCATCCTGAGACCAAATCCAGATTTCCAGATCGACATCTCCACTTGAATGCCTCACAACACGTATGTGTAACATCCAAAACTGAGGCCATTATCTTCCCCACCCAGCCTGTACCTCCAGATGTTTCTCATCAGCAGCCTCGCTATCCACCCAGAAACCTGCAGTCAACCTTGATATTTCCCCCCTTTCATTCCCACTTACATAAAATCAATCCCCAATTTAAACAATTCTTCCTCTGAAATTCCTTTAACATCTGCCCATTTCTCTTCATCTCCACTTATGCAATAGAGGCCAAAATTGCTCAACCCCAACCACAGGCAAGGTGGCCAGTGCTCCAAGGACAAAGTCCAAAATCCTTTCCCAAGCCTATACTGCCCTATCATCTTCTAGCTTCATCATGTTCTGTCCCAATCTTTTTCAGGTTTCTGGAAGGTACCCATTTTCTTGTCATCTCAAGCATCACATATGAGGCTCCCGCTGCACTGATTTCTCTCCCACAACCATTTTCCCATTGGCCAACTCTTTGGCCCTCTCAACACACATCAGGTGAGGTCTCTATACTATGCTTCCATTGCACACTGTTCTTTTTTCCTCCCTCCCACTTATTACAATAAATATAATTCATTATGTAATTATTTGTTCATTGTCTGTTTTCCTTGATAGAAAATTTCAAAAGGAAAGAGACCATGTCTGTCTTGATCCCTGTTGACACATAATAGGAACGAAATAGGTAGTCGAAGAACAGATAACCTCATTTTCACTCACTCTGTAAGATTCTCTCTGCTCTGGACCTCCACTCTTGGCTCAGCCTGTCCCCTGTGATAGCAATAGTCCACCCTTGGCACTCCATTAGTAATAAACTAAAACAGATCCACCCTGAATCCTTACAAATTAACCCAAAATCACTCACCACCCCACACATAACCTCAGATCATGAGTCTGCTCCCTCATTTTGATGTCCATCTCCTGAAAGGTGATTTACATGTAATCCATGCACACAAAGTCAGTGTTAAGGTAACACGGATGAACCTCCTAACTCACAATAATGCTTGATAACTATATGCTATTGCCCAGTGTCAGTTAAGAATACATTTTAATACATTACTCATATCATTTAGCTTACTATTCATAAAGGTTAAGTGGCTTGTTCAAGATCTCAAAGTCAGTGATGGAGCTTGCACTGGAGTCCAGTTTCCTAGACTCCCTGCCCAAGGCTCCTGACAACTGGTTGAGTCAGTCCTGTGCTGAGATTTGGGGGAAAGAAATTTACCCAAGAAACACCCTCCTGGGTGAAGGGCCACATCACATCCGTGGCCATAACTCAAATTTTAGTGGTATCTAAGGAAGGGTTCTTAGGGACAAAAGATATGGGTAAAAGGGATTCCTTTCTTACACCATCATCTTCTCTCCTTGTCCTTCAACACCTAGTTCAAATGTAACTTCCTTCTCTGAACACTCCCAGGACTAACTGTGTTGCCCCCTTCAACAAACAAATATTGACTGGGTTCCATGCCCCTTGCTAGGAGCCAAGAAAACAAAAAGATCATGACTCCTGGCCTTCCCAGAGCCCATGGTGTCCCTCCAGCACACATCTTATTGAGTATGAATATTTATCTCTGTCGCAGAACTGAAAAGGTTTCAGGGCTAGAGACTTCATCTCTCCCCCAGAATGCCTCTCTCCCATTCTGCGTTCAGAAGTATCACAAAAGGAAAGAGATAAAGGAGAAAGGGTAACAGTCAGAGTTGTTTCATGGTTTCACATCAAACCACAGGAGCCAGGACATTGACCACTAGCTTCCTCCAACATAGGTTTGACTTTGTGCACAGGCATTTTAAATAAAAGCCTAACTCCCCACTCCTTGCTAAGTTTTCTGAGGGTAGGAACTGATCTAATTGCTGGAACCAGTTTATCTAGCTTGCTTAAAGGCCACAATGTTCTCCACATTTTGCAGAACTTAATGAAATTCTAGCCCATACGTTAGGAACAACTTACTAGCATAATATGCATTCATGTGATATGAAATTACAGCAGGAGCACACCAGCCCACAAAAATGAGCTGTTGAACTAAGCAAGATCATCTGCTTTTGCATATTAATTTTTAAATGTTGCAACTTTTGTTCATTCATTTTGACATCTGCTAGTGCTTGCTGGTGGAAGAAGCAATAGTAGTAACCTAACTTAATTCCATTCATTAAATTAACCTCTTTCTTTAATATTTGGAAAATATCATTCTTTGAGCCTGGGGAAAATAAAAGTCCAATTCATGAAATCAACATTCTGAGGAAGGCTATCCTGGGATTCACGGCTGAAAAAAAAAATGTCCTTGCAATTCAGCTATCGACAACTGCATTTTTTTTGTAATTGCCCAACAAGGAAGCCTTCTGAATGCTGTGGAAGATAGCAGGTGACCAAAGCACACTAAATCACATTTGCCTGGATCCCCAGAAGAGATCTTAAAAAAAGATAAAGATAGGTCCTACGTCCCAGACTCAAATCCTAACCAAAAAACAGCAATGTTGTGGTCTTAAGTTGTTGACCAAGTGGCCTCCACCCACTTAAGATGACCTCAGCCTGCCTGAGTTAGAAAATTCTTTTTCTTACAGAAATAAGAATAAGTGCTTTTCTAACCACAGGAAGGTTTGACATTACAGACAGAGATGAAATAGCTCACACTTATTACACTCTTAGGTTAAATTTAGGATTCAGTTTTGTAATCATCAGGATACTCGGGATGCATATGACATTTAACTGTTCATAAAACTTACGAACATCTGACATTTAAAAATCTGATGGACTTTCTTTGTAATTTCAATTTAAAATGTACGTGACTTTAGACTTAACAGCCCGAAGATGAATGTGTATCATTTAATTTAGCATTTATGCATTTATTTAATAATTATTAGGCACATTTTTGGTACCCAGAACTTGAAAAATACAAAGGAGTTAATATAGCATTTTAGGGCTTCAAAGGGCCCCGTTCTAAACAAGTTTATGTACTGGTGTTATGGGTTGAATTGCGTGCCCCCAAAACTTCCTGTGTTGAAGTCCTAATGCCCAGCATCGCATAGAGTGATCTTATTAAATAGAATCATTGCAGATGTAATTGAATTGAATTGAATTGAATTGGGACGCAGATGTAATTGAAATCGTCATACTAGAGTAGGGTGGGCCCCTAACCCACGTGATTAGTGTCCTTCTAAAAAAGGCAGCACCTTAACCTCTGATTTGTAGGCTCCAGAACTGTGAGATATTAGTTTCTGTTGTTTGAAGTCACCCAATTCATGGTACTTTGCTATGGCAGCCCAAGCAGATAAATATAACTGATTCTTTACCCCTTGCCTCTTAGCTCCAACCCCACGTTCCCTCTCGTGCTCTGTGATGCCAAGGCTGGGACTGCAACGTTTACCTCATTTACTCCCTTGTCAGTTGGCGTCCTCTAAGGCTGTGCCGACACAAGACCGTAGAGAGAGAGTGGAAGGTAAGAGGATGGAGAAGGGACTTCTTTCTAGTGTCGAGTTTCTGCCAGTGTCATACCAACAACAGCACTGGCTGGCTTTGGTCCCCAGCTTTTCTCTACCCTCCCAACACTGGCCACCCCCAGACCCCCTCAGAGGTGCTGGCAGCTGGGCCACATGCACCTGGCAGGCGGAGTACCCGTCTCTGCGGACCCTAGTGTAGTCTTGGGTTTTCTCGCTAGATCCTGACTAATTTAGTTTACAATCCCCATGAAGAGACAAATATACAAGAAGTCAAAAATATAAGCAAGTCAAGATTTACCATAAAAATAGTGTTAGTAATGGTACAAGTAGACATTCTCAATTTGATATTGCTGAGAATATAAGTGAATTCATATTTTCTGCAGGGGAGTTTGGCAGAATAAATCAAAAGATAAAATATACAGTTTGAGCCCCAAAATCCCACTCCCAGAAATCTATCCCAAGAAACTAATCAGATAAATGTTCAAAATTTATATACAAAGATGCCCATTGTAACATTGCTTATAATAGTAAAAAAAAAATCCGAAACAAAAATACCTATCAACAAAGAACTTGTCAGTTAAATTACTTAATACCTGTGCGCACGTGCACGCGCACACACACCCACACCAACCCACACACACACACACACACACACACACAGTGTATCCTGGATAACTATTAAAATAATGTAGCTCTGTATTTCTCGACATGGAAATATACCCATATTACAGATTGCTAAGTAACAAAAGCAGATTTCCAAACACCAGGTATAGCATGAAAACAAAATATGGAAATTAATGGTCATTATTTTGTACCCAATGATTACAAACAGTAATTATTTCTGGGTAGTAGGAATTGAGGTGATCAGGCAAAGTGCCCATTGCTGGAGGCAAAGAGAAGTGTTCTATTAATAATAACCACAGGAATACTTAGAACACTGTTTTAATGTCAATATGTAAATTTTTAAGAGACTCAAATATATGAGTTGAAGATTTCAAGTGTTTAGGAAAAAAAGTAATCACACTGCGTTTATATTATTTAATCCAAATTTGCAAGGGTATGCATTCTTTGATTTTTTTCTCTTCTATTATTTCTCTGTTACTTTCATTTTTCAAGGTGATCCTTAGTCATGCAATAGCAAAAACATAATTAGCTCATTCATACGCTAGTTATTTAATGATGTGTCTAATTTGTCAACCCTAGGGGAACAGAGAGCAGTCCCTATGGCCTAGAGTCAAAACTGCCTTAAATACTTTACCAACCTACTGTTTAAAGAGCTAACAGCATATCTGCAGCTTGCAAAGAAACAAAGAAACAACGGAATTACCTCCTGAGACACAAACTCCTCACGCAATGCAAGAAACATCCTCGTCCAGGCACATGGACAGTAGAATCTATAAAAGAAAGATGACTACTGCACCCAAAATGCAACAATGGGTATCAAAGTCCAGTTGCGTGCTTTTGCTCCTGCCCTGGGTGTCTGCAGCTCACAGGCTGCCACTTCCCAGTCCCATGAATCTTCAGAACAGGCAAGAGCGACCGCTTCCTGGGAAAAGACCACCGCCCCCTTACGTGAGCCCTCATCCTCACTCCTTAATACAATTTCACTCACAAACCCCAAGTGCATACTAGAAATCTAAAAATAACATTGCTCGTTGGAATTTAAAGGCTCAAAACTGAAAATTTCCCAGGCTTCACTCCAGTAATATTGAAAATGCAGATTCTTTTTTCTACACCAACAGAAGCTTGGGGAATTGGGACTGAAGGCAGTGAGGTCCAGGAATCCATCTGCTCCATGCTATCCTGGGGAGAAGCAGTCACTGCTATTTTGGAAGTTTGGAAACGCTTGGCAAGAGTCTTATAAAAGGACACAATGAATGCTAACATAATACCAGAGAAATATCCAGGAACTGAAAACCACAAACCAAGCAGAATGACCCAGGAGTCTTCAAGTCACCTGTAATTACACTTGCAAATCAAAGATATACCAACTCACAAAAATGGGTTTTAACCAGCACTCTTTTTCCTGATGGTAGTTCACTGATTATATAGAAGAGTGAAGTACATCTTTAGTTCATTATTTTCCCCATCAAAATTTACACAGTCAACCAAAGTTTTCTTAATACCTCCTATGTTTAAAGCACCATAGTTGGGATTTGTCTCAAAAAATCTTGCCTTACAGTTTAGTGAAGGAGGAAAGAAGTATACAGAAATTGTGCAATAAGTCAAGAAAATAAAATAAAAGGCATAAATATTAGAAAGGAAGGAGTAAAACATTAGCAGATGACATTATTATGTATCTAGAAAATCCAAAGGAACTTATCTATAAACAACTATTAACAACTAATATGTGAATTAAGGATAGGAAGCAAACAAACACAAAAAAAGGGTAGGAAACAAGATACAAAGTTAGTATACAAAAACCGATTGTGTTTCTGTATACTATCAATAAATCTGAAAAAGATATTTTAAAAATAATACCATTAGTATTGACATAAAAATATCAGATACATAGGACTAAAGTTAAAAAGATATATGCAAGAATTCTATACTAAAAACATTGCTGAGACAATTAAAGAAAACCTAAGTAAATGGAGAGAAATACCATAGGCATGGATTGTTAAGACACCAATTCTCCCAAATTTACCTCAACAAAATTTACATTCAACAAATTCCCAGTTAAAATCTTAGCAGGGTTTTTTCGTGTGTGTGAAGAAATTGACAAACTCATCCTGAAATTTATATGAGAATTCAAAGGACCCAAAATACCCAGGACAATTTTTGAAAAAGAAAAACAAAGGTGGTAGTTTTAAAATTCCAGACTTAAGACTTACCATAAAACTAGAGTAATTAAGACAATAGTCAAAAAACTTGAACAGGTACTTTAAAAGAGAAAATATCCAAATAGACAATAAGCATATGAAAATGTGTTCAACATCGTTATTCATCATGGAATTAAAACCACACGCTTCGTTAAAATCACAATGAGATACCACTACACATGCAATAGAATAAAAAAGATGTATACCATCAAATGACAGCAAGAATGTTGATCAACTCTCATATATTTCTGGTGAGAATGCACAACTCCTTTGGAAACTACTTGATGGTTTCTATTCATGTTAAACATATGCCTACCCTATACCCTAGCATTCCTAGGTATGTGTGCAAGAAAAAGAAAAATTTGTTCAAGAATGTTTATAGCATCTTCTCATAACTGTGAAAAATTGGAAACGACCCAAGTCTCGACCAGCAGGAGAATGTATAAACAAACTGTTACATATTCATACAAGGGAATTCTACACAGCAATTAAAAAAAAAGAACAAACTCTTTTTTTTTAGAGACTTTATTTATTTGACAGAGAGACAGCGAGAGCAAGAATAAAAGCAGGGGAGTGGGAGAGGGAAAGCGGGGGGCTATCAATGTGGGGCTTGATCCTAGGACCCTGGGATCATGAGCTGAGCTAAAGGCAGACGCTTAAAGACTGAGTCACCCAGGCGCCCCAAAAAGAACAAACTGTTGATAAATACATAGCATGAATGAAACTCAAAAGCATTATGTTGAGCAAAAGTAGCCAGATGCAAAAAAGACTACATACTGTATAATACCATTAATCTGAAATTCAAAAACATGAAAACTAATCTATGGTGATAGAAATCAGGACAGTCGGGCCCCTGGGTGGCGCAGTTGGTTGAGCGACTGCCTTCGGCTCAGGTCATGATCCCGGAGTCCCGGGATCGAGTCCCACATCGGGCTCCCAGCTCCATGGGGAGTCCGCTTCTCACTCTGACCTTCTCTCTCTCACTCTCTCTCTTTCCTAATAAATAAATAGATAAAATCTTTAAAAAAAAAAAAAAGATATCAGGACAGTCATTAATTACCTTTGGTAGCTGACAGCAGTTATTAACTGGGAAGGAGCATAAGGGAACTTTCTGCGGTAATGGAAATTTCTGTCTTGATCTGAGTGGTCCTTGCAAAGGAATATGCATATGTAAAAATGCATCAAGTTGTACAATTAAAATTTTTACATTTACTATATGTAAATGATATCTCAATATAAAAGAAAGTACAGAAATAACCAGATGGTAGGAGGAGAAAGTTCCAGAAAAGATGTGCATATAAAAGGCTATTGGAACGGTGAAATTTCTAGCCAGTAGTGAAGGATGGGGAGAAGGCAGTGATCAGTAAAAGTATTACATTTAAAATGACCCTTGAAAGAGGGAAGGGATTTGAATCTAAATAAAAGTAGTGTGAACGTAAGAGAAGGTAAAGAAGATTGCAGGGGAGAAACATTACACAATGCTATGGTCTGAGAGTTTATATTTTCCTCCAAGTTCATTTGTTGAAATCCTAGCCTGCAATGAGGTGAGACTGGGAGGTGGGGCCTTTAGGTGATGCTTAGGTCACGAATGTGAGCCCCAACAAATGCGACTAGTGCTCTTATAAAAGAGTCCCTATAGAGTCCCTCTGCCCCTTCCACCATGTGAAGACACCGCGAGGAGGCACCATCTATGAGGAAGCGGGCTCTCCCCACACACTGAATCTGCTGGCACCATGCTCCTAGACTTCCAGCCTCTGTATTTATTATGAGAAATAAATGTCTGTGGTCTATAAGCCACTCAGTTTATAGTATTTTTGTTATGATAGCCCAAGCAGACTATAACACACATTAAGTAAAGAAAATATGAACTGAGGTGGATATAATAGGAACAGAAAAGATGTAAGTAATATTACAGAGCCAGAGCGGGGCTGCATTGCCAACTCAAAAAACGGATGCCAGAGTTCAGAAGAGAGGTCAGAGCTAATGACGGCTAGGGAGTCCGCCTTAGAGTGGTGACATGCTGCACTTGGCTAATAAATATTTGTTGGGAGGATGAACAAATGGATGGACAGAATGGTAGACTTTAGAGGGAGGAAGTTTGAATCAGATTATTAAGAAAAATATATCAGGTTTAGTCATATAAAATGGCCGGTATTTTACCATTTTTTGACCTTCTAAAAACCACAGTTTCAGGGACACCTCGGTGGCTCAGTGGATTAAACATCTGCCTTCAGCTCAAGCTGTGATCCCAGGGTCCTGGGATCGAGTCCCACATGGGGCTCCTTGCTCAGCAGGGAGTCTGCTTCTCTCTCCCTCTGCCTCTCCCCCTGCTTGTGGTGCTCTCTCTCTCTCTCTCTCTGACAAATAAAGAAATGCAACAAAAAAAAAAAGAAAGAAAGAAAGAAAAGAGAGAAAGCTGTAGAACATTAAAAAAAAAACTACACTTTCATATGACTCAGTCTAATAGACAAGGAAAAAATTGGAGTCCAGGGCAGCTACTGGGGCCACTCCTCCATTTAGGAAGAAAAAGAAAAGTCAGAGAAAGAGCAGATGGGGAAACACATAACAATGAAAATAAGAATAAAAGGCTCTATGCATGAGGAAATATTTTGCCTTAATTTAAAAATGTCCGATCAGAAAAAAATTCTTGCCTAAAGACATGTACTGACAATTTACAGAAGATACACAAAGCTAAAGTGCATATAAAAAATGTTCAGCATCACAACAACCAGACAAATAAGCATTAAAACCATGGGATACTATTCCAAAGATTTTTTTTTAAATAATAGTATATATATCTGGCAAGGGTTTAGGAAAACATTCTCACACATTTCTTTCAAAAGTATAAATTCATACAGACTTTCGAGAGAGCAATGTATCTGTATGTATAAAATTCTCTAAATTTTTCATGTCTTGTGACTCAGTGATTTCACTTCCAGGAATTTATCCTAGAAATGTATTATGTGCATCATAAAAAGGCACATAAAGATATATGTAGAAAGATGTTTACCATACCTTATTTATAATAAAGTAACCTAAATGTTTAATAACTTAAATGCCTAATAGGGAATTTAAGAATATTATACAGTTATTTTTTAATCATCCTTTTATAATGATATTTAATGATACAGGAGAAAGCTCACCATAAATCTACTTCAAAATAACATTTTGAGATTGTCCCCTTTTTGATGAGGAGGAATATAAAAATATCAATAAAAAGAATATACAAAAGAAAATACACCCAAATCCCCACATGGCAGGATTATAGTACATATGTATTTTTGCTCTTTTGTTTTCTTTTTTGTTTTTAACAACAGCAAGGATTGCCTACAATTTTAAAACAAACTACACATTATTTATTTTAAAAAATACATTGCTCTCAGGTCGTCAGGCAGCACTCAAGACAACCCAAAAGCTATGTGTGAGCCACGGGCACGTCTCTTTATAGGAATGCAGAGAGATAGGTCCAGCTTTCTAAGGGCACACAGGCCCTTTCTAGAACTCTAGGAGGGGTCACAATAATATGCCCACTCAGTCACTTGTTTTTGCTTTTATTTTGCATTAGTAAGCTATTTCAGCAGCAATGGGTTAAAATCACTGTCTCTTTCCACCATTTCTTCTCCATCATATGTTGTCTCACAGCAGGTGGCACTGGAGCTGCCCTGGGCATTTTTGGGATCCAGATAATAGGAAACTAAGTTGGGATACATTCAGTCTGAGGCTTCACAGGACATGTTAAGGAGACCTGTGATCACTTCCACATATAGTTAAGTTACTGCTTGATGTCCCCGGGTAGATACGGGTTTTCAGGAATGTTCCTACCACCCGCTGGGCTGACTCACCCAGTGTCGTTTCATAAAGGTGCAAGGCCAGAGGATATGAACGTGTACTAAAGTGCCCAGCACTGGAAGTGTGGGTAGTAGAGGAGAAACAAGGTTTGAAATGCACAGAGCCAGAAGCTCATCTACGGGAAAGATCTTCCAACTGCAGCAGACAGTTCAGTTCTCATTGACATCTGCCCTCATTTTTCAGGACTCTGCGTGACTGTAGAAGGCAGAGGGTAAACTATTAAACAGATTTAGGGCGAGAAAACGGCTCCAGAAGTACAGCATGGTGTCTGTGGGTTGCTTCTCTAATTTTGATCCATTTATCGGGACAAATTCCTGCTCTAATCTGTAAATTTCTCCCTGCTTTTATTACCTCTGAAGTTCCTGACCTTGGTGTGACAACTGATTCTGAAGTCCTAAGAGTCAGACCTAACTTCCTGTTTGTCACATTTACTTCCTTTGAGATCTAAATCCTAAAACTAGACCGGCGAATTGTATTCTTTCTCATTGGTCTCTAAGTCTCAAGAATTAGACTTGGCCTTCAACCCTGATTGAACTTTATCAGTAATGGTCATGGCAGTTCCTCAAGAATTCCTCAACCTCTTCCAATAGGCATACTGACTTCCACAGAATATTTATTATTTATGTGTATACAGATTTAGTCCTATTTCTACAAAGGACTTGAGGAAGCTTATTAAAAATAACACAATAAACTAGAACAAGGTTATTTAATCAATTATGGTCATACAAGCTGTGAATCTTATTTTACTACTTCACCATTCCACCATCCATGGCTTTTTTCCACAGGTCATAGGATGGCTGCTATATCCCTATACATCACATTTACATTCCAAGCAAAGGAAGAAGGGAAAGATACAGCACAACAGACTTCTGCTCAGACTTTTGGTTAGAACTGAGCCCCAAGGCCACCTTTAGCTGTTAGGTAGCCTGAGAAACTGAGTTTTTAACTGACCCCTTTGCTGCCCTGAACAAAATCAGCGTTCTGTTAGTAAGAAAGAAGGGGGGACACGTAACAAGTAGGCAACTAAGAGCAAGTGCCCCACCAAGAAACCAGGTACGAACTGGGTAGATGTTACCAGAAGTATGTGTGGTCTAAAAAGTTCGTCCTTATGTGTCTATGAATACTTTTTATAATATTATATGCTTATATAATACTATATGATTATGTAAGTCTCCTAAAAACTAAAAATGTAATAACCTAGATAATTACTTCTAGAACATCTAAGGGTTCCCATTTTGTTCTTTATTTCTCTCCTCTGAAAGTTTCCCCTCCTTATTTAAACCAATAATAAAATCTTAATGATAAATTTAACCGAAATTTGGCAATGTGTATCAAGACTCAAGAAAATGTTCCTGTTTTGACTCACAATTAGGGTTGCCAGATTTAGCAAATAAAAATTGTGGATACCCAGTTAAATTTTAATTTCAAGTAAAAATGGACACTTTTTAGTATAAGTATGTACCAAATGTTACATGGGATACACTTATACTAAAAAACTATTCTTGGTTTACCTGAAATTCCACTGTGGCTGGGAATCCTGTGTTTTGTGTGATAACCCTACCCATATTACTGCCCTGAGACTTCATCCTAAGGAAATAACACAAAAGAAAGAACAAGAGCCCTGCAGTGACAGAATAGTGGAAAACTGGAAACAAAGTAAATGCCCTCAAAGAAAAACAAATAAATTGTAATCATTCTAATCTATGGAATAGTATTCAGAAAAATAAAACAACTAATTATTAAAAATTATAGAAGAGTATGTAAGTTTCGTGTATACCATAATTAAAATCCTAAAAATGCATATAAACAGTAGAAAGACCAAAAAGGAGTAAAGAAAGAAAAAGGTTGTGTTTATTAGGGAAGATTTGAGAGGTTTTCCCTCCTTCTCAACTTTTGAAATATCTTTATAATCTTTTCTAAATTACAAAATCTTTATAAACATCTTTACAATATCACAAATATTCTGCTAAGAGAACACTAGTGAATTATCCAGTCAAGCTGAGTGAACGGATAGGTTTGCAGACGAGGAAAATCAGTCTCATTTTTCCCAGGAAGGTGCTGAACCACCTGCCTTCCAGGTCATTGCTTTGCTGGGTCCAACAGAATGTCTCCCTGAAAATGAGACCTAGGGGCTGGGGCGGAGAAAAGGAATAAGATTTCAGCGGCCATGTAGCATTTGCCACATTTCAAGGGCATTAAACTCAATAATCTAAGTGAAAAAGGTCAACTCTATTATCCATAGTTACACGAGAGAAATAGAAGCTCGAAATGATTTGCCAGGGAGAATACATCCACTCACAAGTGAGGAGAATCGAGGGAACGGACACGAAATAGTACCTGCATTCATCTAAGAGGCTTTGTGTTGAATAAGCACTCTTTGATTGTATCTCTGAGCATGTCCCTCTAATGCTGGCGAAAGGTGATTGCAGTCTATACAATGAATGGCACGCCTTCCTTTTTCAAAACCGCACACTTTAAGCTGATTCTCTAATGGTGAGGATGGATTTGTGCAATCACCTACACCATCCACCCCCTGTGCCTGTGGCCCACCAGCTGGCCGGGAGGGAGGATTCAGGGAACAGAGCGAAGCAATACTAACCCAGCTTTCCCCCGACACCCCCCTTCCTGAGCAATCATGTCAGGTCTCCTAATCAATATCCGCTCACAGCATTCCTCCATTCCTCAACTTGAGTAATGCTTGCTTGTCTCTCTGAGGGGAACTGTTCCTCGAGACTCCTGGGATGCCTTAGCACTATCTCAGTGAAAGATTTACTCTGACGGTGCGTATGAGATTGAGAGGATCATTTCACCACTGCCTGGAGAAGAGTCCACTCTAGTGGTGGCCCCATCCTATGATTCTTCCACAACCACAAGATAGTTCCAGGTTCTGGATGCTAGGCTGTCTCCATGAATGTGGATGTGGAAAAGAAAATTTTTAAGGCTGGGCCAAGAAAGGAAAGAAGAGAGAAAGGGGTGGGGGGAGGAAATCTAGGTAGTGGTGGTACTAAGGGCCTCTGAGATCCTTTGGAAGGTAAAAGGTAATACAGACCTAGAATAAGCCTATAAAAATAAATTAAAAGAAAGCTCTGATGAAAGAGAAAGAGAGTAAGAATAATATCCTTAAGAGTCAGTCAACAAAACTTCAATTACATTTTAGGCCAGGTTTTAGAATCCCCACCCTGTCCTTTCCCCTTCTTGAGAAATCTGATCCTGCCCGCAAACTACATGGACCTCAGCAGGCCTCACCACCCATTCACCTTGGCCACTACTGATTGGGCCAAGAGTACTGAGCAAACGTGAAGGGGACCTACATGTTGGGGGGCTAGATGTCAATGGAATTCACTGTCTCTGGAATCCGACCTCCTCCTCAGTTTTCTTGGCTGGCTTTCTCCCTCTCCTTCCCCACCCTAGATGTCAGAGTCCCCTAGAGATTAGTCCTGGGCTGCCTCCACCCAGTGAACACAATCTCTCTAGGTGATCTCAGCTGGAGCCCTGGTTAGAATTAGCTCCCAAATTCTAATCACCAGTCCCCATCTCTGCCCCAGGCTCCAGATTTAAACATCCAAGCAACTGCTGAACATCTCTATTTGGATGCCTAGGAGGCATCTCACAACTGAACACGTCCAGAACATAAATTTAATTTCTCCTCTCAATCCTGTTCCTTTCCCAGTCTTCCCAAGGCAGCAAATGTCAATTCTTGCAGTTTGTTCCTCCAGAAAAACACTTGATTTTTCTCTTTCTCAGTACCTCATAGCCAGCTCACCTGCAAATCCTGTAATGTCCCCAAATGGCCAGCTCTCACCAACTCCACCACCACCAACCTGGCCCAAGCCACCGTTGTGTCTCTGGGGGTCAGTGCCACAAGCAGCCTCCTACGTGGTCTCCTTGCTTCCACCCTACAGCCTCTGCATTCTGTTTTGCACACAGCCACCAGAGTTATCTTTAAAAATGTGGACCAGATCATGGTACTCCAACGTAAGACTCTTCCAATGGCTTTCCATCTCACTTAGAAAAACTCCAAACTCCTGACTAAACTACGAGTTCCTGCATGAGCTGCCCCACTCCTCATCTCCCACCACTTGACCCTCGTTCATTGTGCTCCCGTCACTAAGGCTTCTTGCTCCTCCTTTTACCCACTGATTTCATTCCTGACTCCGGGCCTTCACGCACGCTGCTTCCTTTGCCTGGACTCGAGTCTCCCAGATCTCCACGTTGCCAGCTCCACCCCTCACTCAAGGCCTTCCAAATACTAGTTTCACTCCTTTCTTTAAAGTGTCACAACATTCCCCCATCTCTATCACTCTTTATCCCATCATCTTATTTTATTTTTCATTCATTCATCTAGATCTGAAATTGCACTGTCCGTTCATTCGTTTGCCAGTTTATCTGATGACTGCCTTCCCTCTTGGGCCAGACTTGTACCAGGCACTGCAGCACCAGTAGGTACTCAGGAATATTTGGTAAAGGAATGCAGACGAGTCTCAGAACCTGTGGACGGTCAACAGTGACTTCTAGACCTCATGGGTCATCAATACTCAAGCTTGGAGGCCTTATTGAGGAGGCTAAGAGGAAAAGACTCAAAGGTGAAGGAAGCCAGGTGGCTCCTCGGGGCTAGAGACTACAGCTTGGGCTTGGGCTTGGGCTAAGGTTTCCAGTTACCTCCCTGCAGCAGCTCCCAGGTAGGTAGGCTGGTCCCATTCCAGGGCCTGTGTGTGAATCCATCTGTTGTATCCTTTCCTCTTCTCCCGGAGCTAGCTTCAGGGAGCATCTGTTTCGTGCACACACAGGGCGCTGGGTTCCAGCTTAGAGCAGAGCCTGCAATGCCCCCGACCGCCTGTTACTTGTTCCTTTTCTAGCCCTAACACAGGTCAATCACCCTGGGGAGGTGACCAGGACAGAGAGGATCCCCTGCACAACTGTAGGGTGTCTCTGTTTTATAGGGAGGGACACTGGGACCCGGAGGCATAGGCGTCTTTCTCACAATGGCCAGCGAGTCCCTGGCAAATTTCTGTCCCTGGCAAATTGAGTCAGAATTTCAAGATAGGAACGATTGACTCTTCCTCTCGTGAGAGATGATCTCTATACCCACAACATGGAGCGCGCCCTTCTGAAGACAATCCCAGAATGGAGCCCGCCCTTCTGAAGACAATCCCAGCATGATAGCCTTCACTTTCCACGGCGGGGGTGGGGGACGACGACACAGAAACAACTCTGCCATCCAGACACGATTTTCATGAAATAATGCTTTGAAGTTAGAACTGTGCCTTTCTTTCAAAGGTTACGAGCATAACAGCTAAGAGCCCTACCTATAGCAACAACTGCTGCTGTTTTAACTGTCCTTTTCTCACACACCTCCTACAGCTAATGTCAAGCTGTCACTTGACAGCTTCATATGATTATTAACTGCAATGCATAATTAATAAATTGGGTGACTTTTCCCTTCGCACATCTGAACATATGAAAGCAATCTGCCAACATTTAAGGAAATCCTGTCATGCCACGAGGTGTTAAATCATATTTAAGGAAGTGAAGAAATTAAGACACAAGGATAATGGCAAACTTGCCCAAATATTATAAAGCATCTCCAGCGAAGTGCCACACAATGAGGCAGGCCTACCATTCCCCCGCCGCCAAGTGCTCAGGCCTTGTCAAACAACAGCAAGGACCTGATCGCAGACTCACAGCCATTTCACTGCACTTCTCAAGCCTTTTAAATAAAAATAGATCCCCGCTGCCACCCACCTTCGTTTAAAAAAAAAAAAAAATCCGCCCAGGAAACATAATTCATCTCTCTTCCAATGACTTCCCACAAAAGGGTAACAGCCCCGTGTGTTGTCAGCAGCCAACTGTGTTTGCTATTTTCACTTCTCACCTAAGAGCTCCATTATTCTGAACAATCCCAAGCAAGTACCTGTATTTAAACCACCCCCGGCCGACCTTTATTGCCTAATACTAGGTTCGTCTTGACAGCTTCCTATAAGCATTCATTTCAAGACTAGCCTGCAGAATTATCCAAAAACCATGTCCAACATCACAGCATGGTATTCTTTCGTGCAGCACAAATGGAGGGAGGAGGCAAGCCAAGTATTTCACTGAGGATTTTAAGGGTTGGCTCCTGAGTATATTATTGTTCTGTTCCTGTCAGAGTTGGTCATGAAACTTCAGGGGACCTCAACCCCACTGGATTAAAGTATTCTTGGTAGAGGTTGGTTGGGGAGAAGGAATTTTCGTAGTTGTTCCCAGAAACCAAAGAGAAAGCCTTGGGAGTTTCATTTTCTTTGGATGGAAGACTCGAATAAAAGCATGTACTCTGGGGAGCCTCTGGGGTTACTAAAATTCTGTGACCACTCCATACACTGGGATGAAGGGCTTGGGGCTCCAAGCCCTACAGAAACTGCAATTACAAGGAGACGTCAGGACTGGCTTGTGTCATACCCAACCAATGGTTCTCCAATTACTACCAGAGGGCTCTGAGGGACTCCAGCCAGTCTAGGTCTCCAGCTCACTCACTGGGCATTAAAGCCAAGCCTCTAAGACCATACTAAGGCCTAAGGGCTTGATATATGGGACAAGTTTGGTGCTAGAGAGAGTCTGAAGAACAGATTTTTTTGTGGTTTGGTTTGGTGTTTTCTCTTCAAAGTTTGATACTTAGATCATATACAGCATAATTTTTTTAAACAAAATTTTTTAAGATTTTCATTTATTTATTTGACAGAAAGAGAGATCACAAGTAGGCAGAGAAAGAGGGGGAAGCAGGATCCCTGCTGAGCACAGAGCCCGATGCAGGGCTCGATCCCAGGACCCCGAGATCATGACCTGAGCTGAAGGCAAAGGCTTAACCCACTGAGCCACCCAGGCGCCCCATGTACGGCATAATTATCTGTGGCATTTGTTAAATATTCAGATTTGTGGGCACCTATCCTTATATTTTGAATTGAAGTCCTGGTATCTGTATTCTATGTAAGCCCCTCAAGTTTGAGAACCACTCCCTTAATAATAGAAGCAATAAAGGGGGTCCTTTATGATCCCTTCTCTTGCTAGTTTGTCTCTTATTGTATATAAAAAAAAAAGTAGAGCAAAATATTCATGATTTCAATAATGTTAGAAAATGTACTGTTTACCATAATGTCAATAAATCACATGGATACAATATGACCAGACTACAACTAGGTCTGCTTAGAATTCAAATGCATTGGCACATTATTTTTGAGGTTAAATCTCTAACGAGTCCTTTGGTATTCACTGTCTCAACAAAGACCCTCTCCTGCAGAAAACTAGTCTTTAATAGTACTGGTGTCATACTGACAAAAACAAGACTGGACTTTGGCACAGACAGTCCCTGGGCTCAAAAACAGTTTAGTCCATTTTCTCCAGTGACTGAATGTTGAGAAGCATTCAGATAACAAGAAGGTAAAAGCCCATTGGTTTCCTACGCATGCACACTCTCTCTCCTCTTCCAAATTAGCACTTCTTTTTTTTTTTAAGATTTTATTTATTCATTTGAGACAGAGAGATACAGAGTGAGAGAGAAAGAGCAGGAGGAGAGGCAGAGGGAGAGGGAGAAGCAGACTCCCTGCGGAGTCAGGAGCCCAACCAACATGGGGTTCGACTTGGGGCTCGATCCCAGGACCCTGGCTGGCATCATGACCTCAGCTAAAGGCAGACACTTAACCATCTGAGCCACCCAGGCGTGCCTATACTCCTTTTCTACCAATTCTCCCATTGGCTCAGCCAGCCAGCTAAAGTACTGCACACATGTCTTAAGCTAGAGATCATACTGGTATTTAAAGACGATTGCCTTTTCATCATAAGAAGAAAAATAAAGATAGGACATTGTCATGAGCTGAATGTTTATGTTGTCCCCAAATTCCTATGCTGAAGCCCTAACCACAATGTGATGTAATTAGAGGTGGGGCATTTGCAAGGGGATTAGGCTTGGTTTCGGTCCGGAGGGTGGAGCCCTTATAATGGGATTAATACCCTTATAGAACAGTAAGAGAGACTCTCTCTCTCTCCGTTCATGCACCAGCACACACAGAGAAAAGGCCCTGCAAGCACAAAGCTAGGAGGCCATCTGCAAGCCAGGGAGTGAACTGAGGACACCTTGATCTTGGACTTCCCAACCTCCAGAACTGGGAGAAATAGGTATCCGGTGTTTAAGTCACCTACTCTGTGGCATTTTGTTATAGTAGCCCCAGCTAAGACAGAAATCATCTAATAAGCATATTTTAAAAAGTTAAAGAGCTCAGCTGCAAGCCCATTTACAAGGCACTTGAGAAACGCTCAGCCGGGCAGGGCTGGTGCTTTCACCAACACCAAGCCTAATGGAAGCCAGCGGCTGCCAGACCAATCCCAGAAATAAGAATTTGGTCGGTTGGTGGGAATGTGATCTTGGACTGGCCGGTGGTCCTATGCATGTGATCCTAACCTACTGCGTTACCTCCCAGCAATCACATAAAGAAAGGAACAGGTTGAACATTGTACCTAAATTGCCTTCCCAAATCTGGCTTCATAACCCACCACTCTGCACTCCCTTCTTCAAGATACTTACTAATGCAGCCACTGCTAAGTTAGCTAACTGTTTCACTTTCAAGAGGGCAAAAGGAATAAAAAGGCAGCATCATTTGTCCTAGGACACAGTCTCTTTATGCTTATTATTTTCAAGTAACAGCCCTTTAGAAAGCAGTAATTTGGGGAGTAAAGCTCTCTTTGGAGATATGACTGACACACACGCTCTCTGTCCCTGACAGAAATTGATAAAAATTAAAAGGCCTCTTTAAATTCCAGTTTCTCCCCAAATCCTTCTCCAACTAAAATGGATGTGGAGGATTCACCTCTCCCCAACATCCATTCCAAATGCTCTAAAATATGCAATCTCCATAAATAACCCCTATATGTTATCGTATTTGAAATTACTATTTCCTCAGTCATTGCTAGAATCACTGTTTTTCTTTCTGATGGGAGGCATCACTAAAGAAATCTCCAAGTTAAAAAAAAAAAAAAAAAAATGAGAAGAGAGAGTTTTCAAGATAACACATGGTTAAATAGAAGCCGGTTCTGTTCAGAAGACTTTCTGGCAAAAGAAACCGCTTGCTCCCTCCCAGCAGGGTGCATTTGTAATGGGGCTGCAAATTCATAGCAGCATTTGGCCTGCCTCTTCTTCGCTGGCTGAGGCCCTTCTACCACAGCTCTGATTCAAATCACTCTGCAGTCCATGGGTGAATAATGCAATAAAGGACTCAGAACAAAAACAAGAATTACTACTGAGACGTGCACCTCTCCTCCCCCTCCTTCCAAAGAGCAAAAGAAAAATCAATGTATTTCACTCCTTGTGTTTATTAACAACGATTCTTTTTCTTCTGGTGTATAAGGATCGAAAAACCAGCTGCAGGAGGCAAGACTCTTAAAAAAAATAAAAATAAAAAAATACGACCTGAGTATCTCCCCTGCCAATGAGTTCATCAAGTCCGACTCAACCCTAAAATGGCAACAGCACAACTTTGACTTTGAAATTGTCTAATTAAATCTACAAACCCAAGCCAAGAAGACACTTTCCTTCAATTGAAACAATCCATGAATAGTATTTCAAACCAGCTCAGTCAGCATGGTTTGGACTTACACATCCCATTCTAGAACCCCTTAAAAGCCTTTCCCTAAGCAGTCACAGTGTGATGGCTGCAGCCATGAAAATCAAAGATGTAGTAGTGCCCCTGTGGATGGGGACAGGGACCTTTTCCTATGCAGCAGCTCAGATTCCAACTGGGTGATCCAACATAAAGCTAAAAAATTCCTCATTCCTTTTGTCTTTATTTAACTTTTTTTTTAGTCAAATAATACAAGTATATTGTTTTAAAAAGCCAAATTGCACTGTAAGGCTAAAAGAAAAATGAGCATCTGGTTATCCCACCCCATCCCACCTCCCCATCCCATTCCCACAGGTAATAAATCCCAACTCTTTTTAGCTATTTCCTACCATCATAACCTCCGTGTTTTTATATTAGATACTTTATTGCTATTTCTTGTTTTCTCTTTCCATGTGAACATTATCTACTACGTCTAACCATCACAAAGATTAAAATCTAGCAGTTACATTGGTTCCTCCCATTTCCCCACCCCATTGCCACCTCGAAAGAGTAACATCACTATTTTGATTAAAGCAATATAGAATTTACATTGTTATGACTATGAACCCAGACTGCTTGGTCGAAATCCTGCCTCCAGCAGGTACCAGCTATGTGGCTTTGTACATCATTTTCCATAATTGTAAAATGAAAACTGTACCCACATCCACTTAAATGGGTTGCTGTGAGGGTTAAATGAATAATTATGTGCAAACACTGAAAAAGAGTGCCTGGTATAGAATGAGCCTCTCTAAATGTACAATCAGAATAGATTTCCTTTCTTGTTCATCTTCTTTTGTCTCATTTTTCATTTCCTTAATGTTCTATATAACTTTCCCACTACTGTGTCCTGAAAACTCCCACAGTTCTCTAAAATTCCTCTCATTGCATTTATTACACTAAGTAGTATTCATTTGCTTTCCTTAAAGGCATCTCTCTTGGAGTGCTCCATCCTCCTGTTAAAATCTGTCCAAGCTCCATGGGCCTGATGCACACTTTAAATCAAGTCTTCCCTTCTCTTTCTACCGTGTGGGTCTTAACCTGATCCCAAGTCCCATGGTTCCCAAGTCCCTCCGTCTTGATTTATACTTCTTTTTGATGGTGTGCATCCTACAGCATATTCCTAAGTCAAGATACATAGAAGTTAAACACCTTCAGTCGCATAACTTTGGAAAGGCTTTTATTCTACCTTTACATTTGCCTGAAGTTCTGCAAAAATCCAGAATTCTAAGTGGAAATAATTTTCCTTCAAAATGTTGAGGGCAATGCTCCAACAACTTCTAGCTTCTAGGGTTTCTGTTGAAAAGTCTAGTTCCCCTCTGATAACTGATTTCTTCTTGTCTCTGATAGTTCCTAAGATTTTTCTTCATTCCAGGTATAACATTTCATGATGATATGCATCTCTCGTACTGGGCACCCAGCAGGCCCTTTAATCTTGGAAACTCCTATCCTTTGGGGAATTTTCTTGTTGCTGTTTTCTTTTTTTTTTTCTGATTTCTTTCAAGTTCTTTTGGAATTGTTATTAGTTGGATGTTGACCTCTTGGACTTTCTTCCATTGCTCTACTTTTCTCTCCTATTACCCCATCTCTTGGTCCTTCTGTTGTAATTTCTAAGAGTTCTTCAATTTTACTATCCAACCCTTTATTTTTACCTCTGCTCTCATAGTTTTAATTTCTAATAACTTCTTTTATCAATATCCCTTTCTTGTTAATAGCATAGTGGTCTAGTTTAAGAAATGCAATAGCATCTCTTACCTCTCTAGAGATACTATAATAAGTTACTTTTAATGTTTTCTTCTGTTGTTTGCATTCTTCATTTTTCTTCTAGATTCCTCTTTTTTCCTCTTCATTTTTATCTCCATTTTTCATGAAGAGACTCTCCTCAACTATCTGGAGAAGCTTTGCTCTCTGGTCATATTTAAGATGGTCTCAAAAAGGTAAATGAAAGTGCTGGGAGAGTGAGTAGAACTTACAATGAGTGACTAGCAGGAACCTGTCACGTTGTTGAGATATTTACATATGTCCATATGTTTGTTTTTGCTAGTCGACTTCCCAATCAAGATACTCTTCCATCTCCTGTAGTGCCTTGCATGCACATGTCTACAAGTGGGTAAGGAGGCAGGGAGTTTCACCCCAGATTTTCATTTAACTCAGAGTTTCTCAACTGCAGCTCTATTGACATTTGAGGGCAGATAATTATTTGTTGTGGGGGCAGTCGTGTGCATTGTAGAATATTTAGCAGAATCTCTGGCATCTATCCACTAGATGCCAGTAACAAATTCCTACCAAGTTGCAACAACGAAAAACGTCTCCAAGTATTGCCAAGTATCTGTGGACTTTTCCTATAGTTTGGGATCTCCCAAGTTCATCCTGTCTAGGCATAAACCTATCCATGCAGATTGGAGGAAAGATACTTGTCTAGCATCACAAGTGGAGGGAGGGAATCCTTTTTAAATTAATGCTCCTATCAGCCCAACCTCCAGAGGTATCTAGTGCCACCAATGTCTGCGGTTGTCTTGAGTTTATGACACAAAGCAGCTTGCATATTATTGGCCATAGCAGGAAAAGCTAAAACCCAAGTCAGTTACCATTAATCCATCTACTTTCCATATCTCAAAGTTTTGTTGGGATCTCCTGTATATAGTCATCTCCTTCCCTATTCTTTTTGTCCTCGTGAGTTAATGCTGTGTAACCCTTTCTCTGACATTTTAGTGGTGTTAAGGATGGGGGACAGTAAACATTGCATAATATACATTGCATTTGGGCACCAAGTTTAACCTGAAAACTCTCAATTCTTTAATTCTCAAATTCTGGTAAATGAAGAAAGTTAACAACTCTCATAGCAGCAAGGAATACATCACCTAGTCATCTCTCATGACTGTACAAGAGCATACAGGTCTTTGGTGTACATTTTGTCAAAATCCCACAGTTGAGGGTTAGAAAAACATATGAAATAAAAAACACTGCACTAAGACCAAACCAGGACCAAATCTCATCCTAATTCAAGCCTGGTGACGCCTGGGTTATTTTGATTAGCAATCAATCTAATCTATCAATAAATTTCACATTACTATCAATAAATCTAATATAACCACTTTCTCTTTCATATTAAAGATGAAATTCTGTATCTCAGAAAGACACATCTGGAGCATCCTCAGCCCTCAAAAGTCAGGTGGCCCCGAGAACTACTTCTGTCCTCCTGAATCCATCTATTTCTTTCCATGCCCACAACTACCAGCATCCTGTACCAAGCCACCATTCATCACTTACCTGGACTCCTGTCTAATCTGCCTGCCACTATCCAATCCAGTCCAGTCTATCCTCTATCACAGTAATCTTTTCAAAGAACTAATATGTTCAGTTCACATACCCCTAATTCGACCCCACCATAAAATTCAGTGACTTCCCATTGCTGTTGGGAAGACAGCTAAAATCTTTAACATGCCTAACACATCCCCGCAAGCCTCGTCCCTGCCCACCTCTCTAATCTGTTCTGATGTGCTTACCTCTTGCTTCTGTTCTCCAGTCATAGGAACTGGCCTTTTTCTATGCTCCTCCCACCCTTGGCCTTCATCTGTACAATTCTTGCTTTCTGGAATGCCTGGAATTCCTGGAATGCTATTTACCCACACAGCTCCTTCAACCAGTTATTTCCTACCCATCCATCAAATTTCAACTCATCCATAGAATCAAGAGCCTACCCTAACTATACCAGAGAGTTCCTTTTATTTAACCTAAGACTTGTCATTTTTTGTCATCACATAGGAATTCCTCGTGTCTTTATGTGTCACTTTGATTCATGCCCCTCTGCTCCTCCACTGGACTGTAACTAGGCGAGAGGGGACTATGCCTGTCTTACTCATTGCTCTGTCCTCAGAGCCTTGTACCTTGCCAGACATTTAGGAGACACAAACAACTTACCACGTGTATAAATTAATGACTTCACTAAGTTCCCATGAGTTAAAGAATTACCCTATGTGCTCTAGAGAAAAACCACTCTTTATTTCTTTATGAGTGACTCTTCAGTATGATTGATAATTGTGGTTGGGCAAAAGGAAAAGCATTTTTATCATAAAGGGTAGGATCAAATGAGTTGAGAGAGTTGAGCCAGAGATTGTTAAATGCCAAGGTATTCATTCCCTCCTATCTGTATTATTGGGTGACAAAGTGTCCTACTAAAAATACTTGCATTTCCCCAGCCTCCCTTACAGACCAGTATAATTAGTGAGATTTAAAAAAACCAAACCAAACAAAAATAAAATGGAGAGTAGGGCTTTGAGTGTTGATTCAGCTAGAAGTTATGGCTCTATGCATCTTCTTTGATCCATCTTTCTACATGGAAAATGGACATGATGGCTCCAGCTCCAGCAGCCATCTTGGACTATAAGGCTATCTTTATTTTTTTTCTTCTAGCTTTATTGAGAAGTAACTGACATATAATACTATATAAGATCAAGGTATAAAACATAATAATTTGGTATATACATATATACCCATATATATAGTAAAATGATTATCACAATAAGGTTAGTTAATATATCCAACACCTCACAGAATTATCATTTAGTGTGTGTATGGTGAGAATTTTAAGATTTACTCTCTCAGCAACCTTCAATATACAATACAGTATCATCAACTATAGTAACCATGCTGCAGATTAGGTCTCCAGAACTTACTCATCTTATAACTAGAAGTTTATACTCTTTGACCACCTTTACCCATTTCTCCCATCCCTGGCAACCACCAATTTATGTTTCTGAGTTCAGTTTATGTTTAGATTCCATATACAAGTGAGATCATACAGTATTTGTCTTTCTGAGTCTGACTTATTTCATTTAGCATAATTCCCTTAAGGTCTATCCATGTCATTGCAAATGGCAGGACTTCCTTCTTTTTTAAGATATATATATATATATGGTTGTTTTCAGTCTTGGTTATTATAAATAACACTGCAATGAACTTAGGAATACAGATAGCTCTTTGAGATCCTGATTTTATCTCTTTTAGATATATACCCAGAAGGAGAATTGCTGGGCCATACATGAATTATATTTTTAATATTTTAATAATACTGTTTTCCATAATGGCTGTACCAATTTACATTCACACCAGCAGTGCACAAGGGTATCTTTTTCTCCACATCCTCATCAGCACTTGTCATCTTCTGGCTTCTTGAGAATAGCCACTCTAACAGGTGTGAGGTAATATCACATTGCAGTTTTGATTTGCATTTTCCTGGTAAGTGACGTTGAGTATCTTTTCATGTACTTGTTGACCATTTGTATATCTTTTGGAAAAATGTCTATTCAGATTCTTTGCCCATTTTTATTATTATTATTATTATTATTATTAGAGAGAGCATGCACATGCAAGCATGGGGTGGGGAGGGGCAAAGAGAAAGAAAATCTTAAGCAGACTTCACTCCTAGCAGAGAGCCCAACAAGAGGCATGACCCTGAGATCATGACCTGAGCTGAAATCAAGAGTTGGATGCTAACCGACTGAGCCACCCAGGCACCCCTTTAAATGATTATATTTATTATTTTGCTACTGAGTTGTGTCAGTTCCTTATATAGTGGATATTAATCATTTACCAGATATATGATTTGCAAATATTTTCTCTCATATGAGTCTATCTCAAGAACAGAAATGTGCAGAAAACTGTAAGAGTCCTGAGTCCCAAGGACCAAGATGCAGTCACACCTTCCCTGGACTACCTCCCGATATTTATTGTTAGAAAGAAATAATAAATCCTTATGTTTTTAAGCCCCTGAAATCAGCTCTGTTCCCAGCAACCAAACATAATTCCTAACTGATGTGATAGTTAATAGAAAGACACAAATCCTGCCCCTAAATGCCTCACAGATTCCTGAGGATAAAATAGATGGCCTTGAGCCACAAGAAATCATCAGGGCTAATCAACTCCAACCAAATTCCTAAGGCAGTTGTTTCAAATTGAACGAAGTGATTTGATTATCTATTAAGTTTCCTGTGATGGACCTTACACCACCCACTTTGAGATGGAAAAGGCATTTCCAAAATTATCGATCACACCCAAATAGAGTCACTCTTAAAATACAAAACTTGAGTAATGCTCAGACTGGTTAATAATCTCAACATCAGCCATACAGTTATAATTTTTATATTCGATGAAGAGTACAAAGAAACTTGCAAATTAATTTACATGATGTCAGCTCAATTTTAAAAGGGAAGTGAGAGGGAGTGCCTGGCTGGCTTGGTCAGCAGAGCCTACAACTCTTGATCTTGGGGTCATGAGTTCGAGCCCCACATTGGGTGTAGAAATTATTCAAAAATAAAATCTTTAGGGATGTTTGGTTGGCTCAGCCGGTTAAGCATCCGACTCTTGGTTTCAGCTCAGGTCATGGATCTCAGGGTCCTGGGATCGAGCCCCACATCACACTCTGCACTGAACATGGAGCCTGCTCTCTCTCCCTCTTCTAAGCAAACACGCTCTCTCTCACTTAAAAAAAAAAAAAAATCTTTAAAAAATAAATAAAAGGGAAATGAAGTAAGAGATAGCATTGATCGAGCACTCAGCCAGATGCGTTGGCAAACTATCTCATGTGAACCTCACTACAGCTACTATGCATGGTAGATATGGTACTCATTTTATAAACAAGGAAACTGAATCAGAAAAGGTAAGCGACTTGCCTAAGACTTCTCAAATGAGTAGTGGAGCCAGGATTTAAAAACAATAGTCTCCCTCTGCACACAGGGGATACATTCCAAGACCCCCAGTGATACCTGAAACTGAGGAGGGGACAGAGCCCTGTATATGCTATGTTTTCTCCTATTTGTACATACCTATGATACAGTTTGATTTACAAAGTATGCACAGTAAGAGATGAACAACAATAATAAAATAGAATAAGTATACCAAAACGCTATAATAAAAGTCGTGTGAATGCGTCCCATCTCACAATATCTCGTTATTACTCACCTTCCTTCTGGTGATGAGGTGAGATAATAAAAGGCCTACGTGACAAGATGAAGTGACATGAATGTCGAGTGACGCAGGCACTGTGACATAGCGTTAGGCTACTACTGGCTGGCTGACGATTGGTCAGAAGGAGGCGTGTTCACGGCTGCGCAGTTGTCCCCAGGGAAACTGAAACCTCGGGAAGCGGGAAGCGGGAAGCGGGAAGCGGGCAGCGAAACTGCCTGGAGCGAAACCTCAGCTAAGGCGGACTCCGGTCCTTCTGACTCCACGTCCTGTACCAACCCTTTTCACTACCCCATCCTGCCTTGTGATGTTGTAATTTAAAATGGGAAGTAAATGTTTGATCTTTCTGCCAGTTCCTGGCAAGGAACTCTTAAAAGCCTTGGAATTTTCGAAGCTGTTGAGACTGGTAGGGATGTCTTTTGTTATGTTAATGAGGTGACTTTTGGAAAGCCCTGAGGTCATCTCAGGATGAGAGCTGATCACCACCAGACGAACCAACCCTGTGATTAAAGGGGTAGAACTCAGTCTACCTCCAGGCCTCTGGGGAGTGGAGGAGGCTAAAGACTGAGTTCAGCGGCCAATGACTTAATCAGTCATGCCTATATAAGGAAGCCTCCATAAAAACCCAAAAGGATGGGGTTCAGAGACCTTCTGGGTTCATGAACACATGGAAATGTGGGGAGACTGACATTGCAGGGAAGCATGGAAGCTGAGTCCCTTACACATACTTTGCCCCATGGATCTCTTCCATGTGGTTGTTTCTGAGTTATCTCCTTTTATAATAAACTGGGGATCTAATAAGTAAAATGTTTCTCTGAGTTCTGTGAGCCACTCTAGCAAATTAATTGAACCCAAGGAAGGGGTTGTTAGAACCTCTGATTTATAGCTGGTCAGTCAAATCCACAAATGACAGCCTGAACTTGTGATTGGCATCTGAATGGGGGGGGCAGACTTTAGGACTAAATTCTTTTTTTTTTTTTTAAGATTTTATTTATTTATTTAACAGAGAGAGAACACAAGCAGGCAGAGAGGCAGGCAGAGACAGAGAGAGGAGCAGGCTCCCTGCGGAGCAAGAAGCCCGATGCAATACGCTGGGATCATGACCTGAGCCAAAGGCAGCTGCTTAACCAACTGAGCCACCCAGGCGTCCCTAGGACTAAGTTCTTAACCTGTGGGATCAGTCACTATCTCAGATAGATAATGTCAGAATTGAGTTAATTGCTTATTGGTGTGCGAGAGAAAAAAACACCTGCTGGAGTTGGTATCAGAATTGAAGCCTGAAAGCCAGCTATTATTATCTTGAGTATGTGGTTGATTTCACCAAACCCTGTTAATGAGCAAATGTTCTTCTTCACAGGATTAATCAGCAAGAAGTTCTTGTGGATTGAATTGTGTCCTCCATAAAGATATGAAGATATAAAGTCCTAACTCCTAGTACCTGTGAATGCGACGTTATTTGGAAATAAGGTCAAATCAAATTATGGTCAGGTCATAATGGACTATGGAGGGCCTTAATTCAATGACTAGTACCCTTAGAAGAGGAAAATCTGGACACAAAGACACACTAAGAGCAGAACGTCATAGAAGCCAGAGACCAAGACTGAAGTGATGTGTCCGAAGGCCAAGAATGCAAAGGATTGTGGGCAACCACCAGAAGCTTGAAGAGGCAAGGAAGGATTCTCCCCAGAGCATGGCCTTGCTGACACCCTGGTTTCAGACTTCCAACCTCCAGAACTATAAGAGAATAAAATTCTGTTGTTAAGTCAGGCAGCTCATGGAGATTTGTTATAGCAGCCCTAGGGA
Source organism: Nasua narica (assembly GCA_028533885.1). Classification (NCBI taxonomy): domain Eukaryota; kingdom Metazoa; phylum Chordata; class Mammalia; order Carnivora; family Procyonidae; genus Nasua; species Nasua narica. The sequence continues at coordinate 137,180,557 of CM052798.1, forward strand.
AATAATACAGAAGTTGACCCTGACTTTGGGCTGTTTTGGCCTTAGCAGGAACATAAGTTTGGTTGAGTATAAAGTTAAGTTCATGTCATGTGATGTGGGAGTGGGGCACTGGTCAGATGGAGCAATGACTGTGTCTAGCATTTCCTTCTGCCTGTCCAGGAAGGCCCTGAGGATGAGGGAGGTGGAAAGGGCCAGGTGGAGGGAGGGGGCAAAACCGATGTGGTGGGCGGCTTGGACTTAAGAACCAAGCTAGGCCAGAGAGATGTGAATGAAAAACAAGTATTCAGGATGGATTCAGGAGCCCTCATTATTGCACCTGAACACTTGAAGGATCTCATTTTTTCTGCTCACCCAGATTAGGGCCACAAAAGGTAAACCAACTTAGTCCTGTGTTTAGATTTTGAACATCTGTTCAGTTCAGACCAGCTAAAACCCAATGAATTGTGGCTGGCTCCAATTTTATATTTTGTCTAATGCCAAAGTTGCTGTTCATGGGTTCATTAAAGGGTTCAATTGACTGAAGCAAATGCTTAAAAATCACTGGGGAGATAATCACTCAAAATATACAGACTGAAATGTATGAAATTACTAATGATACAAACTCAAGCCAAGAAAATACTCTTGTTAAAATGAAACTAAGTTTTGAGAAACAAGACAGAGGCTCATAGGGGAAGGGAGGGAAAAATGAGACCAGATGGAACCAGAGAGGGAGACAAACCATAAGAGACTCTTAATCTCAGGAAATAAACTGAGGGTTGCTAGAGTGCAGGGGTGTGGGGGGCATAGGGTGGCTGGGTGATGGACATTGGGGAGGGTATGTGCTATGATGAGAGTTGTGAATTGTGTAAGACTGATGAATCACAGACCTGTACCCCTGAAACAAATAATACATTATATGTTAATTTTTTTAAAAAATGAAACTAAGTAGGGATAATGGAACTGAATGGTATCTCAAACTTGTTTTTCACTATTAGGCTTGTTTCATGGTGGAAGTACCCATTTCTAGATAGTTTCTAGGAAAAAAATAAATATTTCAAAGATGATAATTCCAATAGTTATGACATTCTCTTAGACCAGTCACCTTTCAATAAAGCCAAAGAGAGGAAATAAATAAGTCTTGCCAAAACCTTCTTTTTATTTGGGTGACCAACTCATCCCAATGTGCCTGGAACTGTCCTGGATTTAGCACTGAAGGGCACACATCCCAGAAAACCCACAGTCCGGGGCAAAGCGGGAAGTTCATCACCCTACCTCTAATAAATGAGAAATGGTCATGGGATCAAGCACCACAAGGCAGGAGACTGACGCAAAGATCCAAAACATATATTCAAAAAAGAACCTTACGAGTCAAATAGGTCCAAGATATGAATCCAAAATGAGGCTAACAGGTTAAAAATCAAAGCTCACCTTTCAGTGCACTCACACTGATAACCTCTCGCTTCTCACCAACCCCTCCTCACTCTCCCTTTGCTCAGCCCTCACCATTCCAGGGCTCAGCCTGAGCCCTCTTTTTCTATCCATCCTCACACTCCAGGTGTCCCATCCAGTCCAGGATTTAACACCACCCCAGACTGACAACCCCCAAATCTCTCCAGCATTCATGCCTCTCCAGGTGCATACATCCAAACAGTGACTTCACATGCCCTCTTGGGTCCACATGTATGAGTCTGCTGGGCTGCCATAACAAAGCATTGCAGTCTGAGTGGCTAAACCACAGAGAGTGATTTTCGCACAATTCTGGAGGCCTGAAGCCCAAGATTGAGGTGTCAGTAGGGTTTTTCTTTTAAGACCTCTCCCCCTGACTAGTAGATGGCCAGTTCTCTTGCTCTATGTCGTCACATTGGCTTCCATCTGTGTGTGTCTGTGTCTGAAACTCTTCTGACAAGAACCCCAGTATTGGATTAGGGCTCTAATCCTTTCCCCCTGCTCCATTACTACTCCTGCCCTTCTCAAGCCACTGTCATACTTGGGGTTACAACAAAACCTGAGGAGCCCCCCCTTCAGCTTCTACTCCCTACAATCCATTCTTTTCAAAAGCAACCATTGTTTACATGTAAAACAGAACATGGCACGTTCCCACCTAAAGCTCTTGGATAGATTCTCATTGCCATTAGGACAAATCCGAACCCACCACCCCGACCTAAAGCCCCTGGGTGCACAGGTAAGCCTTACGTAAGCATTTCTCTTTTGCTCTCTAGGCTAAACCCCGTGACACTCATCAAGCTCACTCCCATCTCAAGGCTTCTGCACTGCCCGTGCCTCCATCTGGAATGTTCCTTCCCTGCTATTCTCTTGACATGTTCCTTTTTGTTATTCGCAATTCAATTTAAATCCTCTTTCCTCACAGAGGTTTTCCCTAACCATTAAACAAAATATGATCCCATTATCATTCTAGTCTATATGAGTAGATACAATTCTACTTTAATTAGGATTCTACTTTTAGTTCTCTTTAATTCTACTTTAATTCTATTTTCTTGAGAGCAGAACCCTCATTTGCCTTTTGCATCTCCATATTCCTAGAGCCTAAAAGAGTGGATGGCACAGAGTAGGTGCTTGGTAACTATTTGTTACTTATATGGAAACGTATTAGTTGCATGTCTGAGGCAGGGTGCTCCCTCTTCTCCAGGATGAGCTTGGGAAAAGACATATAAGATACAATGGGTATCTCTGGTGACTTCTGAGAAATAGGATCATAGCCCTGAAAACATGGGCACAGCCAGAAGTCATGAATGTATAGGGATTTGAGAAGGCTGGCAGTTCCCAGAGAACTGATCAATGCTTCACAGTCTCAATTCACCTAAGTTATAGCCTGATGTGTAATGTCTAAGACATTACAAAAGGGACAATGAAATGTTAGGGACCTGAAAGGAACTGGGACAGGAGACAAAAATGAAGAAAGGCAAACAATGGGTCCATTCACCATATCTAACATTCATACCGCACTTGATAGTCTATGCCTACTTTCCAGGGTTCCTAGTCACAACCATGGGGATCCCACACCAAGCTCCAAACGCAAGGGTGCTCAAGCAGGAGACAATTTTACTATCTCTTGCTATTAGAGATAGCAAGAGAATCGGTGGCTCATCACCAACTATGTTTATTCCAGATCTATTTCTCCTGATAAAGTCAACACGCACAGATGCTGTTTCGACAGAAATTGGGTGAGTTACAAAGGCCAAGGCCAGGAGTTCAGGATGCCTACACGAGGCTGGATAGAGTTTATTTGTTGGCACTCATTCTCTGGCAAGAATCAATACTTTTCAAAGTACCTCCTTATTCTGGACCCTCATCAACTTCTCCCACCATTTTTACCAGCGAAACCTTGGTCCTCCTGCTCTCTGCACTGACGGCACCTGTATGATCATGGGACAAAACAGAGTCTGTCACCCTGACAAGTACAAAAGCCATTATGGTCAAATCTGAAATGACAGCATAATAAATCTTCACTCTATCTCTTTCTCTCATTCTTCATTGGACTCTCCCACCCTCACCCCACTCCAGCCCCCCAACAAGCCAACACATTTCAGAATGTACTGCAAAGGCAGGGCCACAAAGCAGGCCACACAGCAGAGTTTCAGAGTACATCATTGGCGGGATGTGAATGGCCCTCTCCACATAGCCCGAGTAGCACCTGGGCAAAGGCATGGGGCAGAGAGGGTACTAGAAGTATAGACTGCGCTCGCACTACAAGTCATAGAAGGAGCATGGATATATCTAAGAAGATCTGCCTTAGGACTAGGTCAGAAGAAGACCAAGGATGAAAAAGAAGACTGGGATGACCTCTATTTGTCCTTCAGCATCCCTGGAGACTGACCTGGGTGTACTAAACCACTAAGGCTCTCTTGCCCCCTGGCTTCTAGATGGATTTGGGCAGTGGGAAGCACAGCAGGAGACTGGAGTTCAGGATGAGAGGGAGATCAGAGTATTTCTCCTTCCCATTTCTTCCCCACCAGGCCACAGTTTGGTGTGTCTCTGTCCAAGACTTTGCCTCCCACGGGGCCTCAGCTACTGCTCTCTCTGCTTCCAGAATAATTCCTCCCCTTAGCCTTTTAGGGCCTGAGGATTCTCAGAGCTCCCAGTAGCTATTGGCCCTGAGGTACTTTGCCATCCCTCAATGGTTTCCCTTAAGCTCATTGACATCCTATAAATAATTCTTTAATTATACTCTCCTCGAACACCCCTTTTATACGTTCATTTACTCAGTGATCATTAATTGAGCCACTCTGTTAAGGTCTTTGTCACACACTGTAAAAGAAGTAAAGATGAATAAAACTGGTCCTTTCCCTTAGAGGGTTTTCAGGACACCTGGTGTCCTGAGCATCTTTTTCCTTCTGATGCCAGATCCTGTCCTTTCAAAGAGTCATTCATCCCAAATGCTTAACTTCCACCTAGATGTCTTAACATTTAAACGTATTAATTAGTTTTAAAAATGTTTAAAGTTTTAACTTCTTTGTAAGTTTAAAAATGGGGCACCTGGGTGGCTCGGTCAGTTAAATTTCTGCCTTTGGCTCATCTTATGATCCCAGAGTCCTGGGATTGAGCCCCGCCTCGGGCTCCCTGATTCACAGGAAGCCTGTTTCTCCCCTCTGCCCTTCCCCCTGCTCATGCGCTCTCTCTCTCTCTCTCTCTCTCTGTGTCTCTCTCTCTCTCTCAAATTAATAAATAAAATCTTAAAATAAGTTAAAAAAAGGTAAGTCCTCATCAAAAGACAGAAAGTCTATATCAAGATACAGAATTGGTCATATGATTTAATGCTTAAGCCCATTTGAAGTGACAAATGTGCCCACACACATGAAGACTAGCATGTTCTCTTAAAACTGGAGGCTTGTGGAAAATAATAAAAAATAATTATAGCAGTAATTCACTGCTTTGCTGCATTAATTTAAAAGTCTAGTTTATAAAACACTCTTAAAGAAATGCAGTCATAAAGCTTTCAAGAAAACACCCAAACTGGAAGCTCTAAAATCTTGTGTAGTAGGAAAACAGCTATGAGGAGAGGACCAGCTTTAAGGAAGAGATTAGAAAGATTTAAGATTTCCATCTCCACTGTTTGTAAATTCTAGCTTTTTCTGTAAGTACTTAGAAACAACTTGTACTAAAAACTTAAAGAGTTTACTTTTCTCTATGCAATGTTAGTTGCCCTCTTGATTTCCTTAAGTTATGTCCACAACTGTATTAGTCCAAAATGATAAACAAATAGCTAGCCAAATTCTAGCCCAGTGCCTATCCAAATAATCAAAATTCCAAGTCTGACATCAAGATTTTGTTCACATAATTGTAAATGGCTATGTCAGAGAGTGATATTTGGGCTGATGTTATCATTAAAAAATCAGAAATAGTGCTGTCAAAAGGAAGAGCAAAAACTTATTTGACCTTTCCATTTAGCACTCAGTAAAAAAAAAAAAAAAAAAAAAAAAAACACTTTTCTCAGCTTAATGCAACCCGAAAATTCAGAAATAAAATCAAAATTAGTTTTATATTTCCCATTTATCAACACCTACCAGAAAAAGGTCTCATTAGCATACGTAGCACACCAAAGCAAGATGAACAAGCTTCATTCGGATCAAGAAAACCAAATACATTGCAAATTTCTTCCTCCAACGAAAACTTTTCATAACTAAATTCAAGACTGACTAAATTACAAGATGGTACTTCCAGATATTTTTATTAATATGGTATTAAGTTCTAAAAATCCCACAACAGCCAGTTTTTACAATTTTAAAGAATCAAAGTCATATTTATCCAATGTCTTGAAGAAGGTTTTTTCAGTACTTCCCAAAGAAGTTAATTTGTTAAGCCGAAACCTGGTCCTGGAGGGCTCTGCCTTTGGGAGACCAGTAAAAGAAAGCAAAGCTGAACCCACAGGCCCACCACTGGGAAATTGTCAAGAAAATTGCCCCAAACTGCAAATGCTTAAGGACTCAAACAGATACTTGTGCCCACGTGTTAATAGCAGCACTATTCCCAATAGCTGGAAGGTGAATAACCCATGTTCATTGACAAACAGATAAACAAAATGTGCTATATACCACAATGGACTATTAATCAGCCTTAAAAAGGAAAAATATTCTGACACATGTATGATATGGAGGAACCTCGAAGGCATTAATGCTAAGTGAACTATGCCAGTCACAAAGGACAAACACTGTATGATTCCACCTATGTTAGGGACCTAGAGTAGCCACATTCAGAGACAGAAAATAGAATGGTGACTGCCAGGGGCTGGAGGGGGTGGGAGATGAAGAGGAATAAGAAGTTATTTAATAAGTACGAATTTCAGTTGGAAAAGATGAAAAAGTTTTGGAGATGGACGGTGGTGATGGTTTCACAGTAAGTAATATTAGTTACTACCACTGAATTGTATGACCGCCTGGGCAACTGCCTTTGGCTGGCGTCACGATCCTGGAGTCCCAGGATTGAGTCCCAGGATGGAGTTCCACATCCAGCTCCCTGCTCAGCGGAGAGTCTTTTCCCTCTGACCCTCCCCCTTCTCATGCGCTCTCTCTCATACTCTCAAATAAATAAATAAAATCTTGTAAAAAAATAAATACCACCGAATTGTATATTCAGAAATGGTTAAATGACATATCGTACGCTATGTATATTTTACCATCACCACGCCTCAAAAAAGCAAATGCTTACAGGGGCAGACAGCCCTGTGGGGTGAGTAAAGTGGCGTAGGGTCTGTAACAGCAGGAAGAGCGGAGACTGGCGAACGAGAGTGCGCATGCGTGTCCTCTCCCAAAAGACCAGACCTTGCTGAGGTCGCTGAGGGCTGCCGTGTAGGAATTGGACCTAGTATTAGAACCAGATGTTGTGATTTTTCAAGAGCAGTCTGAAATCCACATTTTTATGAGACCTCGTCTATTTTCTTGTTGAAGCTGGCAAAAAATGTTTCAAGTTCCAAAAACACTACAGGTCAAATAAGGCACATGTGCAGGCCTCCAGCATGCGGCTCTTGATGTAGACGGTGAGTTGACAGCGTCTTCAAGCACGAAGGCCCCATGATGGAGGACAGCAAGCTGAGTCCTGATCCGCATCAGTCTGGGCGGAGGAATTCCCGGCCTGTGCGCCCGGCCTGGCCATTGAATATAAAGCATGCAAGTATATCACAATCACAAGCTTATGCTAGGAAGCTAAAAACAAGTGGATATGGGGTGTTTTTTGTGCGTTTAGCTTTGCTTCTGTTTATCTAAAATGACAGCCTTTGGAATTCTTGCACATGTAAGAACAGGCTGGTCTTGGGTTCGCTGGTTTAACAGATTCCCACGTTAGTCTCAGATAAGGAATGTTCCACTGAAGAGACGGTAGAATAAAAATGTCAATAGCATTTATGCAAATCACATGAAGGACAACTTAGTAGTATGAACACTCCCTAACTCTTGCAAATGGAGCTGTGGGAATCTGAATTTTAAAAGAAAATCAGTGTTGGGACACCTGGGTGGCTCAGTCAGTTAAGCGTCTGCTTTCGGCTCAGGTCATGATCCCAGGGTCCTGCCATGGAGTCCCACGTCAGGCTTCCTGCTCAGTGGGGAGTCTGCTTCTCCCTCTGCCTACTGCTCCTCCTGCTTGTGTTCCCTCTCTCCCTGCTAAATAAATAACATCTTAAAAAAAAAAAATCAATGTTTTAATCTTCTATCTCAGGAACTTGGGAGACAGGGGGTGATAATTTCAAAACAATGAAACATCGTAAAATAAACTAAGATTTATTATTTAGAGTCATTATTTTAAAAATGTGACTCTGGAACAGAACTGATAGCCCTTAAAATGTATCCTCTGTTCTTCACAATAATGACTTTTATTTTTTTGTGTCTATCCTGTGATTCCTATTCTATAGATGAAGGAAACAATGTCTTCAGTGTACAAGTGTAATTTGAATCGATTGCTGGGCAGTAATAGTCAATTAAATTTAACAAGTGTTTAGTGCCCTTTTCACGTGGTACCGCCTCCGGCAAAGCCTTTAATGCTCCCCTGACCAGATACGGCCTCACCTTCCAGCCCCTCGGCTTCTCTATGGAACTACTCTCCCTACCGCCCAGCTCAGGATTTAAGGCAAATCTGCTTCTATCAATCTGTTCAGACTGCCATAACAATCCCACTGGCTGGGGGACTTAAACAAAGATATTTATTTTCTCACAGTTCTGGAAGCTGGAGGTCCAAGATCAAGGTGCCATTCACTTTTTTTCCTGGTGAGGTGATCTTCTTGGCTTACAGAGGGCCACCTTTTCACTGTGTCCTCACATGACCTTTTCTCTGTGCAAGTGAAGAGAGAGATCCCTGGTGTCTCTTCCTCTTCTCATAAGAATACAATCAGATTAGAGCTCCACCCTTATTTATGGCCTCGTTTAACCTTAATTATCCCCCTAAAAAAACAATCTTTAAATATAGTCATGCTGGGGGTTAAGGTTCAATATATGAATCTGGGAAGGGTTGGGAGACGCAATTCAGTCCATGGCACCATCTAATAGTGAATTATACTATAAAGAAAACCGTATCATTAGAAGTTTCCGGCAAATATCTTTAAAGCTTCCATTTGCAAATAATAATACTCATTTCCTGGTTTTATCAGAGGCTTGGCTGTGGCAAAAACATAAGGTAAATGCCACACTCCTCACTATATTGCACAATTCATCCTTGCAGGGGCAGAAGGACAATGCTGGGCAGAGGTGATCACACACTACTGATGAGGAAAACCCTCAAGTTTCCAAAGGCAATACTGCAGAATTGTTTAAGGGATTAGGCTCTGGAGACAACCTTGGGTTGTATTCACTGATGGGCTGTGTGACTTTGGGCAGGTGGGTTACCCTCTCTGAGCATCCGATGCTTCCTCTTCGCTTTTTAGACCAGCTTCCTGCCTTTGTACAGGGAAGGGATGAGACTGATTAGCTGATACTATTAAAGCAACCAAGGGCAGTAAAGAGGTGGGTGGCCTGGGAGGTAACTAGATTTCTGCTTAATTAAAAGTAATGAATCTCCTATATAGTATCATGCTAGGGAGTCATTCAAATTACATTCAGTAGGGAACAGGCCTACTGCCAAGAATGGTAACCACAGTTTTTGAACAACAAAGTATCCAGAGATAAGATAAGACCCTTTTCTTGAGGATGTGTAGTGATTTCTCATATTTTGTGACCAAACAGCATTTTTTGGAAGACTCTTCCACATTTGAGAAACTGCCTACCTTATGAGTCCTCACCTCCCCAAGATGGAGGCCAGGCATTTGACTACCCAGACTACCTTGCACCTAAGGGGCAGGTATGTGACCTGGGCTCCACTAATCAGTAGCATCCATGCAAAAATGCTTTTCAGAAGAGTGAGGTAAAGAAGGAGGTACTAGGGCACTTGGGTGGCTCAGTGGGTTAAGCATCTGCCTTCAGCTCAGGTCATAATCTCGGGGCCTGAGAACGGCCCTATGTCAGGCTCCTTATTCAGCGGGGAATCTGCTTGTCTCTCTGACCCTCCCCCCTGCTCGTGCACTTGCTTTCTCTCCTTCAGATAAATAAATACAAATCTTAAAAAAATAAAGAAGGAGGTACCATGTGGAATTCACAGTGGTGGGGATTGGTGAAGTATGGCAGAGAGACACTGCAGGCATGACAGTGATGGGATCTCTGGGAGCCCACCAGAAAGAACTCACTCTCTGGTATGAGCAGAGAGATCTATGTTCTTCGGTAGCCTCCCCAGGGTCTCCACTGGAGCCACTAGTTGTATAATTTGTGTAGTGTTCCTGGCTACATGGCCTCCAAGTGTGACTCTGGTCCTCCCAGAAATTCTTCAAGCTGCTTAATATCCTTTAAAAAAAAAAAAAAAGAAAACAAAAAAAAAACTCCCTTTCTATGTAAACTAGCCAGAGAACCTCAAACCAACATAAAATCACATAATTGTTGCACAATTAAATGTAAGTCAAGGGGCACCTGGGTGGCTCAGTGGGTTAAAGCCTCTGCCTTCGGCTCAGGTCATGATCTCAGGGTCCTGGGATCGAGCCCCGCATCAGGCTCTCTGCTCAGCAGGGAGTCTGCTTCCCCCTCGCTCTCTCTGCCTGCCTCTCTGCCTGCTTGTGATCTCTCTCTGTCAAATAAATAAATAAAATCTTTAAAAAAAAAATGTAAGTCAAGAGAAAAGAAACTCATTTTGGCAAATGAGGGGGCTTTTTAAATCCTATAAGTATAAAATTTCAAATAAGTAAAAGAAATTAGGCAACTGTCTGCAAAACTTTGATCAGCAGAAGAAGCTGATCATTTGTTGCAAAGGACAGCTGGGACCACTGAAGTATGTACGGTAAGCAAAGAGAGGGCAATTTTGTCAGCGTAAAGTTATATCTACACACACACACACCCCTCTATCCCCAAACTCATGCTCAAGACCTGAGGTTTCATAGATTCAACCTATATCTCTGAGCATGAGGACTTGCTCTTTTAATCTCCCCTCACCTTGAAGTTTTGATTTATGAGATAGTTAAAAACAAAGCAATTATTTCCCAGTGGGTGTTAGGATCATTGATATATAAACAAGGCAATTTAATCATTACCTAGATAAACTGGGTCTTAAATCCTGGCTCTGAGAAACGTTTACATAAAACCTTTATGTAACTTACCAAAGTCATTTCAAGGCCAGGGTGACTTGGACTTTCAACAGAGGTAACCTAACAAAAGCCTTTCAAGTCTTATCCCCATACTCGATAAAAACGGAGGACAAAGCCATCCTGCAATTAGCTTTCCCAAAAAGATGGCCATCTTAATAACAATTTCCTTTGGTTTAACAGCATCATCTTTCAGGATTAATGACCTAACAAACAGAAGATCTAGGCCTTTCCGAGCACTTTGGATTTCCTAGGGTGTTGGGATTTATCACATACAAGTAAAATAAGGTCAGTGACCCAGACTGCTTACCCTGAGTCCCAAAACCTTAATTTTTTTTTTAATGTAGGACCTTTTATTTTATTTTATTTTATTTTATTTTATTTTATTTTATTTTATTTTATTTTATTTTTTGACAGAGAGGAGAGAGATCACAAGTAGGCAGAGAGGCAGGCAGAGAGAGAGAGGGGGAAGCAGGCTCCCCCCTGAGCAAAGAGCCCCATGTTGGCTCGATCCCTGACCCTGAGATCATAACCTGAGCCAAAGGCAGAGGCTTTAACCCCCTGAGCCACTCAGGCACCCCCAAAACCTTAATTATGGGTATCCTGTTATTTATAACATACCTGACCATATTCCAAAGTGGACATGGGTTATCTTTGCCTGGGCAGCATCCATACCCATTCCTTTGAGTACTAACATCTCAACTGTCACTGAAGATCATACTCCCCTGTTCCCAGTCCCATGGGCTTTAATAAGAAGGTGGTTTAATCCTTCTCCAGGGGTCAGCATGACCCAGGACGGACTGATCAGCCTGGCTGCCATGTTTGGTTGAAAGATTGACCTGAAACCAATTCAGGGCAATGAGAATGAGAATTTTGTTGCAACTCTAGGGAAAAAGAAGCTGCTTGCTAGGGTGTCTCGATGTCATGAACAGAAGGCCTGCTTGATGATGAACCAATGCAGAAAAATGCAGGGCAGAGAGATGGCAAGAGATAGAGATCTGAGGGTATTGTTTGAGGCCTGGGTCCAGCCACATCTTTGCCTTCACAGTTACAAGAACCGACTAATCTGGTTTTTTCCTAAGTCCCTTTGAATTAGGTCCCTATCTTTTGTAACCTGAAGAGTCAAAACAGATACAGATTCCTTTAGGCTGAGACTTTATAAAGGTAGCAGAAGTGTTAGAGTAGTTAGCTTTCAATATTAAAGTATAGGGGCGCCTGGGTGGCTCAGTGAGTTAAGCATCTGCCTTTGGCTCAGGTCTTGATCTCAGGGTCCTGGGATCGAGACCCACATCGGGCTCTCTGCTCAGCAGGGAGCCTGCTTCCCCCTCTCCCTCCGCCTGCCTCTCTCCCTACTTGTGATCTCTCCCTCTCTCTGTGTCAAATAAATAAATAAAATCTTTTAAAAATATATTAAAGTATAAAATGAGCTTGTACCAAAGATGCTAAGTCCCCACTATGAACAACTTTGCATTTCAGCATGTGCCACCTTACCCACAACCCCCTGCTCAGGGAAATGGTGCAAGAGAAGTCTGTGAATGAGGCAGCCCACCAATGGACCTGGGGGAACAACCAACCCCAAGGGAGCTAATTTCTTTGCTGGCCAGGCTCCAATGGCTGTGGCACCTGGCTCCACGAGCTGAACCAATAGGAAACCTTCACTTACAAGTTCAGGCTAGGAAATATTGAGGTCTCAGCCAGTGGCCTTATGGCTTGGTCATTCAGGGGCCGTATGTAAAACGAAGCAGCCAAAGAATATAGGAGAGAAAAAGAGAGAAGGCAATTGAGCAGAGACCCCATGACCTCTGAGAAAGATGCTGACTCTGATTCCCTTCCCAATTTTCCAGACCTATGTTTTGGCCACCATGAGACCGAGCTCTGCTTTGTTTGACAGGCACAGAATCCTTTCAAGGAGCAGAGCAGTACAGGGGTTAGAGAGTGTGGCTCCCAAATGACAACCTGGGCATGAGTCTTGACACACCCTGCCCACCCACAAGCCTAAGGCCACATTCTCTACATCTGCTCCTCCCCAGTAGAATAAGGAAAATAACACGCTCCCTCCCGGGGTAGGGGAGAAGAGTCTGTGTGACGATACACTCAGAATAATGTAATGATCGTTGTGGTGATTGTCAAAATGGGCCCCTTGTAGTTGAATTAGTCAGAGTGATGTCCCAGTTCCTGACCATTGGGAGGAACCAAACAAAAGCAACAATTGACTAAATGATTAACTTAAATATGAATATATTTCTCCACAACATATATAGAACTGTCAACATCAAGATATAACTACAGTGTAAAATCCTCTTTAATAGAGGAAAACTTTAGGTGCACCTGGGTGGCTCAGTGGGTGAAGCCTCTGCCTTTAGCTCAGGTCATCGTCTCAGGGTCCTGGGATCGAGCCCCACATCGGGCTCTCTGCTCAGCAGGAAGCCTGTTCCTCCCCCACACACCGCCCCGCTGCCTGCCTCTCTGCCTGCTTGTGATCTCTCTCTCTCTGTCAAATAAATAAATAAAATATTTTTTAAAAATAGGGGAAAACTTTAGCCATGGGGAGCACACAAAAGTGCTGAATCCAGTAACACTTGAAAGAGGGTATGATGTTCTTCTCATCCTCGTTCTGTTTTGGGCCCTGTTCCTCCTGGGTCCCACACTGACCCCGAGTACTAATTAATTCTATACACCCCAAGGCTGACAGGCCAACTCCTGAGACTTCTCTTTGTCTACAACTGCCCAAAGCTTAGCCTCCTCTTCAGCTGCAGTCTCCAGCTCCAGCTCTTTCAACAGCAAATTGTTCTTGTGAGACAGGTGCTGGGGGCCCCGTGTGTGCCCCACAGAAGATGCAGGTGCTGTGACAAATAGGAGCCTTTGGGCCTAAAGGAAAACAGCTAAGGCAAATCCAGAAGCCTTCTCTCATGACTCAAACCACTATACTGTGATTATTTCCTGTTTTGAGCAGCCCCTCCCCTTCTGAGGTTGGAAAAAAAATCACCTCGAAGCTGAGGCTTTTACTCTTAACTGTTCTGTCCCCTTCTGTAAAAGCTACACAGATGACTGTACAGACTTGGTCTCTCTCCAAAAAAATATTGTTCAATCATTCTGAATGGTTGATCCTGCTTTTCAACCTTAAAAAAAAAAAAAAAAAAAAAAACTGTTAAAGATGTTATAAATCACCTTTCAAAGAGCCTTTGGATTTAGAAAAAAAATCAATTTCCACAGGAAAAAAAAATCCACACAAATATTCTTCAAATCTGTTCCCCAAAATGTATGAAGAATAAGAGGCAGACAGGAGTCCTGAGAAAGGAACAGAAGTTTGATTTGTTAAGGAAAAAAACAAGAGCCTTTCACAATGACTCTGGTGTGTTTGGTTTTGCATTCTTTGCTAAAAGGCAATAATCAAAGGATTAGACCTATATTCCCTAGGTCTTTCTCCCTCCCTTCTTTCGGTAGAATAAGGATATGAGTTTTTGAGTACAATGCTACTCTAAAAACAGAGAACTAGCATATTCTTACGGCTACCCAAGAGGGCTAGAGGAGAGAAGAGCTAAACACGTCAGGCACACTCCAGAATTTCAGGCAAGGCAATTTTCCCATGTGGGAATAAGCCACTTTTTGTCTTTACAGTTAGTCCTTGAATTACAAGCTGATCAGGCCACATTTCTGATCAAGTTCCAACCTGGAATGCTTAGAATCCAGAATGTCTTCTCCCCTAACAACAATGTTCGAAGCACTATGTCACCCTAAAAGAGCCAGCCTAGCCCCAGAATTCCTAAAGAATCACATAGTTTTGTCCTGCGGGTCCTGCACAGTCAGACACAACTCATGATCTTCCTTTAGGAAAATGCATTCAGAGTTCCAAATAAGACATAGCGTTTCAGGGCTTCTGACCCTACAGGACGGTCACCAGTGCCAAGACATCAGTGGTGGCCAAGGCCTGCCCCATCTGCTCTCACCCCACCCACACTAACCAGCGAAGGGCATCGAGACAGGTAAGGGCAGAAGGAGGAGAGGTCCTGCTTGTCCCTCCTCCTGGTCCCCACTTGGTCACCAGCAGAGAAGGCAAAAAGCAGGAACTTGTGGCCATAGGGTGGACGCCAGGGCCACGGTACACAGGAATTGGGGGGAGGGAAGGAGAATTCTCTGAGGCTTGGGCTGGCCCGTTCCCCCAGCCAGCTGGGGACTGCCTGTGCTCTTAGCTTTCATTTCCACTGTTGGTTGCTAAGTGCTATACATAATGCAAAAGTAAATAGTTACACAGTGCAGTTTGGAAGACACAAAAACACACATCAATCAGCCAAGAAGAAAAAACCTCCAAAGTTTCTAGGTTTATTTTTAGATCCTGGTTAGCCAAATGAGTAACCTAAATGCCCAAAGGAAGAGACGCTGGGGCCAAAGAAAAGTGTATTTAGAAACAGGAGACACTGATACTGCCTGTCTCTGGCCGGTCTCAGCTTGTAAAATATGCATCGGGACAGTCCTCAGGTGTTTTAAGTGCCTCGAAACAGCGCTTTGAATAAGGGTCTGGCCTCCAACACACTCGCCAGACTTGCTGCATAGAAAACATCACCTCCTGTCCTGAGGTTTCAAGACATTAGAGTGAGTGCAAGACAAAATACCGACAGCCTTTAGTGAAAGACTCAACTTAATAAAAGTAATGAAAACAATGCTAAAGTAATGAGTGTAAATCCACCAAGGAGAGTAAAAAGGGTTTTATGCACCTTCTATTTCCCACATCTGGCAGAATGCCTTAGAACAGAGCAGACACACAATGAATGTTTACTAAATTAATAATAATAATAATACTCCCGGAAGAGTGCTCATTTCTAGGCAAGACTATCATTGTGACCTCCAGAGAGTCCCTAGGTGGTGATCAACCTTGAAGTTTGAAAGATACATGTAACACTCTAGAAGGGAATCAGATGGAACAACAGATAGCATGATAGAAAATAACGAACGGTCAGATGGAAAAGCAAGAGTAACCCCGAGTGACTCAGTAAGACCTGCTCGCTTCCTCACCTGTACAATGAGATTATATTTGTGGCCCTACCCCCTTGTGGCAACGCGGTAGAGACAGACCAACAGACGCACTCCAGGCTTCTCACACCCCGTGGGCAAGCTGCAAGGGGGTGTCCATGGTACAAGGCAAAATCCGGGCCTGCCCGGACCAAGTTATTCTCAGTGTGACCACCACATTCCAGGGAAACGCAAAATCATCCTTCCCTTTAAAAAGACCCTGCTGATTACAACGCCATGCATTTGTAGTTGGAAAAAAAATGCACAAATAAGAAAAGTCACTTGTGTTATGGAAAATTAAAAAAACAAAAACAAAAGAACACTGGGGCGCCTTGGTGGCTCAGTTGGTTAGGCATCCCACTCTTGATTCCGGGTCAGGGTCGTGGGATCGAGCCCCACCTCAGGCTCCATGTTCAGCAGGGAATCTGCTTGAGATTCTCTCTCCCTCTCCCTCTGACCTTTCCCCCACCCACGAGCTGTCTCTCAAATGAATAAATCTTTAAAAAAAAAAAAAAAAACCACCGTTTTGTAAAGTCTGCTGGGACAATTGGTTAGCAAGTTAAAAGAGAAAAATAATCAGTTTACCTCCTCATTTCCTGCCTGGTCTACACCAAAATAAATTATAGTTGTGTTAAATAATAATATGGGGCTTTTAATGAGAAGAATTCTTCAAAACCAGTAGAAAACAGAGCTGACTATTTATCAAGTTCTGTGAAAAAATGGAGCAGGCTGCCCTATCAATGGAAGAAATCAGAGTGGAACATTTGCCCACTTAACCACTGAAAACTATATCAAATGTACAAGCAATTCACTAGGGAAATAACTGTAGCAAATGTGCCCAAAGATATTTTATTACGTATTACTAAATACCTTATGCCCATGAGATATATGTTAAGTGAAAAACAAAGCAAGTTTACAGAAAAATGTGTATAATATGACTGTTTTGGTAATAAAAAATGAGCCCCTTTTGATCTTTAAAAAGACTGTATTTGGACACACGAACAAGGAGAAAGGTGGGGAGACACACCTTAGGCCTTTAACACTGGCCACCAGGGAGGCATAGGAGTAAAGACTGTCCAGGAAAGCCCTTAATGAGTCTTTGTCCTTAATTTGAAAAAAAAATTATGTCTGATGCGAAAAACATCTAAAGGCAAAGAACATATAATAGAAAATTAGGAAAAGAAGAAAGGCAACTAGTATACAATCTGAAAAAGAACTAGGAAGCCCCACTAGATATCAAAGGAATAGAAAGGCAAATAAAGTATTTTTGGTGACCAAACTAGAAAAAGAATTTCAAAGTGATAATATTCAAGGTAAGAGACAAATAGATGAAACCAACACTCATACAGCACGAATTGCTTAAATTTCCACATTAATTTCCAAATTTCCATTTAGAAAGCAAATGGCAAAATGAGGCAAGAGTTGTTAAAAAAAGTTCAGACATCCAACCTAGTAAATGCATTGGAAATACATCATAGGCTATAATCTTATATAGAGAAAAAGGTTTTGTACAAAAATAATAGCAAAAGAAATTATTTAAAAGTTTGACCAAATGACCCATAATGGAATGGCTAAGTGAACTGAGGTATATCCATTTGATGAAATATTACATGCTCAATTAAGCACTGTCTACAAAGAATATGTAACAAAATATAAAATCCTCACAGAATTAAAAACTTCCATTTCTTTTCCTCTCAATGTTTTACTTCTGATGCAAACATAGGAGGTTTTTTCCCATACCACCTAACCACTCGGAACTCTCCAGATTCAATTCTGATGCTAACAACCAGAGTCAGCGCAGCCCCCCCAGAGAGGGCTCAGTCCCACAAGGCTGCCCCCCAATTCAAATGCCAGTTGCAAATCTCAGATACTTGTACTTCCAACCAATTGGCTATAAATCAGGGGTTCCCATGACACCCTCCTCGGGTTCAATAATTGCCTAGAACAGCTCACAGAACTCAGGAAAACAGTTTACTTGCTAGATTGTTGGTTTATTATGAAAGGATATGGTTCAGGAACAGCCAGAAGGAAAAGAGGCACCCATCCCCCCACCCGCCTCCCCTCTATAGTTAAGAGTCTGTTTCTTGGGGCCCCTGGGTGGCTCAGGGGGCTAAGCCTCTGCCTTCAGCTCAGGTCATGAATTTAGGGTCCTGGGATTGAGCCCTGCATCTGGCTCTCTGCTCAGCAGGGAGCCTGCTTCCCCCTCTCTCTCCCTGCCTTTCTGCCTACTTGTGATCTCTTTCTCTCTGTCAAATAAATAAATAAAATCTTTTAAAAAAAAGTGTTTCGTGGTTTGTCTCTCTCTCTCTCTTTTGTCCCTTTGCTCCTTTGCTTTGTTTCTTAGATTCCACATATGAGTGAAATCATACGGTATTTTATGGAGGCTCTGTAATATGTAGACACAATTGATTAAATCATTGGCAACTGGTGATTGAACTTCATCTCCAACCCCTTTTCCCTTCCTGGGGGGTACAGGAGGATCCTAAAAGTTTCAATCCCCCTAATCACATGGTTGGTTCCTTTGGCAACCCGCCCTTCTCTTCCTATAGACACTCCTTTAGCATAAATGCAGATGTGGCTGAAAGGGGGTTATTATATGATAAAGGACACTCTTCTTACCCCATCCCTCAGAAATTCCAAGGATTTTTAAGGAGCTGTGTCAGGAACTGGGGAGAGAGACCCAATATATATTTCTTATTATATCACAATATCGAAGCTCAGGGTATATGGTTAAATGAAAAACTAATTTTAAAATTAGATAAAAATACGACTACGAACTAAGAAAAATATTTCTTCATAAAAATCATGAAAAGGAAATGTTCCAAATATTAACAGTGTTTGCCTTTGAATATTTGGATTATGGTAACATTTTTTTCTTCTTTCTAATTTTCTATAATATGCAGATCTTATTTCATGATAATGCCTTACTTTTATAGTGGTAGGGTTGAAGGTATGGAGGGAACAGTGGCCAAGGTCGGGGGAACATATTCTTTAAATGACTGCTTTTAAAAAATCTAAGGCAGTCTCCCTGTTGCTCTTTCGAGAAACTTCGAAGGCCAGAACTGACTTCTGATTTGTTGCTGTTTGTCCTTTGGCCTGGAGGTCAGAAGTGACTATCCTGTCTTCCAAAGGGTGAGGTGGTGGGAACTCAGAATCACAGGCTTCCCACATCCCAATCCACCCCTTCCAACAAGACAAAGTGCAAAACCCCATCAAAGAGCTCTTCCTGTAAATGTTCTATTAGAAATTTTAGATCACATGTCTAAAGAAATGTGCATATGTGTGTCTGTATGTCTGTTTCCCTCTGTCTGCTTCCTCCTCTATCCCCAACGGCACAAAACAAACTCTAGGACAATGATGCAGCAATTGACCTTACTTACCAAATGCTAAATCTAAGTGATAAATGATAAATCTATTTATCTAAATAGAATAACAGTGCAAAAGTGTGAGAACCAAAGGAACCGCAGCCAGGACCAGACCCCAAAATTGAACAATTTTAAATAACAAAGGATTAAAGTCCATCTCTCCTCTCACACTGGTCATACAATCCAAATGAATAATCTCAGATCCCTACTGCACTATTTCAGGCCCTATCCCCAATACTGAGTCAGGCTAACTATCTCCCCTTCAGGTGCATTAAAGGTCAGATAAACACTCACGATCTCTTATTGCATGGTACTTCAGAGATATGCATCATATATATCTTTACATAAAACTAATGAAACAATCGTAGCCTGGCTGTCTAAGTCTGTAGAGCATACAACTCTTGATCTTGATCTCAGGGTTGTGAGTTCAAGCCCTCCAAGGGGTATAAAAATGACTTATAAAATAAAAACCTTTAAAAAAATTACGAGAGAAAATATTCCAAATATTAACACTGATTGATAAAAGAAAATGTTGGTAAAAGATGTTAGTAAAAAAACAACTTTGGTGAAGAAAAGAATGATCCCGCGAATTTACCTCCTTAGTAAATTCAAGTATTTGCAGTAGCTTGTGTGACATTTTTTTTTCTGAATGGTGGTGCCCTTGCACCTCTGTTGCAAAAGAAGAGCCACACCGGTGGCGTAACTTCTGTAGGTGAGATGCGGCACCTCGCCCTCGCCTCTGTTAGCCCGCTTAACCTTCTCACCCTTACAACAACCCCATGAAGCAGGACCACGGTCGCCACAGTTGTTACCTAAAGGTGCAAGTTCCGGGAGGTCGCGCCCTAGTAAGTGACCTCGTGAGGACTGAAGGAAGCCAGGCTAGTCTGGCTCCAGAGTGGACATGCTTTTGCAGATACAGAACTAGACAGCACGCCCACATTCTGTTTTACTTACACCAAAAATCTCTCCTGCCCAAGCCTGGCTCAGACAATCTGTAAGAAAAACAATTGGTATCAAGGACCCCAGCGAACTGATCAATACCGATTTCATAATTCCGAATGAAGGGGCTGAATTACATCAGTTCTCAGAAAGTTACAGTCCCCAGATCAGCACCAGAGGAAGGAAGTTATACGTGGCCTTCCAATAATGGAAATAGAAGAAATAAACCAATTAAATGGTCTGGTGGAGAAAAGGAGAGGTATAAAAGGGCCTAAAAATAGTTTCCATCTTATCTCTGCTGTTATAATGGCAGATTAGCACGCATTCTCTTGGAAATGTCACCTAGGCAACTAGAAATACAAAGACAGAGATGTTCAGAAAAATATATGTATATAAACCTATTTTTGCTATCTTTGAACATAAGCGATCACTATTGCGAGAAGGACAATAACTAGACTATATGTGGAAAGAGAAAAAACGCAAGTACAGAAGAAAGTTGTGTAAGTAGGTATCCAGTATAAAGTAGGCTAATAAGATATAAAGGTAGGTCTCTACAAGAAGTCCTAATCCATTGCCTCAAATTCAGACCAAAAATCTAATAGGAATGCTATACGTATTTTTCCTGCATTTTTTTAAATCTCATGTTCTGATCTCATAAACCCAAGGCAGACTAATACAAAAGAGGGTAGGCTGGCAAATTTTAAAACATTTGGAAAACTATCTTAAGCTCCACTTAACTAGAGTGACTCTACTTCCCTGTTTACCTAGAACAGTCCCTGTTTGTGCCTCTTGTGTTGGTGTAATTATTAAAAAGTCCTCTTCTTTCACTTTCAAAAGTATCCCAGTGTGAACAATAAATTGCACGGTCCCCTTATATTTAACCAAGACATCCTTCTTCCTTTTTTTTTTTTTTTTAACCAAGACGTATTTCTTGACCAATTAACACACTAGCAACTAGGTTGAGATCTTAGATTAGTTCAAAAAAAATTTTTTAAGATAAAATCCCTGACTTCCAGAACAATTACAGTCTAACTGCAAAGACAGAAATAAGACCCCAAACAATAGTGACACAGTGAAAAATTGATAATTGTTCATGGAGCCCAGACCGTAAGTACTGCAATTCAGATCCGAGACAAAGTAGACCGTGGATCCCCCTGAGTGAGATACTCCATAGAAATCATGGTAACAGCCACCATGCTTCTTGAGCACTTACTGTATACCAGGCACTGTGCTAGGCATGACGCGCGTGTCATCTCACTCCAGGCTCAAAATAACCCCAGAAGGGAACTGTCCTTATGCTCATCCTCTAGGACTGGTAACAAAGGTTACCAGAGAATTCAAACGCCTGACTCCAAAAACTGCAGATGTGTGCTCACTGCCTCCTGCTGGCCCAGACTGACCCCGACTTGGAGCAGCAGTTAAGAGAGCCATCAGCTTCTCTTTCTGCTCTGTAGCAGCTCAAAGTGTGCTCCAAGCCTGGCAGAGGGCGGCCCAATCAACCAGGGCCCGGGTAGGAAACAGGGTGTTTTTCATCCTACTGAGGAGTCCTCCTGTTGGAGATCCTTCTGAGAAAAGAGTGAGGAAGAGTTTAGAAAAGCAGCAGGAAGCCGCTACCATCCCCAGGCCTCAGTGTGTGAGGTGGGGGGTTGGCGGAGGCGGAAAGGCATTCCAAAGACGGTGGCTAGATGGCAAAGGCGCCTGGCAGGAGCTGTGGCCTTCAGTGCACAGAGGAAGCCAACCTGCAGCATGCAACCCAGCAGGAGGGAATGGGGAAATAAACAGCTTCCCGACCCTCCCTCCACTCTCCCCCTACTCTCCCCCCCCACTCTCCCCCAATCCTCCCCCACTCTCCCCCCACTCTCCCCCATTCCTCCCCCACTCTCCCCCCACTCTCCCTGTGGCAGGCTGGACCCACCGCTGGCCAAATTATACCAGAAATCAAAGACAAAGATGGCCCCTGATGCCTCTCCGGGGCACAGAGCAGGTGGGTGAGGGAGGAAAGAGGACACGGAAGAGCCAACAAGAGGTGACCGGCCTGCTTGCCGTGTCCTTGCCCCTGCAGAAGCGTGTGCTCCCACTGAGGCAGAATGAACCGGAAGGTGCCACGTTAGCAAGAAGATGCCATCCTCAGCCTAGGTGTGAGGCCAGAGCCAGTACACGGCCAAGTGCCCTTTGTAGTTACACTCGGCACCATGCGTAGAAGGGCCCCACACTTGGTCTAATGCTCTGCTGACACCATTTTGAAATTCTTGATAATTTTTTTTTTAAGATTTTATTTGTGAGAGAGAAAGCAAGCGAGAGCAGGGGGAGGGGCAGAGGGAGAGAGAGAAGCGGACTCCCCGCCGAGCAGGGAGCCTGACTCCATTCCGGGACCCTGGGATCACGACCCCAGCTGAAGACAGACGCCCAACTGACTGAGCCACCCAGGTGCCCCGAA
This sequence comes from Nasua narica, assembly GCA_028533885.1. Classification (NCBI taxonomy): domain Eukaryota; kingdom Metazoa; phylum Chordata; class Mammalia; order Carnivora; family Procyonidae; genus Nasua; species Nasua narica. The sequence goes on from CM052798.1 coordinate 137,202,884, forward strand.
ATTCTTGATAATTTTTAAACAAGGGCCCACATTTTTTCAACAGGTACTGGGTCTCACAAATTAAGCAGCCGGTCTTGGGCGAGGCAAACCATTTTTCTGAGCTGGTGAGACTATATTCTGTTAAGTGACACAAGATTCCAAGTATCTTATTCAAAGCAAACAGACCCAAAGTTAATATTAACCAGAGGCACAGTGATACAGCAGAATATATAGCATAATAAAGTGAGGGGACGTTTTACCTTTTTTTTTCTTCCCTTTTTCTCTTTTGAAGTCAAACAGCAAAGTGGCTGAGAAACCAAACCCAGCTGCCCCCTGGAGAGAAACGGAACTTAATTACAACCGCCTCTCCATAGCACAGAGGGAATGGATTTTGCCTCTTACCCAGTTAACGTGATCAACGCAGACAACCAAGCAGAATAATTTATGCCCTGGACAGCCTCTGCTGATGTCTCCCATTGGTTGGGATATGGTCTTCAAATTAGCCGGGTAATTGCCAAAGCTACCCCTGACCTTGCCTTGTGGGCCCTGCGTACTTGGCCCCAGGCTGGGCCAAGGTATTGAAAACACGTCCATAGAAGTCTCGTTGATGAGCCAGCAACACTTACAAGCCATATTCCTAAGCCGATGCTTTTCAAAAGCCTAGAAACTGGAGTCTACACTGCTGCTGTTTCCCTTTCCTGAGAGACCCCAACATCCTTAGCCTTCCTCTGAGTAATCACTGTAGTGAGAGCACACACCCAGGTGAGAACCCGGGACACGGCCCAGGTCTGTTCCTTCTTCCATTCATTTCCTCCAAGGCCACTGGGCAAAGCAAAGCACAAAAAATTTCCATCCGAGTCAGGGATCAAACTGGTTTTTGACAGCCTCTTTCACTCACTCCTCCATGTAAGAAATAAGGGATGGTAGATGTTAAGCGTTTTGTTGTTTAAACTTAGAATAAAATTTCCATAGATCAAATCAAAAGGGTTTACCAAACCTCGACTCTGTCAAGGAACCAGGAATCCAGGAGGTACATCAAATCTAGGGGCATCCTGACACAGTCAGAAGATCGAGGGCTGCAGTGTACCCCCACGAACCCTGTAGTGGGGTGAATGGTGGCCCCCCAAAAGACACGTCCAACGCCTAACCCTGGGAACAGGTGAATGTGATCTTATTTGGCAAAAGGATCTTTGCCAAGGTCATTAAGTTAAGGATCTCGAAGTAAAACAACCCTGGATTACCCAGGTGAAACCTAAAGCAAATGGTAACTGTCCTTATAAGAGACACCCCAAGGGAGGAGGCCACGTGACCACTGAGGCAGAGATGGGTGTGAGTCAGCTCCAAGCCCAGAAATGCCACCAGCCACCAGCCGCTAGACCAGGAAAGCAAAAACTCTCCCCCCACCCGAAGCCTCTGGGGGCTTGACCATGCTCATAACCTTGATTGTGGACTTCTGGCCTCCAGAACGGTGAGAACACACATTTCTGTTATTTTAAGCCACGCAGTTTGTGGTAAGCTGTTATAGAGGCCACAGGAAACTAACATAAGCCCTCAGCCGAAGGGCTCACCCCTGGCCTCAGCTTCACAGCCTCCGGGCGTGGAAAATATGAGGCCTTCCAACGCAGCTCACTCTGCACCGGGAGCCAATTTCTGACCCCAGAATAGGTTTCTCTCTGATGCAATGCTTCGTGCGCTTGTAGTCCACCATAACTGGGTTCCCACAGAGCTTTTTCTGGCTAAAGAGCCTTCAGTCATGCCTTCGGAGAGGTGGGCTCCCCCAACAAGACACTGCTTTCTGCATTCATTCCCTCCTGCCAAGATAGCACAGAGAGAAATACCATCTCCCTTGTTCTGGATACTCTTCTTCTAACATCGCCCTCATTAATGTTTAAGCAGCCAAGTTACATTGTCTACTCCTTTGGAGCTCTCAATTAAAAGCAAAACAAAACAAACTTATATCTTTCTCACGTGTGTTTCAAGGATATATTATCACCCCCACCAATTATACAGAAAAGATTTTTTTAATCTAAATATAATCATTTGGCAATGAAACATACATATGAAATACATGTTGTCCTTTGTGGGGGGAAGGGGAAATTCTGAGCAGTCACTTACTCTACATTTTGACATCCAAGCAAGGTTTGTACAAATCAGATTATTCCCAAAGATTCAAAACACACAGGTTTGGGGCAAACCTAACATTCCAGATCTGACTGGATATACAGTGGAAATGTTCCTGGGCGGGTTTGAATCCCAGCCCCACAACTTATTGGTGACCTTGGGTAGGTCATTCAACCTCTTGATGCTTTAGTTCCCTCACCTATGAAATAAGGATCATCAGAGTGCTCCCTCCTGCTGGATCCTCTCTGCTTTCCTCTCCAGATCCAGCCTCCTCCCTTCCCCACTCCACCCTCAACCTTGGGAGGCTGATTTCTACCTATAAGCAAGCCCTCACATCAACAAGTTGTCTTGCCCTCTAGCTTCTGGTTAGGTTGGACAATCGGGAGGCACCAGTAGAAATCAGAGAGGGGAGAAAAGAGCTCCTGGGGACTCACTCACTGCATGCCTCCACGCCAGGCTGCAGTTTGGCAGAAGCTGGGTTCCTCTACTAAAGAGAAATTCCAGAAACTGCTCTCTCACATCACCCTCTGAGGGCTGCTAGAGCAAAGGCTTACGGCATTGCTGGCCACTCTTGGCAATTTCCCTTAAGGTTGCTCACATCTTTGTAAATAGTCCCCTCACTAAACTTTCTTCGGTTAGACCCTGGGAGTGTGTCATCAGCCTCCTGGTGGGACCCTGGCTTATAAATCCTCTAAAGGATTTCCCAGAATCAATTCAGTTAACGTTAGAACACGCCGTGTACGCAGAAAGAACGTCAAGGCGTTGGCAATCATTGCAGTCATTATTACCAACAGCACTCAACTTGTCTGTGCCGCCCTTGGTCAGGAGACAGCTCGGCGCTACATTTACCTTTCCTCCCCACGGCCAATACCATTTAGTGTGGCAATAAATATAATCTCCTCCGTTGTATACACGTAGAGAAAACCATTAGGTTCTCTTTCATCTGAATAATTAAAATAGCCCCCTAACCTTTCCGCTGTCTTCCTTCTCTTCACCCTCTCTCTAATGTGGGGGTGTGAACACGCCACGGGCAGAAGGCAACAAACACTCATCAGCTCCTCTGAATGAACTTCAGACTCTACTACTGTCCTTCACGATTCCATCCCATTCTACTTTTGAGACCTTATTAAACATTTCACACCCACTAGGATGGCTATTATATTAAAAAAAAAAAAAAACTGAAAATAACTAGTGTTGGCAAGGATGTGGAGGAATTGGAGCCCATGTGCATTGTTGATGGGCATGTGAAATGGTGGCTGCTGTAGGAAACAGTATGGCAGTTTCTCAAAAAACTAAACAAAATTACCATATGATCCAGCAATTCCACTTCTGGGCATATCCCCAAAAGAACTGAAAGCAGGGACTCAAACAGATACGTGTACGGCGATGGTCACAGCAGCATTATTCATGGAAGCCAAAAGGGGGAAGCAACTTGAGGGCTCACTGACAAATGAATGGATAAACAAAACGTGATATATGCACACAATGGAGTATTACTCAGCTTCAAAAAGGAAGGGCATTTGGACACACGCTACAACATGGGTGAGTCATGAAGACAATATGTTACGTGACATAAACCAGTCGCAGAATGACAAATATCCTATGATTCCACTGAACACAAAGTACCTAGAGTAATCAAAGTCCTATAGACAGAAAGCGGAATGAATGGTGGTTGCGGGGGGAGCAGGGGAGGGAGAGTTTTTGTATACTGGGTATAGAGTTTCAGTCTGGAAAGATGCAAAAGTTCTGGAGATGGATGGTGATGAGAGGGGCACAACACCATGAATGTCCTTAATGCCACAGAACTTGACCCTTAAAGATGGTTCACATGGTAAATGTTGTATTATTTGTATTTAACCACAATAAGAAAAAAATAGCATATTCAGGAAGCACTTATTGCTTGCCTATCACACAAAGCACCATAGTGGGGATGTGTCGGGAAACAAATGGGGAGGTCACTGTCCCCATCGAGGGGGCTCTACTCCTGCACCTCCCCCCACATAGTCCCCATTCCAGTCAACCTGTCCCCTAATTATGTCTTGCACTTTCTCATGGAAAATAAATTTCTTAAAGGTAGGGGACTAGATCTTATTCATCTTATATCACTAGAACTTAACACGTGTTGAACATGTGGAAACTGCTAAAAAATCTTGGTTGAAAATGGGAGTAAAAATCCAGCCAAAGAAGTCTATGTTTTCCTTTTCCTCATCTCTTCTAGCCAGCCAATACTTAGCATTTCTTAAAGTTAGTTAGCTATATTTTCAGGTATAAGAGACATAAGAGATTAGATATAAGCTCACTTTAAATTGTTTTGTTCACAGGGCACCTGGCCAGCTCAGTTGGCAGAGACTCTTAATCTCAGAGTCAAGAGTTCAAGCCCCACATTGGGCATGGAGCCTACTTAAAAAAAAAAAAAAAAAATTGTTCTGTTCACAAATAATTCTACTAAGCATATAAATTGTGGGTTTCGAATTAAAACTCCACTCTTTTCCTAGCTATGTGTCCTTGGGCAAGTTATGGAGTGCCCCTGAACCTGTTTCCCCCCTCTATGAAGGGCGAATGCTAGCAGTACTATGGTGGACATCTGTTGCTTTGCAATCCATCATCCATTGGCCCATCTCCTGATGACAGTATAACAATGTTCTCCAACAATGCTGTCCTGGAGAACTACCCTGCTCCTTGCCCCTTAGCCTATGGCTCAGGGCTAAAACCTGATCAAGCCCAAGCTCTACTGATATGTGGCACTGCAGCCATAGGAAGAAGCACTGGACCCAATCAAAGCCAATAAAGCCACAGCATTGCAAGTGATGCAGGGATAGAGTCTCTCCCCTTCTGGCTGGATTTCAGCCCACAGTGAAATGGAACCTAAAAATGGTGCCAACTTCAAGAAAGACAACCAAGAAATATGAAGAGAGAAATCAGGCCCTGGTAATGATGCTTAAGTCCTGGATCAAGCCATACTTGAAGTACCTTCCCCTGGACACAGGAGTTATAAAAGGCAAAATAATGTTCCTTTTTTTTTTTACTTGAAATTATTTTATACTTGTGACAGAATTGAGTCCTAAGTACAATAAGTATCTCCTGAAAAAATTATTACAAAGTTTGAATGGGATCCTTATGTACATACATAGTACACACTGGATAAATGGAAGCTACTAATGTTAACAGTGGTGATAGTGAATGGTAGTGGTAGAAATTTCCCGGCATCTTCTAAGGTTGACTTTTAACTCATGTGTTCTGTCCCTGATTTCTGCCTTCATTTTCCTTCAATGATACTCTCTTTCATGGTGATAAAGATAGAAAGAAGGATGGTAAGAACAAAAATTGTAGACTACCACTTTCTAATCCCATGTCCTAACAGACATCACTAATTGACCACAGAGCTCTTTCCTGCTGAGCCTGGATCCAGCTCTGGATTCCTCTTCAACCCAGCTCACCAGGCAGCCACTACCACTCAATCAAAGATGACATGAAAATGAAACCAATGGTCTCAGCTCCAGAATAACAATTGGCAAAGTTTTTCAACAAAGAACTATGTAGGCAGGTAGTAAGCATCTTAGTCATGGTCTCCGTTACATATTCTTCTTTGTATTTTGATTTGTTTTGTTTACACCCCTTAAAAATCTAAAGCATTTTTGATTCCTCAGCTGTACAAAACTCTGGAGCCTTGAAATCAGACCCTGAGGTGGTCCCAGAGAACTGGGCACCATCTTGGCTCCCTCCACATGGCTCCTGAGGGCCCAGTACTGGAATGCTTGGAAATATTGCCCCAGACAGAAATGTACCTACAGAACATACTGAATTGACTGAAATATAACAGAGGAGCTTTGATGGTGGCATAGTTCCTGCTGTCTTCATACCAATCCCAGGACAAGCTGAAATCCATGCTCCAGGGGAAGCCACAATCCAAGGACCATCTACAAAGTCCCGGCATGTGGTAACATTCACCTCTGCCTTCAGAACCAAATTCACTGCACAACCTCCTCAAAGAGCTGGACATCCACCCCTCATAGCCCAATGTGAGATGCCCCACTTTTCTATGAGGGAAGGAAGGGAAGAGTTAAAATCATTCCATTTCCTCATTATTAGTCTGACCCTTTACAGTTTAAAAAACAAAAACAAAAACAAAAAACCCTCCGAAATGGTTCCAAGATAGTATGCCAAGATAGTTGCTTTTGACCAACTTCTGATTCCTTAATGCCTCGCAGAGTTGTTTTTTTTTTTTTTAATTTATTTATTAGAGAGAGAGAGACTGAGAATGAGAGGGGAGAAGGTCAGAGGGAGAAGCAGACTTCCCGCAGAGCCGGGAGTCCGATATGGGACTCGATCCCGGGACTCCGGGATCATGACCCGAGCCGAAGGCAGTTGCCCAACCAACTGAGCCACCCAGGCGCCCTCCTCGCAGAGTTTTTTATTGTACTGTATTATACTAAGGATTGGTTTGGTCTTTCTATTATTCTGCATGTTTGTTTCTGGCTTTACTGAAAAGGATTGAACTTTGCTTGACGTTCGTTTATTAATTCAACAAACATTTACTGACACGATCCATCTCTCAAGGCCCTTGCAGGGGAGGAAGACTGATACATAGATGACAATGCAGGGCCCTGGGAGGGGTATGGGCGGAATACCATGGTCACAGGAAGCAAGAGCAGCTTAGTTAGCTGAGGGCCCCGGGGGGAGTGGGGGCTGCCAAGAGGTCTGCTGGTAGGCAATGTCGCAGCAGATGAGTAGGAAAAATTTCACAGGAGTTACCAAGGCGCGGAAGGGTGGGAGGAGCTGAAGCTACACCCAGAGAGGCTTGGGAGATGAGGCTGGGGAGGAAACGAGGGTGAGGTCATGAAATTCCCTGGAGTCTGAACTCTATCCTGAAAGCCACGGAAAACCTCTGAAGGAAATGAAGCAGCGTGACCGGTGTAGATTTTTGTTTTCCAAACCAGCATTCTAGTTGCAGTTGGAGAATGGGCTGGAGCAAGAGCGTCCTGATTCAGAGAAAGGAGCCTGGTGTGAAGGCAACTGGAGCAATTCGGGCCAGCGATACGGACACGAACTACATCAGTGACGGTAGCAGCATAAGCCACAACAACAACGATAACAGCTCACATTTCTGCAGCCCTTATTAGGGGCAAGGCACTCTGTGAAGTGCTTTCTGGGTGTTAATTCATGTTATCTTCACAACAAACCTGAGATACTTTGGTACCTATTATCAACCTCGTGCCACAGATCAGGGAACAGAGAAGTTAAGTATGGAGCCCAAGGTCACGGAGCTCCCAGGTGCCAGCCAGAACTCCCATGCAGCAATTTGGCTGCACAGCCCAGGCTCCTCACGGCCCCCTCACCTAGCACACTTAAAGGCAGTGGGTCCTCAGGACTGGTGCTGCCTGGCTGAAATGGAGGAGACTCTGGAGGTAATTTCCAAGGGTTTGGCTTGGGCACCTGAACATTTGGGTTTCAGCTTCTTGAGCCTCCTCCTCTGAAGGAAGCCCCTCCAGAGATCTGCACTTAGCTCCCAGGGGTCCCCCTCCTACACACCCACACTCCTACCATCATCACATTACCCCCTTCTCCTTTGCAGTCCCTGCACCCTGCACTTGACCCCAAAACACAGGCATTTCCCAGACAGAAAAACCTCACAAGCACTGCCAATGAGGTCTGAGAAACCTGGACCTAGAATCCTGCTCTTGATAATACAGCTGCTTAAGTCTGTTATTTTTAAAGCAGACAAAGCTAGGAAAACTTTGAGCAAGCTTGTGTGGTTTCCCTCTCAGCAAGCGAGACCTTGGCAGCCCTGCTTCTGTGTTTCACACTAGCCGCCCTGAGAACAGAACCTGCGCGTACCCATCATTTGGGGCCCGCGTTTAAGGGCAGAAGCACAGTTGACCAGCCTGGCCTGCAGCTTCAGACCGACCCACAGGAAGAAAGTGGCCCCGGCGCGGAGATCTTCCGAGAGCCAAATGGCTTGCTTTCTCCGGGCTTGAAAGTTAAAGCAAGCATTTGCAGCAAGAAACTTGTGTATTTCCTGCGGACAGGGAGACCTCCTGCCCCTCCCGGGCTGATACAACCCACTTTGCACATCCTGCTTCTCTGGAAGCTAAAAATAAATCGGTATGCACTGAAAAACACTCAGACACATCTCCCCAGCACACCCCTTCCCGATTCCCTGAGGGCAAGAGACGCAAATCTTTCAGGTCCTGAGTCCCAAATGCACGCTACTTCCTCCTCTGGGTTCAACTACCGCCTTTGGTGGCTCCCCAAACCCCCTCCCCGGGTCCCCCCTCCCACACACACACACACACACACGCCTCCTGTAGCCTCTCGGGGGCGACTCTGCAGGCCCGGGAACCAGCGAGTGCCCTCGACCCTAGCCCCCGCCCCGAAGGGTTGCTCCAAAGGTCCCCGGGCCACCAGGCGCACGAACGCCCCCTTCCGATCCAGCGCGCCCCCATCCTGCCGGCCCAGCGCGCCTCAGCGCGTCGGTGTGCAAAGTTGCTTTCTTCTTTCCTGCCACCCATCCTCGAGGTCTTTGGCTTTGTTTTCTTTTCCCTCAGAGGCACTGAGGGCAGGACCAGGGAATTGACCGCGTGAGCTGCACCGGGAATGGCTGCGGGGACCGGGTCCCCGGGACCGCGCGGCTCCTCGCGCCCACCCCTGCGTCCGCCCGGCCCCCAGCGCGCTGGTCCCCCCAGCAGCCGCTCCCGGCGCCGCCGGCCCTGGCACACCCGCCCTGGCTGCGACTCCGAGGTGCCCTAACTCCAGAGAATCGGAGAGAAGGCGCTGCGACTCACCGCCTCGGCCGCTCCCGGCGTCTGTGTCGCCGCGGGAGAGGCGGCAGCAGCGGCGGCGGCAGCGCCTTCCCTCCGCCCGCCTCCCCCTGGACAGTACCGCCGCCCGCCGCGCCCCCCTCCCCTGCCTCGCGCGTGTCTCCCTCCTCCCTCGCCGCCGCCGACCCCCCTCCCATTGCGACCCCGCGGGCAGCCTGTCTCCCGGATGGGCTGGACTGCGGGAATGCGGGGTAGGGGGCGGCGGAGGCGCGCGGTTTGCAGGTGCAGTGGACGCCCCGCCTGTTCGGTTGTCCGGGCGCTGCCGCCGGCCTTAACCCTCTGGTACACCCTTAGTCCTAGCGGTGACCCAGGGTTCTAGCCAGGCTGCGCTGGTACTTTCCAAGGGTGCCCTTTGTTTGCCTGTTCGGCTCGTAGGAGGTGAGACTCAACCTACAGCACCTTCTTCTAGGCTTTGATTAGGGGGAGTCTGGGGTCTCTGAAGCAGGGACGTTCAAGGGAACCTTGGAAGGACAGGTCCACGAGGTGAGAGGGGGCTGTTCTTGCTTAACCGATATTTTCTCTACGCGGAGCCTTCTGTGAACCGTCTGGGGATGGCTTAACAAAAATCTCGGGAGGAGAACATCCCCTCTGGAGACCGTCTCCCAAGCTTCCTTCTCAATGGCCAATGATGAGAAGGGAATGTCTTGGCAATTCACTCCCCCCATCTTCATCGATGGCTGCCAACACGTGTTCCTGTCTTGCTGTTCTGGCCACTCATGACCTCTCAAAAAGCCACTGTTAACTTCTTGTACTTGTCAACCCCAGGGACATTGCCAGAACCCACAGGAAGCCTCCATAGCAACTCACATTCATTGATTAAAAATCTTGCTGTTTAAAAATAACAGAAAGGCCCCATGTCAAAGCCCTAAAGGTATCATGGCTTGTCCATGCTCCTTACAATGATTACAAAATCTTCTAATAGGACTAATTGTAGAAATGACAGTTACCTTGAGGTCCAAACAACCACCCACTCTAATTGGAAAATCAAGTAAAAGGTTCATCTAACCAAAACCATTCTTTTAGTTTCACCCTTTAATCTCCACATCATTTACCCATTCAGGCAATGCTTGAAAAACAAAAGTCATCTGAGAGGCGAGGAACCATTACTGGATACTAAAACCTTTTGTTGAATTAGCAGATTAGCCCAGTGGCTTGCCTTCTTAGATACAAATTGGAATCACCTAGGAAGTTGGATTTTTTTTTTTTTTGGCTCTGTTTTTTATTGTTAGGCCTGTGCCCCACTCCCCACCCCCACCAAGAGATTCTGATTTAACTAGCCAGGAGCACACCCTTACTTAGGGATTTTTTTACTTTGGCGCCTGGAGACTGAGGTGCAGCCAAGGTTAGCAACCCCAGGATTAGCCAATCATCAAACAGGGCCTGAGGGAATGAGATGCAAAATAAGGAAGTTTTGATGCTGGGAAAGGTCTGAGCAGGCATTGCAAAACTCAGATGTCCCTAAGGCATTAAAAAGAAGTGACAAAGAAATAATTTAGACTGGGCATACAGGAGCAAACGAGGGAAAGCCTTGTGCCCTAAAGAGGGCAGTCTCATTTTTCCACGTGGGAAATGCAGATCTGGTGTGGTCGTCAAGTTGAATTTTTTTCATTTTGTTTATTCTGGAGAAGCCAGAAATCCACACTTAATGTGAACTCTTCTCGTTTTAAAATGTTGGCTACAAAAAAAAAAAAATGCTGGCTACAAGATTTTAAAATCTTTTAAATGCTCTATAGGCCAAGAAAGAAGAACCTGTCGGTCATAAGGGGCCCCTGGGTCATAAGTGTGTCGGCCATTCTGGGCTCCTGGCTTGCAGACTGCAGGAAGAAACCGCGTAGGTTGAAGACAGTGGTGGGAAGGCCGAAGTGCTTGGAGACAACAATGTCTCTGAGATAGTGATTTAAAAAAACCCTTTATTTTGGGGGGAACCCTCCTACACTGTTGGTAGGAATGCAAGCTGGTGCAGCCCAGTATGGAGGTTCCTCAAAAAGTTGAAAATAGAGCTACCAGCAATCACACTACTGGGTATTTATGCTAAAGAAATAATTGTGGGGATCTGAAGGGTCACATGCACCTGAATGTTTATAGGAACAATGTCCACAATAGCCAAACTATGGCAAGAACCTAGATGTCCTTCAACAGATGAATGGATAAAGAAGAGGTGATAGATAGATAGATAGATAGATAGATATAGATATCTATATATATATATAATGGAATATTATGCAGCCATCAAAAAACCGAAAATCTTGCCATTTGCAACAACGTGGATGGAACTAGAGGGTATTACGCTAAGCAAAATAAGTCAGAGAAAGACAATTATCATATGATCTCTCTGATATGAGGAATTTGAGAGGCAGGGCAGGGGGTCATGGGGGGGTAGGGAGGGAAAAAAATGAAACAAGATAGGATCGGGAAGGGGACAAACCACAAGAGACTCTTAATCTCAGGAAACAAACTGAGGGTTACTGGGGGGTGGGAGAGGAGGGATGGGGTGGCTGAGTGATGGACACTGGGGAGGGTATGTGCTATGGTAAGTGCTGTGAATTGTGTAAGACTGATGATTCACAGACCTGTATCCCTGAAGCAAATAATACATTACATGTTAATAAAAAACGTTTTTAAAAATGAAAAAAAAAACTTTATTTTTTAATCTCCCTTTAATGATCTCTGCTTTTAAAAAAAAGCTCCTTTGAGATACCACTCATATAGCATACAATTCACCCATTTAAAATATACGATTTAATGTTTTTTAGTGTACAACTCACCGGTTGTACAACTATCACCACAATCAATTTTAGAACTGACTTTGATCACCCCAAAAAGAAATGCTATACCTATTAGCACTCATTCTCTTCTTTCTCCCAGGCACCAGCCCCTGGCAACTGCTAATCTACTTTCTATCTTGGTAAATTTGCCTATTGTGACTGGTTTCTTTCATTATTATTAGCATAATGTTATTATTTAATATCGCATTATAAGCATAATGTTTTCAAGATTCATCCATGTCATCAGGACTTCACTCCTTTTTAGGAACAAATAATATCCCATGGTATGGATCTAGGATCATATTTGCTCATCCATTTATCAGTTGATGGACATTTGGGTTGTTTCCATTTGGCAGTTGTTACAAATAAGGCTGCTGTGAATATTCATGTATAGGTTTTTGTGGTTTTTTTATGTATAGGTTTTTATGTAGACGTATGTTTTTATTTCTCCAGAGTGTGTATCTAGTGCTAGAATTGCTGGGTCACATGGTAACTCTATGTTTAACATTTTAAGGAACTGCCACTCCGTTTCCCAAAATAGTACCATCTTATAGTCTCACCAGCCACGTATGAGGGTTTCAGTTTATCCCCGTCCTTGCCGATGCTTGTTATTTGCCACTTTTTAAATCATACCATCCTAGTGGGTGTGAAGTGGTATCTAATTCTAGTTTTGATTTGCCTTTTCCTAATGGCTAATCATGCGCCTTTTAAAGAGTCATGTACAATAAAATTTTAAAGGAACAGCTCAGCAAATTTTGATAAATCATGGTACTATCACTCCAAAAGTGTTATCCCTTATAGTCAAGCCCCGCCCCCCCCCTTGACCCTGACCTTTGGCCACCAACAATGCATTCTTTGCCTCTACAGTTTGTCTTTTCAAGAATGTCCATCAATATGGTCTGTAGCTTTCCCAGTCTGGCTTCCTTCAGTTAGCATAAGGCAAGTGAGAGTCATCTGTGTTGTTGAGCATGTCTGTGGTTTATTCCTTTTATTGTTTGAATATGCGACAGGTTGTTTATTCATTCACCAGTTGAAGGAAGTTTAGGTTATTTCCAGTTCGGGACAATCATGAATAGAGCCACAGTAATATTGGCCTGCAGGTTTTTGTGTGAATGCAAGTTATCATTTCACGGTAAATACAGAGGATTGGGATTGCTGGATCCTGTGATAAGTGTATATTTACCTACTCAAGAAACTGCCCATTATATGGTGCACCTGAAACTGTATAATATTACATGTCAATGACACCTCAATAAAAAATGAAAAGAAACTGCCAAACTGCTTTTGAAATTGCACTACGAACAGCAATATATGAGCATTCCAGTTGTTTTACATTCATTCTAGAACTTGACATTGCTAGGTTTATATTGCTTTGTTTTGCTTCAAGTCATTTGAAATGGTCTATAACAGTTTTAATTTGTATTTCCCTAATAACTAATGATGTTGAACATTTTTTATGTGCTTACATGTCACCTCTTTAATTCCATTTAAATATATTTTAAATTTTTTCTTATTTCTTAACTGTTTCATTTGCTTGCTTACTGTTGAGTTTTAAGTGTCCTTTATATATACTAGATACAAACCCCTTGTCAGTTATGTGATTTGCAAGTATTTTTCTCCCTATATGAGGCATGTCTTTTCATTTTCTTACCATTGTCCTTCACAAAGCAGAAGTTTTGATTTTGATGAAATCTAATTTATCAATTTCTCCTTTATGTATTATCCTCATGGTACCATATCTAACTCTACCTGATCCCATTTCACATAGGTCATCACCTAAAAGTTTTATAGTCTTACATTTTATATTTAGATCTATGATCGACTATGAGTTCAGTTTTGCATGTGGTACAAGGTATAAGCTAAAGTTCTTTTTGTTCGTGGATATCCAATTACTCTAAACAGCATTTACTGAAAAGACTATTTTCTCCATTTAATCATCTTGCACCTTTGTCAAAAATCGATTGACCCTATTTGCATGGATGTATTTCTAGACTCACTATTCTGTTACAATGATCTATGTGTCTGTCCTTTTGCCAGTACCACACTGTCTTGATCACTGTGGGTTTTTAATGAGTCTTGAAACCAAGGGGGGCAAGTCTCCCAAATTTTTTTCTTCTTTTTCAACATTATCTTGACTTTCTAGTTCTTTGTCCTTTTCACATATACTTTAGAATCATCTTGTCAATATCTATCAAATTTCTACTGATAGTTTGTGATGGCACCAAATCTATGGGCCAATTTGGGGAGGATTAGCATTGTAACAATGTTCAGTGTTATAATCCACAAACATGATGAGTATCTCCATTTTAATCATCTTTGATTTCTTTCCCATCAGTGTTTTGTAGTTTTAAATATAAAGAACCTGCACATTTTTCTCAGTCTTATAACTATGTATTTTTTTAACTAGGTGCTATTGAAAATGTAAACTTCAATTCCCAATTATTGATTGCTTGTACATAGAAGTATGATTGATTTTTGTATATCAACCTTATAACCTGTGACCTTGATAAACTAACTCACTAGTGCTAGGAAATTTTTGTGAATTCCTTGGGATTTTCTATGAAGACAGTCATGGCACTGGTGAATAGAGAGTTTTATGTCGTCTTTTTCAATCTAAATACCTTTTGTTTATTTTTATTGTCTTACTGCACTTGCTAGAACCTCCAGTTCTATGTTGAATGGAAGTGGCGGGAGAAGACATCTTTGCCTTGTTCCCGATCTTAAGGGGAAAGTATTTAGTCTGATGAGGAGGGTACTTCAAGTTGTCTCCCTTGGAGGGAATAAAGTAAAGGAGGTAAAGTAAAGTAAAACCTATGTATTTTAGATTCTGTATTCTTTAAAACACCCACCATACCCACTCCTCAGGTGATTCTGATGTCCAGATAGATTTGAAGGTGTATAGTCTAGAAGATAAATTTATTCCCTTCTGGGTCTTAAGTTCCATGAGACAAGCTCTTTTATTTAATAACAAATATTTACTCCATGTTTTCTGTATGCTAGGCACAATTTTAAGCCTCTATATACAGAAATTCAAGCTCAGTAGGTGCTCTCACCAACCTTTAAGTCTAGTGGGAGAGACACACATAAGCCTGTGTTAATATGCAATATAAATGCTCTGTGTATCCACTTTACTCACTCTTAATTTTCTAGATCCTTGAAGAAGGATGGACGTCTGTCTACTGAGTTCTTACTGAAGCCACTGTGCCTTAGATTAAAGCTATATTCCTCGTAGCGACCTAAATGCCAATGTTTTCTGTATTTTGCCCACAGAGCTTTCCTCTTGGTTATGCAGTCTCAGAATGTGTGGGCTCCCTTTGAGACAATTTGAGCCTATCATCTTAAGTAAGATTTTGAAATTTCTCCTCAGATTTCTTTTTTCCCCTCTTTAAATGTACAAGCTCTGTAAAATGAGCTTATTTCTTTAAAGGTCTCTGTCTTCATCTCCAATTGGGGATGATCATATCCTCACACCTCACATGTAGATCATGTTTTTTCCCTCCTACACGTGTATTTAATAATATAGTCTTCATTTAATTATAGCTCATGCCCACTAGCTGAGGACATGCTGACATAATCCACCAAAAATCACAACATCACTGTGGGGGCTTGAGGAGAGAAGAGCTTTTGTTCAAATGGATTATCTTCCGCTATTCACACAGTACTACTCTTGATCTCCAAAGTACACCTGTGGAAAAGCAGACTCGCAACTTTTTGATGGTGTTAGCTGACTATCAGTTATTTTCTAAATGTCCACATTAATCATGACTTTGCAAAATAAATAATTTTCATCAATTAGTATACTTAATCATAATAATTTTGCTTAATCTGAAAGGGTTTCATAGAAGACAAAGAGTGAGAAGTCCCCAAAGTTTGAAGAAAATGTTATAGGAGAAAATCGTGCAATTGAGAAAACTTTATGCATTCGCTTTTCTTATGGTTGGAAAAGACTCGTTTTGCACAATTAAGGGGAACATACTTTAACCCAGTTAACCTTTATTAGGAAGCCTCTTTTGTGCCAACCGTAAGGGGGTTACAAAGATATATAAGCTAGTTTCCCTACCATCAGGAAACTCTGTTTAATAGAGGAAAAAGATGCATAAACACATGGTGACATTGCAAGGTTAGGTATGCTATGGTCAGCAAAGGACAGGCTTCTATGGGAGTTCAGAAGAAGGATCTCTAATCCAGACTCACAGCGAGCAAATGTACCTAAGTTCTAAAATAAAACTGGGTAACATTCACTGTGGCTACATGCTGGGGACTCTTAAGCACATGGCACAGATCAGCACATTTAATCTTCACCAAATGCCCACCATCACCCCACTATCAAATGAGACCTTTTGAAAAATTAGTGTTTTGCCCAGTGCTACACAGCTCTGAAGATGGTGGGTTAGAATCCAGAATAAGGTCATGACACACATTAATGGCCCCCCAAAGACATCCATGTCCTAAGTCCCATGATCTAGGTGTTTTACCCAACACGGCAAAGGGGAACTAAAGTTTCAGATGGAATTAAGATTGCTGGCCCACTGGCCTTATGTAGAGAGATTATGCTAGATTACCCAGGTGGGCCAATGCAATCCCAAGGGTCCTTAGAAGTAGAAGAGGAAGGCGGAAGAAGAGGTGGTAGGGGCTGGGAGGTAGGGATATGAACTACAGAAAACAGAAAGAGATGCAGCATTGCTGGCTTTGGAGATGGGGAAATGGATCCCAGAGTCAAGAAATGTGGTCAGCGTCTAGAAGCTAAAAAAGGCAAGGAAACATTTTCTTCTAGAGTCTCCAAAAAGGAAAACAGTATACTAACACCTTGATTTTAACCCATCGAGACCCATTTCAGACTTTGGAACTCCAGAACTATAAGATAATAGATTTGCATTTTTTAAGCAACAAGTTCGTGGTAACTTATTACAGCAGTAATAGGAAATCAATACATAGACCCAACTCTTTCTCATTTCAAAGCACAAGGCCTTGCTTCTAGAACCCTCTTCCTGAGTTCTAAGTTGGAAGACTGTAAGCTGGGGTGCCTGGGTGGCTTAGTTGGTTGAGAGTCTGCCTTTGGCTCAGGTCATGATCCCAGGGTCCTGTGGTCCAGCCCTGCGTAGGGATCCCTGCTCAGTGGAAAGCCTGTTTCCCCTTTTCCCACTCCCTCTGATTGTGCTCTCTCTCTCTCTCTCTGTCAAATAAATAAAATATTAAAAAAAGAAGACTGTAAGCCAATATATTTGCATGTATAGCTTGAAATATTGAGTCCAGAATTCTTTACCTATAGATCCTATGAGCCATACATAGACATATTTGCAAAATATGTTTATAATTATGTTGAAGCCAAGACTGTATCATGAACATGTTTAAAGAAATGGAATAGAGAAAATTATATCTAAATATGCAGGTAGAAAAAGTTGCCTGCTGGGTGCCGGGGCAGCATATTAAATTTTAGGAGTGAAGTAAAATAAATGGAATGACTGTAAAACGTGCTGAATTGAATTCAAAAAGATAATTATTAAATTCAAAGTATGCTTAGCATTATGTTACATTTTGTCTCTAACAGGTTTGGGTATTTCTAATAATTCTTTTCAAATCAAATAGAGAATCAGTGCTCCCTTCTTACCCTGTGATTCAAACACCAGTGTCTTCACAGACCACATCTTTTATTTCCATTTTAAAAAGCGCCCCTACCCAAAACCTCATTCACCATAAGGTGACCAAGAAACACTTCATCTTCCCTTGACTGGTATTAAGAACTTTCACATCTAGAATGATTCAGAAATACTGCTATTGATTAATCCTTATGTGTTTTTAGAGGTTGAATTCCTGCTATAGCAAATTCCAAGGTAATTAAGATGGTATGATAAGACTCATCCATCTGGGAGCCCATTTGTTTCAAGAAAAAAAATTTTTTAAAGATCTTATTAATTTATTTGAGAGAGAGAGGGAGAGAGAGCATGAGTAGGGGGGAGGAGAGGGAGAAGCAGACTCCCTACAAAGCAGGGAGCCCAATGCGGGGCTCAGTCTGAGGACCCTGAGCTCATGACCTGAGCCGAAGGTAGACGCTTAACCAACTGAGCCACCCAGGCACCCTGTTTCAAGAAATTCTTTTTTTTTTTTTTAAAGATTTTATTCATTTATTTGAGATAGAGACAGTGAGAGAGAGCATGAGAGGGGAGAAGGTCAGAGGGAGAAGCAGACCCCCCCGTGGAGCCGGGAGCCCGATATGGGACTCGATCCCAGGACCCCAGGATCATGACCTGAGCCGAAGGCAGTTGCCCAACCAACTGAGCCACCCAGGTGCCCCTGTTTCAAGAAATTCTAATAAAACAATTTGGAGTTCAGTGACAATGGGAGTTGATCAATATTTTTCATATCTTTGTGATCCGACACAGCCACAGAGATCTGACACGGAGATACAAAATTGTGGATTAAAGACCCTGATATTTCCAGGATTCTCTTATCCCATCAATCTACACAGTCTCTACTGCTGGTGCTGCCATTCATACTAAAATATCTTCGTTTCTGGTTCTAGTACAATATGAAGGGCAGTAGTGGGTTCATGCCCATGAAATCCACCATCACCCAGAAGCAGCTGGCTCAAAAGAACATTGGAAGGGCATCAACTGGGAGACAACACTGAATGGTTAAGGCAAGATGCAGTTATGCTTTATGTTAACAACCAAGATAAAGCAATATTTCCTCAATAAGTATAATATAGGGTTCCAGGAAGCAAGAGGTAGACATGAGAGTAGCTTCTCTCACTATTGCACGTAACAATTACCTTCAGAATTTTTGTTTCCCCTGCAACTTTGAACTCCACTGGTTTGTGGGTTAAGAGAGAAACGTTTCCATCATGAGACAACAATGAAAGTTCCACTGAATTGGAAGCTGAAATGCAACTTGGCCATTCTGGGTTCCTTGTACTTCTGAACCAATAGGCAAAGAATAGAATTACCCTTCTGGGGCCACATGTACCCCAATGTTCATAGCAGCAATGGCCACAATCGCCAAACTGTGGAAAGAACCAAAATGCCCTTCAACAGATGAGCAGATAAGGAAGATGTGGTACATCTATACAATGGAATATTATGCCTCCATCAGAAAGGATGAATATCCAACTTTTGTATCGACATGGACGGGACTAGAAGAGATTATGCGGAGTGAAATAAGTCAAGCGGAGAGAGTCAATTATCTTATGGTCTCACGTGTGGAACATAAAGAAAATCATGGAGGGTATTGTGAGAAGGAAGGGAAGGGTGAATGGGGGGAAATCGGAGGGGGCAATGAACCATGACAGACTGTGGACTCTGAGCAACAAACTGAGGGGTTTGGGGGGGTGGGGGGTTGGGCGAGCCTGGTGGTGGGTATTGAGAAGGGCACGTATTGCATGGAGCACTGGGTGTGGTACATGAACAATCAATCTTGTAACACTAAAAAAATAAAATAAACATATTTGGGGGAGAAAAAAAGGATCACCCTTCTGGCTGGTGGGACTAATCCCCACTACCAAAGGCGACTAGATTGCTACACAATGAGAGTGAGGAGGATTATATCTGGAACCCAAGGAGTTCTCTGAGGTGCTTCTTAATACTCACATCTCCAAGAGTAAAAGATAATGAAAATTTACACACACACACACACACACACACAAATCGGGGCTACTGAGGATGCAGACCCTTTGGGAATGAAAGTTTGAGTCACCCTTTCAAGAAAATTATTCTGATCAACTGAGATTCTGGCTAAGGACAAAGAAAACATGGAACAGTAGGGGGAGAAGGAAGGCCAACAGCTTCTTGTGGCCATTTATAGACATGAGGACTCTAAAAGTTAGGCATATTTCCTTCCTCACTTGTTATGTGTATGTATATGTATATATTTGTGTGTATATGTGGGTGTGTATACATACTAATATAGGTAATAATATAATATCTAGTATGATAGTATATATGCCAGTTATAGTTAATTATTAGGGTGTAAACGTGTGTGTATTTTATAATTCCCTCTACTCCTCTCCTTTCCTTTATTATTATATATGAAGATTGGCAGTGTTGATTAACTTTATGATTCACCTTTAGGTAAAAAATACTCAATCAGCACTGTGACTGTATTTCAGAAGTAATTAATGTAGCCTAGAGATATCTACCATGATTGTCTCATAAAGATTGATTCAATAACTTCTGAAATTTTTTATTTCTTCATTTTGAAGAGAAGATGAGAAATGTTTTTAGTTGTACAAAAACTAGTTGCCCTTTGCTAGGTGAAACCATAAATAAAGCATAATCTTTGTTATTGTATGGAAGCTTGAAACATGTTGAAAGGTAGTTATGAATGCTGAATAGTTAAAGGGGTGAACTGTGTCAGTCATTAAATTTTTGTGTATTTGCTGTCGTTGGGTGGAATGTTCTAGAAATGTCAATTTTATCAAGTGAATACTGCATTTGGGACCTCTATATCTTTAATGAATTTCTGCCTACTTGTCTATTCTGTTAATTACAGGAGGAGTGTTGAAATCTCCAGCCACAGAATATAGAGAGCATATAGTCTCTCCTCCAAGCTAAAGAAAGAGAGAGGTCTGAAAGAAAAGGAGGGAGTCAAGAGCTTCCAATGCTCCAGAGACATTAAATAAGATGAACCCCATGAAGAGCTCATTTGTCCAGAGGTCTTTTAGTGAAGTGGGTAAGGCAGAAGTTGGATTGTATTCAATTAAGAACTAAACAAGGGGCCCCTGGGTGGCGCAGTTGGTTGAGCGACTGCCTTCGGCTCAGGTCATGATCCTGGAGTCCCGGGATCGAGTCCCACATCGGGCTCCCAGCTCCATGGGGAGTCCGCTTCTCACTCTGACCTGCTCTCTCACACTGTCTCTCTTTCCTAATAAATAAATAAATAAAATCTTTAAAAAAAAAAAAAGAACTAAACAAAAGGTGAGAAATTAATGGAATGGGGGTATGGACTAAACTTTGGAGGGTCTTAGCGGCAAAGTGAAGAGGATAGAGGTTGGAAAAGCAAAGGGACTAACCTTTGCCAAGAGTGTCCTGTGGGCAAAGAGGTTTGCTAGGTTCTGTGTGTACTTTGTTTTATTACATCCTTACAGCAGCCCAGTGAGGTAATATTGTCCCCATTTTATAGATGGACAGGACAGAGAGAGGCTTAGAAAGATTAAGAAACTTTCTAGAAGTCACGGGATTAGGTGGGGCGCCTGGGTAGCTCAATAGATTAAGTGTCTGCCTTCAGCTCAGGTCATGATCCAGGGGTCCTGGGATCCAGCCCCATAGCAGGCTCCCTGCTCAGCAGAAAGTCTGTTTCTCCCTTTCTCTCTCCCCTTGCCTCTTCCCTGCTCATGATCTCTCTCTCTCTAATAAATAAAAACAAAAGTCTTTAAAAGTCACACAGTTAGGAAGACAGGGCACTAGCTTGATGAATAAACAACACAGGCACTATATAGCACACATGGAATGTTTCAGGCGTTCAGCCCTTCTTCTGGTGACAGACTTGAATTGCAATAGAGAAACTGCATGTTCTCTACCTTCATCCCGTAGACTTCAGACAATCCATGAGTGGACATGTGACTTGGGCTTCAATCAACACAGCATGTATCACTCGCATTCTCTTTGCCATCATTTTTGGAAAATAACCCAAGGACTGGCATGAATGGGGTAATGACCCAAATCCTTCAAAATCTAGGCCTATAGACATAATTCTGAAATTTTCACTTGAACTATCGGGAAAGCAGGTTACTCTTTCTGGAGGGAAGATTAGAATGGAGAGGCTGTTCTGAGTTCTACAGTCATCCTTTACACACACACACACACACACACACACACACACACACACACACCGCCCAGGAAGAGAGCCTGGCAGAGAATGAAACCAACGTTGCAGAAATCAGAGCAGTGAGATGGACAGAAACCAGGCCCTGGTGACATTATCTGAGCCACTGAACCCAGCTGCACCTTGGTTAGACAACCCCAGGTCTTCAACAACCTCCAAAAATCCCCTTTCTGGTTAAGTTGGTTATCACTGATTTCCTGTCTCAACCTCAACTTCTACCGGCAAGAATCCTAATGGATATAAAGTTTCTCTCTCTGGATAGGGATGACTTGAACACGTTTGTAGGTTGAAAGGAGGCTAGTTGAGAAGAAAATTATTGGGGGGATTATAACATGAGAGAAGAATAGCAGTTTATTTAACTGAGGTAGTACACATCATCTTATATTTTATTGCTGTTATATGTCACCCCTATTATTCTCCAGAGAGAGAGCCTCTGAGACAAAGTAGGAACTCAATATCCCAAAGAGTGATTACATGCATCCCCTTTATTTATATGGCTAGCTCCTACTATGTCTTCAAGAATTAGCTCAGTAGTGTCAAACCCAAAAATGGTGTCCCCTTAATTTTTCCTCAGCCCTATCCCACCCCCAAACTAAATTAGGGGCCTCTCTTTGATATCTCATAATGTCTCCTGCATACGGGGATCAGAGTCCTTTTAACAATCACCATATGGTCACTTGATTGCTAGGACCATGAAGGGCACTCCCTGACTGGGAAGCTCCACTGAACCATGAGGGAGGCAGGGTGGAGACGGAAGCAAGATCTGAGAAGGAACTAGGTAACTTCTACCCTCTCAGACACCCTCTCTTCAACCCTATGTATACTAATGAAAGAGTCTATAAGTTACGGCTCTGATATAATGAAAAACATTAGAACAAACTGACTTTTGTGTAATGTCTACGGTGTGCTTTATTAACAGGCTTTTTGGTCTGACTAAGCAAGCTTTGAGGCTGAGGGGAAAATAAATTGCACGTAATTCACATAAAGTTAGAGGCTTAGGAAGAATCATTTTCATCTGACTGCGTGCAGTATTGTGGAAGGAGAGAAACAGGCAACAGGCACGTCTGTGTAATTAGTTTACTTTTAGGCTCCCCATTTCTTTCAGGGGAAAAAAAGCCTCCAGCATTTCTGAGTTCTTACTTTTACCTGATAAGCTGCTGAAACTCAAAAGTGACTAGAGAAGGAAGGGGTCTGCACTTTTCTTTGTCTGTGGGTTGTCCTTTCAACAAATCCCCTGACATTTCCACTAGACCGAAGAGAGAAGGCACAAAATTCAAGTAGCCACAGCAAGACTGAGATGGGATGCAGGCAAAAGCTTTTCCTGGACCATAGTAGAATTTCAGTGAGTAAATTTGAAAATTATACATTTTTTAGAAGTATTTTATCTCCGTCTAGCCAGTCCATATGAGGGCAAAGAGCAAACTGTCAACAACGTATTCAGTCAAGTTACCTTTGATTTGATTCTTTCCTTAATCAGTCTAGGTTAACATTTACTGCCATCAGCATAGAGTTTGAGAAATGGGGAGGGCGTGCAACGCACAAGAGAATGCGACACAAAGTAACATGTGAAATTGGCTTCGGGAATTATCAAAGGTGAGCCATGGTTCTAGTTGTTATGCTAAAGTATACTCCTTAGAAATTGGTCACCGAGATGGGCACACAAAGCAAAGATCAACCATGATGCCATCTCACTCTTAGCCCAGGGTCTGCAGAAAGATGAGCCAAAGGCAAGAGCCAAGGTAGGAATGCTATGTTTGAGTTGTGTGAGCCTAGCAGGAGGTGAGGGGGAAGAAAAATGGAAGTGAGACACCGAAAAATATAAAGCAGTGCTGTGTGATTTGTGACTATGCTGGCTGGTCCTTTAATGAGTCACAGAGAGATGCTGCTGGTCATTGAGCAGGTTCACTTGCTGAGGCTATGGGACTTTTCTAGAAGGGCTACAAAGAGGGACAATACATCATAAAAGTCTATAGAAGGAAGAAAGAAAACAAGTTATCTGCCCAGCTTACTCCCATCTCCCATTTCCTATCAGTTAAGGTCGACCCCCTGGAGAACTAATACCCCTTCACTGCCCCTGTATCATCCAAACTGCTGAGGCCACGGGGAAACCAGATGCCGCGCCTGCAGGATGGAACTCTGTCCAGGGCTAGAAGTGGAAGGAGTGACTCAGTGCAGATGAGCTCTGTGTGTAAGGGTGTAAGGTATATGGTTCATAAAGGCTTAGGGTTTCAAACTGGGGAGGGTCTCCTGACTTAGGGTTTCAAACTGGGGAGGGTCTCCTAATTCCCCTGGCAATTAAGGGGTGTCCCTGTTGTGATGAGCACCGGGTAACGTATGGAAGTAACGTATACTGTACACCTGAAACTAATTTAACACCCTATGTTAGCTAACTGGAATTAAAATTAACACTTAAAAAAATAAAGCCGTGTCCCTGATCAAGCTGTATCAGGGCAGTTCCAGTTGGAAAGCATGCCAATCGATAATGGAATTTGATATTAAATTAAGATCTGTGGAGGATATATGAAGATGTTTATAACTCAGTCCTTTCTCTTAAAATACCAAATATATACAGAGATCAGAGTTCTGGGCTAGAAAGTCTGTTGGAATCACCAGGGCAGGGTACCTAAGAAGAGGTAGACAGGAGAGGGGCACTGGAATTATGCATAAGGATTCACTGCACCTCCTTGGCCAAGGATTGATGTATTAGTTATGTATTGTTGCTGAACGCCAAAACTTGCAGCTTAAGACCCAATACTTCCATCATCTTACAGTTTCTGTGGCCCAGGAATTCATTTATGGAAAATCCTTCAGGATTTTCACAAGGCTGCAATCAGCCAGAGGCAAGTCTTGCCTGAAGGCTTAACAAGGCAGGATTCATTCACTTACCTGGCTGTTGGCAAGATTCAGTCCCTCGAGGGCTGTTGGCCCAAGGGCCTCAGTTCTCCTTGGCTGTTGGCTTGAGGTTGTCCTCAGTTCCTTGCCACACAGGCCTCTCCAATATGGCAGCTTGCTTATCAAAGTCAGCAAGTCTGGAGCAAGACACAAATCATGGATGCTATAACCTAATCACAGAACTGATGTGCCAAACCTTTGCTATATTCTACTGGCTAGAAGCAAGTCACTAGCTGCAGCCCACACTCAAGGGGAGAGAATTACATAAGTGCTTAAATACCAGGAGGTGGAGGACCATTGAGGGCCATCTTAGAATTCAGCCCTCCACAATCAGATTGCACTCAGGCAAGATTGGCAAGGCTCTGGAGAGACTGACACTAGAGGGTGCCTGGGTGACTCAGTTGGGATTAAGGCTCTGCTTTACGCTCAGATCCTGATCCCAGCGTCCTGGGATCCAAGGCTCCCTGCTGAGCAGGAAGTCAGCTTGTCCCTCTCCTTCTGCCACTCCCCCATGTGTGTCCCTCTCCCCCTCGGCTCATGCTCTGTCTCTCAAATAAATAAATAAAATCTTAAAAAAAAAAAAAAAGAGTGAGAGAGAGAGACTGACCCTGAAGGGGCTGACAACTGGGAAAGCCCCAAATATTTAGAAATTAAACAACACATCTGTAAGTAGACCCTGGGGGGGTGGGAATCACAAGGAAAATCGGAAAATATTTTAAACAGAATGATAATGAAAATGAACATATGAAAATTTGTGAGCTATACTGAAAGCCATAATTAAACAGAAAGTTATAACCTTAAACGTTTATGTGAGAGAATAAGAAAATGTTAAAATCCATGACATAACCTGACACCTAAAGACACAACAGAAATTAAAAAAAAAAAAAAAACAGAAAAATAAATACAGAAAATTAATAAAACCAAAAGTTGATTCCTTGAAGAGATCACAACCAACAAACCCTTAGCAAATCCTAATCAAGAGAAGACCCAAATTACCAATATCAGGACTGAAAGAAGGGACAGCACTACAAGAACCACAACATTAAAAGTATGTGAAGAGAGTAATATTGGCAATTCTAAGCCAATGAGTTCAATAACTTAGATTAAAGAGGCACATTAC
This sequence comes from Nasua narica, assembly GCA_028533885.1. NCBI lineage: Eukaryota > Metazoa > Chordata > Mammalia > Carnivora > Procyonidae > Nasua > Nasua narica. Next base: position 137,228,395 of record CM052798.1, read on the forward strand.
TTTAAAAACTCAATTTACCAAGTAATGGAATTGGCACACGGCAGAAACTTCCTTGGCCCCTGTTTTGGCACAAGATCTTAAACAGGGAAGGGAGAATTACAAGAAATGCTAAAGGAAGCTCTTCAGAATAAAAGGAAATGACACCATATGGTAACTCAGATCGACAGGAAAGAGTGAAAAGCATCAAAAATGGTAGTATGTGGATGAATATAAAAACTGTATGTTTTTCTTTCTCTTCTCTTAATTTGTCTGAAATTCATTTGACTTTTTTAAGACCAAAAATATAGCTTTATGTTGTTAGGTTTAAAATATATACAGGTATTATGTTATTTCATTTATGAGAAATGTCCAGAACAGACAAATTCATAGAGACAAAAAGTAGATGAGTAGCTATCAGGGCTGGGGGGAGTGGGAAATGGAGAGTGACCCCTAATGAGTATGGGGCTTCTTTTTGGACTGATGAAAATGCTCTGGAATTAAATCATGGTGATGGTCGCATAATTTTTTTTAATATAATAGAAAGAAAACACTGAATTGTATATTTTAAAACAGTGAATTTTTGTTTATTTAAATTCAATTAGCCAACACGTAGTACACCATTCGCTTTGGGTGTAGTGTTCAATGATTCATTAGTTGAATATAACACCCAGTGCTCATCACATCTGGTACCCTCCTTAATGCCCATCCCCCAGTTACCCCATCCCCCCACCCCTTCCCTTACCACAACCTTCAGTTTGTTTTTTGGAGTCAAGAGTCTCTCATGGTTTGGCTCCCTCTCTGATTTTTTTCCCATTCATCCTATAAAAGGGTGAATTTTATGGTATGTGAATTGTATCTCAGAAAATGTATAGAGAGATAATATACGGTAAAAATAGCAAAAAAAAAAAAAAAAGGTGGTGGGAAATGCAACCGTACTACTGAAAAATTTCTACATCTTTCTTGAAGTAATTCAATAAAAGTAAGAAGATTGTCATCAGTTAAAGATGTATGGTGTAATCCCTAGAATAACCAATAGAAAATAAATAAAAAGAGTTATAGTTTAAAAAGCCAAGTCGAAAGCTTCTGCTTCTAGTCATGGTAGAATAACAAGGACTGGCCTTAACCTTCCTTGGTGGGAAAACTGAAGAAAATATATGAAATAACTGTGTTTAGACATTGGACAGTGATCCACGAAAGGAGAGAAATAAATAACTAGGCACTGGACTTTCCCCAGCTTTTTGCCTGAAGGCAATTCTGCAGCCAACAGGTACAGGTAGGGGGAATCAAATAGAGACTGGCAACCTCACTGAAATAAAAATACAGATTTTAGAGTTTAGGGAGACCAAGGCAGCTAGAAGTTGGGGGCCAAGGATCTGGATTGGAGGGGACCATGCAAGAAGACAGAATTTTGCATACTGGTCTGCTTGAGTCTTTAACGAGTGCTGAATTAGGCATATGTAGAGTGAAATTCCACAGAGTGAGGCCAAACATGATCAGAATTGTAAATATAAACTTCCCCAGAGCTCACACATGGTAGAAAGACAAAAGTTCTGACCAGCCAGGGTGGAGGGTCCTCAGTGATCTCTCAGGGAATTACCAAACACCACAAAATATGATCTCAACTATGGCAACCTCCTTAATGGATAAACCCTAAACAAACAGCAATATTTTTATAGCAAGAGCCTGGAAACTTCTTAGTATCCATCAACATGGGATTGATCACATTACTCATGCTAGGTCATATGGTAGAATACAAAGCAGTCACCTAAAAGAATAAGGCATGATGGGAAACAGTATGACAGTTCTTCAAAAATTAAACATAGAATTGCCATATGATCCAGCAATTCCATTTCTGGGTATACACCCAGAAAAACTGAAGCAGGGACTCAAATTGATACTTGTCCACTCTTGTTCATGGCGGCATTATTCCAAGTAGCCAAAAAGTGGAAGCAACCGAAGGGTTCGTGGTCAAATGAATGGATACACAAAATGGGGTCTATACATACAATGGAATATTATTTAGCCCAAAAAAGGAAGGAAATTTGGACACACCCTGCAACACTGACAAACCCTGAAGACATGATTCTAAGTCAAAGAAGCCAGCTACTAAAGGACAAATACTCCATGATTCTACCTGGATGAAGTATCTAGAGTTGTTAAATTCTTAAAGACAAAAACTAGAACAGTGATTGCCGGGGGGAGGAGAGAATGGAGAGTGGGTGCTTAATGGATGTGGGATTTCAGTTTGGGAAAATGAAAAAGTCTGGGCATAGATGAAGGTGCCGGTTGTACATCAAGGTGACTGTACTTAATGCCATTGAAATGTATACTTAGGAATCATTAAAGTGGTGAATTTTAGGTTATGTATATTTTGCCACAATAAAAAAATATGACTCTGAAATGAAATAATTTAATAACGCAACTCTAAGTTCAGGGACAGAGAAGAAGAAGAAGAGGAAGAGGAAGATGAGAAAGAAGAAGGCGGACCACCATCATCTCCTGCCCAGATTGTGGCACAGGTACGTACTGGGCTCCCACCTTCATCCCTGTCCCCTCTCCTATAGTAGTCTATGCTCTTCTTCCAAACAGCCAGAGGAATCTTTTAAAGATTAGAAAGTTAGATCTTGTCAGTCATCTGCTCAAAACTTTCAATGCCTTCCTATCTCACTCAGTGTAAGATCTTAAATCCTTTGGATTGCCTAAAGGTCGCTCCTAATCTGTCCCCAGACTCTAGCTCCCTCCTCTCACTTCCTAAGTCTCCCTCTGCCCTGACTCACTCACTATTATTCACTACTGGCCTCAATTGCTGTTTCTGGAAGAAGAACAGAATAAAACAGTATGCACTTGTCTCAGGACCTTTGCACTACTCTTCCTTCTGCTTAATGGCTCTTTACCCAGATATCTCCCCAGATACACATATATCTTCTCTCACTTCCTTCAAGCCTCTGCTCATAGGTCACCTTATCAGAGAGGTCTTCTAAAATAACATGTCCCCATTCCCATCACTTCTATGACCCTCAGTCCACTTTATCTTTTTATAGCACTTGTGGCCGTCCGACATATTGTATATTTCTGTGTCTATTTATCAAGTATCAATGACCCTCATTTTTCTTTATTTTTCTTCACAGCTCTTATGACCATCCGATAGATTATAAATTCATGTATCTGTCTCGTGTGTGAGCTCCATGGGAGCCACATTTTTTGGTTCACTGCTATATCCCCATGTTTAGAGAACATGTTAATACTAGTACATATTAGAGTCGTAATAAACATTTTTTAATAAACAAAATTGTTTATAAGCTTCCCCCAGTGAGTCTCCCACAGCCACCCTGGTGTGCAACTGCAGGTGTAGCAAATAGGAAGTAAATTCTCAAATATCCTAATGTGGATTTGGCACAGCATTTCTCTCAACTACCACTGCTTTCATGGTCATCTAGGGAACAGGCATCACCAAGACTCTCCTTTTTTTTTTTTTTTTTTAAAGATTATTTATTTATTTGAGAGAGAGAGAGAGAATGAGAGGGGAGAAGGTCAGAGGGAGAAGCAGGCCTCCCACAGAGCCAGGAGCCCGATATGGGACTCGATCCCGGGACTCCAGGATCACGACCTGAGCCGAAGGCAGTCGCCCAACTAACTGAGCCACCCAGGCGCCCAAGACTCTCCTTTTAAAGCTATGCCTGGGGTGGGGAGCAGAACTTCTGCTCATTGTGTTCCCTGTCAGCTCTTGGAGGCAACCCCACCCTACCCCTCTCTTCCCAGCTCGGTGGAAACAAGATCACATCACTGCAACCTTTGTGAAGGGAGATGTGCTAACTCCTCACGGGAGCCCCAGAGTCTGAGGCATTCAGAACTTGCTGAGTGCTACCTTCTGTGCTTGTGAAGTTTATCTTTTGGACTTTAATTTTCCAATTTGATAGTCTCAGAACTTAAGTCACATATCATAAGTAACACAACAAAGAATAGAATCATGCTGAATAGGGGTGTGTGGGTGGCTCAGTGGGTTGGGCTTCTGACTCTTGGTTGTAGCTCAGATCATGATCTCAGGGTTGTGAGATTGAGCCCTGCGTTGGGCTCCTTGCTCAGCAGGGAGTCTGCTTGGGATTCTCTCCTTCTCGCTCTCCCTCTGCCCCTCCCCAGCTTGTAATCTCTCTCTCTCTCAAATAAGTAAATAAATCTTTGTTTAAAAATATCATGCTGGGGGCGCCTGGGTGGCTCAGTTGGTTGAGCAACTGCCTTCAGCTCAGGTCATGATCCCTGAGTTCCGGGATCGAGTCCCGCATTGGGCTCCCAGCTCCACGGGAAGTCTGCTTCTTCCTCTAACCTTCTCTCCTCTCATGCTCTCTCTCAGTTTTCTGTCTCTCAAATAAAGAAATAAAATCTTTTAAAAAAAATATCATGCTGAACAGCAGTTAAAGGGACAACCAGATAAACAATACTTTCTATGTATTAGAACCTCATCACTTACAAAAGGTCTCCACATATCTTATCCCACCTTGAGCCTCTCCTGTGATGGAGACAGTGCTGGCATCAAGGACCCTATTTCATAGATAAGGAAGCTGGAGGTCATAAAATTTGGATGTCTTGTCAAGTAAAAAATGAGTCAAAGACTTTGACAGCTCACCAAAGAACATATACAGATGGCAAATAGCATTTGAAAAGATGCCCCATGTCATAGGTCATCAGGGAAATGTAAATTAAAATAGCAATGAGATACTACTACACATCTATCAGAATGGCCAACATCCAGAACAATGACATCGAATGGCTGGCGAGGATGTGCAGAAAGAGGAACTCTCATTCATGGCAACACTGCACAACCACTTTGGAAAACAGTGGTTTCGTAGAAAACTAAACATACTCCTATCATACGATCAAGAAATCATGTTCCTTGGTATTTACCCAAAGGATCTGAAAACACGTCCATACCAAAACCAGCACACAGATGTTTATAGCAGTTTTCTTCATAATTGTATGACTTAGAAGTGACCAAGATGTCCTTCAGTAGATGAATGGAAATAAACAGTGGTACCTCCAGACCATGGAATACTATGCAGCAGTGAAAAGAAATGAGCTGTCAAACCATGAAAAGATATGGAGAACCTTAAATACACACTATCAAGTGAGAGAGGCCAATCTGAAAAGGCTACATATCATATAGTCCGACTATAAGACATTCTGGAAAAGGTAAAACTATGGAAGCAGTAACAATATTACTGTTGTCAGGGGTTAGCAGGGAGGGACGGATCAATAAGTGGAGCACAGAGGATTTTTAGGGCAGTAAAAATACTCTGTATGATACTATAATGATACTTGTCATTACACATTTATCCAAACCCATAGAATTTACAACACCAAGAGAGAACTTTAACATAAACTACGGATTTGGGGTGATTATGATGTGTCCATGAAGGTCTATTAACTGTAGCAAATGTACCACTCTGGTGGGTGATGTTGATAATGTGGGAGACCATGCAAGTGGTGGAAGAAGGAATATTCGGGAAGTCTCTGTACCTCCCTGTTTATTTTACTGTGAACCTAAACCTGCTCTTAAAAAATAGTCTTTTTAAGGAAAATTAGTTAAAAAAAAAAGTTGGTTGCCTTTTCCAAAATGATACTGCCAGTGAATGGTAATATTTTTTTTTGTTTTTTTTTATTATTGGTACATATGCAAATAGTTTTTTTATTAACATATAATGTATTATTTGCCTCACGGTACTGAATGGTAGTATTGTGCCTTAGACCCTTCCGTTTCCAAATCCCAATCTATTTCCACTGCACCATTTAATCAGATTGAGAAGAATTAACTGGAATCTATGTCTCACACACCATTTACTACCATATCACTACCATTATGACCACTGTACCTATTATCTGTGGAATGCTTACTCTGTGCTAGCTGATGGTAAGTGTTTTACACACATTATTCAATGTAAGTCTCACAATAATTCAATAAGGAGACATCATTATTACTTTAATTCTCAAAGAGGAATTTGAGGCCAAGACGTGGAGGAACTCTTGCCCAGGGAACAAAGCCATGTAAAAGTGGGTTTTAAGCTAAATTCTGGTTAATTCCAAAAGCAAGGTTTTAACTACAATCTCATATTTTCTTTACTAAAAAATCAGTGTTATAAAGATGAAACATTCATATCACTAAGGTTCATGTCCTCGTCTTCTTTTCTATACTGTAAAAACGTCCCTCCCTCAAATTTCTCCATATCTGAAGTCTTCACTATCTCCCCTTCTCCAGTTCTTTCACCATACTAAATTCTAAGTAATCTTCCTAAAAGACAATTGGGCAGAAACAATCTCTTATTTGAAAATCTCCACTGATTCCAGGGAGCCTGGATTTCGGCTCAGGTCTTGCTCTTAGGGTCCATGTCATTTCATTAGATGACTTTCACAAATGAGTCCTAACATGCTTTTTTCCAAGTTCATTCTTGCAGTTTCACTCTGCTCAATGTAGGTTCTATTCTCAGAAGTCCCCAGACTTCTCTGTGCCTTTTTACACAATGCTCTTTCTGCATGAGATACTTTTACTGTCTTCTTCTGGAAGACTTGTACTCACCTGAACTGGTAGGTAGAGGTTAGGTTGTGCTGTAGAAACAAACAACAAACTCTCGGTGACATAAAACTCAAGGTTTATTTCTCACTCATCATGAGTCAGCTGGGGGTTCTGTTGAGTCTTCCTTACTCAGGAACCAAGGCTTATCGAGCAGCCCCTATTTGGAGTGTTGTCAGGCCCTAGGGCAGGAAAAAAGAGAGAGACACAGAGAGAGAGAGAGCATCCCAAATTATGCATTGTTTTTAAAAGCTTCCATTCAGAAATAGCATACATCAATTCCAATCACTTTCATTGATCAAAGTAAGTCACAAGCATGGGTTCAGGCAAGGAGTCAGCAAATAGTTGGATTTAATTAGGCTTGGAGTATTCCAGAAGAGTGTAATGGAGAAAGAGTTAAGGAAGGAGTATTTAAAATGATGGGCCTTGGTGTCTGAACTGGATAAGGAGAGAAGTGAAGTCATAATGTGTGGTGGGGTCAATGAGTTAGAGACCTCTATAAGACTGAAGGTGAATGGTCTTTGGAGGAATTTCATGTTTATTGGGAAAGACATATATAAACAGGCTGGGGGAGGAGCCACACAATTCAACCCACAATAACTATTAATATTCTTGTTTAAATATATATGTATTTTAAATTTTTTATTTTTCCCAACTCAGTTGTAAGCCCCATGAGAGCAGAGACCTTGTCTGTCTTTCCAACCATTATATCCACAATGACTAGAACAAAGCCCAGCACACAGTAGCTGGTCATCAAAAAGCTGATAATGAATGAACGAATGAGTGAATGGATGGATGAGTAGTAGGCTTCTTCTACTTCCACAAGACTCCCGAGAAAAGCTGGTAATGACCAAGTCACCCTGGCACAATAGATCAACTCCAAAGGTTATACCATCACTTTCTTCCCTCCCTGTATGCCTGCACTTTTCTTCCATGGAGAAGGGCAGTTTATTTCTCCTTCTTGTGAATCTAAGCATCCCCTGGGACTGCTCTGACCAATAGAATGCAGTAGAAATATTCTGGGATCTCTTGGCCCAAGCTTTAAGAAAACTACAAGCTTCTATTTCCTTCCCCTTAGGACTCAGCAACCAGGATGTAAAAACAAGCCACATGGAAGAGAATTCAAATCCTTTCTACGGCAGCTCAGAACCAGACCCTCTGCCCGTCAGCACCAACTGCCAGGCATTTGAATGAACCATCTTGGACATTCCAGCCCAGTCTAGCCTCTACAGCCCCACGTAACATCAGATGAAACCAAACAACCTCACCGCTAAGATAATCGACCAACGAAACTGTGAAAAATAATCCAATAGTGGTTGTCTTAAGCCACTAAGTTTGGGGGTGATTGGTTACCCAGTGATAGATAACTAAAACAGAAATCAGCACCTACACATGTGATGCTGCGGTAAGAAAAACATAAAACATGGAGGATTGATTTGGAGAGCAAATGGTGGCAGGAAACATGGAGATTCTCAAGAAGGCTATTGATGAAGCCTGGCAGAGCAGTGAGGAGATCCCTATTGGATACTGGAGCAAAGGGAATACAATTTATATACCAGGAGAAATTTTACTGAAACCGTCGCCTGTGTTAACAGCACAAATGGAAAGGGTGCCTCATGAACCTATAGATCTGGCTAAGAAGATTGCCAGACCAAATGCTCAAAGTGCCAGTTGGCTTCTCTTAGCTTCCTAGGCTATGACAAAATACAATAAGAAAGGGATGTACTAAATAAAGAACCATTTGAGTAGAATTTGGAGGAAATATGAAGGGTACAAGGAAATCTTCAAGGTAGCAAATGTTCTCAAAGTAAGGAATGGCCTTGAGGCAAAGATCAAATCTAGGGTGTTATCAATAAAACATAGCTTCAGTGTGAAATTCAGATCAAAGGTGCAAGATCTTTTGCAAAGAGAAAGTTTTAAGTGGGTGTCTGAGACCCTTAGGCCAGACAAAAATACTTCTAAATATCTTAAGGGCATGATTTGTAGATCTGCAGCAATAGAACTGCTTAGAATATTAAGGCTGTTACAGCAACTTTGATGTAAGGGTATACCTAGTAAACTAGCAAAGATAAATAATAATGTTAACAATCCAGTGGAAATGCGACTCTGGGGAAACATATTGGTGACAATGCTAAAGAATTGTTTCAAGCTCTCTAGAAAACAGTCTGGCAATAGGTAACAAAATGTTCCTGTCTTATTTCTAAATAGTTTACCTTTAGGAATATTGACCTAAGGAAATGGCCCCAAAAAGATAATTTTTAAAAAGCCATTGGTCTAAACAAGCCTTCATGGTCACTTTATTTATAATAGAAAGAAACTGGAAACAATCCAAATGTCCAAAAATAGAGACTTGGATGTGCAAACTGTGGTATATTTACATGACAGACTGCTCTATAATCATTAAAAAGACAAGTTTATGGATTGTGTTGACTCGAGGTTATGTGGGCTTGAAATATCATTAGTAAAAGAGCAAAGTATGAAGTGGTGAATGCATGCTATTTCAATTCCATAAAAATAAGTACCATCTATATATTTTTAATAAAGTAAAGAAAATGTGTATGCAACAACTTAATGTCTAGTATGCTTTAAAATTGAAGTGCTTGATATTCCAGTTTGAAAGGATGAAATGGATACTGTGAAGAATTACCCAAAAAAAGTTCAGGAAACTAGACAGACACATTTATGTGCAGGGCATGTTTATTGAGAAGTGTTGACAGGGACTTACCATGTTCTCAGCCCTGAGTTAGGCATAGCAAGTAGAACAAAGGAAGAGTAGCATATGATCCCCAGGTTCAATAAAATTCAAAAACCAAAAAGGACGCAATATATTACAGTGTAGATGAATTTTTTTGGTTCGATTCTGTGAAAAAAGACCAAAGGATTTTTTTGAAACTCTGTTTTACAAAAACTTACTAGAATTCTGTGAGACATTTTGCAAATGGAATTGGACTTTAGACACTTTTGTTAAATTGTACATTTTTAAACTATTGTCCTGTTTTTAAAATGCTCTTTTAAAATACCTTTGCACACTATGGAGAACAAAAAAGAGAGTAAAATAAAAGCATGTCACCTAAAATCGATCCCATTGCTGAGAAATCATTGTTTACACTTTGTAAATATCATTTTAGCCAGGTTCACTTAGGGTTCAACCAGGAAAGCAGAACCAGTAGGAGATATATTTTTATAGACTTATTGAAATGAATTGGTTTACATAATTGTGGGGGCCAACTAGACAAGTCCAAAACCCATAGGACAGATGACCAGAAAGGACAGAATGGAAACCCAGGGCACAGGCCGAAGCTGGGCACAGACAGAACTACTTCCTCAGGGAAACCTCAGTTCTGCTCTTAGAGGCCTTTCAAATGAATCAGACCCACCCATATTATCTAGGAAAATCTCCCTTACTTCAAGCCAACTGATCATGGGTTTTATAATATCTTAAAACACTTGCACATCAACACTTAGATTAGGATTGGATTGAATAACTGGAGAGTTGGCCTCGTCCTGTTGACATGTCAGAAAGGCGATCACAGTCCACCCCTGGTCCCCCTTGTCAATGGAGCACCCATACACATTTCCTTAAATCACACTCAACCTCCAAATAAAGGCAAAAGCAAAGTCATACTTCTGCTTAACATGATATAACTATCCTGTGTACAATTGAAATCTCACTAACTCTTTCCTCAGAAGGAGATGCGAAGTTCTTAGGTGTTGTTTACTCTTCTCCTTTGTTATCCTGTAACTTAAATACTGTCATATAAAATTAACAATTACTGGGCCACCTGGGTGACTCAGTCAGTTGAGCATCTGCCTGTGGCTTGGGTCATGATCTTGGGGTCCTGGGATCGAGCCCCGCATCGGGCTCTCTGCTCAGCAGGGAGCTTACTTTTCTCTCTCTTCCTGCCCTCCCCCTGCTTGTGCTCTCTTGCCCTCTCTCTGACAAATAAATATATAAAATCTTAAAATTAACAATTACAAATACATACTATGTTAGATGTTAAGGGAGTAAGAGTGAGAAGGAAGCAACTGTTTCCTTAATACATATTTATATAAAAATAAGGAATAAATACTCATAACGATTATACCTCATTTCTGCAACTGCACACCTGGTTGTAGTATCTATAACTACATTCTTCTGCTTCCCATTCCACATCCTCTTTGCCTGCAGCAAGCACCTCGGGGGGCCATGCTTCTATATTCTCGTGGGGTGACCCAAGACTTCATTCCTAAAGGGCCTGGAGCATGAGCATTTTAGCCTGAATTGGGTTGTTGTATTTCCTTTGACTTTAATCACAGAGTAATACTAAGAGGCATTCTTGAGGGATCACCTGTGTTCCAGGCATAATCCCCCTTACCTCCACTGTGTAATGGTGCTCAGTTTCTCCTAGGCAATCAGTATCAGTTACCCCAGCCAGTATAGTAACTTTCTTTGTCTGCGGATATAGAGGCATGAATATCCCAAAGTGACTAGGTGACAGTCTCAACTTCCAGGTCAATGGAATCATTGTTATATCTGTTTGTGTAAGTATTTCTCCCTTTGGAACTTAGATCTCTAGACCAGCAGAACCTAAGGACCCAGAGATAGGAAGCAAAAATTATACTGATGTATCACCAGCCATTCCATTCCTACACTTTAATCAAAGGCTTATGAATCCTGACTATGGGAGAAATAATCACATATATTGGACACTGATATAGAGCATAGTATATATAGCAACCTGATTTAGGTCACCTTGGAGAGTATTCTGAAGTCTTTCCCTAATATCAAGATGGAACGTTCTGGAGCTTCAGAGACTTTTCTCTCCAGAGAAACTGAGAAATGTTTCCATGTAAACACTTGCCCTCCTCTCCTAATGACCTCCCCTTCACTTTCTTCAAGCAGCTACTATCACCTCTACTGGGCGAGGCAGCCTGGAAGCCATTCTTTCCGAAGAGTCTGTCTAAATACTTATTGTACATTTTCAGTTGAAGTTTCCATGCTCACAATCTTGGCTTTTGATGCATAGCATTTTCTTTTTTGTGGTACAAAAAATGTGGTACAAGAGCATAGCCTTTCCTCTGCCCCTTTAAGCAATGTTTTGATTCTAATGGGTCAGCTGAGTGCAGGCAGAATTAACCGGTTTTGCATCATGAGAAACTACAATACAACATCTTAACTAAGTGGTATTTGGTAAAGAGAAAGAAAAGGAGAAACAAGTGTGTGGCCCCACTGTGGGAGGGGGTGCAAAGGGGCCAAAATTCTAAGGGTCAGAGGTCCTATTTCTTAGTATCTATGTCACACTGATCACCTCTTGAAATATCTATTCTTCTGTTTCCAAATCCTTATAATCAGCTTTTGTCAGTAGAAATTGTATTATGAATTCACACCTTTAATTCCTTAGTTCTTCAACTAGATGAGCTCTTAGGACCTAAAAGATCAACCTTAATAAAGTCTGAAGAGGTGAGATGGAGGATAAAGAAGAAGTAAGAGACCATGGGGCAGCTCCCCAAAGAACAGGGATGCAGAAAGCCTTAGCACCACTAAAGGCCTGAGAGAACACCGTATCCAATACTCTAAATAAAGTTAGTGTGGAGGATTCTTTGTTGGGCCTCAATTGGCCCCATAGAATTAACAAGGCATCATGTCGTTGGGCGGGGGGCAGGGTTCCTGTGACTGGACTGGTTTGTATCAGAATTACTTGGGGCAGAGCTTTTAAACTTTGTGTGTGCATATGTGCGCATGCGCGCGCGCACACACACACACACACACACACACACACACACACACACCAGTGATTCTAGAATGAGTCCTGGTATAGAAGGAGGACAGGACGGGTTTGAAAACCTCCCTAGGTTATTCTGCTATATGACTTGATCCACGACCCAGTCATTTCCCTGACTTAACATGAAAAGTCACAGGAAACACTTGTTTCTTCCTTACCCTCAAATGCTGCTTCCCTTGATGTGCCACTTAACCCCAATAAGCACAATTCAAACTGGTTTAAGACTAGGGAATGTAGCGGCTCACTTTTGTGTGGTTTCAGGTACAGCTTGATCCAGGATTCAAATGGTATTACCAGGACAGGATTTCCCCATTTCCTTAGCCTTAGTTCCAACATCTGACCCCATGTGGTCATGGATGACTGCAGCAGTACTCTCCTTCATGTCCAGCAAGAAGAGAGTTCAGAGTCTCCCAGGATTCCTGGTGATTGTATCTTTGTACATCTTTGGCTCATTCCTGAATAGATCGCTGTAGCCAAGAGAATATGATATTCTGCTTAGCCGATCAGGGCCTATCTCTAGACCTGGGGTTTAAAGTCAATCACATCCAAACCACAAAGCTGGGGATGGAGGTGGGGCATCAAACCAATGGTGGCCGCTGCTCTCCTAATCTGCAGTTAACCAGAGCAAGCATCTCAGGAATCACTCCAGATGTTGCTGGATCGACCCCACCTGGGGGTTTTGTATAATGTGCCATTCCTTTGACACATCTGTCCAAGGCTGACAGAGACATATGTTAAGGAGACTTGTTCCCTGACCTCAAGCAGCTTACCACAATCCAGTCAGTGAACATATGTTTTTATTTTGGAAAAAAAAAGAAAAACACCTGGTCTATGTAACTGGATATCTCCTTTCTTGAACTTCAACTCTTACTGACCCAGCAAAGTTCTGAAAGTAAGAGATTATTAAAAATGGTTCATTCTCTTCAAGTAGGCATTTAAAACCTCACTCATTTCAAATGTTCCTTCTGAGACTGCCAGCTGTTAAAATCATATAATCTGTCTCCGCAGAGCCATCTAACACACTCACTTTCATTTCAAGACGTCTAGTGACAAGAGCAATGAGCAACAGATTAGGAGACAGATGACCTGGATTCTACCTACTTCTCAGTCGTCACTAGCGATGGGATGCTGGGTAAGAGGCTTTGTTCCTTAAATAAGAAAGGACTTTCCCCCCATTGCACTACTGGGTATTTACCCCAAAGAAGCAGATGCAGTTCAAAGAAGGACCACATGTACCCCAATGTTCATAGCAGCAATGGCCACAATCACCAAACTGTGGAAAGAACCAAGATGCCCTTCAGCAGATGAATGGATAAAGAAGATATGGTCCATATATACAATGGAATATTATGCCTACATCAGAAAGAAAGGGCTTTTTAAACTTTGCTATGGGGGCACCTGGGTGACTCCATCAGCTGAGCATCTGCCTTCCACTCAGGTCATGATCTCAGGGTCCTGGGATCGAGCCCCACATTGGGCTCCCTGCTCAGTGAGGCCTGCTTCTCCCTCTCCCTCTGCCTACCTCTCTGCCTACTTGTGGTCTCTCTCTCTCTCTCTGTCAAATAAATACGTAAAATCTTTAAAAAAAATAAACTTTCCTATGACATGGAAATCAAGGGAATATTGTTCCTCTTAAGTAACTAACCTTTCGAAGTTTACAAAAAGGAGCTTCCACTTTCAGGAAAATAAAGATGCTCACCCACAGATATCTATTGAGCACCCACTAAGTGCCAGGCACAGAACTAGGCTCTAAGAATAAAATATACAAAAGGCCCAGCTCTTTGGAGTACCTGGGTGGTGCAGTCGGTTAATTGTCTGCCCTCAGCTCAGGTCATGATCCCAGGGTCCTGGGATCAAGTCCCGCATTGGGCTCCTTGCTCACTGGGGAGCCTGCCTTTCCCTTTTCCTCTGCCTGCCGCTCCCCCTGCTTGTGCTCACTCTCTCTCTGTCAAAGAAATAAAATCTTTTTTTAAAAATTATAATAACGAAAGGCCCAGCTCTTATCCCATTAGTCAGGGAGACAAACAGGTAAATAAACAAGTACAGTGCCATGTGCTTTATGCTGTAACTGGGATATGCATGGGCTGCTATCGGAATTGAAAGGCGGGGCATGGGTGTTGATGGTTGAGGATTGAGTTTTGCACAGTAGCAAGGCAGCAAGGAGAGAGCGTTAGGGTCAGAGAAGGGTTTGGGCAGAGGGAAAAACACGTGCCCAGGCAGGAAGCATAGTGTGTCTGGTCCATACTCTGTTTGCCCCTCCAGAGCCACTGTCCATCCTGTCCGCTCTGCTCTGTACCCTGGAGCTAGCCTCTGAGGAATGCATCTCCGGAGCCCCCTTGCCTTCTGGCTTCTAACTGGTTTCAGTCAATGAGATACACCAGGTGGAGAATGGAGGGAAGTGAGAGACAAAGTTCAGATGGTGTCCCCCCGGCTCCCTCTCTGAGGGGCAGGGAGGCCACATCTCCAGCTCCCCAGGCTGACCCACCTCACTCTAGATCCTGAGGACAGCTTCTTCACTTGCCTCTTTAGGTCTAGAGGTGGTAATGACCTTCCATTCTTGTTTCCCTGAACCCTGTCCGCACCTTTGTAAATAGTTTAGTAAACTCTTCAGTTACCTCTTTTGTGTGTATCACCTGTCTCCTGCCAGGACCCTGACTGATACACGCGTGGATTAGGTAGAAACTGCAGAGCTGGAACACAGAGTGTATGTCTGCATGGGGCAAGAGTGATGAGGACACAAAGTTCGCAGGAATCAGGTCCTTGGGGGCCTTGGATTCTCTTGGAGGAGTGAGTAAGGATTTTACCATGAAGGTAATAGGAATCCAGTTTTTTAATCATTAGATTACATTTAAAAAGTCATTTGTAATCATGGTGGGTAATGTATGCACTATGTACAGTTCGGAAGCAGCTCCTTGCCTGCTACCAGGCCTTAGGAGAAACAGAGCATGGAACATCAGTGACCACGCAGCTGCCGGGGATGCGATCGGTTCTGTCGAAGGTGAGCAATCCTTCGTATGACAGAAGCGGTATATCCAGGATCAGACACAAGCAGGGCCAGAGGGTACAAGTAAGCAATAAATGCAGAAGCCCCGAATCCCTCTACTTTAACTCATATTTATAGCTGCATCAGGGCAGAGGGAGTCTTATTATCAGCTGACAGAGGAGGAAAATACGTTGATCCTGGTTCATGGATGGGTTGCCTTGTGTTGTGGACTGCATTGTGCCCCACCAAAATTCACATGTGGAAGTTCTAACCTCCAATTTGATGGTATTTTAAAATGAGACCTTTGGGAGGTAATTAGATTTAGATGAGATCATGAGTCAGGACCCCCAGGATGGGATTAGTGCCCTTAGAAGAAGAGACATCAGAGAGCTTCCTTCTTTTCTCTCTCTCTCTCTACCTAGTGAGGACACAGCAAGAAGGTGGCTGTTTCCAATCCAGAAAGAGAGCCTTCACCAGAACCTAATCATGCTGGCACCCTGGCTGAGACTTCCAGCCTCCAAAACTATAAATTCTGTTGTTCAACAACCCACTTTGTGGTGTTTTGTTATGACAGACCTAGCAGACTCATAGCTTGGTGTGAGCCTGTTGTTAATTCACATCAGTTAGTAATGACTCTGAAAGGTAGGGAAGTCCTCCATCGTCAGCATTCCAAACGTTGTATGTAGTCACCCACTGTGTGTGGAAAAAAGAAGTGAATGACATAAGATTATATACAGACTCATGGGGAATGGCAATAGCTTGACTGGTTGGTCAGGGAACTGGAAAAAGAAGATTGGAATACCACAGTCAAAAAGATCTGAGAAAGAGACGTTTAGACTTATGATAGTTGGCAAAAAATATCAATGTGTCAAATGCTAACGCCTGGTAGAGATCATCCACAATGGCAGAGGTAGTAAACCCCAAGAAGACAGGATGACTGACCAGTTGGCATTGGGCAGACTCTAATATCACCCGTCCTACCGCTGGCATCATGGGCTCACGGATGATAGACATGGTGGTTGGGATGAAGGTTATGCCCAACAGCATGGACCTCCATTCATCCAAGCAGATCTAGCTACTGCCACTGCTAAATGTCTAACATGCCCGCAACAGAGCTAAGCCCCCCAGCATGATACCATCTCTTGCAGAGATCAACTGTTTTCACCCTTCAAGAGGCAGCAATTTATCTTGTCTGAGATCAATACATATTTTGAACATAAGTTTGCCTTTCCTTCCTGCAGGGCCTTGGCCCGAAACCACCAACCAAAGATTTGCAGAGTGTTCGATTCACCTACGTGAAGTGTCATATAACATTGTCTTAGAATGAGAGACTCACTCTCCAGGAAAGAAGTGGAGTGGTGGGAACATGACCACGGCATCCATTGGTCCTATTACATTGCACACCACTAGAAGCCATCATCCTGACAGCAACACAACAGTCTCTTAAAGACATAATGGAGGTGCTAATTCAGGGATGATAAACTGAAGGGATTGGGTGCCATTGCAAATGAAATGCCCGCTGTGTAGATTACATGACAAAGGGATGATGTAGGAATAACCCCACTTACCCTCACTCCTCAGAACACAAGACCAACCAGAATCCTGTGAAAGCTGCTCCAAAGTGGGGCAAAGTTACTATAAGTAGCAAGTCAGTACGAATGGCCCAAGGGCGGGCTGCAATGGATTCTGTGGTACTCCACCCAGATCTCCCCTTGGGAGATGCACATATTCCCCCCAGTTGCTAATATCAGCTGCTGACAACTTACAGCTATGCTCCTCACTGAACATTGTCCTCAGCCACAGGGCTACACCTTACCCTGAGCTATGACCCTTTGCAGAGGGTAGCCCCAGGTATGGCCGGTTGATTCATGGGTTTTGAGGATTATGAAGACCAGATCACTTCGGGATGAGCTGAAGCCTCAGTTGCAACCATGGTCCTGGTTAGTTTCTCACTCTGACCAACCCTGCCTTCTTTGTGTCCTTATAAGTGTATGTCCCAAGAGCACGACCCTTGCCTTCTGCATCTCTCTGTCTCAGAATCTGTTTCCAAGGGAACCCAATATAAGATCTAAAATTTCCATTCATTCTAACAAAGTAAACATAATGGAAAAGAAAATAAGGAATTACTTTAATTTTAGGTTACTACTAGGTGCAATTAGACTTCTGTTTTGAAATTAGGAAACTTTGTTTTTTTAAAGAGAAATATTGTGCATAGTAACTGGCATTCTCACAGTCACCCATGGTTTTTTTGGCATATTAGGCACCAAAGAATGTTGTTCAAGCCACTCCATCTATGGTATTTTGTAATGGTGGTCTGGGCAAACTAATATAGGTAGGCCAGAAACTAGTGTGAAGTGCTATCAGGAATAACCCATCATGGAAAAGAAGTCTGGCTTCAAGCCATCAGAGAGAAAAGAAGGTTGAGAATTTTGTAATCCACATGGGTTTTATTGTATTAAATTCGAAGTCTACTGTTTATCACTACTAGAAAGTTATTTTGTGACTGCTTCTTCCCTAGAGGGTTTTGCAGTGGCAAATAAGAGTTGATAAAAGAGCCAGTCATGATAGACTAAGTTATACTGTGGCAATAAGTGTCTCTAAACACCTCAGTGGCTTTCAACAACAAGGATTTGTCTCTCCCTTACTCTACTTATCAAGTTAGGGTCAGTTTCTGCTCTGATCCAGTTAATTTCACTTTGGGATTCAAGGTAATGGAGAATTCTTATTGTGGCATCGTGGACCACACATACTGACTTACAGCTTCTACTCAGACATGGCCTCCATTAGATTGGCCAGAGCAAGTTACACGACCACTTCTGAGTACAACAAGGCAGTGATGAGTAATTTTCCCCATTATGGTTCAGAGACATCATAGAAAGGAGCACCAAAATTATAGGTAAACAGTAATACAGTCAACCACAGTGAGGTGGTTTATTTTTCTCCTTAGAGAGTGGTACATATACTCAGAAATCCAATGAAAGCAGACCTATAACTATACTCCTCTTTGCATTTCTACATTCCTGGGATTTAAAGATTTACAACATGAAACATTTAATATAAAGATGCCATGTATTTTGAATGTGTTATCGACATCCTATGATCTTTCTCATAAAAGATCATTATTTTATTGTTTTAAACTTTATTCTTTAAACATTTTGCTATTTCTATCATCAGCAAATCAGAATCTCTAAGTCCATAATGTAAGAGGACAAGTTAGACAGATATAGATCTAATTCATAAATATATGAAGCGAGGGAAGAAAAGAGAGGGAGGGAAAGAAGGAGGTAAGAAGGAGAGAGTGAAAGGTCTCACTAGAAATTCAGCACCAAGTCTAATACTAGAAAGTCCTAATATGACCTGGGAGTTCTGCAAGGAATCACCATGGACAGTTCCCATGGTGGGTGTCCACTGTGGATAAAGTGACCGTACTTCTCACTGCTAAGAGGTGTGGGGTTCGGGAGTAAACAGCCAGGCTTATCACCTTTCCAAATAAGAGGACCAACTGAGTCTTGGAAAGTTCCACAGTATCTAATAATCCAAATATACTTGGGATAAAAACGGTATATTCAAGTCATAAGCATTTTGGTAGGGTCATAGACATCTCTGTATCTTCAGATATCAGGGAAATGTCTGAAAGGTGATCCTGATAAGGAAGGAGAAAATAAAAAAGATCTTTGTCTGTGATCCTCTCTTGGCTGTGTCTCTGGAATCAAGACGTGAGAATCAGCCCTTTGAGTTAATCCAAAACTAACCCAACTTTGTGGAGTTGCATAACCTGGTTTGGCAAAGTTAGTGGTCTTTGAGGTCAAGCATAGCTGAATCACAATCCTATCTCTGCCTCACACCAGCCATGTGACCTTGAACAACATAACTTCTCTGAGCCTTGGATTCTTCATCCGTAAAATGGGGATAATAATCTGACTTATTCATAGTCAGAATCATTATTCATAGGGTTGTGATGAAGATTAAATGAGATACAAGTAACACTCCTGGCACATAACAAGTCCTTACTCAGGTGTAGGTATCATTAGTCATCATAATCATCACCTTTATCATCTTCTTCATCATGATAAGCCAATCTATATAATTAGGGAGGTACAATGGTACTTCAATCATAGTACATTCCACAGGCTGGGGAGGTAATGTTTGTTCCCACAACTATGTTCATAGTGTAATTACATGTTCTAGATTTCTCATTTCAGAAACACTACAATCTATCTCATTAATTAACTGATTAATGATTTAATGCTTTGTTTTAAATGGTTTTTAAAATCTGGGTATTATATCCTAATTGTTTTTCCCATTAAATTTAGCATCAGCCAAAGCACCACAAAAATGAGTGCCTTCATAATTGAATGATTTCCATTCTCATTGATACGTATCTGAGTTTGTGATTTCATGAACTGAAATGATTTCTTTGTCTTCATTCAAAAAGAGAAAACATCTGCTCTCTAATAATAATGTCATGGAAAATTACTACAGAAATCAGTCATTTTGTACTTCCTCCTTGGGTAAATT
Source organism: Nasua narica (assembly GCA_028533885.1). Classification (NCBI taxonomy): domain Eukaryota; kingdom Metazoa; phylum Chordata; class Mammalia; order Carnivora; family Procyonidae; genus Nasua; species Nasua narica. Next base: position 137,248,196 of record CM052798.1, read on the forward strand.
TGCAAACTTTATAACTTTGTAGGGTTATTTCAAGAGAAAAGAGAAAATTAAATCTATCAAAAAATGTTGCCTTCTAAACCTAATTGCTACTAAGCTATTTTCTTTGCATATTCAGACTGTTACTGGGTGAAGCACAATTTATGGGGTGGCATTTTTTGGGAAGACACAATAAAGAAAGTTAATTACAGAGCTCCAGAGCTCATTTACCCAAGTACAAAGAAGATATACATTAATAAGCGACTAACTAGAATCCAGAAATATCTGAATATTTCCCTTCCTGAGATAAGACTGAATTTTTCTCTTTTTTTTTGAAGATTTTAGTTATTTATTTGACAAAGAGAGAGAGATCACAAGTAGGCAGAGAGGCAGGCAGAGAGAGAGGAGTAAGCAGGCTCCCTGCTGAGCAGAGAGCTCGATGTGGGGCTCGATCCCAGGACTCTGAGATCATGACCTGAACCAAAGGCAGAGGCTTTAACCCACTGAGCCACTCAGGCACCCAAGAATGAATTTTTCTTAGGTGCTTTGATAACCATGGGCTGTATGACTGGAATATAGACAATAAATGGGCAAGCATGTTAGGCTTCAAAATGCCATTCTGTGTCAGTTCTCTGGCCATTTCACCAAGAGTTAATTTAATCTGAAATTTATTTTCTGTCCAAAAAAGTGTTTATTTTCTTACTTGAAAAGACAAAAATTGGAGATGCTTTCCTTACGAGCTCACCTCCCTTCCCACAATACCCAAAGAAACTTCTATCAACAAATGACTCAGGAAGAAGAGACTAGAGCTAGAAAACAAAAATCTTAGGACACATTTTAAAAAAAGCACAAATTTTAGAAATTGTGATTTACTTACTTGTAAATTTATCATTTTTAAAACAAATAAGCAATACTGGAAAGAATATTGAGAAAGAGGTACCATTTTCCACTGTTGGTAAAGCTGTAAATTGATACAAACTCCTTGAAAGGTTGGTACTGTGTCTCCAAAACCAAGAATCTTATACTATGCGCTCTAGAATTGGAAGCCTGCTTTCAAATTCTTACCATTACATGCTGTGTGACTGGACAAATTTCTCGGGTTTCCTGAACCTCATTCTCCTCATCTATAAACACTAGAATAATAATATTATCAACCTCTTAGGTCTGTCATAAAAGTCAATTGAGGTAATAACTGTAAAATATTTATGACAGTATATTCATTTTCTATTGCTGCATAACAAATTACCACAAAATCTGTAGTTTATAACAATATATATTTCTTATCTCACAGTTTGTGTGGGGTGCAAGTCTGCACATGGCTTGCTGGGCCCTCTGCAAGGCTGCAGTCAAGGTTTCAGTTGGAGTTGTATATTCATCTGAAGGCTTGATGGGGGAAGGCTCTGTAATTGGCTCTTGAATGAAAGCCATCCTCATCTCCTAATGGTTGCTCTCAACTCCTTGCTACATGAGCCTTCTAACATGGCCACTTTTTCAAATCTAGCAAGAGAGAAAATCCTCAGAGTGAGTCTGTTAGAGAAACTGAGACTTACATAATGTAAGATAATCACATCCTATCACCTTTGTCATATTCTACCAATTAGAAGTAAGTCAGGTCCTGTTCATACTCAAGCTGAGGAAAATACCCAAAGCTGTGAATACCAGGAGTTGGGGATTAGGAATGCCATCTTAGAGTATATTCCCCACAGAGAGACTGGTATTAAATGTTAGCTATTGCATATAATAAGAAATACAGCATAAAATTATTTATGACATTGAAAAATGTGAAACAACTTAAATGGCCACCATTTATGAAATGCAAGGTCAGTGAGGCTGAACCATACTGTGAGAAATGCATGAGGACAATGGAACTACCAAATCAGAAGGATCAGGTCAAAATTTTCCTGGCATAGCTACAGAACTCCCTCAATGGAAGAGTACAAGTAACCCAACATGAGGAGAATGGGATTATACATAGAATTTTTAAAAATTATACAAGGTATTTCTTTAGCCATAAATATAATTCTGGGGAGGATGGGATTATTCATATAATGTTTAAAAATGATATAAGTTATTTCTTTAGCCATAAATATAATTTTTATCAGTCATAGCAGAATTTGGCTCTAAAACACTGGTTGTGAACAGTCAGAGGAGAAAGTTTATAAAGGGAAACAGTAAAATATAATAAGCTAAGATCCTGTTAGGTGACAGAAGCGACAGTCCTCTTAACAATGCTTTGTCCCAAAGGTATTTTTTCCTGCCAACGATGATAGGATCAGTGTGTTGAGAGAGTAGAAGTAAAGAATAAACAGAGCTTGGTCTTGTGTTTTGGTTTTATTTTAGCCACTACACAAAGGGAAAGAGAGAACTAGTGTTTTACATACCAGAAATTAAAACATGGTTTTAAGAGTGTTAGAACAAGAAACTTAGCTTTTGGCACTAACGGAATTTAAGCTCTTGAAGGTTTATTTTAAATTCAGTTATATCTGAATTGACTAATATTTATAGTTTATGAGCCATTGTTACTCTAGTCATGTTTTGTGACTTCTCATAATTATCTGAAACATACGTCACGGTCCTTGAGGGGCACAAACACAAGGTAAATTTACATTGTAGATGGGTAATAATAGGTTCTTGTAATAAAATAATTTTACATCAAGCATTTACCGTGCTACTTTATAGTGGATAGCAAAGAACTTCACCACCTAGAGCAGTAAAGTTTGAGACCTTGTCTCCCTTAATTATTCATTCTATAACTAACCCATAATCAATGAGTAAATATTTAGCTCCTGAAGGCCAAAAATACACTGAATCCTCTGATTTTTCTTATCAGCAAATAGAAAAGAAAGAAATTTACAGGCAGTGTTGGAATACAAATTTGAAATGTTTTCTTCAGAGTTTCCCTATTAAAACTGATTTCCTTCCTAAAGAAAGACTTGTATTTCTGATTCCTCTTCTTCTTTCTCAAAGAGAGAACTTGTGTTACTCTATTTTCAGAGAAGATTAACTTACCAACAGACTGATGGGGAAAAGTAACCAGAACAAACTGTAGGAATATGACCAGATGGGTGGGAATAAGGATGCAGATTTCTAGTCAGTAGGTCAGTAGATCTGAGATTCTGCATGTCAAACAAGCTCCCAGGTGATACCTACAGTGTGGGTATAAGAGCCCCACTCAGAGTAAGAAAGGTTAAGTAGTGTGAGGCCAGGTTGAGCTGAGTGACGCAGCATAGCCCACTGTGGTTGGAGAGGTAAGCAGGACCAGGAGGAACTAGGAAACCAGTGCAGGTGTTGACTCATAGTCAGGCAAACAAGGCAGGTCTACTAGAGAAGAGAATCCCTACAAGTGTACCCCAAGACACTGACCCCTCAATCTTCCAGTGGCTGGAGCCCTGAGCTCGTCAGCCTCATACCCTGAAGCCTCCACTGGGGCTCCAAATCTTGCCGGCTTGTCACAGCACATAACAAAAATGTTATTTTTTTTTCAGTGTGCCATAGTGGGTAAAAGGTTGGGAAACACTGAATTGGAGTTCTGAAGTCTGAAGATTTGGCTTCCATGAACAGGTACCTAAGAAAAAGACTCCAGAGGCCATGCAGAGGGCAAAACATGGAAGAAAATGTGAGCCCAGAGACCAAGAAAAGGCAAGGCCAAAGGGCTGCATAAGAATGCAGTGTGAAAAAATGCACAACATCACTCATCATCAGGAAAATAAAAATCAAAACCATGATGAGATACCTCACACCTGTCAGAATGGCTAAAATCAACAAGTCAGGAAAGAACAGATGTGGGTAAGGATACAGAGAAAGAGGAACCCTCTCACACTGTTGGTAGGAATGCAAGCTGGTGCAGCCACTCTGGAAAACAGTATGGAGGTTCCTCAAAAAAGTTAGAAATGGGGTCAGGTGGGTGGCTCAGTGGGTTAAGTGTCTGCCTTTGGCTCAGGTCATGATGTCAGGGTCCAGCACATAATAAAAATGTTATTTTTGTTATGTGCTGTGACATTTCCCTGAAAACTCAGCAGATTACTTACCCACTGACCTGGGGTAACTGGGTGATGATGTGTAGACACACCAGCTTCTCTGCACAGCAGGGAGTCTGCCATTCCCTCTCACTCTCCCTCTGTGCCCTCTCTTTCAAATAAATAAATAGAATATATTTTTTAAAAAAAGTTAAAAATAGAGCTACACTATGACCCAGCAATTGCACTAGTAGGTATTTACCCAAAGGATACAAACAAAGGATACGAAGGGGGCACATGCACCCCAATGTTTATAGCAGCAGTGCCCACAATAGCCAAAATAAAGAAAGAGCACAGATGTCCATTGACAGATGAATGGATAAAGAAGATGTGATATATATGCAATGGACTACTACTCAGTCATCCAAAAGAATGAAATCTTCCATTTGCAATGATGTGGATGGAACTAGAGGGTATTATTCTAAGTGAAATAAGTCAGAGAAAAACAATTACCATATGATTTCACTCATATGTGGAATTTAAGAAACAAAACAGATGAAGATAGAGTAAGGGAAGGAAAAATAAAATAAGATTAGAATAGAGAGGGAGACAAACCATAAGAGACTCTTAACTATAGGAAACAAACTGAGGGTTGCTGGAGGGGTTGTGGGTGTGGGGATGGGGTAACTGGGTGATGAGCATTAAGGAGGGCATATGAGGTAATGAGCCCTGGGTGGGTGTTGTATGCAACTGATGACTCACTAAATTCTACCTCTGAAACTAATAAGACAATGAATTTTAATTACATTGAATTTTTAAAAAAAGAATGCAGTGTAGCCTTGTGGTAGACACTCACAATGCTTTGACAGGTACTGACGATATTCAGGAGTCTGAGAGGTAAAGATCGATATGAAATTCTAGCAATGAACACAGGCTGGAACCAGAAGTACAGGATTCAGAAAAAGTGGGCTAGAATCAAATTTGGGATTAGCTACTCATGGCTAGAAGAGTTTGCCAAAATCTTGAGAAGGAATTGGAATTTATCTAAAAACACGTACGATGTATATTGACATGTATGCGAATGCTCTTTTTCTAAAGCAGACTATGTAACATTCATCTATAGTTATGTTTTTATTCTCTGCTCATTCCTTTTGTTGTTTCCAAAGACTGGAGAATTTAAAAAATGTCTTCAGATATGTCCTCCATAGTGAACTCTGGCCAGACCCAGCTGAGAACCTTGATCTTTTTTTTAGAGACAGAGAACAGATGAGTGGGGGAGGAGTAGAGGGAGACGGAGAGAGAGAATCTTAAGCAGACTCCACGGTGAGGGTGGAGCCTGGCACAAGGCTCAATCTCACAACCCTGAGGTCAGAACCCAAGCCAAAATCAAGAGTCTGAGGCTTAACCAGCTGAGTTCCTCAGGTGCCCCTGAGCGCCTTGATCCTGACGTCTTATGTCAGGACTCCCCTTAACTAGGTAGCTGTGGACCCAGTGATTTGTGTCTGTTTGCCAGCAGCAAAGGAACTATGTAGTCAAGTTCTCCCTTTAGACTTTTCCCCAAAGTCCTATACAAAACAAGTATCAGCCCACCAGTTCCCACACTGAAGATGGCAGTATCACAATCTCATTTCCTAGAGAACCTCAACTTCACTTTCCCAGCAACATCAATGGGGTTCAAGTTCATCTTCTTTCCTTGACTTCTATGGAATCCTCCTTGATTGCTTATAACTCTCCAACTTAAAGATGTCCCAGTACAGAAAATTAAACTTGTTTGCTATTTTTTCCAATGCAGACAATTATTCAGACCTGAAAGGTAAATCCAGTCAATTCAATCCACATAACATTTCAGGATCTTTTTGTTATTCCTCCTTTGTGTGTTAAATCGAGTTGTAAACAAAATGCAACTTTATTTTTGTCCTCCAATGACCTTTTAAAATTCATTCAGTGAAAAAAAAAAATTCATTCAGTGAGTATACTTTTACCCTGCCCTGGATGAAAACTTGGTAAGTACCATGGCCTTTTCTGTTCCTTCTTGGGTTATAGACTTTCCAAAGGTCCATAAATTGCAAATACAGATCAATCGAGTAATTTGAATATCCAGTCCAAGATATTAACCAAAACTTGTAGGAGTAAGAGCAAGATGGTGGAAGAGTAGGAGCTACTTTTTGTAGAAGCCCCAGAATTCAGCTAGATAGTTATCAGACCATTCTGAACACCTATAAACTCAACAGGAGATCAGAGAGAAGAAAAGCAGGAACAGAAAAAGACTTCTAGAAACAGGAAAGTGTCCACTTTCTGGAAGGTAGGACGAGCGGAGAAGTGAATCCGAGGCAATATATGGGAAGATAGACCACGGGGGGAGGGGCCGGCTCCTGGCAAGTGAGAAAGCAGCAGAGAACAAAATCGGAACTTTTAGAAGTCAGCTCCACTAAGGCACATCACTCCAGAGGCTAAGCGGGGGGGTGGAGCCCTCGAGGAGACAGTGTGATCTTAGGACCCTGAGGGTCACAGAAAGACCGAGAGTGCCTGGTGTGGCAGAACGCCAAGGTATCAGGCTCTCAGCTCAGGGTTGCCATGAACCATGATTCCTGGCACAGTCATGCCACTTACCTTCAAGCGGGGACTCCACAAATGGCAGATCCAGGAAGACACCCTCCTTCCTTCTCCAGGAGGAGCGGCACAGGAGTGCACTGCAAGAATGTGCTGGCTTTGGTGACTTGAAATGGGGCTGTGCGACAGAGACAGAAACACTTTGTCACAGATCAGGTGAGCTTGGAGTGCGGCCGGACACCAGGGAGGCAGGAGTGATTGACTGCTTTTCTCTGAGGGCACACTGAGGAGTGGGGCCTGAGCTCTTGGCTCCTCCGGGCCGGAGATCAGGAGGCCGCCATCTTCATTCTCCTCCTCCAAAGCTGTACGGAAAGCGTTCAGAGAACAAAAGCTCCTGAGAGCAAAACTAAGCAGATAACTTAGTCCAGCTCCTGGCAAGGGTGGTGCAATTCTGTCTCAGCCAAAGACATTTGAGAATCACTGCAACAGGCCTCTCTCTCAGAAGATCAGGGAGAACATCCAGGCAAGACCAAGTTCACCTATCAATGAGAAACGCAGAACTCCAGTGCTAGGGGAATGCAGCACATAGAATTCATGGATTTTTCCCCATGATTCTTTAATCTTTCAAAGTTAATTTTTTTTTATTTTATTTTTTTCTTATTGTATTTTAAAATTTTTTCCTCTTCCCTATTTTAACCTTTTTAAACTATTTTATCTTATCAATACCTTTTTTCTTTTTTCAACCAACTTCATATCTTATCAATTCCTTTCTTAGAATCTTTCTTAATTTTCATCTTTACAGTCATATTCCATCCCTTCATCGTGTTTACCCTTATTTTTGTATATGTATAATTTTTTCTTTCTTTAAAATTTGGGGAGGCAGTTTCTTCTAACAGACCGAAATGCACCCAAAATCGAGTGTGTGGCTTTGTTCTAATTATATATACAATTTTGTGGGTTTTTTTTTTTTTTTCTTTCTCCTTCTCCCACCACTTTTGAGTCTTTTCTGATTTGGTTAGTGTATATTTTTCTGGGGTTGTTGTTACCCTTTTAGGATTTTGTTCTCTCATTCATCTGTTCTTATCTGGATAAAATGACAAGACAGAAAAACTCACCTCAAAAAAAAAGAACAAGAGGTAGTACCAACAGCTAAGGACCTAATTAGTACAGAGACAATATACAGTAAAAGTCACCTTACAAACAATATAATGGCACTTAATTCTTATCTTTCAAAAGTTACCCTGAATGTATATGGGTTAAATGCCCCAGTCAAAAGACACAAGGTATCAGACTGGATAAAAAACAAGACCCATAAATATGCTGTCTGCAAGAGACTCATTTTAGGCCCAAAGACACCTCAGATTTAAAGTGAGGTGGTAGAAAACAATTTACCATGCTAAAAGAAAGCTTGGATGGCAATCCTTATATCAGACAAATTAGATTTTAAGCCAAAGACCATAATTAGAGATGAGGAAGGACACTATATGCTATGTAAAGGATCTATCCAAAAAGAAGATCTAACAATTTTAAATATCTATGCCCCTAATGTGGAAGCAGCCAATTAATAAAAATATCAAAGAAACACATCAACAATAATAGAATAATCATAGGGGACTTTAACACCCCCCTCACTGAAATGGACAGATCATCTAAGCAAAAGATCAACAAGGAAATAAAGGCTTTAAATGATGCACTGGACCAGAGAGACATCACAGATATATTCAGAACATTCCGTCTCAAAGCAACAGAATACAAATTCTCCTCTAGTGCACATTCTTCTCTAGTGAACATGCACTCTAGTGCAACATTCTCCAGAATAGATCACATCCTGGGTCACAAATCAGGTATCAACCCTTACCAAAAGACTGGGATCATTCCTTGCATATTTTCAGACCACAATGCTTTGAAACAAGAAATCAATCACAAAAGGAAAGTTGAAAAGAACTCAAATACATTGAGGCTAAAGAGCATCTTACTAAAGAATAAATGGGTCAACCAGGAAATCAAAGAAAATTTTTAAAAATTCATGGAAACAAATGAAAATGAAAACACAACTCTTCAAAATCTTTGGGATACAGCAAAGGAGGTCCTGAGAGGAAAGTATATAGAAATACAAGCCTTTCTCAAGAAACAGGAAAGTCTCAAATACACAACCTATCCCTACACTGAAAGGAGCTGGAAAGAGAACAACAAATAAAGCCTAAATCCAGCAGAAGAAGAGAAATAATAAAGATCAGAGCAGAAATCAATGAAATAGAAACCTAACGAACACTAGAACAAATCAACAAAACTAGGAGCTGATTCTTTGAAAGAATTAATAAGATTGATAACCCCCTACCCAGACTTAACAAAAAGAAAAGAGAAAGAACTGAAATTAAGAAAATCATGAATGAAAGAGGAGAGATCACAACCAACACCAAAAAAATATAAACAATTATAAGAACATATTATGAGCAACTATACACCAGCAAATTTGACAATCTAGAAGAAATGGATGCATTCCTAAAGACGCATAAGCTACAAAAACTGAACCAAGAAGAAAGAGAACAGACTCCTAACCAGTAAGGAAATTGAAGCAGTCATCAAAAATTTCCCAACAAACAAGATCCCAGGGCCAGACAGCTTCCCAGGGGAATTCTACCAAACATTAAAGAATTAATACTTATTCTCCTGTTCCAAAAAATAGAAATGGAAGGAAAACTTCCAAACTGATTTTATGAGGCCAACATTACCTTGATCCCAAAACCAGACAAAGACCCCATCAAAAAGGAGAATTACACACCAATATCCTTGATGAACACAGATGTAAAAATTCTCACCAAAAGACTAGCCAATAGGATCCAACAGCACATTAAAAGGATTATTCACCACAACCAAGTGGGATTTATTCCTGGGCTGCAAGGTTGGTTCAACATCTGCAAATCAATCAGTGTGATACAATACATTATAAAAAAAAGAACAAGAACCATATGATACTCTCAATTGATACTGAAAAAGCATTTGACAAGGTACAGCATCCTTTCTTGATCAAAACTCTTCACAGTGTAGGGATAGAGGGTACATACCTCAATATCATAAAAGCCATCTATGGAAACCCACAGAGAATATCATTCTGAATGGGAAAAAACTGAGAGCTTTTCTCCTAAGGTCAGAAACACAGCAGGGATGTCCATTATCACCACTGCTATTCAATGCAGTACTAGAAGTCCTACCCTCAGCAATCAGATGACAAAAATAAATAAAAAGCATCTGAACTGACAAAGAAGAAGTCAAACTCTCACTCTCTGCAGATGATAGGATACTTTATGTGGAAAACCCAAAAGACTCCACTCCAAGACTGCTAGAACTCATACAGGAATCCAGTAAATTGTCAGGATATAAAATCAATGCACAGAAATAAGTTACACTTCTATATACCAACAACACAACAGAAGAAAGAGAAATTAAGAAGTCCCATTTACAATTGCACCCAAAACTATAAGATACCCAGGAATAAATCTAACCAAAGAGGCAAAGAATCTGTACTCAGAAAACTATAAAGTACTCATGAAAGAAATTGAGGAAGAGACAAAGAAAAGGGAAAATGTTCCATGCTCATGGATTGGAAGAACAAATATTGTGAAAATGTCTGTGCTACCTGGAGCAATCTACACATTTAATGCTATCCCTACCAAAATACCGCCAACTTTCTTCAAAGATATGAAACAAATAATCCTAAAAGTTGTATGGAACCAGAAAAGACCCCAAGTAGCCAGAGGAATGCTGAAAGAGAGAACCAAAGTTGCTGGCATCAAAATTCTGGACTTCAAGCTCTATTACAAAGCTGTAATCATCAAGACAAAATGGTACTGGCATAAAAACAGACATAGACCAATGGAACAGAATAGAGAGCCCAGAAATGGACCCTCAACTCTATGGTAAACTCATCTTCGAAAAGCAGGAAAGAATGTCCAATGGAAAAAAGACAGTCTCTTCAACAAATGGTGTTGGGAAAACTGGACAGCCACAGAAGAATGCAGAAGAATGAAATTGGATCATTTCCTTATACCACATACAAAAATAGACCCAAAATGGATGAAAGACCTCAATGTGAGACAAGAATCCAGCAAAATCCTTGAGGAGAACACAGGTAGCAACCTCTTTGACCTCAGTCACAACAACTTCTTCCTAGAAACATCTCCAAAGGCAAGGGAAGCAAGGGCAAAAATGAACTGTTGGGACTTCACCAGGATAAAAAGCTTTTGCCCAGCCAAGGAAACAGTCAACAAAACCAAAAGACAACTGACAGACTGGGAGAAGATATTCACAAATGATATATCAGATAAAGGGCTAGTATCCAAAAGGTATAAAGAACTTATCAAACTCAACACCCACAGAGCAAATAATCCAATCAAAAAATGGGCAGAAGACATGAACAGACATTTCTGCAAAGAAGAAGTCCAAATGGCCAACAGACACATGAAAAAGTGCTCCACATAACTTGGCATCAGGGAAATACAAATCAAAACCACAGTGAGATACCACCTCACACCAGTCAGAATGGCTAAAATTAACCAGTCAGGAAATGACAGATGTTGGCCAAGGATCTGGAAGGAACCCGCCTACAATGTTGGTGGGAATGCAAGCTGGTGCGGCCACTCTGGAAAACAGTATGGAGATTCCTCAAAAAGTTGAAAATAGAGCTACCTTACAATCCAGGGATCACACTACTGGGTATTTACCCCAAAGATACAAATGTAGTGATCCGAAGGAGCACGTGCACTTGAATGTTTATAGCAGCCATGTCCACAATAGCCAAACTATGGAAAGAACATAAATTGTCCATCAACAGATGAATGGATAAAGATGTGGCGTATATACAATGGAATACTATGCAGCCATCAAAAAAATGAAATCTTGCCACTTGCAATGACATGGGTGGAACTAGAGGGTATTATGCTAAGCAAAATAAGTCAATCAGAGAAAGACAATTATCATATGATCTCTCAGATATGAAGAATTGGGCAGGTGTTCATGGGGCGAAGGGAGGGAAAAATGAAACATGATGGGATCGGGGAGGGAGACAAATCATAAGAGACAACCTCAGGAAATGAACTGAGGGTGGGGGGAGGGATAGGGTGGCTGGGTGATGGACATTGGGGAGGATATGTGCTATGGTGAGTGCTGTGAATTGTGTAAGACTCATGATTCATAAACCTGTACCCTGAAACAAATAATACATATATGTTAATTAAAAAAACTTCTAACTTGATTTACCATTAAATATACCAAATACACTCCCCTCCTCCGGTTCAAATCTATTTTCTTGCAGTGGAAAAAAGCAGTGTGTTTGGTTTTGTCTCAGGATCATCACAGTTGTGCAAGCTGGGCATTGAACAACTCTGGGGAAGGGAAGAGTGTCACCACACATAGCCATAGACTTTCCCCTGATTTTCACAAAGAAGCTGTTTGGTGGGGGTACTTCTGTCTTCCTCAGCACCTCTCCCCTTGCTCCAACTTGCCTATGTCAGAACAGGGGGAAGGAAGTATGGTAAGGGACAGAAAATTTCTTCCTGAAACTGGTACCTCCTTCAGCTAGATTTGTACTTCCTAGTCTAGCAGAAGTTTAAAGCTGGCTCTTTCTTTTTGTGGGCTCTTCTGAAGATTTGGGGAGGAGTCCCCCAAGGGCCATTCCAGTTGCAATCTTATGATGTGGACGCTGCCAGCTTCCTTCCCTCTGGCAGCTTTCAATCACTTTTAGCATCCGCTCTCCTGGAGGTTGGCTCCACACATACTTTCACTGTTAAGAGTGCCCTTACTTTGCTCTGGGTTAGGAGTCAGACAGACCCAGGCCAGCTCTTTCTCTCTGGTCCCTGGGAATTCCTGCAAGTCCAGCCCCACACAGCCACTTCAATTTGGCCACCACAGCACCAGAGTTCTCTCAGCTGTGAGTACAGGTCGCCCCTTTCCCTACCCACCATGTTTCTCAACTGCAGGGAACATTCATCAAGCTCTCCGAGGGATCCTACAGAAGCTCCCTCAGTAGACCTGAAATGGAAGTAGCCCTCATCCCTCCCCGGAGAACAGCGGGACTCACAACAGGACATTTCTTTCCAAAGAAATCCACCCACATCCTCTCTTTGTTCCACTCCAACCCCTATTCAGAGCCTCAGTCTGGCTGGAGGGCCCAAGCCCTATGGAATAGTTCTGCACACTTTCATGCGTACATTCTGCATCTGGGGGATGGTCTCGCATGCATTTTCATATGGCCATTAATGGCCATTGTGTTGTGGTCTTTTGAAATTAAGCCCCAGTTGCAGCCCTTTTAGTCTTCTTCCCCTTATACTAGTAACAAAAGCATTAAGACTATGCTGTCAGGGAAAACCATAATTCTTCTGTTAGATTTAATAGGACAGACAACAGAAGAATTCTCTGGGTAATAAACACTGTCCAGATCCCTGCAGGCGCTGCTGGGCAGCCAAGCTGAAGGTCAGCTTGGGACTCCCCCAGACAGCAGCTCCACGAGAGGCAGGCCACCTTCTGGTCCTGTCTGTGACGCTATGGTTCTTTCCATCAAGTTGGCAATTGCCCGAGGGTTAACGAACCAAGTGCTAACACATCAAGTTAAAAAACATCCTGTGAGTGACAGACACAAACCCCAAGGCATTTGGCTTGAGATGAAAGTGAATTTCTTATAATTACATTTTTTTACAATTTTATTTCACATTTCAAGAAGGCCCACTCCGACTCTCCTGCTAACCAAAGAACTATCTCCAAGAAGTGTCTCTTCTCTTGGAGGGGGAGTCCAAATTTCAGCACACAGAGGGCTCCAACAATGCCCTTCATGCTCCAAACCCTGTGGCCAACTGTCTGGGATGAAACTAAGTTTGCAAAGCAAAATTACCCACTTTTCGTAATTATAAGGAGGATGTAGAGGAAGGAGATCTGTGTGGCCACTGGAGTCTATGCCACTGGACAACAGACTGGAAAGCTTCAAGTCCAAGTCTTCATCTGCCTGCCCTGAAGGGTCCTAATAAACTTGGGGTCCCAGCATGTATTTAACTGTGCCCTAGTTCATTCCAGACTGGAAGCCGAAGCCTGGCTCCTTGAAGAACTCATGGGCTCTTTGGGGGATTGATTTGCATAAGCTGGCGGACCTAAGGGGCCTGTGTGTGCATACGTGTGCGTGTGCACGTTCGCATAGGCCTACCCAAACCCTGGAGGAACCATTTTCACAAGGGAGTTTGTGAGACACTAGGCACACCCAGTACTCCCCTCACGGGGCACTACTGAAAGGGTGTTGGTGAGTGCAGGACACAGTGTGGGGGTGGTGAGAGGCAGAGAGGAGGTGTGGTGGATGCCTGTGGGGGGCAGATCCTGACAGACTGGAATGGGAGCCGCCTGAGGCCACTGCCAGCCTCTCAAACAGCTGAGGTCTGGTGAATTTCGTGGAAACAGGTAAGGGCAAGGACTGGAAATTTGGGAGACAGGTTAAAGTGGGCTTTAGTTGTGCCCATAACTGATTCAGCCTTGATCTCCCAACACTGAACCAAGAAGGAGCCATTTACAAAATGGGGGCATTTGCAATAATCATCAAGCCCGGATATAGCAGGACAGGACTCATGTTGCATGGATTTGGGCTTTTTCTGGGGCAAATCGCAGCCTGGAAACAAGTCTTCCCTGGAGCGCTCAAGACACACCTCCAGATTCTCTTTAAGCATGCAGAAAATCAGACTGAGTAGACTGAGTAGATCTGGGGCTTAAGAATCTGCCAGCGAGGGCCTCAGCTGCTTCTGAAGATGGTGAACTGAGCCACAAGCTTCGACAAACACTGCCTTACAGTAATAGGCCACCTAGGTTTGCACACAGAGCCGAAAGTTGGGGACATTGTCACTTCCATGAAGAAACAAATCAGCACACCGTGACTGCTGGGGTTCACTGCTGTCCACATGCCTCTCCTTACAGAAGTTGCCCTTGGCAGCAGGAATAACCTTTGAAGGCCATCATGCCCCTTCGAGGCTCAAAGGTAACAAAAGTGCCATCTGGCTGCCCAGGAAAGAGTTGGCCTTTTAAAACAGGAACTTTTCATCCAAGGGCATCTGCCACCCCCCATGTAATCGCACATGGATTAGAACGAGATCAGTAGGAGGAGGAGCAAGACGGCGGAGGAGTAGGAGGTTGAGATAGAGTCGGATCCCAGAGGTTCAGCTAGATAGTTATCAAACCATTCTAAAAGCCAGCATACTCAACAGGAGAGAGAAGAGAGGAAGAACAGCAATTCTAGGTGCAGAAAATCGACCACTTTCCGAAAGGTAAGACGTTTGGAAAAGTGAATCCAAAGCGATGGGAAGAGAGACCGCGGGGGGAGGGGCCGGCTCCGCGGAGCATAAAATTGGAACTTTTAGAGTCTGCTCCGCTGAGGGATGTCGCTCCAGAGGCTAAGTGGGGGGTTTAGCCCTCGCGGGAACAGTGTGGTTTCAGGACGCGTGGGGTCACAGAGGGACCGGGGCTGTCTGAGTGAGGCAGAGCTCCCAGGTATCGCGGCGGAGAAGCCAGCGGCAGAGAAAGCTGCGCAGTGCGTTTTCAGCCTGGGCTTACCGTAGACCTTGACCCGAGGCACAATCCAGCCGCGGCTCTTCAAACAGGGACCCCGCAGGAGGCAGCTCTAGAGAGACTCCCTCCTTCCTCCTCTGGAAGGACCGGCACGGGAGCGCGCGGCAGGAATCTGCTGGGTTTGGAGACTGCAGATGGAGCCGTGCACCAGAGATAGAGGCGCTCCGGCACCGGCGGCTGAGCGCGGAGCTTGGACGAGGACCAGGGAGAGGGGAGTGATTGACTGCTTTCCTCTGAGGGCACGCTGAGGAGCAGCCCGAGCGCTCGGCTCCTCTGGCTGGAGACTGGGAGCCGCCATTTGCATTCCCGGCCTCCAGGGCGGTACGGAAAGCGCTCAGGGAACAAAGACTCCAGAGAGCGAACCTGAGTGAATTGCTTGGCCCATCCCCGGGCAAGGGCGGGGCAATTCCGCCTCGGGCAAAGACATCTGAGAATCGAGGCCAAACGCTCCTCCTCCAGATCAGTGAGAATATCGAGCCAAGACCAAGTTCATCAATCAGTGAAAACTGTGGAACTCCAGAGTATTTTTCTCTCTCACTCATCTATTCTTATCTCAATAAAATGACAAAGCGGAAAAACTCACCACAAAAAAAAGAACAAGAGACAGTACCGATGGCTAGAGACCTAGTTAATACAGACATTAGTAATATGTCAGAAATAAGTTCAAAATGACAGTTATCAAGGTGCTAGCTGGGCTCAAAAAAGCATGGAAGACATTAAAGAATCCCTTTCTGGAGAAATAAAATCCCTTTCTGGAGAAATAAAAGAGCTAAAATCTAACCAAGTTGAAATAAAAAAAGCTATTAATGAGGTTCAATCAAAAATGGAGGCTCTTACTGCTAGAATAAATGAGGCTGAAGAATTAGTGATATAGAAGACCAAATGACAAAGAATAAAGAAGCTGAGAAAAAGAGAGACAAACAACTATTGGACGACAAGGGGAGAATTCGAGAGATAAGTGATACCATAAGATGCAACAATATTAGAATAATCGGGAACCCAGAAGAAGAAGAAAGAGAGAAAGGGGTGGACGGTATATTAGAGCAAATGATTGTAGAGAATTTCCCTAATCTGGTGAAGGAAACCAGCATCAAAATCCAGGAGACACAGAGAAACCCCCTCAAAATCAATAAAAATAGGTCTACACCCCATCATCTAATAGTAAAACTTACAAGTCTTAGTGACAAAGAGAAAATCCTGAAAGCAGCTCGGGACAAGAAGTCTGTAACATACAAAGGCAGAAATGTTAGATTGGCAGCAGACCTATCCACAGAGACCTGGCAGGCCAGAAAGGACTGGCATGATATATTCAGAGCACTAAATGAGAAAAATATGCAGCCAAGAATACTATATCATCATCAAGAGAAACGAAATCTTGCCATTTGCAATGACATGGATGGAACTAGAGGGTATTATGCTAAGCGAAATAAGTCAGTCAGAGAAAGACAATTATCACATGATCTCGCCGATATGAAGAATTTGAGAGGCAGGGTGGGGGCTAGTGGGAGGGTGGGGAGGGAAATGAAACAAGATGGGATGGGGAAGGAGACAAACCATAAGAGACTCCTAAACTCACGAAACAAACTAAGGGTGGCTGGGAGGTAGGAGAGGTAGGGTTATGGACATTGGGGAGGGTATGTGCTATGGCAAATGCTGTGAAATGTGTAAGCCTGATGATTCACAGACATGTACCCTAGGGGAAATAACACATTATACGTTAATTTTAAATAAATAAATAAATAAATCCTAAGGAAGAGGAAGAAAAAAAAAAAAAGAATGAGATCAGTAGTGAAAGGATCCTTGAACAAATGAATGAGGCAGATAAGCGAGGTGCCATTATTTTGCTCCGAGGGCTGGGGTAAAGAACGTGAGTTGAGCTGCCCAATAACAGGGAAGACACAAGGAACCATCCCCAGTGAGGGAGACTTCAGTGCAATTGTTTCCAAGAGCTTGTGAGAGAGACCTAAATGTTCAAGAAGCCGAGCCTCCAAGATCTCAGAGCCCCAGGGCCAAAGTTGGGGTGGTATGGAACGGGGCTATCTAGAAAATGGTGTTACCACATTGAGAGGCTTGGGAGCTACTTTGGCTTCCGAAAGAGGAAGAGCACGTGAAGAGGTGGGAGGAGGAAGAGGAAGGCAGGCTGATGAGAGAGCCAAGCAGAGCCTAGGGAGCACTCAGGACTGAGCAGGAGCTGGGGTGACAGCCCAGCAGGCAGGCCTCGTGGAAATCCCACGCTCAACCTGCGGCTGGCATGGTCTGTGTGCCAAACACCTGAGGCCCTGCTTTAACTTGCCTGCTGTTATTTGGCTAATATCCCAACATCCTCTGAGAGCAATAAATTACCAGTCTCACTCAGTTCTATAGTCCGGTGGTCCTCAAACACGTGTTTGTGTCAGAATCACCCAGGGGTGATGAAAACTCTAATCTATGGGCCCCAACCCAAGGCTTCTGACTCAGTAAACCTGGGCCAGGGCCCGAGAATCTGCATTCTCACAATCTCCCAGGTCCTGCTGCTGCTGGTGTTGGCACCACTTTAAGAACCACTGATAGAGCCCATCCTTCTCTCTCACAGGTGAAAAGGGGAGGATGGGAGGAAGCTGGGCTGAGAAGAAGGAAGAGGCCTGATAAGAAGCAATATGTGCCCATCTGGGTGGGGCAAGTTTGTTCGTGGATACTGGGATCTCAGCGGCCGGGGAAAGGTAAGGATATATTTTTTCAGAAGTTTGTATCAGAAAAAAAAAAAAGAAGAAGAAGAAGTTTGTATCAGCTGATTGATGCCATGCATTTCATATGCAGAATTTACCCCGGTGATTTGAAAGTAAATACCTCGGAGAGGAAAATAATACTCAAAGAGGTTATCAGTCACTTATGCTTTACTCTGAACAAGTTCTAAAATTCATATCTTTATGTAAAATTATCAACTGCAAAAGAGACAGCTTTATATCTTCCTTTCTAGTTTGGATGCCTTTAATTTCTTCTTCTTGCCTAATTATTCTGGCTAGAATTTTCAGTACTACGCCGAATAGCAGTGGTGACAGTGGGCATCCTTGTCTTGTCTCCAAGGTTGGGGGAAAGATTTCTGTTGAATGTGAGGTTAGCTATGGGAAAATTCAAAGCTGAAAAAGTTTGGAGGGTGAGGGGGGGACGCAAAGAGTGAAGATAACCTGTCATTTTTTTCATTTTTCATTTTTATCTAATTTTGCCCATGGCTGGCCTGAGGCTGGAAAAGTCAAGTTACCAAGCCAGATCGAAAGTTAAAAGTGAAGACCTAAGTCTAGCTGCAGTGACTGCTCTACCTTGCAATAGCTATGGGACCTATTAGGTAAGGTTCTTGACTCTTCCGGACTTTAGTCCCCTTCTCTACAGAACAAGCCTACACTAGACGATCACGTAGCATTCCAAGAATAACACAGCTTTAAGGAAGGCCTGGCCTGGCCTCATGAGAGTCAGTGATCACTTTAAACCATTTAATAATTAAAACCCACCAGGACCAGCTCAGCCACACCTGGGACCTAACCCCCTCCCCTCTCTCCAAGCGCTCTCCCCTTTCTACCCTCAGCTCAGATCTGAGTTCCTAATTCTCTGCAGTGAAGTGCGTGCCCTACTCTGCAATTCCTTTAAACCCTGGATCAATATGTGTTCCCGTTTCGCAGATAGAAAAACTGAGGTTCAGTGGGGTGTAAGCCACTCACTCGCCCAAGGTCACATAGCTAAGAAATGGTAGAGCTGAGACTTTTCTCACCCCATTTTCCTGTCTGACTCAAGTATTTCATCTTTCCACTTTACAGCTCTCTGGGACTCCCAACCCAGCCCTGTTTTCACTATGCCTCACACCGAGAGCCGTGGTCTCGAGAGCCGTGATCTCTGCAGCTGCAGTCGGTTCGCTGGAGCTTCTGCCCCTCCTCCCACTCTCTGCTCAGTTATCGAACCCTGAACCAGGCAGGGGGCCTTCCTTACCGCCTGCCCCTTCCACCCTAGCCGCTTGACAGGAGCACTCACTTCCACAACCCCCATGGGCTGTTTGCGAAAGTGTGGGCTGCAGGGTGGAAGTAAGCCCTGTCATTTATTTCCGTTACAGGAAATTTGAATATTAGCTAAATCACGACAGGAAACTGGCCACTCAGGAGTAATGTAATCAAACACTTTGCTCAGTCCTAACCTACCTGCAGAAGGAAAATCGGTTCCAGCTGTCTCTAAGTCTGAAGGAATCGCTGAGCCCTTTGTATTCCAGGCACAAGTGT
Source organism: Nasua narica (assembly GCA_028533885.1). NCBI lineage: Eukaryota > Metazoa > Chordata > Mammalia > Carnivora > Procyonidae > Nasua > Nasua narica. The sequence continues at coordinate 137,267,511 of CM052798.1, forward strand.
CTCATGTACTGTTTTCAGGACAAAGGTCCTGGTTTGAACATTAAGCCTTTCTAACTGGGTCTCAGTTAAAAGAAACTAACGCAGAGAACCCACTTGCTGCAGCCCCTCCTCAGGAAGAGGGTCCGGTCCTAAGATGAGGAGTAAGCAGGGAGCCCCCAGGACAGATCTCAGGAATGCCTCCAACACGGTCTTCTCTGACCTCGCTGCCACGGAGGTGGAGGGGTGCGGCCGCAGGGAGAGGCCACAGGGAAGGCAGCTGACTGCTCACGGCTACCCTGCGTCCTCTGCCAAAATGTGAAAAAGCCAGGCTGAACCAGGCTGGGTGGCTGGGAACGTTTGTGAAGGATGCCAGAATTGCTGAGAAATGGATCTGGCTATCTTATATTAAACATTTTGTATGTGATGTAATCAGAGGATGTAATCACCCATTCCCATTGGTGAGGAATGCAGGATAAGAGGTAAGGGATAATGCCCACATTTTGAACTGTTTTAAAAAGGGGAGGTTGTTTCAGATAAGATGTATTTGTTATAAATAGAAGCCATGAATAAAAATGGCTTAGGGAATCGTGGTACATAATTATCTCACGGAACATATGGGAGGTAGAAGTTACCACAGCTGATCTATGTGACCGTATCTTCAACACCCAGGCATTTTTTGCCTTTTACCTTTTCTATCATCAATATCTTAGCTTTTTTGTTCTTCCTCATGCATGTTGTCTCATGATCACAAAGTGGCTGCCACTGTAGCAAGGATTACATCCTCACACAACAGTTTGAAGGCAGGGCACAAAAGGAGTATTCCTGGCAGAGATTTTCATTTCGTAAGCCTCACTGTTAGCAGAGAGGAAAAAATATTTCTCTGTAAGACCCAACAGAGAAATTTACTTTATGTTTCATTAGCCAGACTGGGCCACTTAGCCACTTCTAGCTATAAGGGAATCTGGGAAAGCAAGTATGTAACTTTCCCAACTTCTATTGCTGGAAGTAGACAAGAGTTGGGAATGGCTTTGGAGTACACAGCTAAAAGTATCTGCTGTAGGGATAAATAAAAGTGTGGCCAGAAATAAAAATAAAAACAAAATTTTTCACTTAAATCCAAAGAAAAAGTTTTAGAATGTATCCACAGTTTGAGTAAAAAAATTTTTTAAAAAAAGTATGTAAACATCTGTATTATTTAAAAGAAAAAAGACAAACCTGGTTGTATACACATAATTTACTTCCATAAACAGTTAAAAAAAAAAAGTGAAAGGGGCTCCTGGGTTAAATGTGTGACTTGGTTTTGGCTTGGGTCATGATTGTCATGATCTCATGGGTCGTGAGATCAAGCCCGGTGTCCAGCGGGCTCCACACTCAGCAGGGTGTCTGCTTGAAGATTCTCTCCCTCTGCCCGCCCCCAACTCGTGTTCTCTCTCAAATAAATAATCTTTAAAAGAAAGATGAGGCAAGTTCAGAATTATACATTCCTCTGACCCAATTTATCCTAGAGAAAATCATGGATTTGTATAAAGTTGTATATACACATGTATATGTATATACATACACACACACACACACACACACACACACATATATATATATGTTCACCACCTATGTTTATAAGAGCAAGATGTTGGAACAACCAAGCAACCCTACTTCACACTGCTCTGCCAGGCACCAAAGTCAATTACAAATTGTCCTGGAAAGGACCATGCACCTCTCCTTTTGTGTTCTTTGTGTGGTTCATAGCCCAACATGGGCAAGGTTGTATGAAACCATTCTTCCAAGGTCTACTTTCCCCCTTGTTCTTCCTGATAGGGTTTGTGTAGTGGCTTCTGTGCTACATTCAGAATCTCTCTGCCCAACCCATCACTTGGGTCAAACTCATCAGATCTGTCCCCTCCTGGGCCCAGGGCCAGTTCTCTCCCAGAGGGCCCCATGCTAAGAAACTTTGGTTGAACCACCCTATGAGTGAGTCACAACCCAGCCATGCCTAAGTCCCAGTGGTGGACCTCAAGGCTGAAACTTAAGCTCTAGAGCCAATGATAACCAGTCTGAATTCCACCTGATGCAGGAGGGGCTTTTTAGGCAGAAGAGCATCAACTCTCTACCCGCAAGCTCTCAATCTAGTTAAGGGAACAATAGGACCAGATCTACTGCGACTGAGGATTCTCCTTAGAGCAGTGATACATGGTGGCCCTAAAGCTACTTGACTTTGCTACTTACAGAACCAAATCAGAATTACTCATTCTGAGGGCTTGTGGTGTGTTCGTTATCCTTAAAAGGCTAATGAGAACAACAAAGGATGTTAAACCTATACAGATAATTAAGGTGAGCTGAATTTCACTTACTGCCAATGTTGCAGGATAGGCAAAACTATCTTATTTGTAAAGGAAACACAAAAATTTATTTCCTAGCCAACTAACATGCTAGATACTAAGACCATTTATAAATTTATGCTAAAAATTGGAATGACCCATATGTGAGAGAGAACTGAAACCTATACAGGATGAAATTGCTAAAGGTGGCACAGCAAGGAGCCAACAGCTCAGCCTTCGAGGAGCTATTGACTTTAAGGTCACTCTAAGCTAATGGAAATGTTCCAGACCTACCATTGGAACTTTGATGCCAAACAGAAGCTTTGAGATAATTGCTTCAATTATGGAGTGCTTACTATGTGCTGGGCACTATTTTGAGTGTTCTGCATATTTATACAACAGCAGAAGTCCACGCGGCTGTTCTTCCCAGTTGCGCATTTAACTTGCCAAAGTCATCCAGCCAGTAAATGGTAGAGCCAGGATTTGAACCCAAATATTTTGTCCCTAAAGCCTGTGCTCTTCCACACCTCAGCATAGCAAAGTCCCACATTTTGAGGTACTTCCTGTGGGGTGTAAGTGAATCAACTGAGTCAGGATAGATTTAGTATTCATAGGATGGAGTATCATTTAACAACCCCCCCCCCAGCTCTCAAGAAACTGGCCCCCCACATCTAAATTGTGAATATATTCTGCCCTGACCATAGATATTGCCATCTCCCTCTTCACACTGAGGTGGACGGGAGCTTCAGGGATCCAGGGCCAAAGGAACTGGCGTGATCCATTCTGGTACAACAAATGAGAGCTGGAGCTGGTACCTTCCCCCCCACCCTTAGATCTTCCCAGAATGGGCCAGAGGGTAAGTCTTATCTTTCTGCCATTTCTGACCCTTCCCTCTCCGCCACCCCCACCCCAAACTGATGGGTAAGCAAATAACAAAATCACAGGTGACCCAGGGACTAGTTCAGGGCTCCTGATGCTTCATAAAAATGTGTAGCTTTGTCTGTGGCTTCATAAGTGCTCAGCATCTGTCTATGGAAAGAAGCTTTCCCTCCTTCAGTTTGGTACCAAAATGCAGGGCTTCCCTATGGGAGTGTCACCTAGACTTTCATTTCTAGACGGTCAGCCCGGGGTGAAATTCCCCAAGGGAGTTTGTGCTGAACAGGAATTTCTTCTGTGTGTCCAGAGGCCCCCTCGGGTCCAGCAGCCCCAGCTCATCTGGAAACAGAACCATCCTTCTTTAAAATCCACCTCCTTAACTCCCACAGTGAAGGAGCAGCCTCCGAGCCGAGAGACCAGTGGCTCAAGGGCTCCATCATGAGGAAGTCAGGAAATAAGACCTCTGGCAAAACAGTACCACCGCCTGCAGGAAGTCACAAACAGGAGGCCAATGGAGCCGCCAGGTCACGGTTGTCTAGCAAGAAAGGGGACTTGGTACCGTGTGCCACCCCCCCACCTCCCATGCAGTCGCTTCTGCTTCCTCTCACCTCGGGGAAGGCTGGGGGCCCCTAACAGCCTTCTTTGGCTTTCTCCTGACCCATGCAGGACACGTGGGGGCTGGTAACTCTGAGCTCTACATTTGTAGCAGCTGGCAAGATCCTGAAGCTATTCCTCCTTCGTAGAGAACGAGATGGAATTAGATTTGCTAACTTCCCATCAGCCCTGCCCACCAAATCTCACGCTGATTGCAACAGGGCTGCCTGCCAGCTGCCAGTGGGATGTAATCGTCGTCTGACCGTCGCCTCCACGGGCTTCTCGCTCCAAGAGCCTGAGCAGCACTGCAGCTGCTGACTCTCAGCTCAGGCCACAGCGCCCTTTGAGGTAGTTGGGGACCCCCCCGCCTCTGGGAACTGGGACTCTGCGCCCATCAGAGCTGCAGTGATGTCTTGATCGGGAGATTCTAGGGAAAGCATGATCTTTGGTACCCAGCAGAACTGGGACAGAGTTCTAGCTTTATCTGTACCACTTTAAGCAAGGAGTTGGTAAGGAGTAAGCCCTTTCTGAAAGTCACCTTGAAAATAGAGGAAATAACATTTTCTTTGCTTATTATGTGTCTACCCCGCTGTGCTCCATGAGGCAGACGTTGTGTCTGCTTTTTCATGGTTTGATCTCCAGCACCTAGCACAGCATCTGGCACCTAGAATGCACTCATTAAATATTTGTGGAGGGAAGGAGGAAAAAATGTCTTCTCGACAGGATTCAGAGCATTAAATGACATAGTCTATGTGAAGCATAGGGGCACGTGTGCCCTGTAAATGATGCTTTCTAGCTACCAGCTTATGCGGATTACAGGAAACCAGGGTTCATGATTCGACTAGTTATGACTACCATTCATTCATTCATTCATTCATTCATCGAGGAAATACTGAGAAACTACTGCATGCCACATGGAAGATACAAATGTAAAGAGCGCCCGTTCTCACCTGAAAGGGGTTCAATTAAATGTTAATACATAGTGTGCCAGATACAGAGAGCTATGAGCACACAAAGAAAGGACATTCCTAGAGGATGAGCAGGGACTAGCCAGTAAAAAAGGCAGGCGCAGAGAAAAAAATCTGGGAAGGGAAAAGTCCTCTGTGTCAAACTCTGTGGCCCATTGAGGAAGCTGAGTCCCTGGAGATAAAGACAATTGTAACACACACAGGAGATGTGTTTGGAATACATTTTCTCAGAAATGTAAGGGTTGACTGTATCTGGATGTTGCCCTCAGTGGGTTCGACTTGCTTTTGGAGAGCCGCATGGAAGACAGTTCGAGTCCTCTGGGATTTGGGTTTAGCGAACTAAACCAACAGATGTTGGGAATTTGAGGCAGGTGCTGCCCTATCGTCTGAAATTTAAATAAATTGCAGCAGGTATATCTTTATTTGTTACCACTTTACAACCTGAGTTCTGAGAAGGATTGCTTGGGAAGCTCTGACCTGGGTAGCTCTTAACATTTTAGACAGTGGAGATGTGATTTAACATTTCCAAAATTGCACCTCCGATGTCTTCAAATATTATTGCCACTCCAGCCAGGCCACCGCAGGTCAGCCCTCTCTCCCCACTCCGTGAAGTGATGCTTAAACACATTTCCCAGCAAGCTCTGGGGGAGGACATGAAGCTCTAAATTGACACCTGCCAATGGAGTGTGTTAGGGAGAGAACTGAGGTCTAGGGATCATATCCCAGGAAAAATCTTCTTGAATACCACCCACAGTAGGAGTAGAAATTTGGGCGCACTCAGTGAAAAGATGATGAGATTTAAAGTCATAATCCCTGCCTCTTTCACTAGTTACGTGGCCTTGGGTGAATAACTTGGCTTGCTTAGGCCTCTGGTTCCTTCTCAAGGATATTATCTGGGTAGAGCCACTCTTCATTAAGCTAATAGACCAACAAAGTGGTTGGAAGAACAAGCTTGTAGGATCACCTTATAAGCACTGACGTGTGCACCAATACTGTTCTCTTACTGGGAATTAAGTTTCCTTTGCAGGGCTTGGACACTATCATCAACGATGAAAGAATATAAAGAATATACCCCTTGACCCTTATGCAGGCAGACTGGAGGATGCTCGTGCTTCCCAGGAGGCGGTAACATGCTAACCTGGAGAAATGGACAGAGCAGATGTGGTTGCGAGAGCGGGCACAGTGCGCAGATGCAACGAGAAAGGTCACATAAAACAAGGACAGCTTTTCTTCTTTTCTGTTTTCTTATTGTTGGATGACCATGCAGACCAGGGACACCCCATTCATGTGTAATAATGCTGCTCTTCTAAGGCTCACATCGCAGCCATACCTCCCTCTTCTACTCTTTACCCCACCCTCTAAATAGCATTTGAGTTTCACTGAAGACTTCACCTGGCTCTCGAGGTCTGCCCCAGGAGCAAACTTGGGGTTCCCAGCTCTTTGATACATACCTGAACACCCCGGTTCTTTCCAATCACTTTTTGTATCCAGGAGCGTTTTTGTTTTACCTAGGATCCTTTTGGTGCAAGTCAGGAAGAAACACCCTATCATTTTGTGTGTGTGTCCTTGACACACACACAAAATGATGCAGCTATCACATGGTTTATTTCAACACACTAAACCAAGAAAATAACTTTTCTTTGAAAAAAACCCAAATTCTAAATAGACAGGAATGGCTTGATTGACCATAATGTATTTTAGCAAAAAGACAGGTACACCACACCTAATAAGGCTCTCTATATACACAGTACATACCAAATAACTTTGCTAAATTACCCTACATTTGGAAAAATCAAGACATATTTACAAGAGTCAAATGCATAAGTTAACAATCTTATGAGCCTGAATTGTTACATTTTTCTCTGTACAAAAACCCACCCATTCTCTATCCTTCCATTTTCACCTATACTTGCCTTAACAGAATTAAGCTCCAAATTTGAAGGCTTAAATCCTTTCTTCCTAAGGCCCTAGGTATATCAAGTTTTCATGCAAACTTGTAATTGTCTAAAAAGGAGATTATTTAAAGGGTGGGAAAAATAAAAATACACAGATTTCCCTTCTGTGCCACTCATATAGATTCCACTGAGAAAGAGTTTCTGAGTTGGCTGCTAATTCACTCACTTTAGTGGAAAAACATAAACGTGATTATAGGACTAAGCTGGCTTCCATGCAGTCCAAGAGCAGATTTCCTTATCACTGAAAATAGTTAGTGACATTTAGCCCTAAGCTTAATCTATACAAATGCAATTTGGGGATTCTGTGACACTGATGTTATCGTATTTAAATGTAAAATGCAAAATTCTGAATATCTAATATTTTTTAAATATGCAAGCTGCTATGAGTACACTTACAAGCAGATTTTTTTTCAGTAGAGGACAGTACTGTATTTTCTCTTCCTTATGACTTTCTTAATAACATTTTATTTTCTCTAGCTTACTTTATTGTAAAATACACTATATAATACATATAACACAAAATATGTGTTAATTGACTGTGTTATTGGTAAGGCTTCTGGCCAACAGTAGGCTATTAGTAAAGTTTTGGGGGAGTCAAAGGCTACACGTAGATTTTCAACTGTGCAGGGGGTTTGGTGCCCCTAACTCCCATGTTGTTCAAGGGCCAACTATAATCACTTTTTTATGAATAAAAAATAAAATAGCAAAAGCAGCAGAAAAATTCGATGTTCCAAAATGAGACAACTAAGACAGGACTCGAGTAAGCTCGTATGTAAAAATAATTGTTTATTATTGTATGTAATCGACCAACAGAACACGCTAGTCAGAAAGCACTGGGTCTAACCGTGTTCCAAAGTCTTTCCAACTCACGGTTCTCCATACGACAATGAAATATGTTTGATAACTGCAACTGTCACGAGCTACAAGTTTTTATATTCCTAAATAATGAACTTAACTACTGGAACCATGACCTAAATACATGTGCTGTTAAAAAAAGAAGTTGTAAACATACTCTGCATTTTTTTCTTTACCTGCGAGATAATAATAAAAAGAGATTCCACAATTGCTTCATTCCTTAAGAACCAAAATACTAAACATAATAAATAAATATGCAACATGGAGGCCTGCCAAAGGATCTAGAACACCGAATATAATAAACCAGTGTATTAAAAATCCAGTATTTCAGTAATAAAACTTCTTCATCTCAATAGAGTTAGGTTTATTGCTACTATAAATAAGCTTCATATTAAGGCACCTGCCATTACCTATGAGAAAGATCTGGATTCAAAACAAAGGAATACGCACTGAAAATTTTTTCCTTCATTCTGATATCATTGTAGATATTGTCAGTTTTAAATGTTCAGTTTTTGTATAGTAGTAGACACATCTTTAAACATACTATCTGAACACAGTTAAATAATTAAAAAACACCTTAATTAAAGTACATGATACCTGAATGAGGAAATAGACAAATCACATCAAGATGGATGTAAGGGACTAAACACAAGAAAGATGATAATCTCTAAGAAAATTCTACTGTAGGGACAGTGATATGAGCAGATCTTGGCCAAGCCATTTAACTTCTCTGAGCCTCACTCTCTCCCATCAGTAAAATGTCAATACTAGCTGCTCTTCAAGCTCCTAAGGCTGTTGTGGGATCAGCTGAGAGGACATAAAAACTGCTGGCCAACTCTGCAATACAGAACAAACTGAACCAACACATGGCAATGTCATAGGTGGAAATATATCAGGTTTCTGACCTCTCCCTAACGAAGTTATGACCCGCTCCTCTTGCACCTGCTCCAGAACTCCAAGTTTTAGAAAGTCAATTAGATCATTGCCGAATGAAAGAAGCAAACATTTAGGCAAAGTGAAAATCTCTAAATTCTAGATTGCAGAATTTTACAAAAACTTGCTATAAGTAGAGAACCACACTGTTTGGGGTGGGGGGGCAGGCTACTTCTTGACTCTTCCTAATGATAACGAGGGATTCCTGGCCTCTCCTCGATCAGTGTCCTCTGCAGAGATCTTTGTCTCCCTTGCCATCTGCTGTCATGCAGGAGGCATAGTTCCATTATTTGGACTATACCTTGTAACAGCATAAAAGAGTTTAAAGAGTATTAAAGCAGCACAGCTGAGGTCAGTCTCAGGTGCATTACTCAGTCACAGATATGAATAGTTCAGTAATTCCCACCATGTCTCCTGAACTCAATCCCCAGTTCCCTCTTCTGAGTATAAAATGGTTCTAGGCCAACACTTTCCAAACTATGTTCTGAGGAATACCAGTTGGGTGAGATGTTAACAGGTGAAAAACAGATTCGTGTTAAGTCGTCTGGGATATGCAGGGGGGAATAAGCTTACGTACTTAGAATTTCTCTTTGATGTACTGACTATATGTTCTAAAGAGGAAGGGAGGATAAACATTTCCCAGATTCATCTGATCACAGAATCCCCTTTTTTCCTCCCACAATATATGTAGAGGGGCTAATGACTCTTAGAATACTCTTTGGGAAACGCTATTCTAGCTAATTTACCTGGGTTTTAAGCATTTCAGGGCTATGTCTGGCAACAGTGATCATTTCAACTTCCAAAGGAGGAGAATCATTTTACTTACAGGGTCAACTACCAGGATACCCTCCTGACTTTCACTTCGTAAGTATCCTGCCCAAAGCAACTAAGAACTAAATTTCCCTTACCACAGGCTGAGGAATTTAAAGAAGTTATTCTTAAATTAATGAGAATTATAATCTCTCAAATGAAATCCTTGTATTTTCCCTCAGACATTAAAAATAAAAAGATACAATCTAGATCTTAAGACCCAGAATCACAATTACTTGGAGGACAGGGGAGCATTTTATCACAACATCACCATAATTAACACCATTAGTAAGTCATAATAGTAGTGGTGGTGGTGGTGGTAATATTGGCTAAGCATTTATTTTGTGGCTTAATTTGCATATCCATGTGATAAATTTAGGACCTACTATTACATTCACTTTAAAGATACATACACTGAGATTTAGAGAGATTAACTGACTTGCCAAGAATCACACAAGTAGTAAGGGCAGAATGTCAAACTCATATCTGATCTCTCACCTCATGCTCTTAACTGCTACATAATATACCATCTTACATTTTAGTGACAAAACAAAAGCATTTAAGTCACACGCTGGTTGTTAAACAGGAAAATTAGAGTGTATTTATATAACTCCAACTTGATTGAAATTTGGTTTTAGATTTCCTCTTGAGCAAACTTCTATTCCCTAAAGGAGGTATTTTAAGTTTGGTGGGGGGTTTTTTAAGCAAAGAAAAACAGACTGCTATCTACCCGCGATAGGTTTATGTATGGGAAGCATTTTAAAAATCCGCATCCAAGGTAAAGACATTATCTGTGGTTTCGGCCATGACTGCAAAACGTTGATATTCCGCAACTCGTTTCTCAAAGAAATTTGTTTTCCCTTCTAAAGAAATGTTTTCCATAAAATCAAAGGGATTTTCTGCCTGAAAAACCTAAAAAGAAAAGACATGTTATTAGACATTCTGAAGAAGCCAAATCACATCCACAAGACAGATAACTTCAAGATAACAACAGATAACTTCAAGCTCGGGTCTCCTAACGCCTGTCTAGTCACCTGTAGGATCCATTATTCCAGAAGGCCCTAAAGGCACTCAAGGCTGAGAAATTGTAAGGCAACTGAGATCACCTACCAACCTTAAGAAACTATACTAGTATCTCTGGTATTTTAAGAAATAGAAAGAAGACATATATTATTGCAGAAATGAAAGATTTAATACCAAGCAAACTAAAATGTTTTTGCGGCTTGGAAGATCCAATACACCATAGGCATTACAGACCTTTTCACAGGTATAACCATTAGGTGGTCACATAGACACAATACTACAAAATACTGAATTACCAAAATGTACTGTGAACCTTAACATGTTTGTTAGTTCATAACAGATATTTAACACATTGATGTTAAGGGACCACGATGAGAAAAGACAGAATAAATGCTATCCACAGATGTCTCCAAACAAAAAGTGGAATATATGTTAACAAGAAGCTTTTCCACTACTTCTGAATTCAAGAAGCAGACTTGGCGACACAGCCTGATGAAAAACCATGAAACATTTCAGTGATCCATGAGGGGCAATAAGATAGGATTTTTAAACTTAGGAGTATTCCAGCAGGGATTATGAACACCACAGATAAGAATATATTCAAATAACCCAATTAAAAGTGGGTTGATTAATTAAATTAAAAATTAAATTAAAAATGCCTGAGTAGACAAATAGACATTTCTCTAAAAAAGGTATACAAAGGCCAAGAAACATGAAACGATGCTCAAAATCATTACTCATTAGTGAGGCGTGAATCAAGACTGCAGTGAAATACTACTTCATACCCACTAGGATGGTTATACTAAAAAAGACAGATCACAGGTGTTGGTGAAGATGTGGAGAAACTGAACCCCTCATACACTACTGAATGTAAAATGGTGCAGTTGCTTTGAAAAACAGTTTGGCAGCTCCTCTAATAATTAAAAACAGTTACCATAGGATGTAGCAATTTCGCTTGTAGTTATATATCCCAAAGAAATGAAAATGCTGTCCACACAAAAACTTGTAAGTGAATGTTCATATTTGCATATTTCATAATGGCCAAAACTACTGAAATGTCCTTCAACTGGTAAATGGATAAATAAAATTTGGTTTAGTCATACAACCAGAGTATTATTTGGCTAGAAAAAGGAGTAGAGTACTGATACATGCTACAGCCTGAATGAATCCTGAAAATATACTAAGGAGAGAAGCCAGCCACAAAAGACCATATATTGTATGATTCCATTCATAAGAAATGGGATATATAGAATAGGCAAATCTAAAGAGACAGAAATTAGATTAGTAATGCCTGGGGTTAGGTGGGGGTGGGGGAAAGAAAGGAAAGTGACTGATGGCTAATGGGTACAGAGTTTCTTTGTGGGATGCTAAAATACTCTAAAACAGATTTTCTGTGATAGTTATACAACTCTGTGAATATACTAAAAACCAATGAACTGTACACTTGTTAAAAGGTAAATTACATACTCTGTGACTTTTAATAAAGCTCAATAAAAAGTTTAATATCTTAATAAAATATATATTTTGTAGATATAATATATTTATTATATATATACCGTATATATATAATATATATATATTATATATATATAGTTTCAACAAAAGATCATATGCTGTGTGTGGGTGAGTCACAGAATTCAGTGACACTGCCTGTCAGAAATAATGTGCTAAGAGGGAGTAAAAATTTGAACTAGCAAGATATAGTGAAAAAAGCACTGAACCAACAGTTATAGATTTATTGGATTTTAAAACTGGAGCCTTAAAAAAAAAATTAAAAAAAAAAATAAAGCTGGAGCCTTCAAAAAAACCTGATTTAAATCATCCATGGCAGGGCACCTGGGTGGCTCAGTCATTAACCATCTGCCTTCAGCTCAGGTCATGATCCCAGGGTGCTGGGATTGAGCACCGCATTGGACTCCCTGCTCAGCGGGAAGCCTGCTTCTCCCTCTCCCACTCCTCCTGCTTGTGTTCCCTATCTTACTGTCTCTCTCTCCGTCAAATAAATAAATAAATTTTTTTAATTTAAAAAATAAATCATCCATGGCATAGACAAGGTAACTAAGACCAAGTTAAATTAAGTGCATGTATTTTTCACATAACTTGAATAATCCTAAAATTTATATGGAACCACAAAAGGCCCTGAATAGCTACAGCAATCTTGAGAAAGAAAAGCAAAGCCGGAAGTATCACAATCTCAGATTTCAAGATATACTAGAAAGCTATAGTAATCAAAACAATATGGTACTGGCACAAAAAATAGACAATTTGATCAATAGTACAGGAAAGAGTCAAGAAATAAACCCATATTTATATGCTCGATTAATCTGCAACAAAGGAGGCAAGAATGTATAATGAGGAAAAGATAGTCTTTTCAATAAATAGTGCTGGGAAAACCGGACAGCTGCATGCAAAAGAGTGAAACTGAACTACTTTCCTTCACCAAACACAAAAATGAACTCAAAATGGATGAAAGACCCAAATGAGAGACCTGAAACCATAAAACTCCTTTAAAAAAAAAAAAGGGAGTAACGTCTTGGAATTTGGCCTTAGCAACATATATATGAAATTATCTCCTTAGGCAAAGGGAAACAAAAGCAAAAATAAACTACTGAGACTACAGCAAAGGAGACCATAAATAAAACAAAAAGGCAACCTACAGAATGGGAGAAAATATTTGCAAATATTGTATATATTTGATGTATCCAATAAGCGGTTAATATCCAAAACTTCTAAAGAATGTACACAACACCAAAGCAACAAATCATCTGATTTAAAAAATGGACAGAGGGGGGCAAAATGGGCAGAGAAGCTAGACACTTTTCCAAAGAAGATATCAGATGGTCAACCAAACACTTGAAAAAATGCTCAACATCAGTAATCATCAAGGAAATGCAAAAACAAAACCACAATGAGATATCACCTCACACCTGTCACAATCTAGTACCAAAAAGACAAGAAATAGGGGCACCTGGGTGGCTCAGTTGGTTAAGTGTCTGCCTTTGGCTCAGGTCATAATTCCAGGGTCCTGGGATGGAGCCCCGCATGGGGGTCCCTGCTAGTGGGAGTCTGCTTCTCCTTCTCCCTCTGTCCCTTCCCAGGGCCCCCTACCCCCAACCCGTGCTCATGCTCTCTCGCTCTCTAATAACTAAATAAAATAGTTTAAAAAAAAAAAGACAAAAAATAACAAGCATTGGCGTGCATGTGGAGAAAAGGGAACCCTCATGCACTGTGGCTGGAGAATGTAAACTGTTGCAGCCACTGTGGAAAACCATATGGAAGTTCCTCAAAAACTTAAAAACAGAAATACCATATGATCCAGTAATTCCACTTCTGAGTATTTACCCAAAGAAAACAAAAACACAAATCTGAAAAGATATATGCACCCCTATGTTTACTGCAGCGTTACTTACAACAGCAGTAGATGTGTGAATCTATCCGAAGTGTCCATCAACAGAAAAACAGATAAAGAAGATATAAAATGTACATACACACACACACACACACACACACACACACACACAAATATTACTCAGCATCAAAAAGAATGACATCCGGGCTCCTGGATGGCTCAGTTGGTTAAGTGTTTGCCTTTGGCTCAGGTCATGATTCCCAGGTCCTGGGATAGAGCCCCTATGCCTTGGGCTCCCTGCTCAGTGGGGAATGGGCTCCTCCTACTCCCTCTGCCCTTCCCCCTCACTCATGCTCTCCTCCTTACACTCTTTCAAATAAATAAAATCTTAAAAAAAAATGAATGAGGGCGCCTGGATGGCTCAGTTGGTTGAGCGACTGCCTTTGGCTCAGGTCATGATCCTGGAGTCCCGGGATCAAGTCCCGCATCAGGCTCCCTGCTCTGAGAGGAGCCTGCTTCTCCCTCTGACCTCTCCCCTTTCATTCTCTCTCTCCTTCTCTGTCTCAATTAAATAAAATAAATCTTTAAAAAAAAAAAATGAATGAGATCCTGCCTCCCATGACAACATGGACGGACCTAGAGGGAATTATCCTAAGTGGAATAAGTCAGAGAGAGAGAAACACCACAGGATTTCATTTCTATGTGGAATCTAAAAAAAACAAAACAAAACATATGAACAAACAAACAAACAAACAAAAAATCAGAAATTGTTCTCATAAATACAGAGAACAAACTGGTAACTGCCAGAGAGGGGAGAGGGAGGATCGGTGAAATATGTGAAGGGAATTAAAGGTATAAACTTTCAGTTATAAAATAAGGCAGTCCTGGAGATGAAAAGTACAACGTAGGGAATATAGTCAATACTATTGTAATAACACTGTATGGCGACAAGTGGTAACCACACTTATCATGGGGAGCACTGGGTAATGTACAGAATTGTCAGTCAGTTGCACACCTGAAACTAGTATCACACTGTATGTCAACTACATTTCAATAATACCAAGAAATAAATTAAGTGGCTTGCTTTTGACCCACAAAGTACTCAAATATTTCTTGACTAATCCCAAACTAAAAAAGAAGTTGAAAACATTAATATGTCTCCTACTTAGAATTCTGTATAAATGACAGCCATTTGCTAATTTAAGTAATTTCTTATTTTGCCAAAAACCGTCATTATAGGAACAGTTTTTTCTAGTTTGAGTTCAAAGTGTAGTTCATGTATTTTAAACTGTCTTGTTCTCTTAATATGCACATTCAAGGCTATAACTTTTCCTTTGAGGATCTATTTGGCTGCATTCTACAAGTTTTGATATATAGTAACCCTATCATAATTTAGTTTATATATTCTATTACTTCATGTTTTCATTTTAATCTCATTTTAAAGGATAGCTTCTCAATTTCCAAGTAGATAGAATTTTTTGGCAATCTTTCATTGTTAATTTCTACTTTTACTGCATTAAAATCTAAAAGGTCTATATAATTTCTCCTTTTTGGAATTTATTGAGATATGTTGAAGGCCTATGGAAAAATGATGTTTCATACTATGTTTATATTTTCTTCTGTAGGCGGGATGTTTCATAGACCTACAGTGAGCAAGTTCCCAAAAGGAAAATTAGGCCCAGGAGTCCACAGTTTTCTAAAAAGCAAGAGAACATTGGATATAAGAATGTGAGGATATGGTGGTCAGTTAAAGGACAGTGAGTTCACTTTAAGGCTCAAATGAGGAAATTAATTTTCCTGTAACAAATATATTGGCATAACTTAGGAACAAAAAATTTTTAAAAACATACAGTTTATAAATTAAATTTTTTTAATTTTTTAAAGGATTTTATTTATTTATTTGTCAGAGAGAGAGAGAGAGAGCATAAGCAGGAGGAGTGTCAGGCAGAGGGAGAAGTAGGCTCTCTGCTGAGCAAAGAACCTGATGCAGGGATGCAGGGGTCAATCCCAGGAACCTGGGAACATGACCTGAGCCAAAGGCAGATGCTTAACCGACTGTGCCACCCAGGCATCCCACTTATAAATTTAAGAGATCATATTAATGCAATTATAATCTTGAGTTCTTTATTCATTATCAGTAAACATAGAATTTTATAACTAAAATAATATAGTTCATCTTACAAAAACTTTTGCCCTATGTGACTTTCGTGACAGTATTTCTGTGGTTACCAAAATATAAATGCGTTTCTGAGAAAGGTAATGATTACTCCAACATCATGGATTTCATAAGGCTTCTCATTAAATACAATTTAAACTTACACTTCCATGCTAAGAAGTTAAAACCTGTAGTTTCTAATTACCATCGTATATATATTACATAGTCAAGTACTATGAATGTTCCAATTATGGTGACTACAACATGACCACTTAGTGTGCATTTCCTATATGTCTGATATTATTTGAAATGCATTAAGTATACCAACTCATCAATAATCCTTTGTGGTATTATTATCATCACCTCCCTTTCATGGATGAGGAAATGGGAACAAGAGGTTAAGCAATTTGCTTGAGATCATATAGCTAGAAAGTGGTGGAACTAGGATTGGAAGCCAGGTAGACTGGCTGCAGCCTCCAACTATAATGTGAGAAGCATAGCTCTTTATGAAATTCGGGTATATTATCTCTGATAAACAAAATGAAAAATAACTTAAAAGACAACTGAGTTGGGGCGCCTGGGTGGCTCAGTTGGCTAAGCAACTGCCTTCGGCTCAGGTCATGATCCCGGAGTCCCGAGATCGAGTCCCACATCGGGCTCCCAGCTCCATGGGGAGTCCGCGTCTCACTCTGACCTTCTCCCCTCTCATGCTCTCTGTCACTCTCTCTCTTTCCTAATAAACAAATAAAATCTTTAAAAAAAAAAAAAAAAAGACAACTGAGTTCAAAGGGTCAATTATGACAGTTAATGTCTTCCTAATTACTACTCATATTTAAAGTTCAGGGGTGTCTGGGTGGCTCAGTTGGTTAAGCATCCGACTCTTAGTTTCGGCTCAGGTTGTGATCTCACAGTCGTGAGATGGAGCCTGTGTGGGGCTCCATGCTCAGCTTGGAGTCTGCTTAAGATTCTTTCCCTTTCCCTCTGCCCCTCCCCACCAAGCTCACTCTCTCTCTCAAATAAAGAAATCTTTTTTAAAAATAAAAAAATAAAAGTATTAATTTCCGATGAACTAATCTCACTAAACAAATAAAAGGTAAATAGGCCTTAAAAGAAATACTAATGTGGGGCGCCTGGATGGCTCAGTCGATTAAGAGGCAGACTCTTGATTTCAGCTCAGGTCATGCTCTCGGGGTCCTGGGACTGAGCCCCATGCAGCCTCCACGCTCAACAGGGAATCTGTTGAGGATTCTCTCTCACTCTCCCTCTTCCTCTGCCTTTCCCCACATGAGCTCTCTCTCTCCCTCTCTAAAATAAATAAATAAATCTTTTAAAAAATATTAACATAAAAATTACAACATCAACCCTTGGGGATTTATGAGGGTAAACATATATATGCATAATAAATCCAATTTACCTAAAGATAATCTTGCTAAATACCTACAATTATTACAAGTAATTTATTGAGCTTATTATAAGATTTATCAGCCTCCTGCTTCTGTTATGAATTCCAAGTTCCAAAGGATTTTGTAAGACCAATTTGTTTATGCAAAACAAGACTGCCACACACATTTTATTTTTATTTATTTTTTTTATTTTTTAAAGATTTTATTTATTTATTTAACAGAGATAGAACACAAGTAGGCAGAAAGGCAGGCAGAGGCAGAGAGAGGAGCAGGTTCCCTACCGAGCAAGGAGCCTGATGCGGGACTCGATCCCAGGACTCCGGGATCATGACCTGAGCCGAAGACAGCTGCCCAACCAACTGAGCCACCCAGGCGTCCCTGCCACACACATTTTAAAAGTAGACTGGTATGTTACAAATGCTTTCAGTGAAATATAGTATTTCAGTGGCCTTACTTGGTATAACATTTTAGCTAATGGTAATACATTTTTAAATACCTTACCTTTGAGAATCCAAGTTCCACAAGTAATCTGTCAGCTACAAACTCAATATACTGTTTCATCAAAACACAATTCATTCCAATGAGGCCAACTGGCAGGGCTTCTGTTAAAAACTCCTGAGATATGAACAAAAACAGAATAAAATACAGAGATAGAACAATAAATATGCATTTTCTAAGTAAAAACAGGGTTTTCATTTTTTAATCATCTAAGTTCCTGAGGAAAGTATACTAGGGTAAATTCTTTCAACATGGCTACGTTCATTTGTTTAAAAATGTTTGGGGTATTACTATTCACAGTACTTCATATTCTCAAATAGCCTAAGTAAATTGAAACTATCAAATTGCTGCTATTTTACAGAGTAGCATTATAGGACCTTAATTCATAGGCTTTCTCCATTGAAAAAATGAGATATTTTGCTCTGAAATATCTGGAAAAAGATTCACCAAGGAGGATCACTGTAGGGAACATGATTGTGGAAGGGAACTGGGAAAGATAGAAACACATTTAACAAAGAAAATGAGAAAAAAATAAAAATGGATTTGGGGATTGGGAGTGAATTCCAACTATACTGAAAGACAGTGATAAAGTGTTGATAGGAAAAAAATAAACACATTAGTGCCTGGGTGGCTCAGTCAGTCAAGTGTCTGCCTTCAACTCAGGTCATGATCCCAGAATCCTGGGATCAAGTCTGGAATCGAGTCCCGCATCAGGCTCCCTCCTCACTGGAGAGTCTGCTTCTCCCACTGCCCCATTTCCCTAATTGTGCGCTCTCTCACTCTCTGTCTCTCTCAAAAATACATAATAAAATCTTTTTTAAAATTAAAAAAAATAAAAACATTAACCATTTGAATTTAATTCTCAAAATGATTAAAAATACCAAAGTGCATTTTATGCATTTTCTCCTTCCCAATGTGAAAACACAGGTATTGAACTATACAGTATTTTTAAGAGTTTAAAAATTTTATTTTACTAAATAAGTCAAGCAAAAAAAGACAATTATCATATGGTTTCACTCATATGTGGAACATAAGGAATAGAGTAGACCACCACAGGGGAAGGGAGGGAAAACTGGGACGAAATCAGAGAGGGAGACAAACCATGAGACTTTGGACTCCAGGAAACAGACTGAGGGTTACAGAAGGGAGGGGAGTGGGGGATGAGCTAACTGGGTGATGGGCATTAAGGACGGTATGTGTTGTGATGACCACTCGGTGTGGTGCTGTACGCAACTAATGAATTGTTTCATACTACATCAAAAACTAATGATGTACTGTATAGTGGCTAACGAAACATAATAAAAAATTTTTAAAATTTCTTTTAAACTAGTTCTTTCAAATGATAAAAAAAAATTCTAAGTGGAACATCTAGGTCTTTGTAGTTAGAGATTTTTACATTCTATATGTTAAGTTTTACTATTCACTGATTCATTGATTTACTAATTCTATAAACATCTAGCGCATACTTCAAGCTAGATACCTTGCTCGGTTTTGAAAATATAAAACAAACAAGAAAACGTCATCACCCTTTAGTAGCTGAAAATCTAAAAAAAAATTATAGTAAAATAGCTCAAATAGTTTGCTACGGCATAGAATGTGACAGATCAAGAGACAGAAAAACACAGTTTCAAAATAGATTTTAGCATATGTAAAAGTTTAACATATAACATTTACTTACAAACCAAATTATAAACTGACATGATAATTGCAATGCATCATCTGGTGGTACTGTCAGGCTGACTATATAAAATTACTGATACTTGCTTTGACCTACAAGTGGCAATTTCCTGAGTCAACCCAATATAATAATGGTACAAACATCAGAGAATAAGGGACGTGCTAATCATACAAGCTTCCCTGCTTACCTGCTCAATTTCAACAGCATTAATAATGATCTCCCTGACCCTTTCTTCTGAAGGCTTATTTACTAAGTACTGAAACATCAGGCAAGCAAAGTCACAGTGAAGGCCCTAAAACAGAAGAAAAATACCATTGTTAAAGAATGTTTAATCACCTATTTTCACACTGTGATGTGTCAGGCATTATATATATTAGGTTCTAGGAATGCAACACCAAATTTCTGGAAGCTAGAAGAGGGATTCATACCACCAGGAATTACTTTCCTTCAAATCTCATTAAAATGCCAATTATAATAACCTATCATGAAAATTTTTCAGTGCCAGCAAATCTTAATTCATCAACATGAAAGATGAATTAATTAATGACAACAACAACAAATCTGCAACAAAATCATTTTGGAAAGGAAAACAAAGCAAAGGCTGAAATGAAAATTTACTTATTTCTAATGTCTAAAAAAATTAAGAAGTGATTGAAAACAATAAGTGTTTAAAGAAAAGGTGAAACTCAGGGAGATTTCAAAAAGACAACACTTATATTAAATAAAAATGGCTCAAGATAAAAATAAATTCAGTGCAATGAAAATGGGAAGAATTAAGAATGCCATTTGAAGCTGTACAAAGCAGAAATGACACTGCAGATAACCAAAGAAGAAAATAAACTCGTGAAATACCTTGAGAACAGAATGGTTATGCAAATACAAGAAATAGGATAGAGCTTTAAATAATTAGAGAAGAGAGCAAGGAGATCCAATGTACAATCATCAGGATTCCGAAACACAGAACAGATGGTGTAAAGCTGAAAACAACAGAAGTAATTGCAAAAAATCAAAACAAAAAAAGAAAAGAGGCCAGAGACAGAGAAAGATGATGCAGTGCCAAACAAAATTAAGCTAGAGACTATAAAATTAAACAAGGCAGAGTCAGTGAACATTTCTAAACTACAAAGAAAAAGAAATAATTTTGTAAGCCACCAAGGGGCAAGGAGGATGAAGGAATGTGTACCTTAAAGGACTACAAATCAGAGTATGCTTGGGTTTTTCTAAATAAATCAACAAAAAACAAAGACAAATTAAAGATAAGACTCCAATCAAATGTTGTGATTCCAAGGATTATTTTCCTATTTATCATTCCCAGAAGAAACCATCAGGAAAAAAAATCTTTTTGAACAGTTAATCTTAGAAGATTTGTTAGGCAAACATTTTTCCCAGACTGGACTCAAGAGGAAACTTCAAATTACCAAAGGCTGAATTTCAAATAAACCGTGAAAGCTGTTAAAGAAAGTGTTGATTAGAACTGACAGCTAGTTACCTATTACAGAGATGAGTAAATCAAAGGTAGGCACTCATGTTAAATCAGTAAGTGAATAAAATTAATTTTGAGGTTTAAAGCAATTCCAATCAAAATCTCAAAAGAAAAAAAAAATCTCAAAAGAATTGTTTTAAGTTAAAAGAATCTAAGACTAGAACTTAATTATTTGAACAAAAGAAAACGATAATTAAGTAACGTGATAGAGGTGCCAATTATTGCTACAATGGCAATTATATCACAATATATAAATGTACAAAATTGGGGCGCTTGGGTGGCTCTGTGGGTTAAGCCTCTGCCTTCGGCTCAGGTCATGATCTCAGGGTCCTGGGATCGAGCCCCGCATTGGGATCTCTGCTCAGCGGGGAGCTTGCTTCCTCCTCTCTCTCTGCCTGCCTCTCTGCCTACTTGTGATGGCTCTCTCTCTGTCAAGAAAATAAATAAAAAATCTTTAAAATAAATGTACAAAAGTAATATGTTATATATCTCAAATTTGCATGATATTATATGTCAAATGTATTTCAATTAAAAAATTAATCTGGAAGAATAAATGGGCAGAATCTTGTAAGAACAGTTTTATTAGGAAAGTTATGAGATTTATCCTACTAGTTATCAAAACATAAAAAAAAACTACAATAATTAAAGTATTTGGGGGCACCTGGGTAGCTCAGTTGGTTAAGCATCCCACTCTTGATTTTGACTCAAGTCATGATCTCAGGGCTGTGAGATCAAGGCCCGCATCAGGCTCTGCGCAGGGGATGGAGCCTCCTTTAGATTCTCTTTCTCCTTCTTCCTCCGCCCCTCCCCTTCCTTAAAAAAAAGTTTGTTTGGCATGAAATTTGACAGATAGGTTAATGAAAAGAAAAAAATAGCCCCAAAACAGATTTTAGTACACTTAAAATCCTTACTATATAATAAAGAAGACATCACAAGTCAATGGAGAAGGATGGATTACTGTTTTAACAAAGAGAACTAAAAATTGCCTGAGTATACAAAATGAAATTAAGTTAAAATTCTAACTTATCCTATACTACATTTATACCAAATTCTGTACTTAATACTAATCAAAGCCCAATTGTATTACAGAGTTAGATGTTATAAAGTCAGATTATAACTAATCTCTGGAAGTGGATCACATCATTTTCAGGTTTTTGTATGTTACAAGAAAAAACAAAATTAAAAAGCAAAGGACAAACTGGGAAAATAGTTGCAAAAATATGACAAAATTATATTTTCTATTATATTCATACAATAAATGTAACAAATTTATTAACAACACTTATTGAAAGAGCCCTATCAGTCACTATGCACCGGGAATATATATCAACAGAAAAAGAGGCAAGAGACAAGAATAGGTAAATACAGAAAAAAAAAATGACTAATGTCATTATGGAAAAAAGTTAACTCTAAGTAGTAATCAAATAAATGCAAATAAAACCAATAAAGAGAAACCATTATCCCTATCAACTGTCAAATATTTAAAACATGAATCCAAATTCTGGTGAGGTTATGGTAAAGAAAGACATGTTCATATGTTGCTAGGTGGGGCTTTGTTATAAAATTTCTGGGGAGAAATCTGCAAATTAGTATGGATAACCTTCAAAATGATCATACGTAGTAATGTAGTAATTCTACTTCTAGGCAATCGAGCTTAGGAAAATAATATGAAATTGGGATAAAGCTTATACATAAAAGATATTCATTTTACATTATAGCAAAAGAAATAAGCAAAAAACCTGGGAAACAACCTAAATTTCCAAGTATAGACTAGTCAAATAAGTGATACATTGTTCCATTAGAATATTATATATCTAACAACTCTTTTTTCAAAAAACTACTCTTTCCAAAAAATGCCTGATTTCATAGAAAAGTGTTCACAATATTCTAAAAAAATCTCAGTTCATAAAAATATGAAAAAAGCAGATTATTTCAAATTATCAAATTATGTTCATATAGATCTACATAGGTTTAAATATAGAAAATTGTCAAAAAAAATACAATGAAATACTAAAAGTGGTTATCTCTGTTAAGACTGAGTAATTTTATTCTCTTAATTCTCTGTAATCACCACATATGACTTTTATGATAAAAACTATTAGAAATTGAAAGACATGAAACAACAAAATTATACAAAGCATTTTATGGCACTTATAAAGTATTTTCACACACACCGGCTCCTTTTATTTTAACAAAACCCTTTCAAGATTTATAGTTGAAGCAACTGAGGCTCAGAGAAGTTCATGACTTTACAAGGTCACTTAGAATAAGCTGAGGGGCCAGGATTAGTGTAGTCAATACATGTGAACTGATGGCTGTGATGGGCTAAACCCTGAGAACAGAAAGAAAGATAAGACAAGGTACTTGCACACAGGTAGCCGTGAGTCCAGCAGAGGAGAGAGGTAGGAAATATAGTACGTGTTACAGACGCTAAGACAGGGACACATTTCCATTTCAAAGGGATACATAAAGGAAAAGTGGTCAATTCTATCTAATTGAGTCAGGAAAGTTTTGAGGTGCCAATTGTAAGAAGGTAATCAACAGATAAAAAAAGGGCAAGAAGATGGAAAGGGTGTTGCAGGCAAAGGGAGACAATATTTAGTTACTGGCTGGATGTGGCTGAGAAAGGAAAAAAAGCAATCTAAAAATGACTTCTAGATTTCAAATTTGGATGACTGGAGAGAAAGTAGCACCACTGAATGAGACAGGGAAAACAGAAGAACGAATATGGGGAGAAAAGATGATGAGTTTGATTTCTGAAATATTAGGTTTGAGATATCTGTGGAGACTTCCAGGAGAAACTAACATGCACTTTGAATACCTGGGTTTGGAGCTCAGGAAAGAATGCACACGAGTTTGGGTTGTTTACGAGCATCTAAATGGTAGCTGATCCCGTGGAAATAGGTAAGATCAGCCAGGAGGTCATGTACAGTGAAGAAGAGAGGCCAAGGTCAGAACCCAGCATTCGATGTATTAAGGATGAGCAGGGGAGACTGAGGAAGAACAGCAAGAGGCAGGAGAAAAATACAATTCTTAAAAACCAACGAAGAAATCACTTCCTATTTTCTTTTAATTACCAGGATATCTGTGTCATCATCAGCATTTTCCAGGGGAAAGAAAAATAAATGAACACCAAATATGAATACAAATATAACTAGAAGAATATTTCATTCCTTACTTCATCTCGGCTGATGAGTTCATTGGAAAACGTGAGTCCGGGCATGAGACCTCTTTTCTTTAGCCAGAATATAGCAGCAAAAGATCCCGAGAAGAAAATCCCTTCTACAGCAGCAAAAGCCACCACTCTTTCCCCTGGGAGACATAAAATAGTTTGATTTTCTGAAATGCCACATCCTGTAAACATCTTCAAGCTCACATCTATAAAATATACATATTTTTACATATATATTTATAGCAATATCACAACTATTTTGCCAAAAAACAAAATCAACAATTTAGTGCCATGGCCAAGGGTCTTCAGAGGAGGAAATATGCCACCTCTACCTACTCCAGCAGAAAGGTATGTAGGTATGTCTACTCCAAATCTTATATCAGACATTGCACTCCTAGCGGTCTTGGTATCTGGACAGAGGAGATCTTTCCCTACTCAAAAAAAAGAAGTGATTTATCTGTGCACCACACATGTGTATGAGTGTCGTATGTGCATATAAATGTGTGCATGTACTGGAATAGAGAGTAGAAGATAAGATTTTATGACTCTTTATGATTGAGGCAGGGGAGGTTGCCGAGGTTTTTATTTTTAGAATCCTAAGATATCTTACAGATTAGCAGTAAACATTTCAAAAAACATTGCCACGCATGTTCAATGAAAAAAAAAAAAATGAATCCAGCTAAAGAGAGTAAGTGTATCTGTCGGTACAATATCCCAGCACATGAGCAAAAATACTATCTTCTGCTAAATACATAAGGCCCAATTTCAAAGGTTACTCACTGTTAGGCAAGGACTGTGCAGAAGACCATCTCCTAAATGATCTATAATGGAACCACATCCACTGTCTCTACGGTTTGATTATAAGTCTAACCCAAACAAATATCACCACATTGCATATGCTCAAGAGAAATATTTATATACATGTCTGTCGAGGGAGAAAGTTTTGGTCTATAACACTATGGGATAAAGGCAGCTGAGGGCTTGAACCAACTATAGGTCTGTTTCATCACTAACATCATAGCTTGTATCCCAGTTTGGTCCTTACTGTCACAGGACAAAACACAGAGCAGGTGCTTAATAAATGTGTTCTGAACTGAGACAATGAAAAATATCTAAGCACTAGATGATAAAAGACATTATTCATTCTATGAAAAGTGCTAAAATCTGGTCCAGAATACTTATAACTTCCAGAACAAAGGTAATTATAATATTTAAATTTCAAAAAGAAAGATGACTTAAATTTAAATATTTCTTAAATATTGCTGTCAGTCTAAATAGCGCTCTGGTTTGTCCTCGTTCTCTTCCCTGATTATCTTAAAGAGATCAGCTATATCAAATAAAACTTGTCTTTTTTGTATGATTTGTAGCCCAAAACATCAGAAAAACTTCTATAGCATTTTATTTTTATGATTTTAAAAGTCACCTTGAAAAAAATAACAGAAGAAATGTAAATTAAATAAGTACTTATTGAGTATATACTGTGTAGAAGGAATTATTAAGAATCTTTAGTGCACTATATATTAAATACAAAATATAATAATAATCATTATGCTCTTGAAAAACAAAAATGGCTCTTTAGGCTAGCTATATTTTTTAAGATGAAGATTTGTCCTTATTTTAACATATAGATTACTGTATTTTTATCTTGCTACTAGTAAGATAATGGATAGTTACAATTGATGCATTCTCCATTGTCATTAAGGTAATGTCATATGCACATTTAAATGTAAAAGAACTAGATTATAATACAACATTGTGAATAAAAGGAGATTTTAATCTTAACTATTCTATGCATTCATGTGAATGCTAAAGAATAAAAGTCATGTCAGAAATTGTTATAGAAGGCTGTTCTTTTTGGAAAGTATTAAAGGATTAAGAGAGGTAAACTTTACAAATTTCAGGAGTAGATGTAAATTAAAAAGAGACTTCCAAAATATTTCTTCTAAAAGCTATAATGAATGTGAAAGCCTCATGATTTGTTTTAGAGATGGAAAAGTATAGTTTTTTTTTCTTTAGGAGGTAATTTTATTTCTGCCATATTTCCTTTAACTTTGCTTTCAATAATTTCACTCAGAGTGTATAGTTATTATGTAGCTCCTACAGAATGAAGGATTTTTTTGATGTATAAATTTATGTCTTCATTTCAGGAAATTCTGTTTTTTATTATATTCTTTGAGTTGGTACAAAGCTTATTCTTTATTCTTTTTTAAGATTTATTTATTTATTTTAGAGAGAGAACACAAGGTAGGGGGGCAGAGGGAGAAAGTGTGGAGCCTAAGGTGGGGTTCAATCTCATGACCCTGAGATCATGACCTGAGTCAAAATCAACAGTCTGATGCTTAAATGACTGAGCCATTTAGGTGCCGCCAAAGCCTATTCTTTAAGATGATACTCTCAATTGTTTGTCCTCAGGATCTTCTACAAAATATGTGGAATTCTACCTTTTTTTTTTTTTGCATGTATAGTTGACCCTTGAACAACATGGAGGTTAGGAGTGCTAAGCCCCTGTGAGGTTGAAAATCCATGTACAATTTTTGACTCCCCAAAAACTTAGCTACTAATAACCTACTGTTGACTGGAAGCCTTACAGATAAGTCAACACATATTTTTTGTGTTATATGTGTTATATAATGTATTCTCACAATAAAGTTAAAGATAATTTTATTAAGAAAGTCATAAGAAAAAGAGAAAATACGGGCGCCTGGGTGGCTCAGTTGGTTGAGCGGCTGCCTTCGGCTCAGGTCACGATCCCAGAGTCCTGGGATCGAGTCCCATATCGGACTCCCGGCTCTGCGGGAAGTCTGCTTCTCCCTCTGACCTTCTCCCCTCTCATTCTCACTCTCTCTCTAATAAATAAATAAAAAATCTTAAAAAAAAAAAGAGAGAGAAAATACATTTACAGTACTATACTATAGTTATCAAAAAAAATCTGTGTATACATGGACCCACATAGGTCAAAGCCATGTTGTTCAAGAGTCAACTGTAATGGGAAATGTTTATTCTTTTTTTTTCCAAAAACTTACACATTAGCCTATTTTGCTCATTACTAACAATTGTCCAAATAAGCCATATAGACTCTCTTTTAGCTTTTTGACTCCTTTCACTCATTTCTCCTGACCCCTACCCCCGACCTCTTACCTCAAATCTTTAATCTGCTTTGAGTTAATTTTTGTGTATGGTGTAAGATAGCAATTCGGTTTCATTCTTTTGCTTGCAGTTGTCCACTTTTCTCAATACTATTTATCGAAGAGACTGTCTTTTCCCCATTGTATATTCTTGGCTCCTTTGTCATAAATTTATTGATCATATAGGCATGGGTTTTATTTCTGGGCTCTCTATACTGTTCTATTGATTTATGTATCTGTTTTTTTATACCAATACAATACTGGTTTGATTACTGTGGCTTTGTAAGATAGTTGAAATCAGGGAGTATGATGTTTGTTCTTTCTCAAGATTCTTGCTTATTTGGTATTTTTTGTGGTTTCATACAAATTTTAGAATTATTTGTTCTACTTCTTTGAAAAATGCTATTGGGATTTTGATAGGGATTGCATTTAATCTAGGTTGTTTGGGTATTGTGGACATTTTAGCAATATTGATTCTTTTAGTCTATGAGCATGAAATATCTTTCCATTTATATGTGTCTTTAATTTCTTTCATTAATGTTTTCATTAGAGTTTTTCCTAGGTATTTTATTCTTGTTGATGCAATTGTAAATGAGATTGTTTAATTTCTTTTTGATAGTTATTATTATGTAGAAGCACAACAGATTTCTATATACTAATTTCATATCCTACAACTGAAATTTTCTTTTCTATGGAGTCTTTAGGGTTTTCTATATATATATCATGTCATCTGCAATTAGTGAGTTTTACTTCTTCCTCTCCAATTTAGATGCTTTTTTTCCCCCCTTGCCTATATTGCCCCAGCTAGGACTTCTAATACTGTGTTGAATAAAAGTGGTAAGAACGGGCATCCTTGTCTTACTCCTGATCTTGAGGAAAGGCTTTCAGCTTTTCACAATTGAATATAATGTTAGCTCTGGGTTTGTCATATATGGTCTTTATCATGTTGAGGTATATTTCCTCTATCCTTGCTTTTTTGAGAGTTTTTATCATAAAAGGATATCAAATTTTGTCCACTGCTTTTTCTGCATTTGCAGCATGGGTTTGCCTTGAGAGCAAGCAATATGGAGAATCTACCCGGAGCCCTGCTGCTGTTGCACAGTGACTCCCACCCTCCTCTACTTTCTCTCTAGGTAGTTATGAAATATATGCCAGCTGCAAGACTGTTCATTATTTTTCAGTGGTACCTATCCATACTATTTTCCTTTTTAAGTTTTTTTTTAATTTACAGAGAGAGAGGGAATACAAGCAGGTGGTAGTGCGACAGGGGGAAGCAGGTTTCCCGCCGAGCAGGGAGCCCAATGTGGGGCACGACCCCAGGACCCCGAGATCATGACCTGAGCCGAAGGCAGATGCTTAATGACTGAGCCACCCTGGCGCCCCCATACTATTTTCAATGTATATTGAACACCTTCATATTTCTCTTTTTTTTTTCTTTAAAGCCAGTGTGTCTCAGTGTTTCTCTTAAGAGAAAATTAGCTGGGTATAAAATGCAGATTCCTCAGTCCTACCTCGGCCTCCTAAATCACTCTCTGGTGAGGACCAGGATTCTGAAGGGTTTTCTGCAAACTCTTGCATAATTTTTACACACATTAAGAACCATCACTTTTCTTATTCTTGAAATGAACCAAAGGCAATGCAAACGTATTTGTTTCTTTTCTGATACATAACAGGCTTGCCCCATACCTTACTCTACATCACTGGTTCTCAATGTGTGGTCAAGGAGGTCCCTGGAAATCCACAGACTAAGGAGGTCTATGAGGTCAAACCTATTTTCATTTAAAATGCTAAGGCATTATTTTTTTTTTTACTACCTTTCTTGCATGAGTATACAGTGGTGATTTCCAGAGGCTATATGACATCTCCACAGTACTCTGAGAAGCCTAGTAAAATAGTTTTCCCTTTTCTAACTATATAACTCAGTAATACTGGATTTTCTTCATAACTATAAAGGAAACTACAACAATATTCTGCAATAAATTGAATGTGGAAGCAGATACAACCCAGTTTTCTTCTATTAAGTCAGACATTTAAAAGGCTTGCAAAATCTGGGGGAGAGGAAGTAATGTTTTTTCATAAATATATGTCATTTATAATAAAATATGTTTTTCTATTACTTTTAAATGCATTAATAAATAATTTTTAAGTTTCTCTGTTTTATTTCTAATATGGAAATATCAATAATCCACACCAATAGGAGAGTCCTATTTTTAAGAGTCCTAATTTTTAAGAGTACAAAGAAGTCCTGAGACCAAAAATTTTGAAACTTGTTTCCCTCATAATGAATAAAACCAGAAAGTAAAGACCACGAATTACGAAATAGATAAGTATGAGACAGGTACTTAGAGCTATTCAAATGAAGGATCTGAATATTTTAATTAAATTAAACAAATATTTATTGAGCAACTACGATGTATAGTTTTTTTGGAAACTACATATTTGTTCCCTGAAAAAAATGTGACTTTGACTTGCTTTAACTCCCTTAAACATTCATGAAAGCAGAGACAAACTGTGATTGCTACAATATTCTTATCAGATTCTATATGACTTTTATCTACCTGTAATTATGCACTGACATCTTAACCTTTCAACTTTCAACTTATTAAACAGAACAGGTAACAGCTTTAGATTATTTTATCACTTGTTCCTAATCATTGGGAATAATGATTCTACTAAAGGTGGACGTGGAGACATTTGTACTCCTTTTCCATTCTGGGACTTTGATTATACCTGATAGTCATACCACATAAAAAGTGTTATGTCGACTGAGGCAAATTTGATCATTTTTAAAGTAACACTACTTACCAAAAGTAGATTTTCTATCTTCTATCCATCGTAAGGCCCAGTCTGCTTTTTTCTTAACATATGGCATTGTTTCAATTGCATTAAATAAAAATTCCCTGTAAAAACAGAAGAATGGCAAAGTTATTCATTTGTTTTTCTTAATCAGAATAGATTTTCATTAGTTTAATCATCAATAATAATTGCAACCCTATGATATGCTATCAGATCTGCCGTTTTTCTGTATTTTTGCACATCTACAAAGTATAGAAATAAAACTAAAGTTCAAATTAGTGATTTGGCTCTGGTTTGATATAAAACTGACTCAAGTCAGTGTTCAATTTCTAAACAGTATGTGCTAATAAACAGTTTTTAAAGATATAATACCCAAAGATGAACTGGTTCTATACAAGTTTTTCAACCCAACACATTATTAAACAATAGAAAATATTTGAATAATTTTTCCCTAACATTTGCTTTCAGAGTAAATTCTGCTCTTAACATAAGCAACAGCATAAACCTTTGTAAATAAAATCCCAGTGGTAATACCTTTTCTTGGGATCTCTGATGTAAGTGTCTATTAGCAAACTGTACATCTCTGAGTGAACATTCTCGATGAGAATTTGAAAGCCATAGAAACAGCGAGCCTCTGGAACCTGTACCTCCTGACTAAAGCGCTCCACCTACAAAAATAAGGGAAACATATCCAGTTTTGTGGACTCTCATTAAACATTGCAAATCAGAACCTGGACATCATAATTATCACTTAAAAATTACCTGCTGTGCCACAAACAGGTTAGACAGAATTTATGGGTTATTTTAAGCAGTATTATCTATCAATCTTCCACAATAAATTAGTTGCATAATGTATTCTTAGGCAATTAAATGAATTGACCTAATAGGTGGAGATACTTCCTAAAATGCCGACTAAATTTCAGAATGCTGTCAAAAATAATTCCTTTGCTTTGTAAAATTGACCTTAAGTCTTTATTTTCTTCAACAGCAGACAGATCGACTGAAGCCCCCTCTAATTCATGATGAAAGTTTTTATCTTCATAATTCTCTTTAACAAGAAAGCAGGCCTCCTGGTCAACCATAATACAAGTTAAAAACGGGGAGCAAGGGCGCCTGGGTGGCTCAGTTGGTTGAGCGACTGCCTTTGGCTCGGGTCGTGGTCCCGGAGTCCCGGGATCGAGACCCATATCGGACTCCCGGCTCTGCGGGAGGTCTGCTTCCCCCTCTGACCTTCTTTCCTCTCATTCTCAGTCTTTGATAAATAAATAAATAAAATCTTTAAAAAAAAAAACGGGGAGCAAGAATGCAGTGCTTTATTACAGAGCTCCAGAAGCGTTATTAAGGTGCAGGCTCTCTATTAAAATTACTATCTAAGGGTAAAAATTGAACTCATGTCTATGCATTGTAAGTAGTTTTGATTGGCGCAAGATGCTTGATTTCATGATATTTTGCTGGTCAAATGGGAGAAATGCATCCTTTTCTCTGACACTTTATCAGAAAAATATCTTTGAAAGTTAAGCTATATCTAGTTCATTTCCTAGAAGTCATTTTTCAGGCTTAGTTTAATTGTCTTACTGCCATTATCATCATTTAGCTGCTGAATGGGAACAGAAATACAACAAAAATCTTACCAAATTTTCATTCACAATTCCATCGCTGGCTGCAAAAAAGGCTAATATGTGAGAGATAAAATACTTCTCATCTGATTTAAGCTTGTTCCAGTGAGGGAGATCCTTTGATAAGTCAACCTGAAATAAAAAGATAAAATAAATAATGTAAAATAAAAGATAAAATAAAAAATTTTAACTTGGTGTTTAATTCTTCTCAAAGTGTTTGGAAAATGAACTTCTGTCTCAAAGTTAGAGAGGGACAACTCATTAGCAGTAAAATGTGAAAGAGGAAAAAATGTTAACGTAACTGCTATAAACTGAATGTTTTTGTCGCCCCTCACCCCACCAAATTCATATATTTGAAACTAAGGCCTAATGTGATTGTACTTGGAAGTGGATGGAGTCTTTGGAAGGTGATTGGGCCTTTGTACAGGCCCCACAGAAAGTAAACAGCTATCTCTAAACCAGGAACTGGGACCTCACCAGATACCAAATCTGCGAGAGACGATCTTGGAATTCCCAGCCTCTAGAACTGTGAGAAATAAAATTCTCCTGTTGGTAAGCCATCTAGTCTAAGGTATTATAGCAACCCAACTGACTAAGACTACTTCAAAGGAACACAATAAGATAAAAGCATTTTGAAGGGCTCTATACTCTGGCTAAGGCAGCGATAAACTAATGCCTTTCGGCAGCCATTGCTTTAACATGATATGTGATATATAATACTTACCATAGCGTTAAATCAGCTAACTAGTTAGATTGCTGTTAAGCAATAGTAGCTACTACTTTACTGCCAGCTAATCTACTTTTATATCCAGAAAATAATATCGGGCATGTAACAACCTAGGTTTTAAAGTAACTTATAAGTATGGCTTTCTCTGGGAATAGAAATATTTTTGAAAATGGGGGGCCTCTGGGTGGCTCAGTCGGTTGAGCATCTGACTTTAGCTCAGGTCATGATCTCAGGGTCCTAGGATGGAGCCCCAGTGTGGGCTCTGTGCTCAGTGAGGAGTCTATTCTCTCCCTCTTTACCCCTCTCTCTCTCATATAAAAAATCTTAAAAAAAATAAAGAAATATTTTTAAAAATGTTTATTAGAAATAGTCATTGGAATTAATAGAGTAAGGAACTCTAGAGTTTGATGGAATCTACAATTTAAAATAGTATTTAAATGTACCTTATAGGTATTATTTTGTCTTAGGAAGATCTCTGATGTATTTTTCACAATAACGTCATAAACATTTGAAATATATAGCTGTCCTTTGTCCTTTTATTTATTCTAACAAAGGCCTAATCTCTTTAACCATTCCAAATGGATTGTTTCATTATTCATGTTCTTTTTTGAAATTCTTTTTCCTGTTATTTTATTCTTTAAATGTTTACTGAGTACCTACTACATGCCAGCCACTGTAATAAGTGTTGGAGAGGAACCTAGGTGGCTCAATCAATTAAGCATCTGACTCTTGATTTTGGCTCAGGTCATGATCTCATGGTGGTGAGATTGAGCCCCACACTGGGTTCCATGCTCAGTGGGGAGTCTGCTTGAGATTCTCTCTCTCCCTCTGACCCCACCAATCTCTGGCTCTCCCTCTTTCAAATAAATAAATAGATCTTTAGAAAAAAATAAATGTTGGAGATACAATGGGGTTGGAGGGTATACCTGCATGTATCTTTTAAAACATGTAAGCTAAATGTCAGGTCCTACTCTCTTAAGAACTCAAGATTAACTGAAGGACACCTTCCCAGTTTTTATGTGTTTTACTCCTGATATTAAATTTTATATTATAATATGCTCACTCTTAAATATTAAACTTACCTCTTCAAACACTCAACTTCAAAAAATCTTATAAATTTCATTTATACTACACTGGTCATCTCACATTCTTAAAACATAAACCATCCCTCTCAGTTTTATCTCCTTTGGACAAATTCTCAATTTCACTTTCTAAATTTTGATTCCAAACTGCTGGTTATTAGAATTGCCTGGTAGCTTTAAAAGAAAAATCCAAAACCCGAGACCTTTTCCTTCTGCATCAAGGTTTCTGATGATCAGCCATATTTAGGAATAAAGCTAAACCACAGATAAAACAATGAAGCCCAAAGTTGACTTAATTTGTTTAGAGGAAAAACATGTGGAACTATATGTGTTTGGCTTCCTTTTAAAATGTGTATTTAGGGGCTCCTGGTGGCTCAGTGGGTTTAGCCTCTGCCTTCAGCTCAGGTCATGGTCTCAGGGTCCTGGGATAGAGCCCCACATCAGGCTCTCTGCTCAGCAGGGAGCCTGCTTCCCCCTCTCTCTCTGCCTGCTTGTGATATCTCTCTGTCAAATAAATAAATAAAATCTTTAAAAAGATTTAAAAAAATAAAATGTGTATTTAAATAAGTAAAATATGTTCCAACCTGTGTATTTTAATTTTTTAATTAGTATTTCTTAGTCATAATACAACATGTATTACATTTGCTAAAAGATGCAAGTCATTTTCAAATGAATTTTAAAAAACCCAAGTATCACAGTAGCTTTTTAACACGATGAATGAAAAAGCCACCTGTATACTCCCTTTGTTCTCTTAACCGTATCTAAAAAAACACATCCTGGAAAACCACAGTTAGGAACAGTCAGGTGTGCCAAGTAGTATGACCCAATTTGAAAATACTGGGTTTTTCTTTTGTTTGGGGTTTTTTGCTCTGCATGTTAACTACAGTATGACAAAGAGTTTTAACAATATAATACAGGTGGATAAATGGGTAAAATTAGTGTCATGAAGCTTCAACAATTGGTGCCTTCTGATTTCTAATGTAAATCTCCCCCATTCTGTGTCAAATAGCTCACATTTAGTGCTTACTAAGTGCCATGTGGCATTGTAAACATCTCATTATTTCATTCATGAGACTCATCTCATTAATCCTTATAATAACTCAACAAACCAGGAACTGTTAGTTCAGTTTTCCAATGAGGATACACAGAGAGGTTAAGCAATTTTCCCAGTGTCACAGCTAGTAATTGGTAGAGTCAGAATATGTACCTAGGCAATCCGGCTCCAGAGCCTGCCTTCTTTTTTTTTTTTTTTTTTAAGATTTTATTTATTTATTTGACAGAGATAGAGAGATATCACAAGTAGGCAGAGAGGCAGGCAGAGAGAGGGGGGAAGCAGGCTCCCCGCTGAGCAGAGAGCCTGATGCGGGGCTCGATCCCAGGACCCTGAGATCATGACCCGAGCCGAAGGCAGAGGCTTTAACCTACTGAGCCACCCAGGCACCCCCAGAGCCTGCCTTCTTAGCAGGGAGTGTTTACGTGTATAAAAACAGTCTTCTGAAAAATAGATAGGTCCGAATATACCTATCTAGATAGATATATCCATTTATCTACTTATATAGATAAATAAACACACAGCCAGAGCACAAGTATGCAATGCAGGTATCATCCATCATATTCAAAGAGGAAGACAAGGACTATCTGTGGGTTCACTTAGACTACAGAGCAACCACTTTCATGACCAAATGTCCCTTGCCAAACCAGCAAGTATTTTCTAATTTACTGTGTTCAACTCATTTTATCAGTGGAAAATGCCCCCCAACATACAGCATTCTAGAACTTTCCTGGCTGCTGGGGTAGCAGTGCCAGGTTGGAGGTGACTGAGGGAAGGGCCTGACTGGGAGGCGCTCTGGCAGGCAGCTCAAGAGCTCACTGCCTGAGCAGGCCAATTCTCCGCCACAGCTCTTTCTGCAGAATCAGCAGTCTCTCAATGGGAGTGTCCCTTAGGGTCCCTCCGGCGTTCACTCTCATTTTTTTTGGCCATAACGCAATTTTATTTAATCTACCGGCCACAGGTAAAGCCCAGCCTTATTTGGTCACGGCAAACCAAAAGTCTATTTAAAAATGGAAAATGTTCTGGGGCGCCTGGGTGGCTCAGTGGGTTAAAGCCTCTGCCTTCAGCTCAGGTCATGATCCCAGGGTCCTGGGATCGAGCCCCGCATCGGGCTCTCTGCTAGGCGGGGAGCCTGCTTCCCCCTCTCTCTCTGTCTGCCTCTCTGCCTACTCGTGATCTCTCTCTCTCCCTCTCTCTCTCTGTCAAATAAATAAATAAAATCTTTAAAAAAAAAAAAAAAAATGGAAAATGTTCCAAAATATATTGGAAGTAAAAACCTAGCAGACCGAGAGGCCATTTTTGCCGCAGGAAATATGTTTACATACAGCAGTCTAAACAGAAAACATTGGCGAACGCTGTCTGGAGTTTCAGTAATTTCAAACACTGTTATACAACTGACCTTCTTCAATGTATTTTACAATATAAGTTAACATTTTTCAATGTCCCATGACAGAAGATGTGACACTGCTTTACAGAAACGCCCGCTGGCAAAGGTGATGCCACTTACCTCTTCTGCTGTCCAGAAGGATGCCTGTGCCTGTTTATACATTTTCCAAATATCAGGGTATTGGATTGGAAAGATGACAAATCGGCGAGAACTCTTTCGTAGGAGCGGCTCTTCGTCTGACTTCACTTCATTTTCGTGGGTATCTGAAGATAATCTCTTTGGAAAATAAATTATGAACATTCATTCTGTGCAGACATTCCCTCTTTATTCATATCTTAGCCCACACTGGGGGAAGTTAGGGAGACAGCACAGGTTGAGGAGCCTGTCTGCCTGGGTTGAATCCTTTATTGTTATCCGTTCCTGGTTAACAAACTGCTTGGTTAGTTGTGTGACCAGAAAAAGTGGCTTAACTTCTCTGAGCCTTGGTTTTTCCTTATCAGTAAAATAACACTTACTTTGTTTAGGTTAATCTTGATGATTAAAATTGCTTTAGAGCCTGGTGCATAATAAGTATGCGACAAAATTATCATTATTGCTACTTTAAGGAAAAGCATAAAACTAGATCCATAAATGTCATGGTGTGTGAATTTCTTAGTCTGCACACAAAACGTCCTTCAGTGCCTTTCTCAGAGATAGGATGCTGGCATGAATAGGATACTATTACAAACTACTTTCTTATTTTATTTTTAAATATTTTTTTATTTATTCATTTGAGAGAGAGAGTGCACATGAGAGCACAAGCAGGGAGTAGGGTTAGAGGGAGAGGGAGAAGCAGAGTCCCCACTGAGCAGGGTGCTCGACCCCAGGACCCCAGGATCATGACCTGAGCCGAAAGTACACGCTTAGCTGACTGAGCCACCCAGGTGACCCTACTTTTTTTTATTTTCCTACTTTCTTATTTTAATGTTTTCTTTTCTAATCTGAACTATCATAATACTTACCTGAAAACTCCTTACCAACAATTTATCAACCTTTGTTCATCTTGGGGCGCCTGGGTGGCTCAGTGGGTTAAAGCCTCTGCCCCCGCAGGGGTCCCCGCATCAGGCTCTCTGCTCAGCAGGAAGCCTGCTTCCCCCCTCTCTCCCTGCCTCTCTGCCTACTTGTGATCTCTCTCTCTCCCTGTCAAAGAAATAAATAAAATCTTTAAAACAAACAAACAAAAAAACCTTTGTTCATCTGAACCTTCCCATATACCAATTTGTTATTACTATTGTTAATATTACTACAGATGATCTCACTGTGGGCTGGCTCAAAGCTTTGTGGAATCAAGTGAGAAGAACATACCTATATACATACGACTTGGAAATGATGGCATTCCAACAAGGGACAGTGACAGGTATATATATATTCTAAATATTTAAAATATGTATTTAATAGTCAGCAAAAGTATTTAAAAGAGTTTTACTTTGCATGAGAATGAATATATACCGAGTATATACAATTAGGTTTAAAATGTATAAATCAAGATTATTGGGATACATTTAAATTCTGCACTCCTGACTCAAACTGTCTCTCTCCAGGGCTAGGCCAATCATGTTCCTCCATTCTTATTGCTTCCATCAACCACACCTCTCTGAAGAAAGTGTGCTAAGACAAGATGAGATGAGCAAAAGACTAAAATCAAAGACTGAGGCTACACAAATACAGGTGGGGCTTGCACACTGCACCCGTGCTGTCATTATGGTAGAGACTGTCTTATTTTGTAACTATTTATTTGAAGGTGTAGACCTCTCCAGATAAAGCACTTGAGCTCTGAAGAGTAGAAACCACTTCTTATTTATTACGGTGCTCCCAGAGTACTGTGTCAAGCATAACATCAATAAACAGTTAGCTAAGTAAGTGAATGGGCTGCTAATTTCTCTTTATCTTGTGATCGGTTTACTGGATACCTTTTGAACTTAATTTAACATAAGACCACAATATATCAGTGAGATACCTTGCTAACCACTCAAATCAAGCCTTTTCTGAGTGTTCCCATATCTCCCTTTCCCCCACCATCCCAAAGGCCTGAATTAGGTCCCTAACATAGCACAGAGCTCACTGCAATTTAATTCCTTGTTATTCATCTATAGTCCCCTCCAGACTATGCTTCTTGGAAGTGAAAACTAACTTCACTCTTGTGGAATCCCTAGAACCTGGCATTTAGTTGATATTTATTCCCCAAATATTCAAGCAAACTTTTAAAATGGAAGCTGTCAAGTTTTTTGTTTGTGTTGCCCTTATCTATTTTGTCCCTGGGGTACAGGCATGAATACAGAGCTGGAATTTCTTACCTTCGCTGTATTTGCTACGTGAACCATCATAAGCAGTAACTCTTAGGTACCAAGCACCCTGGCCCTGAGGAAGTTGTTAAACGCTGATTAAAAAAAAACGATCAATATCAGAATCTATGAAAACTGCTAACGACTAGCACATTTCCATTAGAATGAAAATCACTTTTGTACCTATATCCTTCCTGTTCCATTCTGATAACACGGGCATCGTTAAGAGAAGTTGTTGGATTATGAGAACATCATGGAAGAGTTTGCAATGTGAAGAGAGGAGGGCTTAACCAACATAAATCTCTGAATTGAGCTAAAGATGATACATTGCTTATTTTCATGATGCTTAAAAAAATCGACACACATTTTAATACAATGTAAGGAGGGTCATACATCTCAAAGCTCTGGAATCTCTAGAATATCCTCTATGGATCTGGGCTAAGAACTCTTATTTTAGAGGAGAAAACAATGTGAAAAAAAGCATGATGGCATGTGACTTTTTAACAATTTTTATTTCTTTATTTGATTGCACTCTCAAGTTTCAAGTCTTCCTGACATAAACACGACAACATGTATCACTTACATGTTCTATTTTCTAGTTTTAACATACTTAAGGTAGAACGGTCTGAGCGCAGAGTCCTTTTCTCTTGTGGGATTCCCTCCCAATCTTATTATACTTGTCTTGCTTACACCTAATTTTACAGAATTTTTTTTAAAGAATTTATTTATTTATTTGAGAGAGAGAGAGACAGAGAGAATATGAGCAGGGGATAGGGGCGGAGGGAGAAGCAAGCTCCCCGCTGAGCAGGCTCAACCCCAGGACCCCAAGATCATGACCTGAGTTGAAGACATGCTTCACTGAGCCACCCAAGTGTTCACCTGGGTGATTCAGTTGGTTGAGCATCAGACTCTTGGTTTCAGCTCAGCGGAATGATCTCATGAGTGAGGGTGGAGCCCCACATGCGGGGGGGGGGGGTGTCATTTGTATTCAGCGGGGAGTCGGCTTGAAGATTCTCTCCCTCTGCCTCCCCCCCCAATAAGTAAATATTTTAAAAACTCACTTATCTAAAAATATGGTCAGATTAGATGAGAAACTGCAGGTGGAGAGAACAATTAAAAAATCATGACCCTACCCAAATCTTGCCTGATCTAGGGTACCAGCAGTAGAAACACAAAAGAAGACTGCTTTAAGAGATATTTAGGGGGCTCCTGGGTGGCTCAGTGGGTTAAAGCCTCTGCCTTCAGCTCAGGTCATGATCTCAGGGTCCTGGGATTGAGCCCCGCGTCGGGCTCTCTGCTCAGCAGGAAGCCTGCTTCCCCCTCTCTCTCTCTGCCTGCCTCTCTGCCTACTTGTGATCTCTCTCTCTCTGTCGAATAAATAAAATCTTTAAAAGAAAAAAAAAAGAGAGCGATTCAGAAGCAGAATTAATCATTCTTGCTAAAAACTTGGATTTTGGAGACCAGGATAAGGAAGAGTTGAAGATGCCCTTGAGGTGTCCAGCAGCTGGATGATCATATCAAGAAATGAGAGACACAAAGAAAGTGCTCAACATCTGGGGAATAATTGAATAAATCAGACAAATCCCTTGCTTCTCACATTAGGTGTTTAACAAAAGCTTACTTTGCATGAACTCCTCCACCAACCCAAGCTACAACAACAATAATTACAAACACAAAATCTTTAAAAAGTCAGCTTGGTCAATAGAAAACATAATTTGTTCAGTTTGAAGATATCCAGTAGGCAGCTAAAAATATAACAGCATGGCAGAGGAGTGGTGGCGATCCATCCTATTAGTAGTTACCAAAGGGATTATCCAGGGAGAAAATATAGAGAAGCCCCACAGCTGAGGATCCAGCCGAGAAAATGCTGACATTGGAAGGGCAGATGGAAGAAGAGGAGCCAGCTGGGATTAAAAGCGGCTAAACTAGGGGCGCCTGGGGGGCTCAGCTGGTTAAGCGTCTGCTTTTGGCTCAGGCCATGATCCCAGGGTCCTGGGATTGAGCCCCATGTCAGGCTCCTTGCTCAACAGGGAGCCTGCTTCTCCCTCTCCCTCTGCCTGCCGCTCCTCCTGTTTGTGCTCTCTTGCTCGCCCACTCTCTGTCAAATAAATAAACAAAATCTTAAAGAAAATAAGAGTGGCTGAAATGGATGTAGGATAGTCAAAAGCAAAGGCGGAAGTGATCTGATTTGGCTAAAGCCATCTCTGTCAACAGATGAAACAGAGAAGAACTCTGTAAAGGATCCACACTCTGGATATCAATCAGGGTAAGAGGTTAGGAATGAATTCTGTGGGCCAAAGATTTTTAAACATCTGGGGATTGAGAGGCTCATACTCCAACTCTCACTATTTGCCCCCAAACCCCAGGTACTGACATTCACTGTAGGGCAGTTTGAAAATCATTCCTGTGGATAGTCATGGAGAGTTTCTGAATATGAATTAACAGGAATAGGGGTCGCATCAGGAAGATTCACTGGATATCTACCCAAGATGAACTGGAAAAAGAAAAAAAAAAAACCCTAGGTTTTGGTAGCAACCATGGTATTGATCTCAGAGGTACAAATGGCAGCCTGAATTATTTTAGTTTTTTTTTAAGTTTTTATTTAAATTCTAGCTAGTTAACATATAGTGTAATATTGCTTCCAGAAGTAGAATTTAGTGATTCATCACTTACCTACAGCACACAATGCTCATCACAGCAATTACCCTCCTTAATACCCATTACACATTTAGCCCATCCCCTGCCCACCTCCCCTCCATCAACCCTCAGTTGGTTCTCTATAGTTAAGAGTCTCTTATGGTTTGCCTCCCCCTCTTGTTTCCTCCTTCCCCTATGTTCATGTTTTATTTCTTAAATTCCACATGAGTGAAATCATATGGTATTTGTCTTTCTCTAACTTATTTTACTTAGCATAATACTCTCTAGCTCCATCCATGTAATTGTAAATGGCAAGATTTCATTCTTTTGGATGGCTGAGTAATATTCCACTATATATATATATGTATATCCACTCACTAGTTGATGGACATTTGGGCTCTTTCCATAATTTGGTTATGACTGATAATGCTGCTATCATCAGGGTGCATGTGTCCCTGCAAGTCAGTATTTTTGCATCCTTTGGGTAAATAACAAGTAGTGCAATTGCTGGGTTGTAGGGTAGTTCTATTTTTAACTTTTTGAGGCACCCCCATACTATTTTCCAGAGTGCCTGCAATAGTTTGCATCTCACCAATAGTGTAAGAGGGATCCCCTTTCTCCATATCTTCTCCAACATCTGTTGTTTCCTGTGTTGTTAATTTTAGCCATTCTGACAGGTGTGAGGTGATAGCTCATTGTAGTTTTGAATTGTATTTCCCTGATGAATGATGTTGAGCATTTTTTCATGTGTCTGTTGGCCACGTGTATGTCTTGTTTGAGAAAATGTCAGGGCAGCCTGAATTAAGATGTGGTGGTTAGCATGAAAAAGCTGCTTCAACAGGGTCTGGTCCGCTTACAAAATTGGGTCTTTTTGGTGGGAACTGAGACCATCTCAAGAGTTTTTACTTGGGAGGAGTGACATAAAGGCACTGGTTTAATGAAGGATTAATTTAGGAATGGTAAAAAAGATTAAACAGTGGGTAAGACTGGAGGTAGAGAGACAAGTTGTTATAGCTGCACAGATGTAAAGTGATGAGACCCTGAAATAAAGTTCAGAACACACAAGCATTCCATGGCAACATTCCACCATGTCTTCCAGAATGGTGCCTCTAGTTCCTGCCTGCCTTATTTTCCAGTCACCTCATCCCAAGGGGATATGCCCAGGCAGATTCCCCAGCTAGCACTCACCATTCCCTGGTCCAGGCTGGCATGCTATGAGGCCCCTCTCTCTCAATCCAGCCCCAACTCCACCACTTTCATTTGTTTGCCTTGGCCTCTCTTCTCAGGTGAAGAAGATTTTTTGGATGCT
The DNA here is from genome assembly GCA_028533885.1 of Nasua narica. Lineage (NCBI taxonomy): Eukaryota > Metazoa > Chordata > Mammalia > Carnivora > Procyonidae > Nasua > Nasua narica. Next base: position 137,309,608 of record CM052798.1, read on the forward strand.
GCTACAGTCATACACTATTTGTATTTGCATAGGTTGTCACTTTCATTTTTCTATTCCCACCACATCTGACAAAACAGAATACTGGCTCACAAGCAAGAACTTGGTTTTTAAGCCCAGCTCGGCTATTGAATCATGTGATCCTGGGCATGTCATTTTCTCTTTTCTAGTCTAAACTTTCTTGTCTTGAAAATAGGGACTACCAATTAGATTAATGATAGTTAACTTCGAGAAACTGATGAAAGCTAAGGACCCCTTTCTCAGAAGATTCAGATGTGCACACACAAAATCTATAAACTTCAGGAGATTCAAAAACACCTTTCAAGCTGATCTATGCACCCTTCAAGGCAGTGTTCCTTAAAATATGTGAATCAGAATCACCTGAAGTCCTTGTTAAAAATGCAGTTCCCAGACCCTCCCAAGAGACTTTGATTTAGCATGTCTGGATTGTAGGCCCAGTAATTTACATTACTTCAGCTGATTCCAATGCAGGTGGCCCGTGCTGCACCATCATATCTAGAGAAACAAAGTGCTTGAAGCATCCTTGCAACGCAAATTAAAGAACTTTTGGACCAGAGGCTCACTAGAATTCATTCTACAGCTAAAATTCTGCCTCTGACCTTGTAGGCCTATGTCACTGAGAAGGGGATAATAAATAAAAGTTAACTTCCAGGTCTTAAGTCTGAATGGCTGTAGCACAAAAAGAAAACCCCGAATTGTCCTTTTCAAGTGAGGAAACTGGTACTCAATGTATTTGTTTCAAAAGGGGAAGAAAAAGTTTGAGGGATATTTACAACTTGTTAGTTACTAAATGTTTACAAAATCAAAATCAAATAATATAAAACCCCAAGTCTGGATTCTACAACTTTCTAAATGTAGGGCTAAGTATGAATCTCTGTAAGTTGAAACTGTTAAAACAAAAATATCACACATAGCCAAGAGGTTCAAGATAAATACAAAAAGTATTTCTCTTATACACAAATGGTTTAGAAGTGTTTGTGAAATAACAGGGTATGAGAATAATAGAGCAGCAATTTGAACTACCCTACCACAGTCTAATAAATTGATTTACTGTTATTATGTACTTCCGTTACAGAAGCAGGAGAAAAACATGTTAACGGGTTTTAGGGGGCACCCACAACTTCCGTGGCACTTTGCATAAAGCCTTTGATTTAATCCTCTGTGAGTGAAGTATCACTTCCACTGTATAAATGAATGTGAATCCCAGAGAGTCATAGCTAGTTAAGTGGCTCAGTCTGAGCAAATCTGACCTCCTAATCTGATGTTTTTCATTGTTGTGAGGACTTCCCGTCGCCTTCTACCTACCATCATCACTCCATCCACCTGTGTCAATTTCCACACACAGCCCCCAACTCCTTTTAACCACCTCAGGGAAGGGATGTATTTCTCCAGTAAATCCACCTGTCCGCGTTCCTTGCCTGGGTTTCCCCAGCCACAGGGCTCCAGATGCGCAAAAATGGGAGGAGAGTGTGGGGCCGACTATTGGGGGGGATGGGGGCGCTGCTCCTCGGCCGGGCCTGAAACCTCAGAGCTTCGCCCTTGGCTGGCCCCGGAGCAGAGCAACCGAGCAGAAACCCGGCTCCCTCGTTACCCCTCCCCGCGCACGACCTCCCCGGCACTCACAACCACGAAACCAGGCTGCGGCGAAGGCTCGCGCCTGGGCCTGCCTTGGGTTGCTGACCACAACGGGTACAATTCTCTACAGCAGTTCTGCACCTCGCAGGTCCCGGCTTCAACCTGCAACCTAAAGACCAGGCGTGACTATGGGGCAGGACAGGGAACGGCAGCAACGCTTACCTTATCCAGCTCGGGCCTGGCCGCTTCCGGCCTTTCCGGGTCACCCATCGCGCAGGCTCCGCCAGAGCTACGAGGGCTGAAGGAACTGAGAGCCTCAAGCCACCTCCAACTATAACAGGACCCAGGTGCCCCGCGGGTCCACTGAGTCCACCCCGCCTCCAGCTGCACAGACCCCTCCTACTCTCGCGGGCCCCGCTTTCTCGCCAGAGGATGGAGCAACTCCCCCTGCGCCGACCTGGCCCCGCCTCCCCCGCCTCAGGGCTCCGCCTACTCCTGCCGGCCCCGCCTCCCGCCTGCGGCTTGAGGACACCTCTCGGCTTCGGCCAACCCCGCACCAACCGTCGGGCGGACCCCACCGCCCGCCTGCCCAGTGAGGAACTCCCCGCGCCTGCTGGCCCCGCCTCCCAGATCTCGGGGTCCCTCCCACTCCAGGAGGCCCCGCCCCACTCCGCTACCGCTACCCGGACCCGGACCCGGACCCCGCCTCCCGCCGGCCTCTAGAAGAACTCTCCGGGAACCCGCGGGCCTCGCCTCCCCGCTCGCGACGTGAGACACTCGGCCTGCGGCTTTCGGCCCTGCCCGCTTGGCGGGCTCCCGGCTCTACACACTCGTACGGGAGGTGCCCGGACACGTCTGCTCACCTCTTCGGGTCGAGGTTCCTCAGCTCGCTCTCGCCGTGCCCCAGGAACGCGGTATGTCGCGCTAACTCGGCGGGTCCTGAGAGACTGCCCCGGGGGGGTTGGAAAAGCCGGAGGAGATATGGGGAGAGCGCTCTCCGCATGCGAAGCGGTGGTGGGAAAAGGCACATATTGGTGAAAAAAAAAAACTGCACTGTTAAAAAATTAATGAGGAGGAAAGGCCGCCTCGTTTTGTATTTCAGCAACCGAAAAGAAGTGGTTGAGGGGAAAGCAGGTGTGGGAATGGGTAGGTGGGGCTCCCGGAGTTAATAGGGCAGGTATAAAATGTGTAACTGAAAAAAAGAGGCAGAGAGGACTAAATTCAGGGAAATGTTGTGGCAGCTCTGTGGAATTGTTTGAACAAACTGAGCTTTTGGAAGTAGCTGCTGAGCGAGGCATTTCATCTTCAGGACGCTCGTGTGCGGTGGGTACAGCAGTGCCCCTCCTCTCGCGCGAGCCGACGCGCCGCCCGAGGAGCAGTCACTGAGGGTAATTCACTAGGAAGCGACAGAGAGGACCCCCCACCCCTGCCCCGTGTCGTGTCAGGACTCGGTGCCGAGAGTCACGATAATGTAATTGAATGCCTGCTACCCATCTCTCAGGGGGGACTGCTCTAAAGATAACTAGGAAAAAAAAGTTTAGCAGATAAAAATGAGGTGAAAGATTCAGTAGCTTAAAGTTGAAATATTGGGAGAAGCTTGTCATGCCTTGAACAACATGCACCTGTTCTGCTGGTAGCCCTGAGAAGTATGGTAAAATAGGATAGAAAATTAAGCTTTGAGAGTGCCCGACAGCTCCTTCTAAAAACTGTTCTGGAGTGGGGGATGAGAGTTTCCTTTCTCAAGGCAATCACTAGGGGTCAAGTGCTGAGGAAAATATTTTACCTATATTGACTTTAAATAATAGCTAAATGCTGTGAGGAAATCGAGTCTTAAAGAAGTCAGGTAACTTATTGGCCACATGGCCAATAAACTAAGAGCAAGGGTTATACCATTTCAAGTTATCAAGCAGCATGTCTGCTGTATGTCAGGCATCGATTTTGCTATTGAAGCAAAAGTGAATAAACTTAGCGAAAGAGAACATGGATCCTGGAGCCCTATCATCGTGGGCATGAATTCTAGCTCCCTCACTTATTAGCTGTGCTACCTTGGACAAGTTAGCCTCTGCAAGATTCAGTTTCCTCACCTGTAGGATAAGAATAACGCCTTCCTAAAAAGTTTGTTGTGTAGATTTAATAATATATGACTTGTAAAGCACTTATTGAGGTGGGAAATTACAGTGGTAGCTTCCAAGTACACCCGTGCTTCGAATCAGGCCATCCTAGAGGTCATGAAACAGAAAGGTTCAGATTGAGTTCAATTGCTTGAGTTATACAGTTTACTAAGTTAATTTAAAATCTACGTCAAAGGGAAAGAGTTGGGGAGGGGAGGGACTGGAAGGAAGGACCCTACTATCCAAATCTCATTGTTATTCAGTGTTCATATATCCTGCCCTTGCTGCATCAGCTTTCCAGACTGGCAGTATACTTATTAAAAACAGAGTTAAGGAGCACCTGAGTGGCTCAGTCAGTTAAGCGTCTGACTCCAGCTCTGGTCATGATCTCAGGGTCCTGGGATGGAGTCTACTTCTCCTTCGCTACCCTCCCCCCCCCAACTTGTGTTCTATCTCTCAAATAAGATCTTAAGAAAAAAAAAAAAAAACAGCTAAGGATTAGCAAGGGGTCTCGAGACAGAAGGTGAAGCCAACATACACTGGTTCTTTTGGAGATGCAGGATTAAGTATACCTACTCACAGGTGTAACTTGCCATAAATTAACCTGCTGAGCAGCTGTGAGTTTTATCTGTTGTTTCCTGGGAAGGGCAGATGTGGGGCCAAAATGAATGTCACCAACTGGTGGCTGATTTAGGGATAACATAGTTGTCAATCTGGAAGTGATAGGATTTTTTTAACTTGTCAATATTTTTTTAAATAATTTTTAAAGAATTCTTTCTAATTAATTGATTATAAAGAATTATTCTTTTTAAAGAATTATTCTTTACCTTGTGAATATTTAAGATCTACTTATTCCTTCCAGCCATTTCTGTCTATAACATTCATTCCATTATTTTTATCTAGGTTCAATATAATTTCGTTCCATTTATTTTGTCTTTAACCTGCCTCATAGGTTGATAACTTATTTACTATTTATACTAAACATATCTTATGAAGCTTCTTAGGTCTTAGAATCAGTTGCTCTTATACTGAATTTCAATTTTTACAGCGGAATTGAATAATCAATATAGCAAAAACACAGTACAGTGCTTTTAACAGTGCCTGGTGCATTGTATGTATCAGTTTCCATCCAAGATGTTTGAAGTTAATAGGGCAGATATAAAATGTGTAACTGAAAGACCTCTGGGACCTCTGGGAGTAAGATTCTACATCATCATATAGCCTCTGTAGCATATTTTCCAAGAATATCCTCAATATTTTTGATCCCACATGCTGTTCCAGAAACTTGATACCCCTCCCATCAAAAGGTGGAGTCTTGGGGCACCTGGCTGTCTCAGTCTGTTAAGCGTCTGCCTTTGGCTCTGGTTGTGATCTCAGAGTCCTGGGTTTGAGCCCCTCCTCTGGATCCCTGCTCAGTGGTGAGCCTGCTTCTCCCTCTCCCTCCCTTTCTCCCGCAGTTCATGCTTGCTTGTACTCTGTCTCAAGTAAAAATAAATAAATAAAAAAGTTGGAGTCTAATTCCTCTTCTGTGGTCTACATATTTGTGTCTCCCAAACCCATATGCTGAAAATCTAATGCCCAAGGTAATGGTTTTAGGAGGTAGGGCCTTTGGAAGATGATTAATTAGGTCATGAGAGTTGAGCCTTCATGACTGGAATTAGTGCCCTTGGACTGTTATGGGGTTTTTTTTTTTTTGGTTCTGTTTTGTTTTTTATTAACATATAATGTATTATTTGTTTCAGGGGGTGCAAGTCTGTGATTCATCAGTCTTACACAATTCAGTGCTTACCATAGCACATACCCTCAATTTCCATCACCCAGCCACCCCATCCCCTCACTCCCCTCTACTCCAGCAACCCTCAGTTTGTTTCCTGAGATTAAGAGTCTCTTATGGTTTGTCTCCCTCTCTTGTTTTGCCTTGTTGCATTTTGCCCTCCCTTTCCCTATGATCCTCTGTCTTGTTTCTCAAATTCCTTATAAAAGTGAGATATAATTGTCCTTCTCTGACTTATTTTGCTTAGCATAATACCCTCTAGTTCCATCTATATCATTGCAAATGGCACGATTTCATTTTTTTTGATGGCCAGGTAATATTCCATTGTGTACATATATACACCACATATTCTTTATCCATCCGTTGATGGACATCTAGGCTTTTTCCATACTATGGCTTTTGTGGATATTGCTGCTATAAACATTAGGGTGCACATGCCCCTTCGGATCACTACATTTGTATCTTTAGGGTAAATGCCCAGTAGTGCAATTGCTGGGTCATAGGGTATTTTCAACATTTGGAGGAACCTCCATACTGTTTTCCAGAGTGGCTGCACCAGCTTACATTCCCACCAACAGTGTAGGAGGGTTCCCCTTTCTCCATGTCCTCACCAACACCTGTTTGTGTTGTTTCCTAACTGGTTAATTTTAGCCATTCTGGCTGGTGTGAGGGGGTATCTCATTGAGGTTTTGATTTGTATTTCCCTGATGCTGAGTGACATTGAGCACTTTTTCATGTGTCTGTTGGCCATTTGGATGTCTTCTTTGCATGTCTTCTGCCCATTTCCCTGATGCTGAGTGACATTGAGCACTTTTCATGTGTCTGTTGGCCATTTGGATGTCTTCTTTGCATGTCTTCTGCCCATTTTTTGATTGGGTTATTTGTTCTTTGGGTGTTGGGTTTGATGAATTCTTTTTTTTTTTTTTTTTTTTGATGAGTTCTTTATAGACTTTGGATACTACCCCTTCATCTGATACATCATTTGCAAATATCTTCTCCTATTCTGTTGGTTGTCTTTTGGTAACCATTGACTGTTTCTTTTGCTGTGCAGAAGCTTTTTATCCTGATGAAGTCCCAACAGTTCATTTTTGCCCTTGCTTCCATTGCCTTTGGCAGTGTTTCTAGGAAGAAGTTGCTGAGGCCGAGGTTGAAGAGGTTGCCGTCTGTGTTCTCCTCAAGGATTTTACTGGATTCCTATCTCACATTGAGGACTTTCATCCATTTTGAGTCTATTTTTGTGTGTAGTGTAAGGATATGGTGCAGTTTGATTCTTCATGTGGCTTTCCAATTTTCCCAATACCATTTGTTAAAGAGACTATCCTTTTTCCATTGGATGTTCCTTCCTGCTTTGTTGAAGATTAGTTGACCATAGAGTTGAGGGTCCATTTCTGGGCTCTCTATATGTTCCATTGATCTATGTGTCTGTTTTTGTGCCAGTACCATTTTGTCTTGATGATTACAGCTTTGTAATAGAGCTTGAAGTCCAGAATTTTGATGCCAGCAGCTTTGGTTCTCTCTTTCAGCATTCCTCTGGCTACTTGGGGTCTTTTCTGGTTCCATACAACTTTTAGGATTATTTGTTCCATTTCTTTGAAAAAAGTTGACAGTATTTTGATAGGAATTGCATTAAATGTGTAGATTGCACTAGGTAGCATAGACATTTTCACAATATTTGTTCTTCCAATATTTGTGTCTTCCTCAGTTTCTTTCATGAGTATTCTGTAGTTTTCTGAGTACAGATTCTATGCCTTTTTGGTTAGATTTATTCCTGGGTATCTTACAGTTTTGGGTGCAATTGTAAATGGAATCTTTAATTTCTCTTTCTTCTGTCTTGCTTTGGTATATAGAAATGCAACTTATTTCTGTGCATTGATTTTATATCCTGACACTTTACTGAATTCCTGTATGAGTTCTAGCAGTTTTGGGGTGGAGCCTTTTGGGGTTTTCACATAAAGTATCATATCATCTGCAAAGAGTGAGAGTTTGACTTGTTCTTTGCCAATTCGGATGCCTTTTATTTCTTTTTGTTGTCTGATTGCTGAGGCTAGGACTTTTAGTACTATGTTGAATAGCAGTGGTGGTAGTGGACAGCCCTGCCATGTTCCTGACCTTAGGGGAAAACCTCTCATTTTTTCTTCACTGAGAATGATATTTGCTGTGGGTTTTTCATGGGTTTTATGATATTGAAGCATATACCCTCTGTCCCTACACTGTGATGAGTTTTGATCAAGAAAGGATACTGTACTTTGTGAAATGCTTTTTCAGCATGTATTGAGAGTATCATATAGTTCTTATTCTTTTATTAATGTATTATATCACATTGATTTGCGGATGTCGAACCATCTTGCAGCCCAGGAATAAATCTCACTTGGTCATGCTGAATAATCCTTTTGATGTGCTGTTGGATCCTGTTGGCTAGTATTTGGGTGAGAATTTTTGCATCCATGTTCATCAAGGATACTGTCTTTAAGTCACCTTTTTGATGGAGTCTTTGTCTGGTTTTGGGATCAAGGTAATGCTGGCTGCATAAAATGAGTTTGGAAGTTTTCCTTCCATTTCTATTTTTTGGAACAGTTTCAGGAGAATAGGTATTAATTCTTCTTTAAATGTTTGGTAGAATTCCCCTGGGAAGCCATCTGGACCTGGGCTCTTGTTTGTTGGGAGATTTTTGATGACTGCTTCAATTTCTTTATGAGTTATGGGTCTGTTCAGGTTTTTTATTTCTTCCCGGCTCAGTTTTGGTAGTTTATACCTCTCTAGGAATGTGTCCATTTCTTCCAGATTGTTTAATTTGCTGGCATATAGTTGCTCATAATATGTTCTTATAATGTATTTCTTTGGTGTTGTGATCTCTTTCATTCATGATTTTAATTTGGGTCCTTTCTCTTTTTAAGTCTGGCTAGATTGATCAAATCTTATTGATAAATAAGATTTGATCAATCTTATTAATTCTTTCAAAGAACTAGTTCCTAGTTTCATTGCTCTCTTCTACTGTTCTTTGGGTTTCTATTTCATTGATTTCTACTCTGATCTTTATTATTTCTCTTCTCCTCCTGAGTTTAGGCTTTCTTTCCTGTTCTTTCTCTAGATCCTTTAGGTGTAGGGTTAGGTTTTGTATTTGAGACCTTTCTTGTTTCTTGAGAAAAGCTCGTATTGCTATATTCTTTCCTCTCAGGACCTCCTTTGCTGTATCCCAAAGATTTTGAAGAGTTGTGTTTTCATTTTCATTTGTTGCCATGAATTTTTTAAAATTTTCTTTAATTTCCTGGTTGACCCATTCATTTTTTTTTAAAGATTTTATTTATTTATTAGGAAAGAGAGTGTGAGAGAGAGCATGAGAGGGGAGAATTCGAGACATAAGAGATACGATAAGACGAAACAACATTAGAATAATTGGGATCCCCAAAGAAGAAAGAGGGGCAGAAGGTATATTGGAGCAAATTATAGCAGAAAATTTCCCTAATTTGGGGAAGGAAACAGGCATCAAAATCCAGGAGGCACAGAGAATCCCCCTCAAAATCAATAAAAATAGGTCAACACCCTGTCATCTAATAGTAAAACTTACAAGTCTCAGAGACAAAGAGAAAATCCTGAAAGCACCTTGAGACAAGAAATCGGTAACATACAGAGGCAGGAATGTTAGATTGGCAGCAGACCTATCCCCAGAAACCTGGCAGGCCAGAAAGGACTGGCATGATATATTCAGAGCACTAAATAAGAAAAATATGCAGCCAAAAATACTATATCCAGCTAGGCTGTCATTGAAAATAAAAGGAGAGAGAAAAAGCTTCCAAGACAAAAACTAAAAGAATTTGTGATCAGCAAACCAGACATACAGGAAATATTGAAAGGGGTCCTCTAAGCAAAGAGAGAACCCAAAAGTAACATAGACAAGAAAGGAACAGAGACAATATACAGTAACAGTCGGCAGGCAATACAATGGCACTAAATTACTATCTTTCAAAAGTTATCCTGAATGTAAGTGGGCTAAATGCCCCAGTCAAAAGACACAGGATATCATATTGGATAAAAAACTGAATATTCAGTATTTTCCATCATTAGGTCTTCTATATCACTAATTCTCTCTCCTGCTTCATTTTTCCTAGCAGTAAGAGCGTCCATTTCTTTTTCTTTTTCTTTTTTAAATTTATTAACATATATTATTTGCCCCAGGGTACATGTCTGTGAATCATCAGGCTTACATATTTCACAGCATTTACCATAGCACATACCCTCCCCAATGTCCATAACCTTACCCCCCCACCTCCCAGCCACCCTTAGTTTGTTTGGTAAGTTTAGGAGCCTCTTATGGTTTGTCTCCTTCCCCATCCTATCTTGTTTCATTTCTCTCCCCCACACCCCCTACGACCCCCCGCCCTGCCTCTCAAATTCTTCATATCAGAGAGATCATGTGATAATTGTCTTTCTCTGACTGACTTAATTTTGCTTAGCATAATACCCTCCAGTTCCATCCACGTCATTGCAAATGGCAAGATTTCGTTTCTCTTGATGGCTGCATAGTGTTCCACTGTGTATATATATACTACATCTTCTTTATCCATTCATCTGTTGATGGACATCTAGGTTCTTTCCATACTTTGGCTATTGTGGACATTGCTGCTATCAACATTCGTGTGCATGTCCCCCTTCAGATCACTACATTTGTATCTTGAGGGTAAATACCCAGTAGTGCAATTGCTGGGTCATAGGGTAGCTCTATTTTCAACATTTTGAGGAACCTCCATACTATTTTCCAGAGTAAGAGCCTTCATTTCTGATTGCACCTCATTAATAGCCTTTTGATTTCAACTTGGTTGGATTTTAGTTTTTATTTCTCCAGATCGGGATTCCTTAGTATCTTCTATGCTTTTTTTCAAGCCCAGCTAGTATCTTTATAATCATCATTCTGAACTTTAGTACCGACATCTTACTAATGACAGTATTGATTACTTCCCTGGCAGTTCATACTGCCTCTTGTTCTTTTTTTTTTTTTTTTTGAGGTGAGTTTTTCCTTTTTGTCATTTTGTCCAGAGACGAATGGGTGAATGAGAGAACAAAATACCAAAAGGGTAACAATGACCCCAGAAAAATATACACTAAACAAATCAGAAGAAATTTGAAACTGGAGGGAAAATAATGGGGAGGGAAAAAAAAAAATGATGATCAGGCTGGTGAATAAAAGAGAGCCACACACTAGATTTTGGGTGTATTCTGGTCTGTTAGAAGAAACTGCCTCCAAAAATTTTAAAGAAAGAAAAACATATATATATGAAAATAAGGGTAAATATGAAGGGATGGAATATGACTGTAAAGATGAAAATTTAAAAAGATTTTTAAAAAGGAATTGTTAAGATGTTGGTTGAAAAAGGAAGAAAAATTCAAAAGATAGGAAAAAAATACAGAAAAATTTAAAAATTAACTTTTGACTTAAGACTAAAGACTTAAGTTAAAGACTTAACTTCTGACTTAAGACTAAAGAATCATGGGGGGAAAAGCCATGAATTCTATGTGCTGTATTCCCCTAGCACTGGAGTTTTGCAGTTCTCATTGACTGGTAACTTTGGCCTTGGCTGGATGTTCTTGCTGATCTTCTGGGTAAGTGATCTGGTGCAGTGGATCTCAAATGTCTTTGCCCGAGGCGGCATTGCATCACACTTGCCAGGTGCCAGGCTAAGTAATCTGCTCGGGTTTGCTCTCGGTAGCTTTTGTTCCCTGAAGGCTTTCTGTACAGCATTAGAGGACGAGAATGAAAATGGGAGTCTCCCAATCTCTGGACCCAGAGGAGCGGAGAGCTTGGAGCCTCATTTCTCAGTGAATCCTGAGAGAAAAGTGGTCAGTCGCTCTTCTCTCCCTGGTCTCTGGCTGCCCTCCATGCTCACCCTGTGACCGAGTGTTTTTGTCTCTGGCACATGACCCTGTTTGGAGTTTCCAAACCCAGCAGATTCCTGTGGTGCACTCCCACGCCACTCCTTCCGGAAGAGGAAGGGGGGGTCTCCCCAGATCTGCTGCTTGTTGGGTCCCTGCTTGAAGAGTAGTGGCCCAACTCTGCTGGGGATCACAGTTTATGGCAACCCTGAGCCGAGAGCCCATTCCTCAGCTCTGTCTTTGCAGCCGGCTTCCCCACTCTGATACTTGGTAACTCTGCCACACCCAGGCACCCCCAGTCATTCTGTGACCCCGAGGGTCCTGAGACCACACTGCCCCAGCGAGGGTTCCACCCCCTGCTTAGCCACTGGAGTGATGTCCGTCAGTGGAGCAGACTTCTAAAAGTTCTGATTTTGTGTTCTGTGACTCTATCACTTATCAGGAGCCAGCTGACGGAGGCTTCCTCCCCCTGCAATCTATCTTCCCAAATACTGCCTTGGATTCACTTCTCCTCACATCCGCTTTTCTGTTCATAGATTTGTTGCTATTCTTTTCTTCAATCTCCTGTTGAGTTTGTAGGTGTTCAGAATAGTTTGATAACTATAGCTGAATTACTGGGTCCAGACAAAATTTAGGTCTCCTACTCCTCTGACATCTTGCTCCTCAACTCCTTGTTTGTTTGTTTGTTTGTTTGTTTGATATTGACTTATAGGAGTTTGTATATTTTGGATATTAACCCATTAAATAGGTTATGATTGCAAATATTTTCTCTTATTCAGTAGGTTGCCTTTTGATTTGGTTGTTGGATTCTTTGCTATGCAGCTTTTTAGCTTGTTTATATTGGGGCTTGTTGCCTTTGCTTTTGGTATCAGATCCAGTAAAAAAAATCATCACTAAGACCAATGGTTAGGAGCTTACTGCTTATATTTTCTTCTAGTGTTTATGGTTTCTGTCTTTAATCTTTAATTTGATGTTCAAATCCTTAATCCATTTTGAGCTGATTTTTGTGTATGGTGTAAGATAGTGGGCCAGGGTCATTAATTTGCATGTGGCTGTCCAGGTATCCCAACACCATTTATTGGAGTGAATGCCCTTTCCCCATTATATATACTTGGATCTTTTGTTGTAAATTAATTGACTATATGCATGATTTTATTTCTGGGCTCTCTATTCTTTCCATTGATCTATGTGTCTGTTTTTATGTGAATACAATACTGTTTTGATTATTATAGCTTTGTAATTTGAAGTCAGGGAGTGTGATGCCTCCAGTTTTGTTCTTTCTCAAGATTGCTTTGGCTATTCAAGGTCTTTTGTAGTTCTATACAGATTTTAGGATTGTTCTATTTCTGTGAAATGTGCATTGGAATTTTGATATATGTTGCATTGACTCTACAGATTACTCTTAGAATGGACATTTTTTTAAAAGATTTTATTTTTATTTATTTGACAGAGAGAGAGATCACAAGTAAGCAGAGAGAGAGGGGAAGCAGGATCCCTGCTGAGCAGAGTGCCTGATGTGGGGCTTGATCCCAGGACCCTGAGATCATGACCTGAGCTGAAGGCACAGTCTTAACCCACTGAGCCACCCAGGCGCCCCTAGTATGGACATTTTAACAATATTCTTCCAATCCATGAGGGCAGACTATCTTTCCATTTATTTGTATTTTCAGTTTCTTTTATTAATGTCTTATAGTTTTCAGTGTACAGGTCTTTCACCTTGGTTAAGTTTATTCCTAGGTTTTTATTCTTTTTGATGCAATTGTGAATGGGACTATTTTCTAATTTCTCTTGTAGTTCATTATTGTATAGAAATCAACAGATTTCTATATATTTTGTGTTCTGCAACTTCACTGTTTATTTTAATACTTTTCTGGTAGAGATCTTAGTGTTTTCTAGATTTGTCCTCTGCAAATAGTGACAGTTTTATTTCTTCCTTTCCAATGTAGATGCTATTTTTTTTTTCTTGACTAATTGTTCCAGGTAGGACTTCCAATACTATGTTTAATAAGTGGCAAGAGCAAGCATCCTTTTTTTTTTTTTTTTTTCCTGATCTTAGCAGGAAAGGTTTCAACTTCTCAGTGTTGAATATGATGTTAGCTATGGGCTTGTCATATATTGCCTTTATTGATGTAGGTTTTCTTTATACTTAGAGTTTTATCATAAGTGGATATTGAGTTTTTTGTCAAATGCTTTTTCTCCATCTGCATTATCTGAGATGATTTTTTTTTATATTTCATTTTGTTAATTTGTTGTATCACATTGATTTGCCAATGTTGAACCATCCTTGCATCCTTGGAATAGATCCCACTTGATCTTAGTGTATGCTCTTTTTAATGTATTGTTTAATTTGGTTTTCTAATATTTTGTTGAGGATTCTTCCATTTGCGTTTAGCAGGAATATCAGCCTGTAATTTTCCTGTGGTGTCCCTGTCTGGCTTTATTGTCTCAGTAATGCTAGTCTCATACAATGAGTTTGGAAGAGTACTATCCCCTTTTTTGGTAAAGTTTGAGAAGGATTAGTGTAATTTTTCTTTTGAATGTTGATAGAATTCTCTAGTGAAACTGGTCCAGGACATTTGTTTGTTGGGAGCTTTTTAATTACTGAGCCAACCTCCTTACTAGTGATTGGTCTGTTTAGATTTTGTATTTTTTCATGATTCAGGCTCGGTATGGTGTATGTTTCTAGGAATCTATCCATTTCTTCTAGATAGTCAAATTTGTTGGCATATAATTGTTCATAGTAGTCCCATATGAGCTATTGTATTTCTCCAATACCAATTGTAACATCTCCTCTTTCATTTCTGATTTTGAGTCCTCTTTTCTTTCTTGGGAACTCTAGGTAAAGTCAATTTTGTTTAACTTTTCAAATACCCAGTTTTTAGTCTCATTGATCTTCTCTTTTGTCTTTTTAGTCCGTTTCATTTATTTCTGTTCTAATTTTTTTTATTTCCTTCCTTCCGCCAACTTTGTTCTTTTTTTAGTTCCTTGAGGTGTAAACTTAGGTGGTTTATTTAAGATAATTCATTTTTTTTTTAAGATTTTATTCATTTACATATTTGAGAGACAGAGAAAGTGAGAGAGAGCATGAGAGGAGAGAAGGTTAGAGGAAGAAGCAGACTCCCCGTGGAGCTGGGAGCCCGATGTGGGACTCGATCCCGGAACTCAAGGATCATGACCTGAGCCAAGGCAGTTGCTCAACCAACTGAGCCACCCAGGTGCCCAAGATAATTCATTTCTTGATGTAGGCATTTATCACCATGAACTTAGCTCTTAAAAATGCTTTTGCTAGGCCACCTGGGTGGCTCAGTCAGTTAAGTGCCCTACTTTTGATTTTGGCTCTTGATTTTTGGCTCAGGTCATGATTTCAGGGTCATGAGATTGAGCTGCATGTCAGGCTCTGTGCTCAGTCTGCTTGTCTCTCCCTCCCTCTGCTTGATACTCTTTCTCTCTCTCTCTCTCTCTCAAATAAAATCTTTTTTTAAAAAGTGCTTTTTCTACATCCCATAAATTTTCATGTTGTATTTTCATTTGTCTCAAGATATTTTTAAATTTATTTTTAATTGAAATATAGTTGACATAATATTAGTTTCAGGTGTACAACATAGTGATTCAACATTTATAAAACATTATGAAATGCTCAGAATAATAGTTACCATTTGTCTCCATACAAAATTACTACATTATTATTGACTATATTTCCAATGCTGTATTTTACAACCCTGTGACTTATGACTGGAAGTTTGTACCTCCTAATCCCCTTTACCTATTTTGCGCATCCCAGCAACCACCAGTTTATTCTCTGTATTTGAGTCTGTTTCTGGTTTTTTGTTTTGTTTGTTTGATTTTTGTTTTTGGATTCCACATGTAAGTGAAATCAAATGGTATTTGTCTTTCTCAGTCTGACTTATTTCACTTAGTGTAATTCCCTCTAGGTCCACCCCTGTTGTCACAAATGGCAATATTTCATTCCTTTTTATGTCTGAGTAATGTTCCATTGTATATATATATGTGACACCTTTATCCGTTCATTTATTGATGGTCACTTGGGCTGCTTCCATATCTTAGCTATTGTAAATAATGCTATAGTGAACATTATATATGTTCACATATATGTGCATATATATTTTCAAATTAGTTCTCATTTTCTCTAGGTAAATACCCAGAAGTGGAACTAATGTATTGTATGTATGTTTGTTTTTAATTTTTTGAGAAACTTCCATATTGTTTTACATAATCGCTATACCAATTTACATTCCACCAGCAGTGCTCAGGGGTTCCTTTTTTTTTCCTTTTCTCCACATCCTTACCAACACTTCTTATTGTCTTTTGACACTAGCCATTCAGACAGGTGTGAGGTGCTAGCTCATTGTGGTTTTAATTTGCATCTACCTGATGATTAGTGATGTTGCGCATCTTTTCATTTTGATCATCTGTATGTCTTCTTTGGAAAAATGTCTATGTCCTTTGCCCATTTTTAAAACATGTTTTGTTTTGGTGTTAGTTGTGGGAGTATATTTTGAATTAACACTTTATTGGATATATCATTTTAAGATTTCTTTGCCCATTCAGTAGATTGCTTTTTCATTTTGTTGATGGTTTCCTTCATTGTACAATCAAGGTATTTTTATTTCTTTTGATTTTTTTTCTTTGACCCATTGATTATGCGTGGTATGTTGTTTAACCTCCACATTTTTATGAATTTTTCCATTTTCAACTTGTAATTGATCTCTACTTTTATACCACTGTCATCAGAAAAGATATTTGATATAACTTTTAAATTTAAGATGTGTTTTGTGGCCTAACACATGATCCGTCCTGAGAAATGTTCCATGTATACTTGAGAAGAACATGTATTCTGCTTTTGGATGTTCTATTCTGTGTGTGTGTGTGTGTGTGTATACATGTATATATATATATATCAAGTCCATCTGGTCTAACATGTCATTTAAGGCCAATGTATCCTTCTTGATTTTTCTGTCTGGATGATTTATCCATTGATATAAACAGGGTATTAAAGTCCCCTACTATTACTGTATTGCTGTGTCTTTCTTTATATATGTTAATATTTGCTTTATATATTTAGGTGCTGCGATATTGGGTGCATAAATGTTTACAAATATTCTCTCCTCCTGTTGGATTAACCCTTGCTTTCATTATGTAATGCTCTTTTTTATCTCTTATTAGTCTTTACTAAAGTCTATTTTGTCTATTAAAAGTATTTCTAGGGACACCTGGGTGGCTCAGTTGGTTAAGCATCTGCCTTTCAGCTCAGGTCATGATCCCAGAGTCCTGGGATCGAGTACCACATCAGCCTCCTTGCTCAGCGAGAAACCTGCTTTTTCCTCTGCCTGCTGCCCCCGCCCCCCACTTGTGCTCACTCTCTGACAAATAAGTAAAATATTTTTTAAAAAAAATTTACAAAAACTTATACCTACCCCAGCTTTCTTTTGGTTTCTATTTGCTTGGAATATCTTTTTCCATCTTTTCACTTTGAGTCTGTGTATGTCTTTACATCTGACTTTGGTAAGCAGTATATAAATGGGTCTTATTTGTTTGTTTTTTTAAATCTTTTCAGGCATTCTCTGTCCTTTTGGTTGGAGAATTTGGTATATTAGTGCCCTTATGAAAGAGGCCCCAGAGAGCTCTCTGGGCCTTTCAACCATGTGAGGGTACAGTGAGTGGGTATACTCATTCCATCACATTGGCACCCTGCTCTGATTTCCAGCCTGTGGAACAGTGAAAAATAAATATTTATTGTTTACTGTTTGTTGTTTTATAAACCACCCAATCTATAGTATTTTGTTATAGCCCACAAAGACATTCCCTTTGAATGTAAGCTGTCCTTAGTGACTTACCCCCTGGTTTTAAGATATAATAGACATACAGCACTGTGTAAGTTTAAGGTATGTAGCATAATGATTTGGCTTACATAAGTTGTGAGATCATTACTTAAAATTAACATCTATTAATATAAAAAAGAGTATTTTTCCTTTAGATGAGAACTCTTAAATCCTATCTTAGGATTTATATTCTTTTATATATATCATACAGCATTATTAACTACGTCCAACCAGTTGTATGTTACACCTCTAGTATTTATTTATCTTATAATTGAAAGTTTGTACCTTTGACCCCTTTATTCAGTTCCTCCTCCTCCTACCCTTCACCTCTGGTAACCAGAAATCTGATCTCTTTTTTTCTTGAGTTTGTTTTGTTTAAGATTTCACATGTAAGTGAGATCATTTTATATTTGTCTTTCTCTGACTTCTTTCACCTAGCATAATGGCCCCAGAGTCCATTCATGTTGTCATGATTGTCAAGAGTTCCTCCTTTTTATGGATGAATAATATTCCATTATATATGTATATAATATATATCACACTTTATCCATTCGTAATGGACACTTAAGTTTCCAAGTCTTCTCTGGCTGTTGTAAATAATGCTTCTATGAACATGGGGATGGAGATATCTCTTTGACATAATGTTTTCATTTCCTTCACATATATCACTAGAAGTGGAATTTCTGGATCATATGGTAGTTCTACTTTTAATTTTTGAGGAACCTCCATAGTGTTTTTCATCATGACTGTACCAATTTATGTGTACCAGTTGCACCAAGGAGGCACAAGGATTTTCTTTTTTCCCCTACATCCTTTCCAGTGTTATCTCTTATCTTTTTGATGCTAGGTGTTTTAAATGGTGTGACATAATGTCTTATTGTGGTTTTGATTTGCATTTCCCTGATAATTAGTGATGTTGAGAGCATCTTTTCATGTACCTATTGGCCATTCCTATATCTTTGGAAAAATGTCTATTCAGGTCCTCTGACCATTTTTAAATTGAGTTATTTGCTTTCTTATTGTATGACTTCTTTGTATATTTGGGATATTAACATTTTTCTCCATTCTATAGGTTGTCTTTTCATTTTGTTGATTGCCCCTTTTGCTGTGCAGAAGCTTTTTTGTTTGATATAGTCCCACTTGTTTTTTTACCTTCTTGCTTGTACTAAGGTATCCTATCAAAAAAAAATCATTGCCAAGACCCATGTCCAAGAACTCTTTTCCTATATTTTCTTCTAGGAGTTTTATGGTTTCACGTCTTATATGTAAGTCTTTAATCTGTTTCAAGGTAGTTTTTGTGAGTGGTGTAAGATAGAAGTCAAGTTTAATTTTTCTACATGTGAATATTCAGTCTTCCCAGCAGCGTTTGTTCAAGAGGCTGTTTTTTTCCCAATTCAATATTCTTGGATCCCCTGCCAAATATTAGTTGACTGTATATGTATAGGTTTATTTCTGGGTTTTTCATTCTGTTCCTTTGGAGTTAAGTGACTTTTAACAAATACATGACTTCTAAGTATAGCTCATAAAGTAATACAATACAGAGTTTGCCTGGTTTTTTCTTTCTCACTTGCCCTTGGAACTTAGATAACATTCTAAGGAAGCCAAAAACTAGCCCACAAAGAGAGATGACGTGGAGATGTCTATGTGGGAAGGATGTGAGGCACCCAACCAACAGGTAGCCTCAACTTCTAGATGTGTGAATGAAGGAACTGTTAGAGGATTCTAGCTCCTAGTCCTCAAGTCTTCTACTTGAAACCCAAACTTCTTGGAGCAGAACAAGATGTCATAACTGTGTTGTGTTTAAATTCCTACCCCACAGAATTTATGAGCGTAATCAAGGGTTGTTTTATGCTGCTAAATTTGGGGATAATTTGTTTTGCAACCATAGTACCGGAACAGCCTCCATTCCACTCACAAAGATTTGTGTGGTAATGGCCTATAAAGGCAATTTAGCCTATGGTACAGAAAATTTATAATTTCAAGTTATTGTGTATTCAATGAGTATATCTTCATTTCTCCAATTTTATATCTCCAACTCTTTTAAAGAAAAAAGTTCTCACACCCAATCTGTATTGACTTAAGCTATATATGTTGTCTTAAGTTTGTAAATACTTACATACCAGTTGTAAACCACCTACTCTTAGAGCTTTATACAACTAAAAAGTAAAAATAAATGCAAACAAAACTGTAGGAATGGTAGAACTTTATGACCTTATTTATGACATTAAGCATTGGATGATGTTTTGCAGAAACTATATTGCATCAGTGTGAATTTTGTAGTGATCATTAATGAAGTATATGATCTTTTGCATTCCCAGTCATGGGATAGAGGACTCCCATTTTCCCACAACAGCAGCTCTATAGATCACTTGCTTTTCATCAGGAACAAATGCATCATTTATTTATCTTTTTAAGATTTACTTATTTTTGATAGAGAATGGAGGGGAGGGGCAGAGAGAGTCTCAAGCAGACTCTGTGCTGAGCATGGAGCCCAATGCAGGGCTCAATACCATGACCCCAAGACAACAGCTGAGCAGAAACCAAGTCTGTTGCCCAACATACTGTATCACCCAGGTGCCCCTCAAATGCATCACTTATATATTAAATTTGCCTACTTAGCTTTAGTCACTAAAAGGAATATTTCTTGACATCAATGCCATCATAAATAGTCATCCAGATAATCTAAGATATTTATTAAAAATCAAAATAAAACCCTTGTACAAAATTGGCAGATCCCAAACCCTAGCTTGAAAATCACTAGGTGGTTCTATATTTAATGAGCCATTTGTTTATCATGCAGAAATCCTTGAGTGCTGGGGGAAAAGGCAAATTTGGAGGCAAGGGTATGAATTTAGAGCTAATTGGAATAGGCCAGGTTCAGGATAATGCAAATCTAAAATAAGACTGTGACAGTGGGGAATGCAAGGAGATGTACATGTGAGTTAAGTAGATAACTCAAGATGATTTGATTAGTGGTTGGATATGGAGTGTATGGTAGAGGGATGATTCTAGGATAGCTACAAGTTTCTGGTCAAGAGATTAGGCAGTTAGCAAGCCTTTGATACATGCAGGTTTAATAGGAAAAATTTCATATCGGTTTTGAATATGTTGAGACCATGATGCCTGTGACAAATCCAACTGGTGGTATCTAGTAATATGACCCAGAAGTAATAGGCTCAGCCCATAGATCTGATCTAGCTCTGCCACCCTCAAAGCCTTACTTAGCCATACTTTACATTCATTATAAATAAAGCATGTGTCTCAAAAGAATTGAGAAGTGTTTGTTTTGTGTGTGTGTGGTGTGTATATGTGTGTGTTGTTGTTGTTATGGTTATTGTGGTTTAGTTTTAAGTACAGTATAAAAAACTTTTCTCCCTTTAACTACTTCAGAGTAAGTTGTTGACATATTTAGGCTGAATGCAGAATAAAGGAAACAAAGCCATTTTCTTTTACTCATAAGTATGAGAGCACTGGAATGATAGTAGTTTTGGTCAAAGGATGATACAATAAACTTGATATTTTTTTATTACGCTAGTCACCATACACTAATCACTAGTTTTTGATGTAGTGTAAACTTAATATTTTAGAGGTGCAGAGATCTAGGTGATAAAAATGAACAGTGAGATTATAACATTATGTTCCTAAATTGGAGTGAAGTTGATCACTAAAATTTATTAATTCATCTAATAAATATAAACATACTGGGCACTGGAGAGGCAAAGATAAATGAGCCACAATTCTTACTCTTAAGGAACTTAAAGGCTAGAGAGGGAAATCAAGCAAATACATTGTTCTGGGAGAGTACAAAGGAACATCTAAACCAGCTTTGTCAGGACAGCAGGTGAAGGGCAGGTCAGGGAGAGCTACTTGGGGAGGTGGCTAAATCACATTCGGAAGTATGAATAGGAATTAACCATTCCAAAATGAAGATCCATGAAGAAAAGGCAGTAACATCAAGCAGTATGTGGACAGGCCCCAAGGTGAGAGAGGACATAACCCATCAGGGAACTGCAAATCTTTCAATATAATAAGGGAGTGAGTAAAGACAAGGCTGTAAAACAGGATTCCAATCATGAAGAGACTTGTATGTTGTGTTAAGGAGTCTGGACTTTGCATTAAGGCCCATGGGAAGTCGATATATTTTAAACAAGTGAGTGACATGATAAGCATTTTAGAAAGATTGCTGTATCTCTGCATACTGAAGGGGAGCAAAACAACAGAGAAACCAGTTAGTTGAAGTAATGTAAGCAAATTAGGTAAGGATTGTAGACTAGAGAGAAGTAGACCAAGTCAAGAAATAAGGATGTAATAACTGTAGGGTTTAATAGTTAATTTGAATGTGAAGGTAAAGAAATTAAGCATGATTCTGTTTCTGACTTAGGAACTAGATAACTTATTTTTGAGCCAGGTGTCATTCTAACTACTGGGCTTAAAATAAGTGAACAAGAATAGAGTTTCTGATATTGTTTACTTTTGAGGGTCACTGGAGAAGTTAAACAATAAACAAGTGAACAGTTTCAGGTAGTACTTGGACCCACAGTGGTGGGAATTGTGCCTATGACTTTGAAACTTTAAGTTATAGCTGTGGGGCAGAAACTGCCAGACTTTTGTTACTCTTCTGGACTTCCAGAGGTCTGTAGCATAGTGGTAGGGGAAAAGTGCAGAATGACAAAAAAAAAAAAGGGAGGGCGGCATGAAAATCTTGGTTCTCTTCTTTCACTTCCTCAAATCACTTCAACTTTCAGTTGCTCTACCTAAAAAATAACATTGGCAATTTTTTTCTGCCCTTATTTAATGTTCCAAGATAGTTCTGTTAAAATTTTATTTAAAAATTAAGAAAATAAATGTGTCTTATTTATCTTTAAATAAAGTGCTTTAGGGTGCTTCCAAAAAGTTGATGTAATCAAGAAAACTTACATTAGTTATCCAAGCCAAGGACCACAAATTTTTCTCTATTGTACTTTACTACTTAATTTATTGTAAATGATATAGTAGTTCCTTATCTATTAGAAACCTGTAAGGAATAAATTATTTCTTTCATTCAACACATGTGAGTACTTTGTTTGAGGGTCTATTTATCAGCTTACAGAATTTTTTTTAATATCCTAAACCTTATCAACCTTAGATACACCTTTTTAAATGTGTGCTTCTCTGCCTTCTTCCAACATACATAGAATAGTTTTTAGTAAAATAATTATTCTGTGTTGAAGTAATTATTAGTTAGCCTTGGGTACTAGTTTTTAATTGGCAGGGCTGCCAGCATGTCATCCTTGTGTAGCAGACACATTGGTGTTTGCAGTATTCGGACTTGTAGACCTGCCATTTCCTGTTGGTTGGCAACCACCCGGGGAGCTTCTTGGGTGAAATCTGAAACCAACCCCTGTTATGAGGAGAGTGGCTAAAGAAAAAGGCAAGCCACTCCACATTGGTAGGTGGCAATTTTAATCAGCAAAGGGAACTTACATACAAAGCTTGTCCTGGGCTACTGGACAGCAGAAAGAGTGGATTCCCACACCCGCCTGCCAAATCTTAAAAGTTTATATAGAAGCTTCTTTAACTAGATTCAGTCACATATACTTGCATGTGTTCTCAGCATCACAGCACTATCTCAAGGCTCTGTCCTTGGATCATCCTCTGGGAGTGGGAAAGGCAAGTGGAACCCACATCCCAACAGGGGATGGAGTGAAGAGCCTCTCGTTGCCAGATCCCACTCATGGGTCAACTGATGTTCTTCTCAATGACCTTCAACACTACCAAATGTTTTCTACATTAAAAGATTCCGGGGTGCCTGGGTGGCTCAGTGGGTAAAGCCTCTGCCTTTGACACAGGTCCTGATCTCAGGGTCCTGGGATCGAGCCCCGCATTGGGCTCTCTGCTCAGCGGGGAGCCTGCTTCCCCCTCTCTCTCTGCCTGCCTCTCTGCCTGCTTGTGATCTCTCTCTCTCTCTGTCAAATAAATAAATAAAATCTTAAAAAAAAAATATTCCAATCTGCTGTATTTTGGAAAGTTTGATCTCTTCCTTGATTTTAATTTGCCACTTCTAATCTGTTGTGAAGCAGGAACTTGATCACTCTAAGAATCAAAGCCTCTGCTTTCATTATTGTAGTAGGACTTGGATGCCTGTTTTTTGAGTCACTGTTATTTATGCTTTATTTTCACTTTCCCACCCTAATCTATTTCTTGGTAATTGAGAAGTTTATCATGTTTTTATGTGGGCAGAATTCTTAAGGAAACATAACACAAAATTAGGTGTTTGTTACTTAAAGGAATGCCTCAAAAGTGATCATCACATAAGGTTTCCATTTCTATAGGTCATAACAGTACCTGTGATTTCATTACACAAACAAAATATTTAAATGTAATTGGCTATCTGAGACTTTGAGGCACTTTGTTTACCAAATTACTTTCTTAGACCTAACTCCTAATACTCAAAACATACATAAACAGAACTGTGCCCTAAGTTTGCAATAGAATGACAGTGCACTTAATCTTTGTAAATAGTCACAATTCATCCTCGTCTTGAAGAAAGTATTTTAGATAGAAATATATTTTAGATAGAAATAAATAGAAAGTATTTTAGATAGAAAAATATATATATATGTTTTTCCTGATGTGTTTTTACATGCATCAAAGTTGCTATGTAAAAATGCAAACTATTGATTTAAAGATTCAATCTAGTTCAACTAGAAATCAAAGATACATTCTGAAAATATATTTAGGAAATTCAATTGTTTTACTAATGAAATCTATTTGTTCTTTAAAAGCAAGTAACTCTCCTTACAATTTATGCAAAAACTTAAAGGATTAGCTTTTCATTGTGTATAGTGTTTTTCATTTTAAGACACTTAGACTTAAAAGTAGGTACCAAGGTTGATTTTAGAAAATTTTCCGTCTCTGGAATCCTAATTATTATCCTTAGGAAAAGTTACTGAATGACAAATATATTTTTTTGAAATCTTTAGCAGGGGCACCTGTTGAGTCTGCCTTTGGCTTAGGTCATGATCTCCCGGGGTCCTAGGATCAAGCCATGCCCTGGCATCCCTGCTCAGCAGGGTCCCTGCTTCTCCCTCTCTCTCTCTCTCTGTCCCTACCCCCTGCTTGCGCACTCTCTCACTCATTCCCTCCCTCTCAAATAAATAAAACCTTAAAAAAAAAATCTTTAGCAAAAAATATGAGTCACTGTTTTTTCATGAGAGTGTAACCAGACTCACAGACTCGCATTGGAACACTGTATTATTCTATGACTATGCTACCTTAATTTATAATATATATTTGGAAAAAATTGATTTGATATTTTTCCTATTTCTGGCACAAAGTTCCTAATGCCCTTGGAATTCCTTAAGTGATGAGTGATCAAGGTGTCTTTTCTTATGTTAGTATGGCCACTTTTGGACTGTACCTAAGGATGGTACGTAGTTGTCAAGGGACACCATCTGATTAGTGGATTGGAAATTTCAGTCCCAATCCCCAACCTCCGCCCTCTAGGAGGAGAGAAGGGCTGGGAGGTTGAATCAACCGTGAATGTTCAATGATTTAATCAACCATACCTATACAATGAATCCACCATAAAAACTCAAGAGGACAGGGTTTTAAGAGCTTCCAGGTTGGTGAACATGCAGGGATGCAGGAAGAATTGCATGCTTGGAGAGGGCTTAAAAACTCTGCACCTTTTCCCCCATCCTCTGTCCTATGCTTATCTTTTGCCTGACTGTTTCTGAGTTATCTTTTTATAATAAACTAGTGATCTAGTAAGCAAAATGTTCCTCTGAGTTTAGTGAGCCACTCTAGCAAATCATTTGAACCCAAGCAGGGGGGTGCAGAAACTTCTGGTTTACAGCTGGTCAGTCAGAAATGCAGGTAACAACCTCTGAAGTGAAGGGCAATCTTGGGGGACTGAGCCCTTTACCTGTGGAATATGATGCTATCTCCAGATAGATAGTATCAGAATTGAATTTAATTATAAGACACCCAGTTAGCGTCAGTGGATTGTTTGGTGGTATGGGGGAATGCCCCACTCACCCACAACGCTAGAATTGTGCAATAAGAACCTTTCATTGACGGCGCCTGGGTGGCTCAGTTGTTAAGCAACTGCCTTTGGCTCAGGTCATGGTCCTGGAGTCCCAGGATTGAGTCCCGCATTGGGCTCCCTCCTCACTGAGAGTCTGCTTCTCCATCTGACCTCTCCCTCTCTCTCATTCTCTCTCTCTCTCTCTCTCTTTCTCAAATAAATAAATGAAATCTTAAAAAAAAAAAAAAAAAAAAGAACCTTTCATTGATGTCAGAACTGGGATTTGCTAGCTTGGTCCTGATCATGAAAATGTTTGGGAAGAGAAAAGGTGAAAGAGCAGAGCATGAAGAACCTTTGTTTCTCAGGTGGCCCCGTGGTCACACATGGTATGGAATAGTAACTGCTATCTAAGTGACTAAGGCTAAAAGTTACCAATGGAATCCAGAGGTGGTACCCACTCCTGCAAGGTTGATTCACTGAATATATAAAGCAATACAAGCTAATAAGAAAAAGGAGAAATATCTGTTAAATAACAAAAGTCCAACTGAGTAAATTTGAAGATCTAATTGGTGTTATTCAGTATCTCATGAATTCCATTTCTAGCAAATAGAAAGGAGCTCCAAGGACCTGTACCAGATGGAAGGCTTTCATAAGCAGGAAAAGGATGTGGCTGATTACCTCATTGTTGCTGACCAGAAAATTCCAGTCTGCCAGTTAAGACTACATTCCTGAAGAAAGTTGAAACTGCACTTAGGTTAGATGTTGAGCCTTGGTTATGCAAAGTGGGCTTAGTACCAGTGACTTCTTTCTGAGCCTCTTGTTTCTTAATAGTTTTTTCCTTTTGATAAAACTCAGTTTAGGGGCACCCGGGTGGCTCAATGGGTTAATGCCTCCGCCTTCGGCTCAGGTCTTGATCTCAGGGTCCAGGGATCGAGCCCCACATTGGGCTCTCTGCTCAGCGGGGAGCCTGCTTCCCCCTCTCCCTCTGCCTGGCTCTCTGGCTATTTGTGATCTCTCTCTCTCTCTTTGTCAAATAAATAAATAAAATCTTAAAAAAAACCCCTCAGTTTAACCGAGAGATGTGATCAAAATTTAAAGCATTAATGCCATCTTAGCTATTGCTTACAGCTTTTCTTGGTTCTTTATGTGGTGTCCATAGGTCATGGCATTTTTGCTTAATCCCTATGAGATGCACAGGTCATGGCTTTAGATTCACAGCCTTTAAACTGGCTATTCTCTTCATCCCTTTTCTGATGTCCCAGTGTTAGGGAGATCATTTTCTTGTTTAGTGCCTGTAAACACGCATATAATGCTTCTGAGAGCATATAACGCACAAGGAAGTTATTATAATAAACAGGAGTATAATTACCACTATTTGGAGTGCACTTTGGAACATGGTACCCAAGGCCTAAACCGATCAAAAAAAGAAAGACCCTGATGAAGTCAGCCTAATGCCTTGCTCAGTGATCTTCTAAGTATCTGAGTTTCACCTTCGCCAGAAACGTTAATGGAGGTGCAGCAGGTGATTTTGGCCACAGAATAGACGGGCTTAGGCCTGTGCCCATGACCACCCACTTCCACTAGTTGCTCCTTAAGATCTTTTGCTCTTTTTTAAGTGTTTTTAACCGGACTCTAAGTTAATGCTGGTCCCCGACCACAGGGCACTTTCCTTTGGGGTATTACTGTCCTTGGGTCACTTCTGATGGCTCCCTCCCCCTTCTGTTTATCCACCGATAAAGGTTTGAGTGTTCCCACTCTGCTTTACCTCTCCACTGCTGCATTCTGCTCCTGTAGAGATCCAGAAGTGAAAAATCTTGTTTCTCAGGCTGATTTCATGGGTGTTCAGCGTGTTCTGGTAGATATCCAGCTCACTTTAGGGGACCGGTTGTAACAGGGTCTCCTACTTCTCCGCTATCTTGCCCCCCCACCCCCCCGCCGGATTTTAGCCATTTTAACAGGTGTAAAATGATGTCTCATTATGGGTGTTTTTTTGTTTGGATTTTTTGTTTTTGTGGGGTTTTTTTGCATTTCTCTGATAATAAGCGATGTTGAGCATCTTTTCATGTGTCTATTAGTCATCTGTCTTCTTTGGAGAAATGTCTCTTCATATCTTCTGCCCATCTTTTAATTGTTTTTTGGATATGAGTTGTATTTTTTTTTAAAGATTTGACTTATTTATTAGCACAAGCAGGGGGGTAGCAGGCAGAAGGAGAGAGAGAAGCAGGCTCCCCACTGAGCAGAGAGCTGACATGGGACTCAATCCCAGGACCCTGGGATCATGACCTGAGCCAAAGGCAGATGCTTAACCAACTGAGCCACCCAGGTGCCCCATTGTATGAGTTCTTTATATATTTTGGATACTAACCCTTTTTCAGATATGTCACTTGGAAATATCTCCTCCCATTCCATAGGTTGCCTTTTAGTTTAATTGTTTACTTTGCTGTGCAGAATCTTTTTAGTTTGATGTGGTCCTAGGAGTTTACTTTTGCTTTAATTTCCCTTGCCTCAGGAGCATATCTAGAAAAATGTTGTTATAGCCAATGTTAGAGATTGCTACCTGTGCTTTCTTCAAGGATTTTTATAGTTTCAGGTCTCACATTTAGGTCTTTAATCCATTTTGAGTTTATTTTTATGTGTGGTGAAAGTGGTTCAGTTTCAGTCTTTTGCACATGGCTGTCCAGTTTTCCCAGCACTGTTGGTTGAAGACACCGACTTTTTCCCTTTGGATATTCTTTCCTGCTTTGTCAAAGATTACTTAACCATTAATTGTGGGTTAATTTCTGTCTATTTTATAGATCTATGTTTCTATTTTTATGCCAGTAACATACTGCTTGAATTACTACTATTTTGTAATATAACTTGAAATCTGGACTTGTGATACCTCCAGTTTTGTTTTCTTTTTCAAGATTGCTTTAGCTGTTCGGGGTGTTTTGTGGTTTCATACAAATTTTAGGATTGTTTGAAAAATGCTCTGGTATTTTGACAGGGATTGCATTAAAGGTGTAGATAGCTTTGAGCTGTAGACATTTTATTATTTTTTAAAATATTTTTATTTATTTAACACAGAGAAAGATAGCAAGAGAGGGAACACAAGCGGGGGGAGTGGGAGAAAGGAGAAGCAGGCTTCCCTGTGAGCAGTGAAGCCCGATGCGGGGCTCGATCCCAGGACCCTGGGATCATGACCTGAGCCGAAGACAGACGCTTAACAGCTGAGTCACCCAGGTGCCCAGAGCAGTAGACATTTTAATATTTGTTCTTCCAATCCATGAGCATGGAATGTCTTTCCATTTCTTTGGAATTTCTTTCATTGGTGTTTTACAGTTTTTAGAGCACAGGTCTTTCACCTCTTTGGTTAAGTTTATTACTAGATATTTTTTGGTGCAATTGTAAATGGGATTGTTTTCTTTTTTGGTGAGAGGATTGCTTTCTTAATTTCACCTTCTGTGAAAGAGCAGGAGGAGGGAGTAGCAGATTCCCCAGTGAGCAGGGAGCCCAGGCATAGGGCTTGGTCCCAGGATACTGGGATCATGACCTGAGCCAAAGGCAGACAGTTAACCAACTGAGCCACCCAGGCACCCCCCGCAATTTTTTTTTAAGTTTTATTCTTTTTCTTTTTATACAGATTTTATTTATTTACTTGAGAGAGAGAGAGTGCAAATGAGCAGGGCGAGGAGGAGGAGAGGGAGAAGCAGACTCCCTACTGTGCAAGGAGCCCAACGCAGGGCTTAATCCTAGGACCCTGCCGAAGGTAGATGTTTGACTGAGCCACCCAGGTGCCCCAGCCCCCAATTTTTTAATTATATTGTGGATTTGGTTTGCTAATATTTTGTTAAGGAGTTTTGCATCTACTCACGAGAGATATTGGCCTGTAGTTCTCCTGTTTTGTGGTGTCTTTATCAGGTTTTGGTATCAAGGTGATACTGGCCTCATACAATGAATTTGGAAGTTTTCCTTCCTCTTGTATTTTTTGGAGTAGTTAGAGAAGAATGGGTATGAATTCTTTTTTGAATTTTTTTTCTTGAAAATTATAGCAAATGTCTTTATTTTTATGTATTCATGTTCTAGTAATCTACATCAGGCAAGAAAAAACAAATATTGAAGAGGATGTGGAGAAAGGGGAACCCTCTTACACTGTTGGTAGGAATGCAAGTTGTTGCAGCCACTTTAGAAAACAGTGTGGAGGTTCCTCAAAAAATTAAAAATAGAACTACCCTATAACCTGGCAATTGCACTACTGCATATCTGCTCCAAAGATACAGAGGTAGTGAAAAGAAGAGCCATATGCACCCCAATGTTCTTTTTTAAATGTTTGGTAGAATTTGCCTGTGAAGCCTTCTGGTCCTGGACTTCTGGTTTTTGAGACTTTTTTGATTACTGATCCAATTTCACTCCTGGTGATTGGTCTATTCAAATTTTCTATTTCTTCCTGCTTTAGTATTGGTAGTTGTATGTTTCCAGGAATTTATCCATTTCTTCTAAGTTGTCCAATTTGTTGGCATATAGGTTTTCATAATATTCTCTTATAATTGTATTTCTATGATGTTGATTGTTTTTCCTCTTTCATTAATAATTTTATTTGGGTCCTTTTTTTTTTCTTAATGAGTCTTGCTATAAGTTTATCAATTTTATTGGTCTTTTCAAAGAACCAGTTCCTAGTTTCATTGATCAGTGTTCTATTGTTTTCTTAGTTTTTGCTCCAATCTTTAGTTTTTCCTTCCTTTTGCTCGGTTTGCATTTTGTTTTTGTAGCTGCCTTAGGTGTATAGTTAGGTTGTTTATTTGAGATTTTTTTGCTTCTTGAGGTAGGCCTGTGTTGCTATAAACTTCCCTTTTAGAACCACTTTCACTGTGTCCCAAAGGTTTTGAACCATTGTTTTCATTCATTTCCATGTATTTTTTCTTTTATTTTTCAGTTGACCCATTCATTGTTTAATAGCATGTTGTTTAACCTCCGTGTATTTGTGGTCTTTCCAGATTTTTTTTCTTATGGTTGACTTCTAGTTTCATTGTGCTATGGTCAGAAAAGATGCATGAAATGATTTTGATCTTATTGAATTTTTTGAGGCTTCATTTGTGGCCTGGTACGTAATCTGTTCCGGAGAATGTTTCATGTGCACTTGTGAAGAGTGTATATTCTGCTGTTGTAGGATGGAATGTTCTGAATGTATCTGTTAAATCCGTCTGGTCCAGTGTCTCATTCAAAGACATTGTTTCCTTGTTGATTTTCTGCTTAGATGATTTGTCCATTGATGTAAATGAGGTGTGAAGTCCTCTACCTCAATTGTATTATTATCAGTTAGTTCCTTTATGTTTGTTATTCACTGTTTTTATGTATTTGGGTGCTCCCATGTGGGGTGCATAAGTATTTACAATTGTTATATCTTGTTGGATTGTTCCCCTTATTATATAGCATCCTTCTTTGTGTCTTGTTACAGTCTTTGGGTTTTGTTTTATTTTTTTGTTTCTTGTTTTGTTTTTGTTTGTTTGTTTTTAGAGAGAACAGGAGAGGGAGAGAGAATCTCAGGCAAGCTCTTTACCCAGCATGGCAGGGCTCAAGCCCACAACCCTGAGATTATGACCTGAGCTAAAATCAAGAATCAGATGCTTAACCTACTGAGCCACCCACTGCCCCAATTAACAGTCTTTGTTTTAGTCTATTTTGTCTGATATAAGTATAGCTACTTTGGCTTTCTTTTGACATTCATTTACATAATGTTTCTTCATCCCTTCACTTTCAATCTGCAGGTGTCTTTTGGTCTAAAATGAGTCTCTTATAGGCAACATATAGATGGGTCTTGTTTTTTAATCCATTCTGTCATCCTATGTCTTTTGAGTGGAGTAATTAGTATATTACATTCAAACTAATTATTAACAGATATGTATTTATTGCTATTTTATTGCTTGTTTCGTTGTTTCTGAAGACTTCCTTTGATCTTTATTGTCTTTCACTCTTTCATGGTTTGCTGGTTTTCTTTAGTGATATATTTGGATTTCTTTATTTATTCCTTACATATTTATTAGTGGTTTTTGATTTGTGGTTACCATTAGGTTGGTTTATAACATCTGCATGCAGCAATCTATATTAAGTAGATGGTGTTTAAGTTTAAACCTATTCTTCACTCTTCTCCTCCCCATGTTTTAGGAATATGTTGTCATATTTCATATCCTTTTATGAGTTCCTTGACTGATTTTTTTTTACAGAAATATTCATTTTTACTGCTTTTGTTTTTCCTACCTTCATGCAATTTTTTTTTTTTTTTTGGTGTTTCTGTTCCACTCAACACAGTCCTCTTTAATATTTCTTGCAAGGTTGGTTTAGTGGTCATGAACTCCTTTAGTTTTTGTTTGTCTGAAAAACTCTTTATCTCTTCTTCTATTATGAATGAAAGCCTTGCTAGATAGAATAATTTTGGCTGCAGGTTTTTCCCTTTCAGCATTTTGAATATATCATGCCACTTCTTTCTGGCTTGGAAAGTTTCTGCTGAAAAATCTGCTGATAGCCTTGTGATATTTCTTTTGTATGTAATTGTCTTCTTTTGTCTTGCTGCTTTTTGTTTGTTTCAAGTTTTTATTTAAATTATAGTTAGTTAACATATAGTATAATATTAGTTTCAGGGGTTGAGTCTAGTGATTCATCACTAAATAACACCCAGTGCTCATCACAGCAAGTACCCTCCTTAGTACCCATCACCCATTTAGCCCATCCTCTCTGCCCACGTTCCCTCCAGCAACCCTCAATTTATTCTCTATAGTTAAGGGTCTGTCTTGATGCTTTTAATATTTTTTTCTTTATCACTATATTTTGTCATTTTAATTACAATATGTCTTGGTGTGAATCTGCTTTTGTTGATTTTGTTGGTGGTTCTCTGTGCCTCCTATATCCGGGTATCTGTTTCCTTCCCCAGATTAGGGAAGTTTTCAGCTATTATTTCTTCAAATAAATTCTCTGAATCCTTTTTTCTCTCTTCTTCTGGGACTCCTATAATACAAATGTTATTATGTTTGATGGAGTCACTGAGCTCCCTAAGTTTATTCTTGTGCATAATTCTTTTTCTCTCCTTTGTTCAGCTTTATTATTTTCCATTACTCTTTCTTCTAGGTCATTAATTCATTTCTCTTTTTCTTCCAGCCTGCTGTTCATTTCATCAAGCATGTTTCTCATTTTGTTTATTGAGCCCTTTATCTCTACTATGTTATTCCTTATCTCCATGTAATCGCCTCACTACTGTCTTCTACTCTTTTCTCAAGTCCATTGAATATCCTTATCACTTCTTTAAATTCTCCATTAGAAGGAGTGCCTAGGTGGCTTAGTCAGTTGAGCATCTAACTCTTGGTTTCAGCTCAGGTCATGATCTTGGGGTCGTGAGACTGAGCCTCATGTCGGGCTCAACACTCAGTGGGGAGTCTCAAGATTTTCTACCTTTCCCTCTCCTTCTACCCCTTCCCCACATGCATGCTTGCACACTCATGTGCTTTCTCTCTCTCAAATAAATAAATCTTTTAAAAAATAATAAATAAATAATAAATAAATTCTCCATCAGGCATGTTACTTATATCTGTTTCATTTAGATCTCTGGCTGTGGCCTTGTCTTGTTCTTTCATTTGGGACAAATTCCTCTGTCTTCTCATTTTGTCTCTATGCCTGTTTCTCTGTGTTAGGAGAGCTACATCTCCAGTTGTTTTAGGATAACAGCTTTATGAAGGAGAGGTCCTATAGTGCCCTGCAGTGTAGTGTCCCCTGTTCCCCAGGGCCTGGCACTTCCTAGAGTATCTCCAGTGTGTGCTATGTGTGCTCTGTTGTTGTGTCCTAGCTGCTTTATCCTTCAGGCCAGTCATCTGCAGAGGTTCTCTTTGCATATTGTGGACATTTGGTTTCTGGCCTGACTGTGGTACATTTTAACTAGATGTGCTCTAGTCTACTTGTGAAATGAGACCTGTCACTGCCTCCAGAACTAAGGCCTCATAAGACTCCCAAGTTGGGAGACCCAGTATTGGTAGAGGTTTGGGTTGGTCTTCTGGGGTAGAGAGTCGGCCAAGCTGGGACTGAGGCAAACATGACTAGGTAGGGCAGCTCCACTATAGCATGGGGGGAGGGGCTTGGCTCAAGCAAGTTAGGTGTCAAGTGTCCACACTGTGCTGGTTTCCACAGGTGGCTCTGTGTTTATTCTGGGGGATGGGAGAGGGAAATGACATCTGCCAGTTCCTTTGTTCCAGGAGGGGTCTCTCTGTGAATGCTGCTTCTTTGGAACATGCTCTGAGATGAGCAGATAACCTCTCCACTGTGTGCCCCAGGCACTCTTCAGATTGCTGTCCATGCTGTATGTCTGCAGGTTTTTTTCCCTGCCTCTTCTTCAAGAGCAGCCCAATGTCCTCCAAACTTTCACAGACCTTTAAAGCATGCTGACCTTTAAAACTCTAGGCTTTAAGCCTTGCTGGTTGCCGGAACTCACAAAATTCAGGCCTTCTCATTTTCCAAGCTATTTGCTATTGGGATGCATTTTCCCCATGTGCTCCCCTGTGTGTGAGTCTGTTTCTCGCCCTTCTCTGTGACTGTGGTTTTCTCCCCACTGCAGCAGCCACAATCTGTTTCTTTCCCAGACCACATCTCCACACTTCTACCTACTTTGATGTGGCTTCTTCTCTACCTTTAGTTGTGGAGTTCATTCTGCCAGTTTTCAGATTGATTTCTGGGGTATTTAGGATGATTTGATAGTTACCTAGTTGTATTCATGGGATGAGGTGAACCTAGGGATGAGGTGATCCTTGCAGCTGCCATCTTCCTTCTCTGTCCCCTTGGTTATTATATACTGTCCTTCTTTGTCTATTATAGTCTTTGTTTTAAAGTCTGTTTTGTCCAATATAAGTATTGCTACCTTGACTTTCTTTTGGCACCCATTTGCATGATAAATGTTTCTTCATTCCCTCACTTTCCATTGGTACTTTCAGTCTAAAGTGCCTGGTTTGCTGAATTGGCTAAGCATTCAACTCTTGATTTCAGCTCAGCTCATAATCTCAGGGTTGTGAGATCAAGCCCTGCATCAGGTTCCTCTCTGGGTATGAAGCCTTCCTGAGATTTTATCTCTCTGTCTCCACCTCTGCCTTCTTCATCCCTCTAAAAATAGAGTCTCATCAGTCTCTTGCAAGCAGCATATAAATGGGTTTTTTTTTTTTTAAATCCATGTCTTTTGGTTGGAACATTCAAAGTATTTATTGATCTGTATTTATCGCCATTTTGTTATTTGTTTTGTAGTTGTTTCTATAGATTTTTTTCCTGATCCTTTCTTGCTCACTTTCATGGTTTGTTGGCATTCTTCAGTGATACACTTGGATCCTCTTCTCTTCATTCTTTGTGTGTCTTTTATTGGTTTTGATTTGTGGCTACCATTAGGTTTGTATATAACACCTGCCGTATATAGCAGTCCATATTAACTTAATGGTCACTTAAGTTTGAATCCATTTACTCTTCTCCCTCCCATGTTTTAAGTATATGGTATCATATTTTACATCCTTTTATTTTATGAGTCCCTTTACTGATTTTTTACAGAAATACCCATTTTTACTGCTTTTATGTTTTCTACATTTCATATTTTCACTTATGGTCTTTCCATTCCACTCACAGTCCCCATTTAATATTTCTTGCAGGGCTGGTTTAGTGGTCATGAACTCCTTTAGTTTTTGTTTGAGAAACTTATCTTTCTATTCTGAATGAAACTTTTCTTGGCTGCAGGTTTTTCCCCTTTCAATATATATATTGAATATATATATATAAAGTGTGTGTGTGTGTGTGTATATATATATATATATATATATATAATATGTATATTCAATATGCAACACTTTCAATATATCATGTCACTCCTTCCGGTGTATAGTTTTTGCTGAAAAATCCACTGATGGTCTTACGAGGTTTCCCTGGTATGTAACTGCCGCCTTTTTTCTTGGTGCTTTAAAAAAATTTTTGTTGCTTCTTTTTGCTATATTAATTACTCTTTGTCTTGGTTTGGAGCTCCTTCGGGGGGATTTCTGTATCTCCTGGATCTGGATCTGTTTCCTTTCCCAGATTAGGGAAGTTTTTGGCTATTATATTTTCAAATAAATTTTCTGCCCCTCTATCCCTGTCTTCTTCTTTTGAGATTCCTGCAATGCAGATGTTACTATGCTTGATAGAGTCTCTGAATTCCCTAAGACTATTCTCAATTTGCGTAATTTTCTTTCTTCTCGGCTCTGTTTGGTTACTTTCCATTACTCTATCTTCCAGGTGATTAGTTTGTTTCTTTGTTTCTTCTGTCCTGCTGTTCATTCCATCAAGTGTATTTTTAATTTCATTTATTGTATTCTTGATCTCTGATTGGTTCTTCTTTATCTTTGTGTTAAGGGTTGCACTGTTGTGCTCCACTCTTTTCTACAGTCCAGTGAGTATATTTATGATTATTACTTTAAATTCTCTATCAGGCATATCACTTATATCTGTTTCACTTTGTTCTCTTACTATGATTTGATCCTATTTTTTCATTTGGGAGATGTCTGTCTGGCTTTTTGCTGGCTTTTGCCTGGCTTTCTGCTTCTGTTTCCATGCGTTAGGAAAGTCAGCTTCTTCCCTTGCTCTTAACGATAATAGCTTTATAATGAAGAGGTCCTGTAGTGACCTGCAGTGCAGTGGCCCCTGTTCCCCAGGGCCTGGCACTTTAGTGGGTGTCTCCTATGTGTTGTAGGTGCTCTGCTGTGGAGTCTTGGCCTCTTTTTTTCTTTAGTTATCTACAGAAGTTTTCTTTGCCTATTGTGGGCAGCAAGGTGTATGGTGGTCTGCTTGCAAAATAAGACCTTTCCCCACCATTGCCAGAAGTGAGGTCTCTCAAATCTGTCAGGTCACAGAAATGCTGGCAGGGTTTTCACTGGTCTTCTGGAAGAGGAGTCCACAGTGCTGGGACTCAAGCAAGTATGACTGTGAAGGATGATTTCAAGGAAGCACAGGAAGGCAGGGTTTGGTTCAAGCAACTTAGGTAACCAGTGTTGGCACTGCACTGGTTTCTGCAGGTGGATGTTTATGCTGGGTGATGGGGAAGGGAAATGGCACCTGCCAACTTCTTTCTTCCTGGAGGGGGGGTCTCCATGATCTCTGTCTCTCTGGCCCCACTCTGAGATGAACCAGTCATTCTCCCTCCCATTTGCCCCTGGCATTTTTCAGATGTTCTACTCTGTATCTGCATGGGCTGTTTGTCTTTAAGGGCAGGGACTGGCTTCATAATGCTTTCCAGGCTCCCCCAGAGCTGAGCCTGCTGATTTTTAAAACTCCAGGCTTTATGTCCCACTCGTTTTTGAAAACTCATGAAACTCACTTTCAAAGGTAAATATTACAGAGAGTCATCCTCCCCCTCTGTGGGCTCCCCAGTGTGGAAGTCTGTTTTCTGCCCTTCTCTGTGCCACCAGGTCCCTCCCTGCTGTAGATAGCCATGATCCACTTTGTTCCCAGATTGTAGCTTCACCCTTCCTATCTTCTTCAGTATAGCTTCTTCCCTGACTTTTAGTTATGGAGTTTGTTCTGCCAGTTTTTGCATTGTTTCCTAGTTTATTTATGCTGATACTGGTGTTATCTAGTTGTATCTGTGGGAGGACGTGAGCTTAGGTTCCTTTTCTGCCATCTTCCTAGCTAACCTGGTAGTTCCTTTCTAATTTGAAGGTATAAATTCAGGGGACTTGACTAATGAGCTGTAACAATTAGTGGCATAATTGAATAACCTAAGAGGCATTGCCTTGTTATGCAACGGCCATCTAGGCATTCATAGACCCAAGGAGAAGGATAACCACTACAAAGATAAATCCTGTTGGGCAAGCCACTTCCACTAAGGTGGCACTGTTAATGGATTCATTCACAAGGATTGTTGCATTTGCCCATTCAAACCAGGCATCAATTAGGTTTTCTCCTAACTCAAAATAAAAAGTTGTTCTAGGGATGCCTGGGTGGCTCAGTGGGTTAAGCATCTGCCTTTGGCTCAGCTTGTGATCCTGGAGTGAGTTCTGCATCAGGCTCCTTGCTCAGCAGGGAGCCTACTTCTCCCTCTGCCTGCCACTTCCCCTGCCTCTCTCCTTCCTACCTCTCTCTCTCTCTCTCTCCCCCCCCTTTCTCTCTCTCTCTCTCTCTCTCTCACACACACACACACACACACACACAAATAAATCTTTAAAAGAAGGTTCTAAGTTCCAGAGGTTACTCCCCTTAGCAATGGGCTGGGAAATATAGACGATGGCATTATCTTTTCAGGTCACTACCAGCATAAAGGAAGGAATGTATGTTTAGTTGAAGTGTGAAGTCTTGGAGTGCCTGGGTGGCTCAGTTGCTTAAGCATGCAACTCTTGATCAAAAAAAAAAAAAAAGTATGGAGTCTTCATCTAGTGTGTTAGGAGGAAGCAGTCTACCTCCCTGTCAGCTACTTCTCTTCTTAGTCAGCTTGATTTGGAGGTCTCCAGCTTTTGTACAGAACCAGATATCCAGATGAGATGTGTAACCAGGGTTCAAGTGCCTGAAGATCTGTTGTCATCTGGGTAGTGAGAAAAACTTGGTATAGTCCCTTCCAAGAAGATTCAAGGGCAGTCTTTGTTCTTTGCCATTACAAATCAGGAGGGTGAAAGGAAAATTAGAAACATAACTTTGGTGAGTCTTGGTAGCCAGATATTTGAGGAAACTAGAAGAATTCAGGATCCAGTTCAATTTACAGGTATGTAACAAGAGGTCAAAGACAATAGGCTCATAATCTAATAGAGACAAAGGTACAAATAAAATTTTTGTCACTGCTGTTTGCCCCCATTTTTTAACAAAGATAATCATCATAAAACTAACTTGTTTGCATTAAGCTTGGCCTGATTGTTTATAGAAGTATAGTAGGAATAGTGATTTACCATATAAGCTCTTTCTAACACTGCTTTGCTGGAACCTCTAAGCAAGATACACAGATATTTTTCCAGCAGGCTTTATTGGTTCCATAAAGTCAACCTTAGTTCCCCAAAACTGGTCATATCTGAGTCTATACCCATCTCTCTCAAATATGACATTCCAGTGAAAGCCTTGGTAACATAACCAGTGTTTCCAATTGTGCCTGTTACAAGAACAGTTTCTTATTGAACTTACATAACTGTTTTGCCCAGAAAAGAACACTCAGTGTTTTCCAAATTCCAGGATTAGGGAGGGAGTAAAAGTAAATGTTTCATCTCGGTTTAAAAACGTATGTTTTTACCAAATTGTTGCATGTCATTAATAGCTTAACAGAAAAAGTTTTCTTATATCTGGAAAGATAGCACATTAAAAAACTGGCAGTCTTTCAGACAAAAAGTCATAAAAATTATAATTACCCTCTTCCTCTTCAGTTCTTTCAGGCCCAGGTCATTCTTATTCTTGAATCCAGTTTTTCAGTTAGTTCTGGAAATTCTTACCCCATTTGGGTTTTTGATCTCAAAGTTATCAGAAACATGTACTTGTCAAAAATCCTGTCATTCTTCTTGAAAATAAAGTACTTTTACAAAAGGACTTTTGCAAAGCATCAGAGAAAAATAACTGTAAATGACAAAAAGACTTAAAAATATCCATTGTTAAAGATCTAATGAGAGTTCATTATAATGGAATCAACAGGGAAATTCGGTTGTTTCTGTAACATAAAGCATTTTAAGATAAAAAATAGAATTATGTCCAATAATCATTATACCAGGACATGTCAGATTTCTAGGAATTTCACATAATTTAGAACACTTGTCAATAATATATATCTACACAAATATAATCTAGGAATGTTTGGCATCATTTTTATTTGACAATGCTTCCCATGTAACTTAACATCTTAAACAAGCCTAATTAGTTTAACATCTCTTTTTTGTGTGTGTGAGGATAGTGAACAAATCTAATGAGATGTTCCAGGACCCTTTGGAAATTCCAAAGTTAGTTTGAGATAAACAACAACAACAAAAAAAAGTACGTAAAATTTGATGTGGAGGAAGTTTGTCAAAAATATCAAAGGATTTTAGGATACTTGGTCAAATAGCATAGGTCACTGTGAAACAATACTTAATTATCCATTTAACAGTAGTGACAAAAATTTCACAGGCAAATATAGTTAAATAGTTAAAAAAAATGCTTAGCTCTTTTAATAGAGGAAATTCAACTTTGTTAAATAATCAAAGATCTGATAATAAAGATAACATGAAGCATGGGAGATGATTTTGATAAAACACAAAATTTTTACTTTTTAGGCAGATTACTTAAAGAAAAACCTTTACAATTTCTTGTCAAGAGCAGACCAATAGTCCGAGAAGACTGTCTTTTTAAGAGAGAAAAACCAGATTTTGTACCACCTTACTTTTGATATTGAAACTTAATTAAATTAATTTTAATTATAGCCAGTCCTGACCACACATATTTCTTTTATTATTTCTAGTAGTTTTAATTACATATGTGAGAACTTTCACCCTAAAAATCCTTAATTTTAGTGAAAATAAAGAAGTAATCCGTTGTGAACTTTTAGCATTTTGTGGCTTAGCAAATATGTAAATACTCTTTACTTTTTGCAAACATGCTTTTCACTATTTTATTTGGAAAAGATCTGATATTTAATGAATTTAACTTATCATTTAACTTAGCAAAATTTTGGTTTCAAGTTACCCAAAAGATTTGGGAAAACTACTTAAAAAGTTAACCTACAACCTTTTTGTCCTACTTACTTTCTTGTTCTTAATAAGTATATTTAGGTTGCCCACTAAAACTTGATGAGACATTACACAAAATGCCAGCCATTGTCCTAAGCTATTTTTCTTTTTTTCTTTCTTTTTTTTATTTAAGTAGACTCCATACCCGGCATGGATCCCAATGTGGGGCTTGAACTCACAACTCTGAGATCAATACCTGAGCTAATATCAAGAGTGGGACACTTAACCAACTGAGCCATCCAGGCACCCCCC
Source organism: Nasua narica (assembly GCA_028533885.1). Taxonomy (NCBI): domain Eukaryota; kingdom Metazoa; phylum Chordata; class Mammalia; order Carnivora; family Procyonidae; genus Nasua; species Nasua narica. The sequence goes on from CM052798.1 coordinate 137,349,738, forward strand.
AAGCTGTTTTTCTTGCTGACAGATTTCATGAGAGATCACCTGAATGTATTTGACCAGTAAACCCAGTTAGAATAGTAGTTGTATGTCTGCATTATATTTAATGCTAGTAACTCTGAAGACATGCCTATTTTAATTAAACCAAACAAACCAGCTTTGATTTGCCAAACACGATCCCAGGGATGCCTGTGTGGCTCAGTCAGTTAAGCGTCTGCCTTCAGCTCAGGTCATGATTCTGGGGACTTGGAATCCAGTCCTACATCAGGCTCCTTGCTTGGCTAGGAGCCTGCTTCTCCCTTGCTTGCTCTGCCTGCCGCTCGTCCTGCTTGTACACTCTCTGTCTGACAAATAAATAAAATCTTAAAACAAAAGATTATCCCAGATTACGTGAACCTGAAAAATTGTTGGGTTAGTTCCTATTATATTTTTGAGAATTTTTATGAATACTTAATTTATATAAGCACTTGATTTTCTCTAAGCCAATTAAGTATAGGTCTTTTACAAATTAATTTTGGCAATATCGTCCAGAGGTAGAAAACACCATATCTATAACATATATATATATAGATATAGATATGTACAAAGTCAGACACAGAGACCTTATAGCTTCTGTACACTTAAGATTTTCTATTAGCCTAAGGTCCAGTGGCCTTTCCCTCTTTTGTTTTTCTTCTGGTAAGAATTACCTCCCTAAAGGAGTGCCTAGGTGGCTCAGTCAGCTACCTTTGCCGTCAGTTCAGGTCATGATCTCAGATCCGGAATCAAGCTCGAATCAGGCTTTCTGCTCAGTGGGGAGTCTGCTGCTGCTTCTCCCTGCTTGTGCTCTCTCTCTCGCATATACTTTTTAGTATATAAATAATAATAATCCTTTTAAAAAAATTATCTCCTTGGGAGCTTGGGTGGTGCAGTGAGTTAAGCATCTGACTCATGGTTTTGGCTTAGGTAATGATCTTGGGTCCTGAGACTGAGCGCCTCCCCCCCATCAGGCTCTGCACTGTGTTCTCAAGGGATTAAGATTCCTGTCTCAATTGATGAGAATTCATCATTCCTGTAAATGATGTGAATTCCTGTGAATTCCTGAATGAATTCATTTATTCATTCCTGTCTCAACAGTTGATGGATTCCTGTCTCACATTGAGGTCTTTCATCCATTTTGGATCTGTTTTTGTGTGTGGTGTAAGGAAAGGGTCCAAATTCATTCTTCTGCATGTGGCTGTCCGATTTTCCCAACAGTATTTGTTGAAGAGACCATTATTTTTCCATTGGACATTCTTTTCTGCTTTGTCGAAGATCAGTTGACCATAGAGTTGAGGGTCCGTTTCTGGGCTCTCTATTCTGTCTCATTTATGTATGTATCTGTTTTTGTGCCACTACCATACTGTCTTGATGATTACAGCTTTGTAAAAGAGCTTGAAGTCTGGAATTGTGATGCTACCAACTTTGGGTTTTGTTTTTTTTTTTTTTTTCAACATTTCTCTGGCTATTCGGGATCTTCTCTGGTTCCATATAAATTTTAGGATTATTTGTTTGATTTCTTTGAAAAAAATTGGTGGTATTTTGATAGGGATTGCATTAAATGTGTAGATTGGTTTAGGTAGCATAGACATTTTCACAGTATTTGTTCTTGCAGTCCATGAGCATGGAACATTTTCCCTTTTCTTTGTGTCTTCCTCAATTTCTTTCATGAGTATTCTATGGTTTTCTGAGTACAGATTCTTTGCCTCTTTGGTTAAGTTTATTCCTAGGTATCTTACGGTTTTGGGTGCAGTTGTAAATGAGACCGACTCCTTAATTTCTCTTTCTTCTGTTTCGCTGTTGTATAGAAATGCAACTGATTTCTGTGCATTGATTTTTATATCCTGATAATTTACTGAATTCCTATATGAGTTCTAGCAGTTTTGGAGTGGAGTCTTTTGGGTTTTCCACATAAAATATCCTATCATCTGCAGAGAGTGAGAGTTCAACTTCTTCTTTGTTAATTCAGATGCCTTTTATTTATTTTTGTCATCTGATTGCTGAGGGTAGGACTTCTACTATGCTGAATAGCAGTGGTGATAATGGACATCCCTGCTGTGTTCCTGACCTTAGGAGAAAAGCTCTGTTTTTTTCCCGCATTCAGAATGATATCCTCTGTGGGTTTTTCATAGATGGCTTTTATGATATTGAGGTATGTACCCTCTTATCCCTACACTGTGAAGAGTTTTGATCAAGAAAGGATGCTGCACTTTGTTAAATGCTTTTTCAGCATCAATTGAGAGTATCATATGGTTCTTGTTCTTTCTTTTATTAATGTATTGTATCACACTGATTGATTTGCAGATGTTGAACCAACCTTGCAGCCCAGGAATAAATACCATTTTCTCATGGTGAATAATCTTTTTTTTTTTTTTTTTTTTTTTTAAAGATTCCATCCATCCATTTGACAGAGAGATCACAAGCAGGCGAAGAGGGAGGCGGGGGTTGGGGGGAAGCAGGCTCCCTGCCGAGCAGAGAGCCCAATGCCGGGCTCGATCCCAGGACCCTGAGATCATGACCTGAGTTGAAGGCAGAGGCTTTAACTCACTGAGCCACCCAGGTGCCCCGTGAATAATCCTTTTAATGTACTGTTGGATCCTATTGGCTAGTATTTTGGTGAGAATTTTTACATCCGTGTTCATCAAGGATATTGGTCTGTAATTCTCCTTTCTGATGGGGTCTTTGTCTGGTTTTGGGATCAAGGTAATGCCCTCATAAAATGAGTTTGGAAGTTTCCCTTCCATTTCTATTTTTTGGAACATTTTCAGGAGAATAGGTATTAATTCTTCTTTAAAGATTTGGTAGAATTCCCCTGGGAAGCCATCTGGCCCTGGGTCTTGTTTATTGGGAGATTTTTTTTTTTTTTTAATTGGGAGATTTTTGATGACTATTTTAATCTCCTTACTGGTTATGGGTCTGTTCAGGTTTTCTATTTCTTCCTGGTTCAGTTTTGGTAGTTTGTGTGTCTCTAGGAATGCATCCATTTCTTCCAGATTGTCTAATTTGCTGGCATATAGTTGCTCATAATATGTTCTTATAATTGTATTTCTTTGGTGTTGGTTGTGATCTCTCCTCTTTCATTCATGATTTTATTAATTTGGGTCCTTTCTCTTTTCTTTTTGATAAGTCTGGCCAAGGGTTTATCAATTTTATTAATTCTTTCAAAGAACCAGCTCCTAGTTTCGTTGATTTGTTCTACTGTTCTTTTGGTTTCTATTTCATTGATTTCTGCTCTGATCTTTATTATTTCTCTTCTGCTGGGTTTAGGCTTTTTCTGCTGTTCTTTCTCCAGCTCCTTTAGCTGTAGGGTTAGGTTATGTATTTGAGATCTTTCTTGTTTCTTGAGAAAGGCTTGGATTGCTATATATTTTCCTCTCAGGACTGCCTTTGCTGTGTCCCAAAGATTTCAAACAGTTGTGTTTTCATTTTCATTTGTTTCCATGGTTTTTTTTTTTTTAATTCTTTAAGCATGAGTGGGGGTAAATAAGTGTCCCCACTAGGTAAATTTCTGTTATTTTTTTGTTAAATCTGAGGAAGAGAGGCCAGGGAAGGTGTGAATATTCTTTCTTCCCCACATCACTTCCATTTTTGTTTTTTCCTCCTACTTGATGCACTGGCTATTGAAACTACAAGGGCTGGAAGCAGGGGTGATTCTTAAGCAAGAAACTGTAAAAATAATAAAAATAGTCCTTTAATTTTACACCTGTGTAAACAGAAGTGGACTTGAGAGGGACTTACTAGACTAGTGCTGATGCCTGCAGTCTAGACAAGCACAGTAGCCAAACCTAATGTCCCTTCCAAAGGTGGAAAAGTTTGGTTATAAATAGAGAAAAGGAAAAACAGTAGCTATGTTTAAAAGAATGAATGGGTTATGTAATGAGGGAAATCCAGTATTACATTCACACCTGGAAAGAAGTTCATAACAAGAGAGCATATTATCTCTTAGCTTGAAGACACCAGCTGCCTAAAATGGTGAGAGCATGTATTTGACACCACTCCTGGGGACCTGACAAGATACAATGGAAGCTTGCAAACCTGAATGGTGTGGTGTGGTCCTGGGAGATATTTTTCATATGATAGGATGATGGACTGGATAGTTCTTAATGACTGGGATTCTAGTAATATGCTGATATCTTCTTACCTTTTTGATTTGCTATAAAAGTATCCATGTTTGAAGACCCAGGAGTAGACTGTGGTATCATGATTTATAGTAAGAAATATGTTTGGTCTTTGTCCTCCTTTCTGGCAAATAACTCCTAAAACCCTTAGAAATTAAGTGTGAGTGGTAAAGTTGTCTTTTGTTATATTAATGAGGTAACTGCTAGACCATACCTGAACATGGAAGTTGGTTGCCAGGGGGAATCCCATGTAATTACAGGGTTTGAACTTTGAGTCCCACGCACACCATGCATGTGCACACACATGGTTCCAGAAAGGGAAAGGGTGGTGGGCGGTTGAATCAGTCATCAATGACCAATGATTTAATCTTCATAATAAAGGCTCCATAAAAACAGAAAGGACAGGATTCAGAGAGCTTCCAGGTTGGTGAACATAAGAGAGATGCAGGAAAAGTTGTATGCTTAGAGCATGGAAGCTCCATACCCTTTAATCATGCTTTGTCCTATGCTTATCTCTGATTTAGTTGTTCCTGAGTTATATCCTTTTATAATATACCAATGATCTAGTAAGCAAAATGTGTCTCTGAATTTGGTGAGCCACTCTAGCAAATCATTCATACCTAAGGAGGGGTTCACAGGAACCTCAGGTTTACAGCTGGTCAGTCAGAAGTACTGGCTAACAACCTGGGCTTGCAATTGACATTTGAAGTGAAGAGCAGTCTTGTGGCACTGAGACCTTGACGTGTGGAATCGGATGCTATTTTCAGGTAGATAGTGTCAGAATGAGTTAAATTGTGCTAGTATTGGTGCATTGCTTGATGGTATGGAAGAAATCCCTCCCCCGGCCACACACACATACACACCAGGTATCAGAACCCTTACTGATTGACTCACTTATTTATAAGCATACCTTCCACAAAATAGCCCAGTGCTTGGTGGTATGAATGAAATCCCATATACATACACACACACAGAACCCTTACTGACCAACTCACTTGCCTATAATCATACCTTCCACAAAATAGTATAGCCCAGTGTGGAGGGATGCAGTCCCCAGAATGCCTAGTATCGTATCTCACTTATTAACTGTGAACTTGGGCAAGTTGTTTAAACTGTGTCTAGTTTCCTGTCTGTGAGGATGGCAACAGCCCCCATCTCATAGGATAAAAGGAGGTACTATATATAAAGCACTTGACAAAGTGCCTGGCATATAGTAAGTACTGAATAAAAGTTAGTATTTACGAGAAACTTCATGTTGCAGTCATAGCAATGCAGTAATTTTTTTTTTTAATTTGAAGAGAGGTAACAAGATAATTTGCTTTTAAAGTATTTCAAGATGAATAAACAAGTCACGTTTTAAATACATCTCTACATCAGTCAAATGATGTTTAGAGAAGAATTAATCTCTGTCCATGCCTACCTGCTTAGGTTAATGTAAAAATGGAAAATATTTTGAGTCGATCTATTGAAGATACTTCCAGCAAGTCCTTTATTAGGAGGAAGAACCTATTCCAGGACTAAATGACTAACAAATATTTTTCTATAAGCTGGGAGTAGGAAAATTTAGCTCTAAAGACAATGGGGGGATTTACATTCATGAAAAAGAATGTTCTTTGGGCATTGTTTCAGAATCATCTGGGATGCTGTTTTAAGAATAAAGATTTCTGTACTCCACTGATGAGTTACTGAATCAGTATGTGATTGAAAAAATGGGCAAAGATTAGGAAATCTGTACTAACAAGCTCTACCAGAGAATCTTATGCATAGAGTAGCAATGAGAACTACTACCTCAGGGGAAGATCTCTTTTGAGTTCAGACCTAGAAATCACTGTCTACCTTTAAATCAGCAGAAATAATCATCTTTAGAAGAGAAATGTTCAGGGGCAAGTATTAAATAGTGCTATCATACTATTAAAAACCTCAAATCTGTCTCAGTAAGCTATTATACTAGATAGTCAAGATACTCAGATGTTTTAGGTGGGGGGAAAGGGTAAATAGTAGCAAAGGTTTGAAAACCCCTCAGTAAAGTTCATTCTTGGTCTTCTCTTCCTAAATTTGTTTTCAATTCTATCAGATTTAATCACTAAACAAGACCAAAAGAGAACTTTATTTTACATGACTTTATTTTCCATTTAGAACCATTTTATGCTTTACTTAAAAAAAAAAAAAAAAAAAAAAACTCACTCTGCTTTTAATAGTCCTAAAAGCATTTTAACCAAACTCTTGATTTAGGAAGACTTAAGACATTGTGCATTATTTTAAATATTTTCATTCTTTCAATAACTATTAAAAATAAGTTCACAATTAGGGTTTCAAATGTCCTAATCATATCTAGTTTGTTTTCATTTAATATTTTATCAATCCCATCATGTGCATACAGAAGTTAAGGTGATATATAAATTTTATCTCTTTTAGACACATTGATAATTAGCTTAATCTAATTACTATTTCATTTATTCAGAAATAGCATTTAGACATAAAAACCAATGTCTCACTTTGTAAAATAACCTTTGGTTAATTTACACAAATCTAATACAGCATGTTGTGTAACTTTTAAGTAATACAATGAGTTTCACTACTATCATTTTAGTTTTTAATATTTATTGTGTCAGCAGGGCTGAGAATATCACATGGTTCAGTCTTCTGCAGGAAGTTATATAATAAAAGCATAGCGCCTTTGAATATGAAAAACATCCCAAAGGCCAGGAGTCCTCTTAAAGGAATTGAAAGGTAGAGATTTCAGAGAATTTCTCTCATTTTCAATATGTAAAGTGACTAGTTTAAGCCACTTTTTGAAGACTTAGTGAGAAAACCGCATTCCTTATGCCACTGAATAAAGCTACTAAAACCACAAAATTTAGAGATATTGGTCCTAGGCTACATAATTAATGGGTCATCAAAAAAGAACCTGTCACTTAGTTACTAAGTATAAGTGAATTAACTTCCTATGCCAAGTAAGGGTCACACTTCACTTCCCTCATTTGTAAAAAGAAAAGGTGGCCTGGCCAGTGCCATTCAGGATTCTCTGCTAACTGTAAAATGTGGACTGATTTTCTTCTCTGTCTTATAGTCCATGTGTATATAAACTTTCAGTTATTTAAATCAAAAATTTTTATGCACATAACCATGTTGGTGTATCACCCTTAGTTTAAAAATGTACAACTACATAAATAAAAACTATTGTTTCTTCAATATTACTTGACATTTCTTCTGTAATTTCTTTATTTAAAAAAGTAAATGTAACAAGATACTTAAAAAAGGCTAGATACAAAAGTAGTTAAGCTGCTCACGAACATTTAAAATTTTCCAAAATGTATCTTCAATAATCATGATCTTATAAAACATTTTACAGTTATCAGAAAGTGCCCAGGCTGAGTTTACATAACTGAAATACCTTAGTACAAATGTCTAATTAGAACTGAAGTGCAGTAACCTCCTGACTGACTGCTCATTGAAATAGGGATACAAAGAAAAAAAAGTTGATTGTGATAAAGTACTGTGCATTGGCCCCATCATATGTACAAAAAAGTGCCCTTACTCAAATGAACAAATTACATGCAAAATATTAGTGATATCATTTAATATCCTAGAGCTCAATGCAGCTAAAATAAACCGCAATAAGTGGTTTTCATAGGTAAAAGTGATTTCATCTCTAAGATCTGAATGTCCAGAACTTTTTACAAGTTCCATATACATGATACACAATTGCAGCCAACCACAAAATTAAACACCATAAAAAAAGTTAAAATGAAAACACAGAACATACTTAATTTTTTATTTTGAAATTCCCTATTCCCTCTATACAAGAACCTTTGCTGAAACACTTTCCACAAAGGCAGCAGTGAATTTTCAGAACATTTTACATTTTTCCCCTCAGCAAAAAGATAAATCACAGTGTAAATTATGTTGTTCTGCTGTCATCTTTGGCTGGGGTTAGACCCAGAAGTTGTCGACTAGCAAACCATTAGTCAAATGTTGCTAGTGCTCCTCAGGCCTTTAAGCTACAAACTCAGCAAGGAATGTTTGCATTTAATCTCTTTAAGGTACCACCAGGGGGTGTGTGACAGCATTAATTTCCATAAACTTTTATAGACAAATGGAAAAAAATCTACAAAATTAGCTAGTAATATTACACAGCAATACACACTTTTTATACTCTACACAAAACCAAAATTCTTGGTCTTAATGGCGAGTAGCAACTTCTGTTTGAGAATCTGTTTAGAGGAATAGAGTGGGACATAAAGTCGAGAAATACAAGTGTTTGCAGTAGGAAGATGTTGGTCATCCGGTGGTCTTATTGTGATTGAGGGCATAGGCTGGAATCCTTCTTCACTGGCTGGTAATGATGGGCTTGATGTCCAAAAGTAAACCTAAACAGGAATATAATAATTACGCTTTTGGCTTTTAACAGATTAACATTAATTCTGGCAATATATACAGCGAGCCCCATTCTTATGTTGAAACCTAGAGAGAGATATTAGTTTAAATTTATTTCTTATACTGAAAAGGTTCAGGGTCAGAAAAGAAAAAAATGTCAGGTATATAGAAGGGCCTCAGTTTCTCTTGGGCCTTTCCAGTGGCTCTTAAAATATCTTTTAGTGGAAATAGGGCACAAGGCCTCCAGAAGAGTTTTAAAATTCACATAGATTATCAAAATTATTTTGTATTTTATCTACTAGCATATTTATTGACTTACATAAAACCCATGCACTAAGCCATATTAACAATGAGTTTCACCACCCATCTATTTTGTGTGAGATCGTGTAAATAAGATAAATGTTAACTTCTGTACTTTTTATATCACCCAGAGTACCTAGAAAACCTAAATGAACTACAGGTGACCCTTGAACAACATGGGTTTGAACTACGAGTCCACTTACATGTGGATTTTTTAAGTAATCTATACACCCAATGTAGGGCTCAAATTCACAGTCCCAAGATCAAGAGTTGCATATAGGTGCCCTACATGCAAAATTTTTTTTTTAATAAATCACCACATACAGTTATATATGACATACAAAATATGTGTAATGGACTCTGGTTATTGGTAGGCTTCTGGTCAATAGCAGGCTATTAGTAAAGTTTTTGGAGGAGTCAAAAGTCATACTCAGATTTTCAACTGCATAGTAGGTTGGTGCCCTTAACCCTCACATCGTTCAAGGGTCAACTGTAATCTGCTTTCCTGAAGAATGGTTTTATGAGAAATCTCTAACTTCTATAGAGGAGGCAGAAAAAGAATCCCTGCTAAGTGTCTCTTCAAAGAATCTTATAAAAGATGCTCTAAAGATCAAGCTGGTTCAATCCACTCATTTTACAAGCAAAGAACAACGTGTTTCTCCAAAGATGAGTATGGTTAGGTAGGGTAGATAACTGCCACTGGTAGACATCCCAAAAGTTGGAAGAAGAGAAATATAGTATAAGACTTTTCAGAACTTTTACTATAAACACTGACTAGGAGGGGAATAAACTATAAACTTATGTAGTCTTACCCAGTAGCCCCAAATACCCTATAATTTTCAGTTTGCTCTGAATAGTCTCATATTCTTATGTCCTTCACCTCTTCTCCTCAGACACATCAGGATAAAACCAACAACTGTGAAGCTTTCTTCCCAAAAAGAGAGGGAAAAGAACCCTTGATAAACTACTTAAGCCCTACAAATAGAGAAGTGACATTCACAAATTAAAGCTGTTTATAGGAAATTCTGAGGCCCTTTACAAAGGGAGATCTTCTTTCTTTCATTTCAATAACTGAATAGTTAGCAGCTGTATCTTCCAGTAGATGGCAGAAACTGCAGTGAAATTTAACTTGACTGACGAACTGAAAATTTATTGGTTTAAAAACAGAACATTAAAACTAGGGGATAAAAATATAGTTCATTAAAACCTTCGAATATATACCAGATAGCCAATCATTTGTTTTTGGTTCCTTTATTTATTTGACAGAGAGACACAGCGAGAGAGGGAACACAAGCAGGGGGAATGAGAGAGGGAGAAGCAAGGCTTCCCACGGAGCAGGGAGCCCTATGCGGGGCTCGATCTCAGGACCCTGGGATCATGACCCGAGCCGAAGGCAGATGCTTAACAACTGAGCCCACCCAGGTGCCCCTTTTTGGCTTCTTTCTTAAAGAAATAAGGTACCTGAATCAAAAAACTGACTATATGAAACCAAAAAGGACAGATATGGTATTAGCACTAGCAGAGACTTCAGGATCCACAAGACTGAGAAAGCTGCATGGAAGCAAGTATATGGAATCTACCCAGGGAACAACCTAAGTGGAAGTTTACCACAGTGACTAAAACCCCGAATAGAACCCACTGACAGGATTACCGAAAAACGTGTCTCTATAGTACAGAAATACTGGAAAGCTCCTGGGACCACGTAAAAATTAAGTAGTCCAAAATGCAGAACCCCTCCCAAAAATAAGTTACTGACTCAAATGAAGGTCAAGGGGAAACTGCAAGGTTCATGCTTTCCTGCACAACTAATCATTTTCCCTCTCAAATAAAACTGGAGGATATTTCTAGAAATTAGATCATTTTTATATATTCCACAAGTAGTATGGTTTTAGTTACTGAGAACTTAAGGCTGGTTTGACAGGGAAAATGTTTCAGGGCACCATGAGGAATAGGAGTAGAAAGGATCCCTAGGATTTTCCAAGTTAAAAATGCTGTTCAAGATTCTTAGGACAGGTAGATTTGGTTTTATACTCAAGGGTGGATGTAGATTCCACTGACTTGGTAGGCTTTTTACTGTGACTAAAGTTTATATTATCTAGTTTGTGATTCTAATAAGTAGGTAAGATTTAAATCATAGATGTAATACCCACATATCACAAGCTATTCTATTCCTAGTATACATATAGCAATCAAGATACTACTCAAAAATTTTGCAAAGACTTGCCACTGGTCAAAAGGATTAGGGATATATAAAAGGAGCAGCCAGCATATATAAGCACTATAGGGAAAAAGAAACCTGTCTCAACAATTAACTGGTATTTTTCTTCTGGGACTAAGGACAGCATAGCAATAGCTAAATGCATTTTACTCTTCTTACAGGCTTTATTAATACTTTAGGTTTTCAGTTCTAGAGTAGAAAAACTAAAACTGCCTTATTTCTGACCTTTCTATAATTTCCTTAGCCAAAATTAAAATGATCAATCATTGTTTACAAACCTAAAAGGCTACCATATACAGTATTTTAAAATTTCATTTCTCCTACCAATTTTGTGAAATTTTTAACTTACAAGATCTTGCCGTTCTGTCATGCTCATCTTCTCTACTATTGACCAGAACCAACGCTTGAATTGCAAGAGCTTCTCAGCATTTTCTCCTAAGAATGAAGAATATAAATCCAGTATACTGTATCAGTTATTTTAAAATACTGCTGCTTATAAAAATAGCTTAAAATTGAAATGTTATTTAGGATCAGAGGTCTAATTCCTAATACAGGAAATTAGGACTATTTGCATAATGTAAAACCTATATAGTTCATTAGTCAATCCTCACTTAAGATGACCAAGAAAAATGGGCCACCAGCCTCAAAAATGATAATCACATGACTTTAATTCCATCTGTAACTCATGATTCTTCTCATGCACTTAAACCAGTGCTTCACAAATTTTAATGAGTTTACAAATCACTTGGGTGATCTTTTTAAAATGTAGATTCTCATTTACTAGGTCTACAGGGGAGGAAGGAAAGGAATGGAGATTCTGCATTCCTGAAATCTTCTAGCCGATGCTGATGCTGCTTATCTGAGGATCATATTTGGAGGGGCTTTAGATATTTATTTTCCCCTCTTAGGTTTTTGGTTTGTAAATTAGACAAATTCTTATCTTACAAGCACTGAAAACTGTATTAAAAAGTAGCACAAAAACTGTTATACAGTGAATCATTATGTTGCCAAGCACAAAGAAAAAAACAAAATTTATCCAAATTACTGTTTACAAAATGTAAAAGTGAAAAAACTGGTAGCTTCTTGTACACAATAATTTTGACCTACACGTGGAATCCTCTCATAAGGAATTTCTTGGAGCTTCCAGTGTTTTATTGTACAGTCACAGCTAAAGTTCTGTTCTTAGGCTTATGGGACTTTGAAAACAGAGATGCAACAAATTGGGCCCTGAAGGTAAATGTTATTCTAGGAGGATTATCACTACCTCTTGTTATTGTCTCTAGATTCTCTGTGTGTTTGTGTGTTGTTACATCTTTGTAAGTGAGCTTTGGGTCCAGTTATACAAAGCAAACACCATACAAGTCTCAGAGAAATTAATTAGGAAAGGCCAATAGAACTGTCACATGGATTGTTTTTTCTTAGTATATAAAAATTCTTTTATGTAGTTGCTCACTACAAAGAATTTTTACTTGTATTTATATTAAACCATATATTCTTTAAAACCTAGAAAAAGCAAAAGAATTAAGAATAATACTAAGCCATCAGAGTCCAATTGTATCTTAAAAATGTAGGCAAAAAAACTTTATTTAAACACCTGAGTAACTCAGCATTTCTAAGCCCCATAATTACATCTAGTTTATTCATTAAACATTCAAAAAATTTCATACCTGATTCGTCATTGAAAGAGGTGAAACTGATCAACATCTGCACATTAACTTCACCACAGCCATTTACCAAAAGCCTAAAATCTTCTGCTGTTAAATCCTCTAATGAATTTTTTGGAAGCACATCCAGTAGACCTTTCCTCATTGCCTACAGAATATTTTAAAAATTACCTTTTCATTAGTCTCAGTACTTTATTTCCATGTAGCATTATTGTTAAAGCCCAATATCTAATTTTAGCAGACTAAGAATACTAGTTCTCATTTTAAGCCAGAAAGAAAGAAATTAAGTTCTGTATTTTGAATTTAATGGATTTAAGAGGCAGAGGGGGGAAAAAAGGCATTATGAATAGGTTACAGGTTTGAAAGTGAAATAGTATTGTTATACAGCAGTATTTAACTGAACGTAATTTAATTATGTTAACAAGAGGGTAGTCATTAAATAAAAGTAACTTCAATGTGTCAAACACGCTATCCTGTCACATCCTATGAAAGGTATCAGAATGACAAACACAAATCTGAAATCTAAAAGCTTACTGAGAAATTACAATGTGCCAAGAGCTGTTCTAAGCACCTTACATTATTAATGCATTTAATTCTATCCTCGTTTTGCACAGGGAACCAAGGCACAGAGTACTTAAAAGTAGTTAGCTAATGTCATAAAAAGTTAAAGGATGTTACAGCCATGATTTGAATACTGACAGTATGACTTCAGAAACTGCACAATTATTCCCAGCACAGGAATTGGGACACCTGGGTGGCTCAGTGGGTTAAGTATCTGCCTTTCCCTCAGGTCAGTATCCCAGGGTCCTGGGATGGAGCCCCACAAAGGGTTCCTTGCTCAGTGGGAAGCCTGCTTCTCCCTCTGCCTGTGCCTACTCTCTCTTTTTTTTTTTTTTTGACAAACACAGGAGCCCTGATGTTGCCCTTTAGAAGCCCTCGCTTGGGTCCTTGGCTGGCATCTGGAAACTTGGCTTTACTAATACGGCTGTTCTGAATGCCTGGGGCAATGAACCCTGCTGTATTAACTTGCCTAGGCTATTTGTGCAAACAGTGTGATTTATGATGAATTTCCTCTAAGAGTCTGAATTTTAGTAATCATGGCTGGATGCATAGGCAGAAAATGCTTACAGGACTGTCTCCCCCCTCCCCCCCCCAAAAAAAAACTAGGCTGCAACTCTTAAGGAGGCTTCTCTAAGCACAAACACTATACATGTTTCTCTGATTGACTGCTGAAGGAAAGCCATATTCCTTCAGACTTGGTCTCATGTACTTTTTCCTTTGCTACGAGTCCTTTTGCTATAATAAACCATGACTATAATTGCCTTGGAGTCCTTCTAGTTGGTCACCTAGACATGGGTGGTGATAGGACCCCAAAGCAGTAGTCATTGCAGTTCCACAAGAATGCTTTCCAAACTTACTCATCAAATTGACTTTCTGATGATTACATGGTTTTTCCAAATAGTTTTACTGAAAAGAGAGTGCTTGGTCTGGAGTCAGGTGTAATTTACACTGTACATAAATTATTTTGGTTTAAAAGTTTTAACCTTTGGTAGGCAAGCTAAATACACTCTAAACTAGTTTACCAACATGAAGACAAAGAGCCTCATCAAAGAACACTTTCTAGAAAGTACTCACGTGTAATGGCTGTTCTGCAACTACCAACATTCTGTGTTCTGCGTATTTCCGCACATACTCATACACATTCTGGGGAGTCACTGGTATATTTACACCATTAGGAATAAGTTCAACCTGTAAAAAATTTAGCATTGCCATTTAAAAGCAGTTTTTGTCAAGGCAGTAGTAAGTCCACAGTTCATAAAACAATTTCCTAAAATTCTAAAATCTAAAGCCAATTCTGGGGGTCTCTGGATGATGCAGTTAGTTATGCGTCTAAGTCTTGGTTTTAGCTCACATCATGATCTCAGGGTAGTCAGATCGAGCCCTGTGTCGGGCTCTGCACTCACTGTGGAGAGTCTACTTAAGAGTTTCCCTCTCCCTCTGCCCACCCTCCAATGTCTCTAAAATTAAAAAATAATAAACGAAGGTAAAAAAAGTAAGATAATTCTGTATCTGACAAGTATCTAAGAGATGCAAAAAATAAGTACAAAAAACTCAGTCTGTCTCATTAACTCTCCATCTCTCTCTCTCTCTGTGCGTGCCTGTCCAGGTATGTACTATGGTTTTTCTCTGTATGTTTGTGTGTCTCTTGTTCTGTCCCCATCTAAATTGTTTCTATATAAGATAAGCAAAACAGACTAACCAAATTCTCTTGCCAGAATCAGAAAATTACTTATTTGCTTTACCTGTCCTCCACCCTCTTCTTTACACAAGTCAATTGCAAATGCCAAATCCATTGCAGAGAAAACAGCATCAGCATCTGAACTCTGAGAAGCGAGGATAAGTTGCCGTAAACTCTCATACATCACAGGGTCAAAAAAAGCAAAATCATGCCAATTGACCTAAGAAAGTAATCATATGAAACTCAATTATGAAATATCTTTACTGAATTTTAATCTGAAGATATTAAAGAATAATATTGCACTAAATATAATTGATTTGAAGAGGTAAAATGTTAACCTTTGGCTCTGATAATTAATTTTCAAAATACAGTAGGTGTAATATATATTTTGAAAAAAAATTAAAGCCAATAGTGGAGGAGTGTAAGTTCCAAAATAATCTATATTTGCAAAAACCTAATTATTAAACAGTGATTATGCTGGGTAGCGGGTGTCCTTAGTATACATCCTATTTAGTCTTGATTATAATCATAAAATACAGATTATTCTAGGTGACGAATCTGATGCTCAAAGGAATTCAGTAACTTATTGAAGGTCATATCATTGGGTTAAACTCGAGTCTATTTGATTCCATCTTCTCTCTAAACCGTGTTAAAAAGGCTTATTAATGCATCAACATTTCTGAGCTGTGGCTGAGCTTTAAGTCCAGTTCTTTGCACAAGAACATTTTTGCTGGAATACTTTAAGAATTCAATAGGGTCAGAGTTTACATCATTATATGTGTACATGCATACATATGTACACACACATTTATGTAATATGAAAACTTCAATTACTGGAAAAGACTAAAATATTTCATTGTTTTGTGTGAAGTAATTTCTTTATAATACCTTTAGGAACACTGGCAGTTGTGTTTTAATTCAAAAGTTGCATAATTAGTATTATACATAAATTTTAAAGGATGTGGTCCCCCCCTCCGCCCCATATAAAAAGAACGTGCAGGCAGTCAAGACTATCAAAGCGCATAAAGAAATGAAGCTAATTCTATCACCCAGAGATAAATATCAAGCATGCTATGCTGTATTTTCTCACATTCTTTTGTCCCCTCCCCTTCCTGTAGATCTTACTTATATTTTTGAAGCCAACAACACTCTTTTCAATAAAATACTTCTACTACCACCTGTTTGAACAAATAATAATAGTTAAAATCTATTGAGCACTTACCAGGCACTACAGTTTTCCCATTTTGCAAATGGGAAAATGCCACAGGTATGAGGGGATTTGTCTGCATCAAGATCCAGGTCTGTCAGGCACCCCCAAACCCACCAGTGTCACCCACTCTGCTATGCTATCTCCTCCATGTATTGAGATTTTTCCCCATGTCATTAAATGTTTGAAAATGCTTTATAATGGCTATAAAAGAATATTTTTGCAATTGTAAAAGCAGTTAGGTTCATTAAAATCACTTACTTTCCTACCAAGCAACACTTTAATTACATGTCTATTCAATGTAATAGGACATAGTTCATTCTGTAACAGACATAGTCCAAGAATCCTAAAAATAAAAACAGGGAAATATATTTAAATTTGAAAATAATTCTAAAACACATATAACCCCACACATACATAATATACACACAGCATTTTGAGAATTCTACCACCTCATTTCTAATCAGTATGAAGAACATATACACATTTTAAAAACTAATGTTTTAGAAAAGTCTCAAACTGAAATTTTTTAAAAATTTAAGGTTAGCGTTATTTTACCTGCCAATGTTTCTGAAACAATTCAACCTTGCTTCTGTGTTTTTGCCAGGCCTTGGAGTATAAAATCCTCTTTTTCCAGGTTGATAAAACAAAGGGGCATTATCGTCACCATCGTCTGTATCGTCTAAATCCATATCTACAACACTTCGGCTAGAGCCATGACGCTTTCGGTTTTCCTAATAATAGAGTATCAGATTAAGTCCCAAGATTGATTTTTTTTTTTAAGCTTTTCTTTATTTGAGCGAGAACACACATGCATGCAAGGGGGATAAGGAGGGTCAGGGACCAGCAGATTCTGCACTGTGTGTGGAACCTGATGCTGGGCTTGATCTCAGGCCCCTGAGACCATGACCTATGCGAAAATCAAGAGTCGGACACTTTACCAACCAAGTCACCAAGGCACACCCCAAGACTGATTTTAAAAACAAAAAATATGAACTAGTTGTCTAAAATCACTCAAAGTGAAGTCAGGGAGGTAAAGCAACATTTATATTAAATGTAAATAAACTTTTTTAATTCATCTTTTCAGAACTGTGATATTTCTATAAAGCTCATGCCTATTAATTTCTCTGTCCATTTAAAATCACTAATGAGGGACGCCTGGGTGGCTCAGTGGGTTAAAGCCTCTGCTTTCTGCTCAGGTCATGATCTCAGGGTCCTGGGATCGAGCCCCACATCAGGCTCTCTGCTCAGCAGGGAGCCTGCTTCCCCCTCTCTCTCTGCCTGCCTCTCTGCCTACTTGTGATCTCTGTGTCAAGTAAATAAATAAAATCTATAAATAAATAAATAAATAGGTAGATAAATAAAATCACTAATGAAACTGGTAACTTCTTTCACCCTAGTTCCTTAAAGATATTTTTGCTGGATGTAAGAATGATGAACCACTGTCTTCTGACCCATACCTTTCTAAAGAGAAATCCACTGTCTTTCAAATCACTGTTTCTCTATATGTAAGGCACTGTTCTTTGACTGCTTAGTTTTACAGCAATTCAATTATAATATATATAGACATAGTTTTCCTACTTAGGGTTCACTGACCACTCTGAATCTATAAATCTTGGTACCAAACTTGGGAGGTTCTCAGCTGCTATTTCTTCAAATATTTTCCTGTAGTAGTCTCTCCTCTTCTAGGTACTTTCAATGACATGGATGTTTGACCTTTCATTATGGTCCCACAGATTCCTGAAATTGTTCCTCTGTTCAAAATCTTCTCTCTGTTCTTCAGAGTAGATAATTTCTATCTTCAAACTGACACTTTCCTATCCTCTTCATTGGGCTACTGACCTATTTACTGAATTTTTTTTTTTTAGATGTTGTACTCTTTTTTTGTAAGACTTTTATTTATTTATTTGAGAGAGTGGGGGTGGGTGGGTTTGGGGAAGCAGGCTCCCTGCTGAGCAGGGAGCCCAATGCAGGACTTGATCCAGGACCCTGGGAGCATGACCTAAGCCAAAGGCAGACACTTACCCGACTGAGCCACCCAGGCATCCCTAGACTTTGTACTTAGGATTCTAAACTTCTCCCTCGGTTCTCTTTTACAGTTTCTATTTCTCTGCTGTGAACCTCTTTCAGTTCACTAGTGCTTAACTTTATCTCATATTCTATCAGAGAGATACCCCCATCTCACAGAGTATGAGATAAAGTCTTTGATAATTCCAACAAGTAGGTCATCTTGAAGTTGGCATCTACTGGTACTTTTCCCAGGAGAACTGGTGGGTCTTTTCTGGTTCTTTGTACATTGAGTAATTTTGGAGTGTAGCCTGGCCTTTTGAATATTAAGTTGTCAAACTCTGGGTCTTGTTAAAATGATAAAGAAAATGTTGATGTTTTGGGGTTTAGTAGGTAATCACCCTGGTTAGATTCAGATTGGAACTGTCACCATCTGTGCACAATGGCTCCAATAACAGATTTTCAAAGCCTTTTCTACTTTTTGGGTCTGCCCTGCATATGCACCATGGATAGTGTGGGACCTGGACAATGGTTTAATACTCCGGTTCAACTCTCAAAGCCTTTTCTATTTTCCAACTAAGATGGGACTTAAAGAGGTCAGCTTTACTCTTCTACCCTGAAACAATGCCATACCAAGCTGTTTTATCAATTTGACCTTCCTCTATCATCTGTGTGCTATTATCTACTTTTCAGAATCCTCAGGCAGTTCCCTTCACATTTTGTTCAGTTTTTAGTTGTAATCAGTGAAAGAGGTAAGATTATACTGGGTTTGCTCCACCATGGCTGGCACTGAAGTTCTTGGGGAAAAAAAAACCAAGCCTTCCTTACTACTACTCCACAGGTCTCATTTTTCTCCGGATCTTTGCATTCACTTCTTCTGTAAGGTAAGCCCTAAGAAATTCATGACATTTCTAAAATTAAAGCTTAATTCAGACTGTGCTAAATCGTTGGGAGTTCCAAGTGCTTTTTATTAGCACTGTACAAAACATCTCTTACCTGTACCTTTTCTGAGGAGTCTAATAATCCAAGATCCAGGATACTATCAGCTCCATTTTCCCTAAAAACAAACCAAAACCTTTTACATTCTAGATAATTGAGACTTCTAGAATTTAGTGTAGAGAAACATGCATTTGAATTTATAAAGATTTATAAATACATTTATTAAAGGCTTTAAAAAATAGTCAGGACACTTATTAGTCAGTACAATTATAGGAACAGAGAAGTCAATATTATATAACAAAAAAACATTTAGGGGGTACATGTGTGATTCAAGATAATGAGCTAAAACAAAACCTGATTGAAGACAAAATAATGCAGCTTCATAGGGGTACTGAAGCTCAAGCTCACAGGGAGCATTGTAAAAGAACAGAAAATGTTCAGAGGGCAATCACAATAGGAATCAAATTCTTTAGTGTATTTAATTATTCTACAATACTAATTCATTATTCACTTTATGTAGCCAGCTGAAAGGAATCAAAATTATACATTATTTGCATTCAACAGAGAGTACTACTAAATTAGCAATCCTTACAGATAAAAATCTTTTTTCAAAATGTACATTCGAGCCCGGAGAAGAAAAATAGTAATTATCAGCAAAGAAAATAAACCTCTAGAAATAGTCTTCTGCCTTAGACCCTTCAAAGGCTATGAAACAGGTAAGTGGCTGTTACATTTCAGTGCTTAGCCTACCCGCTTATCCATTTTTAGGACTATATCCAATCTAAGTTCCTTGTGCAAGACCACGACTATGAAGAAAAGATAGAAATTTGCATCTAAAAAGCCTCAAATTGCATTTAAGAGTAGCCTCAGGATAAAAGGCACAGAATAAGTTTGGCATATCTTCCTGATGTCACTTCTACTTGTCACCTTGGAAAAAGAGTAATTTGGCTAAACAACAGAAAGCAAAAACTTGCATGAATTTTTAAGATAAGTCAGGAGCTCTAAAAGAAACTTCATGCTTATGGCAAGAACTCAGCGACTACACCCCAATTCCTTGAGGTCTCTGGCCTCTGCTATTAGGGGTATTCTGGTAGAGAATCTGGGATGTACTTTTTATAAGTAATTTCTAAATATCAGGTATATAAAAGATTTTTTAGAACCTAGGTCACTGCTAAAATTCCAACTTTCTAATACATGTAAAACTCAACTACCTCACTTATGGATTTTAAGCCATCTTTTATAAAACCATTTGAAGTTGTATACTTTATAGTATTATTTTAAGAAATGGTAGCACCTACATCCTAAAAACAAAGTAGCTGATGTTTAAACTGAAATGCCTTCCCAATTATATACATTACCGTCCATGTGCTATAATGAGTTCCATGGCTTCATCCACTCTTGCTCTCAGAGAATCTTCACTTGCTAGAAGGAGAAGCAGCTGAGCTGGGGATAATTCCAACAGCATGCCAGTGATTTTACTTGCAAATGCCTATAAACAACAAAGTTAGTTGCCCTTACTCTCTGAAACCTCTTGTCTAAATCAACAATCTTTTAGCCACACCCACCCCCCACCCCCGAAAAAGGAGAAAAATGTAAGACACTTGGAAAACAAAAAAAATTTCTGAACTAAGGTATTTTATTAAACTGGAAGCTTAATTATAGAGATCTTTGGTAGTCTTGTTAAAGATAGTTTAAAAGTTGTATGACAAGCCTTTCAAGATTTTTGCTATCTCTGAATACTCAGTTTTCATTTTTCCCCCTCAGAGAGCCAGAAACACTTCTTTCAAGTAGGGTAGAAGTGAAAGAGGGAGAAGAAAGATGACTATAATTAAGGCTAAGGATTTACTCAAAGAACTATAGTTGGTTTTATTTTCTCTTGCTATAACATACATGTATGTCATATATAGAGGAAAACCTTTGTCAGAACATTCAATATAAAAATCTAGCAATACTTAATAGCAGTAAAGTAGATTATCTGCAATATGCTCTAACTACAACTTGTAAACAGATTAAAAAGTCTGCTTCAGGGGCTCCTGGGTGGCTCAGTGGGTTGAGGCGTCTGCCTTCGGCTCAGGTCGTGATCTCAGGGTCCTGGGATCGAGCCCCGCATCGGGCTCTCTGCTCAGCGGGGAGCCTGCTTCCCCCTCTCTCTCTGCCTGTCTCTCTGCCAAATAAATAAATAAAATCTTTAAAAAAATAAAAAATAGTCGGCTTCAAAAAGTAACAATCTGTACAAATAAAGGTACAAATTAAATGCACAGATACTTACTTTAGCACACAAGGAACTTATTAGGTAGAATGCCAACTTAGCATAGGTAGAAAAAACAAACCTCCCTCAAGCTACCGTCCAGCAAATTCTGCTGCTTTCCCTCTTAAGCTTCCTTTTTACTACAGTCCTCAACCACATGACTTGAAATGCCAACTTTAATTCAAAAAACAAAAATAGGGGCGCCTGGATGGCTCAGTCGTTAAGCGTCTGCCTCCACCCCAGGTCGTGATCCCAGAGTCCTGGGATGGAGCCCCGCATCGGGCTCCCTGCTCAAAGAAAGCCTGCTTCTCCCTCTCCCACTCCCCCTGCTTGTGTTCCCTCTCTCACTGTCTGTCAAATAAATAAAATCTTTTTTAAAAAGCAAAAAACAAAAATGGCACAGTCAGTTAAGAGGAAGCTAAGTGCACCATACTTACTGGCTGCATCGCTTGCACACGAGGATAAAGTCTCTCTCCAAGTGCCTGGCGATGTGCTGGCAGAGGATCAGGATCATCACTAGGATTCCCTTCAGAGGCTGGTCGGAAGGGCCTGGTGTCAATGGAAAGCTGTCTTCTGAAGTCTCTGTAAGAAGAACAAAGCTATTATATCTTATTTCCCTTGTCTGCAAAAAACATTAGCACCACTGGTAACAAAGATGAAAAACCCAAGCATATAGGGAGCTCCAGTTATGGGATTAAGGTGGTGGAATGCCTAATGGATGATGGTTGGGAAATAGATTTTCTAGATATTGTTACTTAAAAATCTCTAACTTTGCAATGCATAGTTCAATTTATGATTCTAAGATTCTAAGAGAGCAGGCCCATAAAATAAATCTACCCACACTTCCTGGAAATTTTAGTCCAAAGTAAAATGCCACCCACCCTAACAGGAGAAAAATTAAGGTTTAAATATAACACCATTTCCACAATTGAAATTTTAAGACAAATTTAGGAAAGAATGATACTAAGTTATGTAATTTCAACATGCCCCAGGGTTTTAAAAGCAGAATATTTTAATAACACTACAGTTACTATTTACCCAAATATTAAAACTTTTTCTAAAAAATAGTACATAATTGACACCTTCCTATTACAGGCCTACCTCCAATTTCATTCAAAAAGGTGGTATTCAGTAAAAGATACAAAATGATCTCACCTATCTCGATCTCTCCGAGAACCTGCTCGCAAGCCACTACTCCTTCTCATTTCCCTTTCTCTCTCCCTTTCCCGATCCCTCTCTCCTCTGTTCCTTAATCTCTGCATTAAACCTGGAAGAAAATATGAAACACACTTTGTTTAGATACATGTAAATGCAACTACTTTAACTTGGAAAGTCAATGTGAGGACATGAGATAAATACAACAACAGAACAGGTGAAGGTTATCTCTCTTAGCATTTGTGTTAGTGCCTTTCTCTGATTCTGGTTTTGAAGGTTGGGGATAACTGTATAGAATGTACCTGGCATAGTAAGTATTCACTCAGGAATGAATTACGTCGTAATTATGAAATAGTATGCAGCAACTGGGGCTGTTAGTTTCACCATAAATAATGCTGAGATTTCTTATGTGATTAGAGTCCTGTCTATTTTCTTTATTCTTAGTTTTGGGCATTAAGCATTTATAGACACCTAATACATTAGCTATTATTTTCAAAACCTTGAGCATAATAAGCAAAAGTATGGTTTCCTAAAGAGTGCGAAGAAGTTATTTCTGAAGTGTTATGACTTCCCGGATTCCCTCATTCACATTTGCCAATTTCTTTTTATTATTATAAGACTATAGAAAGTCAAGTGGTAAAACTAATAATGAAAGCTGGAGTACTCTACACATCTTTTCATCCTAATCCTTCTTGGAGCTCATTCAACCTCTATGATGGCAGTTTACAGAACCCCAATACAATATCACTACAACCTAGGTGAAATACAGGATTTTCTTAGTAATTCCCTCCCCCTGAATTATCTACCCACAAGATGACAGATCCTGCCCCCACGTTACCTGAATCCCCAATTGTAACCTACTTAAAGCATTTGTAACCTTCACAGAATTTTTTTCTTTAACTTGAAAATTAAGAATCCTAATCCCTGGGGCGCCTGGGTGGCTCAGTGGGTTAAAGCCTCTGCCTTCAGCTCAGGTCATGATCCCAGGGTCCTGGCATCAAGTCCTGCATCGGGCTCTCTGCTCAGCAGGGAGCCGCTTCCCCCTCTACCTCTGCCTGCCTCTCTGCCTACTTATGGTAAATCTTAAAAAAAAAAAAAAAAAAAAATCTTAAAAAAAAAAAAAAAAGGAAAAAAAAAGAATCCTAATCCCTAAAGTGATGGTCCTCAAGGAGGTACAGCTTGAGCCAGGATGTTAAAAAGAAAACCTTATTACCAAAAAAACAAAGTCTTGCTAAGTTATACAGTGAGGTTAGTTAATACAGTCAACCAATCTACATTTTCTTGCAAGGTCCTTATCTCACTGGGGACTGGTAGCAACTCTGCAAATTGTACTCTGAATAGCACTGCTCTAGAGAACAGTATTTTTTTCATTAGCTATCTGTGCTAATTAAATACAGGGGTGGTAGAAATCTGTAATGTACTCACTGAATTTTTCTATTACTGTAGAGTTTACAACTTCCCACTCCCTAAACATGTAACAACTGAGATGAGAAACTCAGTACTGCAGTCACATTTATGAAAATAAATGGGACAGTAAAGGGGAAAGTGCTAAACTGGTGATTAGAGTAGTTTAAACAAGACTAAATCATTAATCTAAAATAAAATTATATAAAAATGCAAATGGACACTAAAGTTCTCCCATTATATTTATAACTGTATTAGAATTGTTTTGATGACACAAGAATTTGTTTTCTCCTCTCAAACCCCTTTACCAATTTCATCCACTGAAATAATTTTTATGATGCCTGTTATCTGTAGAGTACTTACTTGTATGAGTGCCTTTGTTAGCATTTTGGATACAATCTAAATTTGGCAGTTTTTCATTTGACAAAAACGCTTGTGCAATGGCTGTATAAAAACTTCGTGCTACACCACTGCCCTCTCCTGGCTCATCCTTAAATGTGACTTTTACTCTGTGTACAGCCATTGGCGTAGTAGCACATCTTCGACCAAAGTGATTGTTTAGCTGCCTCATGGTCTGCTGAATAAGAAGATCTCGATCCCGATCAACCTATTAAAATGCACCAAAAAGTAGTAAAATCAGTGTTAGAAACCACCTTGAAATTTTTCTATATAAAATATGAAACTAATTTTAGTTTCTCATTGAGAGTTTAACTACAAAGTAATCTGGTTTCTCAGGAGCTTTATATATATAACATATATAAATATATATATTTATTTATAGTAGCAAAACCGCACAAAAATAAATATATATTTATATATATATAAAAATATATTTTTGGGGGGGAGGGAAAGAAAATAAGCATGGGCGAGTGCACAGGGAGACAAAAAATCTTAAGCAGGCTCTGCATTGGGCTCAATATCACCCATGGTTCAAATCTCATGACCCTAAGATCATGACCTGTGCCGAAATCAAGATTTGGACGCTCAATAGATTGAGCCACCCAGTCACCACCCCCAGCCCCAAATGAAAAACATTCTAAAGCATATAAAAATGTCTTGCATTAAATCCGAATCCGGAATAATGGAATTTAACTCAATCTAACATTTTCTTAGTAAGTCTGTTGGAAAACACAATTTGTTCAATTTTGGAATTACCAAGGTAATTCCAAGTAAAGCAAAAGTGTGTTTTAAAACCAAACAAACACAAACAAAAAAACCAGCAAATACTATAAAACACAGGATATATTTCTTTCATGACGGAAAACGACAAAAGAAAAATGACAAGCTGGGAAAATCACTGGTGAGTGCATTCTGTTACAAAGATATATATTCTTTGTATATCTCTTTGTAGAGATGAATATCTCTACAAAGATACATATGAATAGTATACATAGCACTGTAAGATAACGTGCTTCTAAAAAATTGAGAAAAAAATCTTAAAAATGGGCAAGATATATAGGAAAACAGTTCAAAGAAAAAGTAATATACTTAAATATATGAAACAGTGTTTAACCTCGCTCATAATGAGAAATGCCAATTAAAACTACATGAAACACCATTTCTTACCTATCAGATTGGCAAAAACATAAACATTTGACAAACTGCTGGCAGGACTTTGCCAGCAGGACTCTGTAGCAGGACTACAGAGGTATCTCATATTAATGTTGCGAGTACAAAAACATAGAATCATCACACAGAAGTATTTTCAGGTGTTTCCCCAAATTATATATGCGTATCCCCTTTAACCCATGTCTAGGTTCTATGTCTAAGAATCTATCTCAAAGACACACGTACTAGCCAAAAAGAAAAACACACACCACTATTTGTAACAGCAAAGATTAGAAATAAACCCAAATGTCTATCAAATAGGAGACTGGTGGGGTGCCTCAGTGGCTCAGCCGGTTAAGCGTCTATGTTCGGCTCAGGTCATGATCCCAGAATCCTAGGATCCAGCACCGCATCGGGTACTCTACTCAGCCAGGAGCCTGCTTTTCCCTCTCCTCCCCACCTGTGCTCTGTCACGATCTCTGTCTCTCTCTCAAATAAAATATGTTTTAACAACAACAAAAACAAACCTGTGATACAAAAACCCTATGATACAACCATAAAATGCAGAACTAAGACAAAGCAGCTGTAAAAGGAAGGCAGAACACTGCTCTTTACAGCAATGGCTTTACCTCTGGGATATTACTGTTAACTGAAAAAAGCAAAATGGAGTAAAATGTAGAGCACACTCAGGGTCAGAAGTAGGGGAGAGAGATGGGTAATGAGTACATACACGCACATGCATGATTATATTTTTTTAAAGGAGGAAAGACAATTAAAAAAAAAGAAGAAGAAAAGAAAAAACCCTGAAGGGAAAGGTGGGGGCATGGTAAAAGAAACAGAAATAGAAACCAGATTTCCCCTAAATATAACTTATTCTGTAGGGATGGCCTTGCACTACTGTAGATATTTTACATTAATGACAAAACTAAACCAAGAAAAGGGGGAGAAATCCCTAAAAATTAAAAACAAAATTAAAGAAAAGGCCCTGATTGTATGAAGACAGTAGCAAAACCACACAAAAATTATTTCAAGTGACTTGAAGCAATCTGATTACATCTAGGACAAAAAAGTGCAAATAAATCTTAAGTTATTTTCAATAATCATTTTGGGGTGGTAGTGTTGATGTTGTGATTCTAAGACTGCCGTGTATATGCTGTAAGATAAAAGCAAATGAATAATTTTCTTAGTGTTGTTGGGAAGTTGGATGTTTGGTTTGGAAGAAGGGAGATAAAGACTAAGAGGTGGAAATAAAACAATTATGTGATCCTAAATCTTGAATTTGAATTGAAACTATCAAATATGCACTCAGGGTATAATTCTCTTTTTTTTTAAAGGAAAATTTCCTAGCTCTATCCATTGAAAAGATCTAGAAACTATGACCAACTTAGTAGGCAATGAGCAACCCTACAGTCCAGATTATAATCTCAAAATACTTATTCCTACTAAAAGGAACAAAGGGTTCTTGAAGAAATGGTTGATTTAAAGTCTGTGACAGGAAATACACAAGATGAGACATACCAAAAAGTAAAGAAGTTATCAAAGATTATTGGAATCCTGTCAAAGGGACCAAGGAGCCAAAGAGGACTCAGGACTCCCACTAGCCAAAGAGACAAATCTGAGTATCAATGGAATATAATAACCTTAATGGAATAAAGGACATCAAAAATGTTAAAAAAAAAAAAAAATATTCACTGAACAAGAGATGTTAGGAAACCAACTGCCAGAGATAACCACTACTCTAAATATGGTGATTACTCTTTGTTAAATTTTTGATTACACAAAACATATCCCTAAGCAAGATTTTTTGTTTTTAAACTTCATATAAATGGCACACTATATGTATAGTATAAGAAAATCTAAATACCTTTACCTCTAGTGATAAATCTCTTGACTGCTGGTTCCTCAGTTTTTCCATTTCTCTACGGAATTTTGATTCTTTTACCTCAAAACCACCCAATTCAGTTAGGATCTTTAAAAAAAAAAAATACATGACAGAATTATTCTCTAACATAAGTTCTTATCAAGCAGAACAGAATTAAAAGTGCTCAAAATACATACTGATCCAGGTTCTGCTCCAACATCTTCCATGAAAACCCTGCCAAATAGTTCCAAAGAAAGGCGCCAACGTCCTAACAGCATATCGTGGGAGATAACCATTCCCATGAAGCTACACTGTGGCCTGCAAGAGGTTTAAGGGGAGTGGGAAGTAATTTAGCCAACTATTAAAAATTCCCTGATTTTTGGTCAATGACAGTAATTTTCTTCGTCTTTTCAAACCACATCCTCTCTTAACAGAATTTTTCTATAACTACTCATTCCTCACAGAACTTCTCATTTTTATTCCATTTTATTCCATTATTCCTTCTGTCCTTTATATAAGGATACATCTTCCAGATGCCTACCTTCATCTTCAATTTTACCTCTTCTCCTAAAGTCCATCATCCCTGTCCATTTGGGTGACTCCTAGATCCCTCTCCAGTTCAAATTTTCACAACAGACCAGAATTTCCACTGTGTTAAATATATCCATTTTAGTGACCCGCAAGTCCAACTCAACACAGGAAAACAGAATATAGCCTCTTCACTTAATGATGCTGCCTCTTGCTTTTTGTCAGTAGTATCATCTATTTCCCTATTGCACAAACTTGAAATAAATTTTAATGTGTCTTTCCCCTGTTCCTCCAGAGTGATTATAAGCTGCTTTTTCCAAAATTTCCAGAAATTTCCAAAATTTCCTATCCATCCCCAAAGGCAATATTCTATTTTAGCCCCTTTTTACCACTAGCCTGAACTAGGAACAGCTTTCTAATTTGTCTCCTTACCTCCAATTCTTCTTTCAGTGTTTGCTTCTACATATTCTAACCATCTCAGCTCCAACCATATCATCTCTGAAAAGCTTGCCCCCCTGCCCCAGTCCACAATTTTTCTTGGCCTTTTATGGTTGTTGGACTGTGTATATAAAATGTATATAGTTTCCTAAGCAAAAATAACTGTCTGACATCCTATAAACCATTTGTACTCAATAAATCATTTGATGACTGGCCATACTGAACCACAGTGTACACTAGCAAATTTTTATTGGGAAAGCAAAGAACCTACCTCTTTCTTACAAGATAACCAACTGTGAACCTGGCAAAAGAGCCCAAGCAAGTGTGAGAGTCACAAAGCTAGAAAGCTCTTTCTAGTCATCCACATGTTTTCCTTTGTTGAGCTGCTGGTAACACGTCTATAACTGGCAATTTGACATGGACAATGGACACACTTTAACTCAGTACTGAACATTAAAAAAACAGAGTCTTAGAATTTCCTCAATAAAGTGAGGAGAAAATTAGAATGACAATCAATGACTATATAGTCACCCCCAAAATCCAGAAAAATCAAATATTTAAATATCTGACTATAAATCAGGAAAACACAGAAGATAACATTTAATTCTATTATTTACATACAAATGAAAATTATAAAATCCCTAAATATTCTTCCAAGAATTATAATACCCATAAAGTAATGCAATAGAAAAACTACCTCCACTTAGCAAATACCTGAAAGATGTAAGAGGTGGGCCTTCGCTTTCAGTCAGTCCTATTTCTGCTAGTAAACTGCTTTTCAATTGTGCAGCAAGATCATGAGCAGATGGCCCTGGTTTTGAACTTTCAGCTTCTTCCGGCACCACATTCTGTTCTTCTCCTTCCTTTTTTTGTCGATTTTGCATGTTCATTACATTTTTCAAATTGGCAGCATAAGACATTTTAGTTGGGAGGACCTAGCATAAGACATTTTAGTTGGGAGGACCTATGAATTTTTACATATAAAAGTTACACATTAAAAAAAAAACTGACTAGATTTCCTTTTCAAGAACTTACTAAAACTCCACAGAAATTACACGGAAGTAATTCCTTTCTAGTGCTTCAACAACAAAGATGCAGCCTGTTTCTTTTCTCTGATTCCCCTTGCTGACCATCAATGAAAACTGCACCAGTGTGTATTTATCACAGCAGCCTCAGAGAACTTGTAAAGGATTCTTTACAATGTCCTATGTATTTTCAATATTTGCAGGATTGCATTCTCTTTTATCACTTAGATAATAAAGGAAATTCTGCTCTTAAACATTTTTATTATGTTTTTATTGGAGAAACAGTACAGACTATATAATTTTAGGCTCTCAAATAAGACTTTTATCTAAAAACTAGATCTACTATCATCTAATTAGTTGTATAACAGACATTCCCACAAGAAATTTATGTAATCTCTACAAGCCTCAATTTTTTACTCATAAAATTAGGATAAAAATGCTTTCTATTCAACATGGTTATAAAGACTGAGACCGCACCTAGTAGATAATGACTTGTTGAATAATTCTACCTTATTTATTCATATACTACAGCCAAAAAAAGTTTCAAGCCAATATGATATATACTCATAAGATCTATCTATCTATATATATGTATATAAGTATTACACATATAAAGATTTAATTTCCAGCAGCATCACAGCATTCAACTCTGTGAAATAGGCAAAACACATAATGAAACTGCCATTTCACAGATGAAGTCACTGACATAAAACAAGATAGTCCCCAAGCAGGTTGATGACACTCACAGAATTATGGAATAATATGGAATTATGTCATAAGGCAGGAATTTCTATTTCCATTATTTGAAGCAATATTCTGGAATAATGCATTTCCAAAACTCGGGATACTGGGACAAGTTCTCATTCACAAATATTATATTGTGAAGATTTTTACTATCTTACCTCAAGGCAGTTTCTATCCACTGTAACCTCCATTAAGCATTTCCCACTACTGGCAGATGAAGAATAAAGACCCTGACTTGGACGGCCAAAAAGATCCTCCTTTCTAGCGTTTGGCTGGAATTTTAACAGAAATATTCTAGTTACACTGAACACTTTAACAGAGTCACTTAAAAAGAAACCTTGTAAGACTAGTTTATCTAAATCACCTGCAACAGATGTGGCTGATCAGCCAAGGGGATGGCTTCAGCCAGAGGCACTTCAAATGGATTTGGGGGTATACATCCAAGGAACGTCATGGAGTCTGAGCGTCGGAAAAATGGATGGTTTTGACCAGTTTCTGCAGGAAGAGAGTCATCATCCTTATCATTCAAAGTAGCACCTAAATGTAAAAAGATAAAGTGTTTGTTTTTTAGAAAATACTAATTACCAGAGAAGGGTAAAAGATCTCAATCTGCTCAATCCAAAATTCCTGTAACCTCTTCATGAAATTTTAATGTCACCCAAAAACCAAAAATAATTGTCCAAAATTTTGAAAGTATTTTTAGGTGATAATTCAAAATATTAGCAATTTAAAGTGGTTACAATGATAAATTCTATTATGTATACTTTAACATAGCAAAAAAAACTTGAAAAAAAAAAGTATTAGCAGTAACAAATAGTGTTCATTTTTGTATTGGACAAACATTTCCCATACCTTTCTCTTTTTCTCCCTAGGTATTCAGACCTGACCAGAGCTAGCTTCCTAAGCCTATTCAGGACACGGCTCACTAATGACTCTAAAAGGAGATGATCTGGAGTGGAGATTTGAGCATTTGCTTACTAAAGTTCTGCTTTCTCTACAAGTCAAAAATATCTGGACATCTCATTCATCTCAAAAGTAAGTCAGCATAAGAACACCATCTCCCCTTAATGGAGTAAAAATTTGTTCAGTGTCTGGTGTGCTATGAAAATAACGAGCTATGGCTGAGTTTTCAAACAACAGCAGTTAGGTCAGTTGTCCTTCCCTGGGCTGAAAAAAAATACTAGCTATTAATAAGAAATAGGCAAGAGGACAGGCTATTTGACCCCACTTAAAAAAATTTTTTAAATTCCACTTGAAATAATAGCTAAAAACTACAAACAGATTGCAGAAGATCCCAAAATTTCTTTAGTTTGGATATTTTCATTTTATTGCATTAACTCTTACGAGTTTTGATATTTGGGAGTTATAATGGGTAATTCTCATTATCTTGACTAAACCTATTTTGCGTCAACATTAGATTAATAAAGGTTCTCTTAAGACTTTTAAAAACGTGTGTAAAAATGTACTTACACACTTAAAAATAAAGGTAAACATAAAACTAAAACACAAAGGATACAAAGATAAAATAGAAAAAAATACCAACTGTTAAAAAGTTCATAACATTTCTTTAATTCATCCTTATTTATGAAGCAAATAACTCAAGGATATATATGGGAAAATGGACAGAAAATGCAAGAAATGGGACATAGAGAAGAAAAGAGAAATTCCCACCCAGACAGAAAATAATGAAGTTAAAAAGCTTGAAGGGGAAATACTGAGGCAGCCATTTCTTGAAGTAGATTAGCAGATTTTCTGTACACTAACTTTGATTGGTGTCATCATCATTTTCATGTTCTGAATCTTCATTATCAATACCCAGTTCCAAGAGTTCTCGCGTCCTTTAAAAAGACAAGTGAATCATTTTACATGAAGTTTGGAGCAAAGGTGATTGGAACTATACACAAAAAACACTGAAGTAGTCAAGTATCTAGCCAATTTCAAACATTCTAATCAAGTTTTAGATTCTGGGAATGGTAGAATGACCATCCAGATGTACCGCAGTTACAAAATAGGCTCAAAAGAAGAAAAAAGGATAATCACATTAAGAAATAGTGAGTACTTACACAAACTCTAACAGAAAACATGACAAACTACATCAAACATAAAGCTTAATTGGATTCTCGGGTTTCCTGTTATTTAAATGAGTAGTGGCTATGGATACTCAAGCCCTCTTTCCCACATGAAATGTTCCTGTACTATTTCTCTTTTGCAACATTCTCCTCCTCACTCCAAAAATCGGACAAAACTGAGAGACCACATTGAGCAATTAAGTATTTCCTAAACCAACCTCATGGCAAGTATGGGTACCTTTTGCGTTCCAATTGAGGTGTATCCAATGTTGTTTGCTGATTCATTGCTTTAATCCAATATATAAGGGCTTGAAAAACATATGCCACATGCTTCAGTGAGCAAACATCCAAAACTGGAAGAACATCAGAATGCTCATCATTATGAGACCGCATTAAAGACAGAGCATAATTTAGGAAGTCCCCTCGGGCAGACATCATTCCTTGACGGGCGCTAAGCAATGTGGCACGTCTGTAGGAGGAAAAAGAAATGAAAATCTTTTTTAAAAGGACACAAATGTGAAACTTACCACTATCATAAATATTCAAAATTAGGAACAGAAGGGATCCATATATCAAAACTCATTAACTGTATGTGGTCATTTTTTTTTTTAAGATTTATTTATTTTAGAGGAGGGGCCATGGGGGTGGGGGGTGGTGAGCAGAGGGAGAGAAAGAAGCCAAGCAGACTCCCTACTGAGCTCAGAGCCCAACGCAGGCCTCTTATGACCCCGAGATCATGACCTGAGCCAAAATTAAGAGTCAAACACTTAACTGACTGAGCCACTCAGGCGCCCCGCTATCCTGCACTTTTATTTGGGAAAAGATTTCCTGTGTCCTTTGGAATGGGAAAAGGAATTTCTTCCCTAAAGACAATGGTTTTTAAACTTCAGGGTCTTATCAAAATCTCCTGGAGGCCTTGTTGAGACGGACCGTGGCCCCATCTCCCTGAGTTTTAGTAGGTTTGGGATAGGGCCCCCAAATTTTGTATTTCTAACAAGCTCCTAGGTGATGTTGACACTGCTATTCTGGGCAATTACATGCTAGGAACTACCACCTAACATGACACCAAAACACAAGCAACAAGAGAAAACATACACAGTGTAGACTTTATCAAAATTAAAAATTTATGTCCTTCAAAGGACACCATCAAAAAAATGAAAAGAAAACACACAAGATGGGACAAAATTTCTGAAAGTCATGAATCTGATAAGGAACTTATATTTAGAAAATATAAGCAACTCATACAACTCAATAACAAAAAGACAAGCCATTAAAAAATGGGCAAAGTGGGCGCCTGGGTGGCTCAGTTGGTTGGGCAACTGCCTTCGGCTCAGGTCATGATCCTGGAGTCCCGAGATCGAGCCCCGCATCGGGCTCCCTGCAGAGGGAGGGAGGGACTCTCTGACCTCTCCCCTCTCATACTCTCTGTGTCTCAAATAAATAAAAAAATAAATCTTAAAAAAAAAAATGGGCAAAGAATCTAAACAGACATCTCTCCAAAAAAGATATACAAATGACCAATAAGCCCATGAAACAATGCTCATTATTTAGCCATTAGGGAAACACAAATCAAAATCACAATGAGCTACCACTTCACATCCACTAGGATGGCTACAATAAAAAAGATGAGAAATTAAAAGCCTCACACACTGCTATTGGGAATGTAAAATAGTGCAACCACTCTGGAAAAGTCTGGCAGTTCCTCAAAAGGTTAACAGAGAGAATTACCATATGATCTAGCAATTCCACTGTTAAGTATTTACCCAAGACAACTGAAAACATGTCTATACAAAAACCTGCACACAAATATTCACAGCTGCTTTATTTACAAGAGCCAAAAAGGTTGAAAAACCCAACTTATGGATAAAAAAAAATGTGGCACATCCATACAATGAAATATTACTAGGAAGTAATGTATTGATTGATAATGCTAAACCCGGATGAACCTTAAAACCATTGTGCTAGGTAAAAGAAGCCAGGCACAGAGTATCACATATTGTATGATTCCCTATGTGAAATGTCCAGAATAGGCAAAAGTACAGAGAAAGAGTATAGATCAGTGGTTGCTTAAGGTGGGAAGGTAGAGGAAAATAGAACGTGACTACTAACAGACACTCTCATGGAGATGATAAAAAATATTCCAAAATTAATTGTGATGATGGTTGCATAGCTCTGAATATACTCAAATGTATGGAACTGTACACTTAAATGGATGAGCTGTACAGTATGTGAATTATATCTCAATAAAGCTATTCTATTAGAGTGAGAGTTACAGTGAAATAAAGGGAGAACCCTGTCCCCAATCAAGATCTATTATCAGAACTTTATTCTTCAGGGAGGGAGGGACTTGCCTAACAAAGACAATGTGTCTTTTTGTGGAGCAGGCTTCCCAGGACAAGAAAGCAGAGGCCTCTCAAGTAGTCCAGATCTCTCTGCCAAGCATTCAATTTTGTATTCCAGACGTTTCCACCAAATCCTCTCCCAATTCTCAGTATTTTCAAAATCAAGTATGTCCATTCTATACTCCTCTAGATTTTTCTCTTACTTTTCCTATTAGTTTATTCAGAATCAAAGTCTAGGTGTAAATTCTGCCTCCTCTTGCTCCATCCTTCAACAAGGCCCTCAATTCTGTATGATTCAGTCTTCTCACTCTCCACCCTCTTGGCCTTCACTTTCCCTAAGTAACTATTACTTTTCAATGGTAGACTCCAACCATATCTTGTTAAGGTTCCTAAGCCCCTTGTCTTCCTCCCAAAGTAGCAAGGTTGTTTCACCTAAGCCAAAACTAAAACCAAATCCTAGGACTGTGCCTTCAGGTATGGGGTACTTTCACTATATGGCACTACCTCACGGCTCTAGTATTCAATTTGGGGCTAATTCCTAGTCCTGAAAAAGTTCATTTTATAACTAAACAGAAAGAAAACAAATACAGGGGCGCCTGGGTGGCTCAGTTGATTAAACGTCTGACTCTTGATTTTGGCTCCGGTCATGATCTCAAGGTCATGATCTCTGTACTCAGCAGGGGTCTGCTTGAAGATTCTCTCCCTCTGCCTCCACACACTCTCTCGCATGTGCTCACACTATCTAAAGTAAGTAAAATCTTAAAAAAATACCCAATACCTAAGAAATATGATTAAATACAATTCAACAAACTGGGAGATGTTGAAAAAGAAATTAGTTAGATTTGAGGGAATCAAAGAGCAGCTCTGGTAACCACACACACTCTCCTCCTCTTCCCGAGTACAACATGCATTCATATTCCACCATGGTCAAAATAAGTCTTCCCATGAATACATGCCTCTCAAGGGGGAAGCGGGGGAAGCCTGGGGGATAAGGACACAAGGATGTAGATCAAATTACTTCAGAAATGAGAAGTATTTAGCATCAGATTCCTATAATATGAATGAGTTTTTTAAAAATAGCTTGGATTAGAACTAACTTATTTTGCTTCAACTACACAATTTAAAAAGAAGTAACACAAGGTATCTCCCTCCTGCAAAACAGAGTGAGGTCTTATGTAACAGCAATCAAAAAGCTCTAGCTTTCTAGGACATAAGGGTTCTGTCTAAACATACAAGCATATATGAAGAATTTCATACCGTCTGCCTTCCAGGGTTCGTAAACTAGCCTCTTCTCGTGCAGTCATCCTCTCTCTTCGAGCTGAATTCTGAGAAGCATGAAGAGGATGATTTGGATGTCCCGGATCACCAGCAGATGCTAATGCAGAACCATAACGTAATTGAGCTTCAGTAGAATCCATAATACTGACCATCCAGTTCCAAGTGGGAATAAGCTTTTCTTCTACATAGTTCTATGAAGACCAAACTAAAATAGTTAAAACTATCCAAATAAAGTTAAATTTGATATACTAGTATTATGTAAACATTTAAATATTTCTAACATTAATTCCCATTATACTGAATTCTCATAAATGATCGGCCAAAATATTTACTTGAATCAGTAACTTTTCAATGTTTTCATACCTGTAAGTTTACTGCATCTTGGTAAGTCAATTTCACAGCTGCTGGAATCTGAGAGTACACTAGGTGATTATACTTGGGAATAAGGCCCATCAAGTCCGAGATTTGTCTGATAACGATGCTGTAAGCCCTGGCTAAACTGCTTGCAGACGTTAAGTAGCTGCTGGCATTGCTAGCTTCCAAAGCAGCTGCCGCAGCTGCAGCACTCGTGCTGATGGTACCACTCCGGCGTAAATTTGAAGGATCAATATAAATCAAACCCGCTGAACTTGCTATAAAGAAAAAAGGACAACCAGAACAAGTTGTCAGATGCTAATTGTGTTTCTCTAGCACTGTATATATTTAAATAAGCTAAAAGATCAATTGCACCAGCAAATGTGGCAATTGAACAAAAAACTTTTTCTTAGACCACACTAAAGTAGGGAGGGCAATAATGAGGGGCACAAGAATGACTATAATGTTCTCAACCACAGGCAATTTTGCTGTTGCCCCCCTCTACCCCAAAGAGGGGACATTTGACAACATCTACAGGCATTTTTGGTTGTCACAAGGGGGTGTGAGGGGTGGTGTTGCTACTAGCATCTGGTGCATAGAGGTCAAGGATACTGCTAAACATCCTACAATGCACAATCACAAATAAAGGATTTTATTCAGCCCAAAGTAGCAACGGTAGAGAGACTTTTTGTACTTGAACCCAGCAAAACAATGAAGAATTACTATGAAACTACTTAATTGGTCTAGATGAACAAACATAATTTTAAAGACCTATTTAAGCCTTTTAAGAGTACAAAGTCGACCGACTTGCCTGCTGGCGTGGATGTGCTGGAAGGGGCTGTGCTGGCTGCCCGCTGATGCTGGGTGTTGCGGACAGCCCACTGCATGGACCGGGGAGCTTGAGCAGCACCATTGGCATGGGAGCTATTTGTGGTTCTCTCTAACGGCTCATCAAGCATAAAGGTCTCCTGTTCTATGTCGTCACTCTGACTACTGCTGCTATCAGAATCACTTGAGTCATTTGATTGTGAATCATCTTCAGAAAAGAAGGCAGGAACACTGCTCGCACCTAGATTTTTTATTTTTAAAACCGAAACCATTGTCAGTTCGTTGATATTTAAAACTACAGTGTACTCCCTCATTCAGGAAAACATACATATATTAAACAGAACGCCAGGCTGTAGTCAATAGTCCACAAAATCCATCATTAAGATAGTTTAATTACAAAACAACTCTTCTAAATGAACCTTAAAATTAATTCATTTTTAGAAATCAGAAAGGAAAAAAATAGTCATTAAAATATCTTTCTCACGAACATCCACAGGGAAAAAGGATTAAGTTACAAAAAAGAGCCACCCTTGTGCAAATCATAAGGAGTATAGTTTAACCAATTCATGCTGAATATACGCATAGCCTTAGTATGAGAAAGCTGGATATGAAAAAGGGAACGTACCTGCTTCTGAGCCAGCAGTTGCTGCAGTAACAACACTTCTACGCCCACTAGCATTATCTTGGTTGCTATGGTTACTTTCACTGTCACTTTCTGTTTCAGCTGCTGCTAACAAGTCCAACTCCATGTCACTCCCTAGAAAATATATTTAAATAAGAAGGGGGGAAAAAAAGAACAAACTCATTGTGGAACAAGACAGGGTCCAATAAACCAGAATATCATAAGGTAATGGAAGGGCAGAAAGGGCAGAGAGGAGGGATTACTACTACAATAAGCATAACTGCCTGCTTAGTAGGAGAAAAATGACTAGGCAAATTATGGTACTCAGTAGACTACGACCCTCCAATTCAAAATCTGTTCTGCATAGCCTGAGGTAAAAAAGGGTTGGGCAGGGGAACCTCTATCAGCGGGCAGAGCTCTGGGCTAGGTCCTCTGCTCCATTTTCATCTGTTTTACATACAAGGATTCCAAAAGGGGAAGAAAGCTAAAAAAGATCTATCTAGAATTTCACAATATACTCATGTCAAAACATGTAAAATTATAAATTTTAAATATGTGCAGTTTATTGTACGTCAATTATACCTCAATAAAGTTGATCCCCCAAAAGTCTATCTGATGGCTACTAATAAGAACAGTTATGATAACTATGTAGCAAAAAGGCCAAAATGATTACTGTTAGTGAAAAAAGAAAGGCACAAAAATTACACATGTAATAACTAAGAAGACATGCATGGGAATGGGGCAGCACAGGAGAGGACTGAAAGTAAAAATACAAACTGTTAGCGTCTGGGTGGGTTTGGGTCATTTTTTTCCTTTTCTCTAATGTGCAAATGTTTCCTAATGTGGTTATGATTATTTTAACTTCTAGAAAGGGTTTCAGGAAAAAAGGTCAAAACTTTTAAGTCAAAACCAAAAGGTAAGATAAATTATATTTATAAACATATTTATAAGCACATATGCATATATTTCTATGTATATATGTGTACAGCTGCTTCCTAAAATTTTGAAACAGATGCTACAGAATCCCTAGGCTGAAAACATGCTGAACATTATGTTCATTATACATGAAATGGGGCTTTTGTCTATATTAATATCCTTAAAGGTACCTGATTTATTCATACTGAATAATTTCTCAAATAACCTGCATACCGTCTTCATCATGCTCATCGTGTTGTCCCTCTGCCTCAGCATTTTCTTCCCCATGTTCTTCCTGTTCATCATGATGATCCTCTTCTCCAGCCACACCCTCCACCACCTCAACCTAAATCCAGAATCTTATTTGTAGACAATCAAAGTACATAATAAACCCAAATCTCTACCAGTATTCCTCCACAGCAATTAATAACCACAAAACGAAGATCCCTAACTACAGAGAATTTTAACAGTAAGGAGTTTGAAAATCATTAGCTAGTGACAACTTGCTATCAAAATCATTATCAACATATCCTAAGGTTTGAAACTATTGTCCATATACAGAACCTTAAAACTGGAAGTATAACAATTGTGTACAGACTATAAGTTTTTAAACTTCTACAGTTATAAAATTTACCTAATGAAGATGTAGTATCCTCTATGCCTTCAAATACATTGCCCAAAACTACTAAAACTTTTTTTTTTTTAACATTGAGGATTTCTTTTCTAAGTAAAAACAAGCTTATCTTTCAATTTTGTATTATCCACTAAATTGAGGATTATCAAAGTATTTTTAACATCTATAACCACAAATGAGAACATGTAACAAAAGTCTAAAACCAGGAAGTAAATATATACAATGGTGGTAAGCTACTATTAATAAAACTTCTTCTCTCCCATGTAAAAGCCTCTCATCTACCACAATGAAGACAATTACAACCACCTCTTCCACATCCGCTGAAACAATGTCATCCTGTTCCTCGTCTCTGCCCCGAACAGGCTGCGACTGGCTGATGCGCCTCTGCTGGGGGTTCCGGATGATGTAGGAAGACTGAGACTGACTGGAGCTGCAGAGAAACAGGAGCTTATGAGGGCGCTACTGCCACACCTCTGCCGCACAGCACACTTCTTATGTTTCTCAGTGTCACTCAGTGTGACCCACTTGCTAAGACGGTATTTTAAATCTGACCTAAAAATTCTTGGAAACCAACAATAATTAATCTATAGTATGTCAGAAAATATGAAGCCCAAAGAAATTAATTTTACCATAGAGTTTAACTTAGAAATCTCAGAACTGTTTTTACTTTTCTTAAGTCATTTCAAATGTGTTAATGTACATCCTTTTATGAGTCCTTCCCATTGAAACACTCCACGGAAAATAGTTTTCCTTCTCCACTGCTTTCAATGCCAACAGTCCTCAACTTCGAAAGGCTCCAACTGCGGCATTCCTCCCTTAACGAAGTATGGTAATAAGTGTGCTTACTACAAGTGATCTACTCTTTTTAAGAGACCTGACATGGCCTACTTTGTATATTAACCACGGACTTGTGTGCAGAGGAAAAACATCAGTTCAAAAGTATGAATTTGAAAACATAATCGTAACAAAATGTGGATGGCCAAATAGTTCCACTTCCCTAAAAATACGCCTTGGAAACAGCCAAGAAAGGACAGATGCCTCCATTATAAAGGGAAGTGGAGAATGAGATAATGCAGCTTAAAATGCAGGTCAGAGATCAGAAGATAGTTGTGTTACCTACTATTATCCTTTATTTACAGACTAAGAAACACAGTCTAAGAGAGATTAAAGGACCTTTAAAGGCGTTTACATGGATAGTGTTCTGTCCTCACCTCAGCTGCTCTTAGAAATGGGAAACCAGTTACGCATGAAGAGACAACTGACACACTCTGCCTTCAAACACACAAGCAGTCTCGATATGGTGTTTAATACTAGAAATGTAAGTAACTGGTTCTTCACAGAGATAGTGAATTACAAAGCATACGTGAAGGCTAAAAGAAAATCTAAAAAGATGAAAAGGCTATTTCCGGCCCAAGATTTCAACATTTCCAATATTAAAAAATAAAAGTCAACATCTGTGAAGCCACGAGTAATTAGTATTTCTTTTTTTCTTTTTTTAAGATTTTATTTATTTTACAGACAGACAGCGATTGAAGGAACACAAGCAGTGGGAGAGGGAGAAGCAGGCTTCCCATGGAGCAGAGAGCCCAATGTGGGGCTCGATCCCAAGACCCTGGGATCATGACCTGAGCCAAAGGCAGACGCTTAACGACTGAGCCACCCAGGCGCCCCTAGTATTTAAAAAAAAAAAAAAAAATCCTGGAACATCCACAAGATCTATCGTCCCCTCAAAGGAGTTATTCACTCAGTATGTATGATACTACTAAGTCCAAAATATATTAATATTTTGATAAATATTATAATTATACTTCAATTATACTTAAATTTTAATTATAATTAAATTATAATATTAATTATAACTCCCCATTCAGAATGGAGCTTCAGTTTCTTCATACTATGATTCAACCTTTTTCCCACTAGACTTCATGGCACAACCACAGTCCTGAAACCCAGTCTAACAGGAGCTGTAAAAATACTTCTAAGTTGTGGGAACTTCTAATTCCAGCAATTCGCCAAACTGCAGAAAAATCCCTCTTGATGTAGATTACCTAAATATGCTAGATAAAATACTAGAAAAACAAAGCACAACTATGCTGGTGATAAAGGGAAACAAAGCTATGTCATTAGGCTTGAGAGCAGTGGTGCTACCACTTATACCAAAGGCATGTGCTGTCTCGGGCTAGAAGGGTTTCAAAGAGCCATAGATTTCACAGGAAACAGTCTAGGATGTAAGCAAGATAGAAAGTTTTATCATAGGAATTCCCTCTTCTGTCCCCCTCACATACATAAAGCCAAAGATAAAACAGGAAAGGGCAACCGATTTCAAGAGACCATCAGCCATGGCTGGATGGAGATAGGAAAAGTGTCTCTTCAGAGAACTTCGGATTACAAACCTACACTCATGAGAGTCTAGGACTACAATCTGTGCTGTGAGGCAGGGTGGGCTTCAGTCATGATTCATCCTATGCCTCAACACTACCAATAAGCACCAAACAGGGGCACCCAAGTGGCTCAGTCAGTTAAGCATCTGGCTTTAGCTTAGGTCATGATCCCAGGGTCCTGAGACGGAGCCCAGAGGTAGGCTCTCTGCTCAGTGGATAGTCTGCTTCTCCCTCTGCCCCTCCCCCTGCTCATGTTCTCACTCACTCTCTCAAACAAGTAAAATCTAAAAAAAAAAAAAAAAAAGGCACCAAAAAGCAGTATCTCCCCCTACTCTGCCATCTAATATTCAAGAATATACGAAAAAGGAAAAAAATCTGTCTAGAATTATCTCTAAGTATCTTTAAATTTTAATAGTTATTAAGCCTTGGACAAGTTACCTAACCGCTCTGAGCCTCAGATATCTCATTTTTAAAATTACAAGTATAGTAGTTATGAGTTACTGGGATGATTAAGACAGGTAATGCATTTACAATGCTTAAAAGTTCTTAGTTCATAATAAAATTTCAGCAAACAGTTTTTGTATGAGGCATGGAGATAGAGAAACAGGTTAATTAATAAGGACATTAGGAGTTTTAAAGAGGTGAAAGGGCAGCAACAGAAAAAGCAAAAATACTAAACTCAAAACTTTATGCTCAATGGAGTAATATATACCATCTACCATCCAACACAAGGGAAATCAGAAAGACTAGTCAAGTGTGTGCTTTTTATTTAAAACATGCTTGGAACACTGATCAAAATACACCCTTACAAGATGGAGTGATTATACTGTATTATAATGAAGGATTTCCAAATCGTATCAATAGCTGTAGAAAACATTATACTATTATCTCTCTTGATTATCAGTGAGATCTCC
The DNA here is from genome assembly GCA_028533885.1 of Nasua narica. Lineage (NCBI taxonomy): Eukaryota > Metazoa > Chordata > Mammalia > Carnivora > Procyonidae > Nasua > Nasua narica. The sequence continues at coordinate 137,392,107 of CM052798.1, forward strand.
TCCTGGGAAGACTTGAGAGATTGACTCAAGAGTCAATCAAGGGTAATGGAGTGAAGGAGAGAACTGAAGAATGCACAATACTTAAATAAAGAGCCTAAGACGCAGTTGGCAAGGGGACACAAAGTCTTGATACTTAGTAAGAACAGGCTCATCGGCACTGTTTAAAGATGAGATCACTGCAAAGTCTGTTCAACAGATTAAAAAAACATTTATGTTCTGGAACAAAACCAAGAAGAGGGTACAAAGAATTCACAAACTAATACCACTAAAGTAACTAAAGGGCTCCTCACAGGATATCAGGATCAGGAGCATCATATAAAGCCCAAGCAGATTTTTCTAACAGAATCACTGGATAATGAAGTATATTTAGTGAGTCTGAAAATACATAGTTTGATCTGTAACCATTTTCAGCAAATCCTGGAAGTCTATCAGTGACAAGGCTACTGTGGGAAAGCTTTGACAGACAAATCTGGATTTAGATTCCAAGGTATCCTAGGAGACCTAACAATAAGGGGAAAGTTGGGACACATACTGGCACATGGAATAAGGGGAGAACAGTGGGAGAGCAGATACTCAATGCATCAACCCAGATAAAACCCAGAGATGAAGTCTTGGGAACTGCGTCAAATACCAATGCAGGCCTTCCTTATTAAACACAGTGGTGTTTTCCAGAAGAGAGTCTTCAGGTCCCAAAGATCTTTATTAAACATCATTATATATACACACAGTGACAAAATCAGACCTGAGAAAACCAAAGATACAAATATTTGCTAAAGATCACCAGAGTTCTGCAACTCCAGTATGACCCCTAAACCAGCACCACTGGCGCAACCTGAGAGTTTACAAGGAATCAGAACCTCAGGGCCCATCCAGACCTTCAAAATCAGCCTCCGCATTTTAATAAGACCCCCAAGTGATTTGCATGCATATTTAATTTTGAGAAGCACTGCGCTAAAAAACACCAGAACATTTTAGTTTCTAAACATTCTGATTCAACAAGCTTACCGTCTAGTTACAAAGAGAAAAGATGAATGAGACTTAAGAATAACCTTGTAACTAGAACCATTTAGTTATTGAGTTGTTTTAGGGCTTAGGTAATACGGTGTTGTAGAGAATATTTTAAAATTCCCGCATTTTGGTTATTTGTATTACATAATTACAAGCTGCCCCCTAGCCCAACCCTTTGGACACAGAGAAAGTTTTAAGTCTTTTCATTCCTCAAGTTGGCCTCAGAGCAGGCTTTATTTAAAGTAAGAAAAGACAGGAAGTAATGATGCCTACAGAGGTCTGAACTTTCTTACCAGAGTACTTTATTGGCATAATAGTGTTTTTCCAAACCAAGAATAAAACCCACAACTATGTGTCTATTACCTTAGATGTGCAGAATGTGTAAACTTTAAAGTGTTCTCACAGGTTCCAAACAAAACAAAATCTCTTACCACTTGTTGCATAAATGATCACGGACACTACCTGAGTGCTTACGCAAAGGTTTAGTAAGCCAAACACGGTCTTTCCAGAGAAAATTAATCAGAATCTGTTACCAGGTAGGAATTTACCTGCTAGACTGATCAGATGATGGTCGTGGTGGCAGTGGTTCCACTGAAAACAATTCTTCACTGCCCTGCATGGCGTCTATGCTAGTACTAGCCAGAGTAAAAGGTGCAGTAGGGCGTGCAATCCCCATTCTGACAGGAACAATCAGCGATTCTGCTACATTGCACAATTCTTCTACAGCGTAAGGTAGTAGTGCTTGGAAGACACGCTTGCATTTTCCAATTGGCTGTGGGATAAAGTTGCTAGAGCAAAAAGGAAAATCCAGGAATCTTTTTATGATTCTTCTCATATACACAATGTTATCATTATCACAAAAAATGTGTGTAAAAGGAAACAAAAGTCAAAATTAAGAAGATGGTCTTACTTTTTCTTTTTGGATGAAGCCATTTCCACACTAAGAATGACAAAAACTCTTGCCACTGAACGCAAAAACCTCATTGTCACAGCAATAGCTTCTTCTCTACGTCCAGGTGTGTATTTGTTTTGGAGTTCTTTCACCAGTGTACCTAGTAGAGTATCTAAAAGCTTTAAAAAATTGTAATCATTCTATTAATGTTGAGACATCTCTTAAGATGTTTAGACAAATACTTATAAAGTAACAAGTTCTAACACATTCTCAATATTAACATTTCATAATAAGAATCTCAAAATAATTTAACCACAACATTTCTAATATCAGTGATTAATTTATGCCACATGCTTACCATGTCTTTGACCTACACTGGGTCTCAAATGTCTGATTTCCCTTTTCAGTCTTTTAGTTCTTTGTATATCAATATTTAGAAGAAAAATCAAGTCAAAGAAAGAATATATTTCACTCACTATAGCGTACATATTGAAAAAGCAAAACAGATTCAAATACTTATATTAATAAACTCATAATCCCAACCCCCTCATTCAGTCATTATTATTGTTACTTTCTCATCTCATTTCTATGCATGGTCTATCATATATATATTAATTACAGAGAACACCCAATTTCACGTTATTTGGGGTTTTTTTTTTAAACATAAAATAACCTTTATTTCTAAATCGCTACATTACATTTCAACAAGTGGCTGGGCTATAATTTGATTCCATAATCCACTATTAGTGGACCCATCAAGTACTTCATCTTCTATTATTCTGTGACATGATTTTCTCTTTCTCGTACCATAAATTATGATAAGTTCTGGGGGCAATGATATTTTTATGGCTCATGATTTTATTGCCAAACTGTTTTCTAAAAGAACACCAAATCAATGCCACTTCATCAGTCTGAAGGTGTTCTTTTTACCATAACCTCCTCAACACTAGGTTTTATGGTTTATAGTCTTTTCTAATTTCACATCAAAAAGGAATACTTAACAAAAATTTGCATTGCGATACTATTAATTTTGAACACTGTTCCATACATTTTTAAACTGTTGCCTTATTATCACATTTTAGAATTTTTGTTTAGAATGAAAGGCATTTCTGTTGTTAACGGAGACAATTACATCACCCCCAAATTTCCATTCCCCTTAGTGTACTGTTTAATTAAAGCTCATCAGTACTTAAGAGTTTGGTTCAAATAAAATCATGGGAAACTAAGTCAGAAAACATTCTTTTCATTGTATTTGTATATAAACATCCAAAGAACTTACCAAAATATCTGCTGTACACTTGACTATAAGGCAATGAGTGAAACAGTCCAGCCGAATGGTGCCACTTTGCTGATTGAGGTAAACTTGCTCTTCTGGCAAAAGATGGCCTATCCTACTGCTGGCACTGAGACTTGAGGGGGAAGATAAGACAATGCACTGTAGTCATCTATATTAACATGGGAAATACATACATTTAAAATGTTTTTAATGAATACATACGGGTCTTTATTCTCCTGTGACCCAAACATAATCATAGATTTCAAAGCATTCCAATCCTGTAGAACACGCTCCAATGCAAGCTGGGCAAACCGTGGGGGCTCTAAATCATGATCAGGCATATCTGAATCTAAAAAGAAAAAGAAATAGGGAGTAAGACAGAAATAAATATAATGCTTTTCACATGCGTCATAACCGTCAGACTCACCCACCTTCAGGATTGGCTGTTTTTCGGTTACGGTCCTCCCTGATGCGAGGAGGTCTGTACTGGCAGTGCTCTACTGTTTGCCTTGCGACTGTCTGCACTAAAAACAGCAGGAGGTGCTCTCCCCTGCAAAATGGAACATCCTTGTGAGCAGGGAGAGGGGGAAGGCTACTTAGACGCGCTGTGCTATTTCAATTTATGTCCTAAAAAATCCCACTTGCCTGCTGTTTGGCAGAGTGACCAGATTAGTAGCAGTGAGCAGGCGGTAAAGTAGATCAAGACGAGCGGATTTCTGTCCAGCAATTAGAGTTTTACACTTACATTTTTCCCAACAATCACAATAGGCTGTTGGTGACGTCCGTTTGAGTCTAGAAAGAATTCATACACAAGTATAAAATGTGAAATTTAAAAAAAAAAAAAACCCACAAAGATCTCTACTGAAATTATGAAGGTGTAACTTACTGACACCAGATAGAACCCTTGTTAGTTTTTAAATGCACAGTGCAATTCTTAAAGCATACTTAATGAGAAGGATTACTCAGTGGCATGAAGTCTATAAAGTAACTCTCACGAGAAGAGGGACCTTATAATGACATGGGTATAGCCACCTCCTTTGGAAAGTCTTAATTCCCCACAGCCCCCTTTCAGTGGAGGGGGTGCTTCCATGGGCATCTAATAAGCCCTAAAACTCTTAGGGGCAGATGCTTCTTGCTTGTGTTCTCTCAAAGGACTGTAAACCCCGTCAGGACAAGGAATCACGTACCCACCACCACCCAAGCATCTAGTGTGTGAGAGCACTTAGGAAGCAATCAGTGAGTGAACAGGTTATCACTTTCAGAGGTTTAAAATAAGGAAAAGAAAAATATTAAGCAAAGCTCTTTTAATAAAAATCGTAAGTAAGTACCAACGCACTATCTATAAACATTTTGTACTTGTCCTAAATAATTTATTTTAAAGCAAAAAAGATGGTTTTTTACAAACCAATTCTCTGTTAACCAGAACATCTACCCATCTGTAGCACACTTATAGCTGGTGTTCCTGCTGAGACTCTGAGGCACTGCAAATGTTCATGCTGGAGTATTCTACTGCTTCTTAAGTCTGTGAAAATTAACAAACTAGCCGTGGTAACTCTTTCTGGATGAAAGGTTATTACATTCACTTAAAGGAGTAAATAAGCATACACCATGATTCACTTAATACCTGCAGTGATCTCCTGCTAGCAGACCCCACTACAGGGGCCTGAGACTTTGGCTGGAGAATATAGACAAAAGCAAATGAAAAACATTTAAAAAAGTTCGTTCCAAATCAACAACCATATTTTAATACATAAAGCAGTCTAAGGACAACAACGTGACAAATCTCATGCTTCCTTAATTAACAGAACATCATCTTGTTAAAGATTATTTTAATACAGCAATATGAATCTAAGCAATTTATAATATTAAAACTAAAATTGCACTCACTTGCAATCATGACCTTTATGACAAACTCTCGCACATTCTGTACAACAGCAGAGTGACTCCAGCAAGCCACAGGTTCGACACTCAAAAATATCCTAAAATTTGAAGGATTTATTTTTTTAAAGAAGAATGTATGTACATTTCACCACCATAATTATTTCTGTATTTTCTGAAACAAGTCAATCACAACAAAAGCAGAACAAAACTAATGTGCTCTGCAAACAAAGAGAAATAAATGGGTACAGCGAATACACATTTTATAATATACAAGTGAAAGTCAAAGATTACCAGTAGGGCAAAAATAACTCATATCATTCCCCCAAAAAGGTATTATTGTTATAACATCTGTCTCAAGAGCTGTGGATCAGATTGTACTAGAGTGAAGATTTCTAATTTTCCAGGTATCACATAATTAATTTAACGATCACCTCCTTTGCCTCACTTATTTAGGAATTAAATAAAAATTAATTTTGAGAATTTTATAATTTAGAATAAAAGGAAATACTAGAGTTAGAACTCCAGTGCTAAGAACTATAATGTCGTGATGGTGTAAAGGAAAAAAGGAAAATACCTGAAGACAACATTAATATAAGGAAATAAAAAAACAACTTACCTGGTTAATGTGCTCTGCTCCAGTCCATGTAAAACTGCAGGTATCATTACAACATAACACATACAAGGGTGAGTCATCAGGGTTGGTACCTGATGGGCAAACCATTCCCATAAATACATCTTCCTCTTTTTCACTTGAGGATACTTCAGCTGAAAAGATTAAGAACACAGTAGTTCAGGTATCATCAAAGTGCCTTAATTATAGCCATCAACTACTTTACTCAAGTGCCAAAGCTCTAACACTTATACAATATAAATCAAAAACGACTATATATTAATTTCAAAAAATTATATTCAAGTAAATGTGCAAGACATTCAGTCAATCCTGGTACAAAGTAAAAGCGAAGTGGAATTACATCATAACCACATGACGATAGCTCTGCATTATGCAGTTAAGATTAAAGTTCTAGCTCTATTAAACAAATTATAGATAATCACATAAATTTTATAGCCAGTATTTTAAACTACGTTAGGCTTTTAAAGGCTGGATGGCAGGAACTGATATTCCTTACTGCATTCTATTAAGCAGGAATTCCAAGTCTGAAGGAAGAACAGCAAGACATCTGGCGTATTATTTCTATAAAATTTTATCACTACCACCAACTAATTACTGGCAGGTTCTATCGGTAATCCATCTTTATTTTCAAAATATTAGTCATTACATTACCCACTATGCAAATTTTTTTTAATTTTAAAAATTACACCAGCCTTTTTGGTGGAAAGTTAGAAGACACAATAATTGGAAAAAGTGCAAACACATGAATTTTACACACACACAAATGCACATGAATCGAAGAATAATTTGATAGTTTTTACTCAATTATATCATTTCAAGACACAGAAATTAGCTCTGAATATAATATGTGTAGAAGAGAAGCTATTCAAATTAAAAAATTAGCAATTCTTTTAAAAAAGGACCTGAAATAAATTACCTTTTGCAATTTTCTGGGCTGTTTCCAAAATGGTAATTGCAGCAGGATAAGCTCGGCCACTTACAGCTGACATAAATGGGGTCATCCCTCTTGCATCCCTAAAATGAGAAAAATTATACATTAAAATATTAATAATCAGGGGCACCTGGGTGGCTCAATTGGTTAAGCGTCTGCCTTCAGTTCAGGTCATGATCCCAGGGTTCTGGGATCAGGCTCCCTGCTCAGTGGGGAGCATGATTCTGCCTCTGCCTCTGCCCTCCCCCTGCTTGTGTTCTCTCACAATCACTCCCTCTCAAATAAAGTCTTAAAAAAATGAATAATTATTTTCCTCCTTGATTATAAAAGAAATGTTCATGATGAAACAAAAAAGTAGTTCTGCTGTATTAAATAATAACGTTCTACCTGTGAAAGAAAATCACTGGTGGCATTTTCTAATTTCTATTATCTCATTTAAGAAAACAAGCCACCTCTCTAAGAATCCTTGTCTCTCTCAAGCATGCTCTCCTTTCATGGCCTTAGTGACACTATAGAACAGATCATCAAGGGCTCTAGAGTCAAACTAATATTTTCTTTTTTTTTTTTTTCAAACTAATATTTTCTAGATGTGGGGATAGTAATAGTCTCTACTTCATACAACTATAATGAAGATTAAATCAATTATTACTTAAAAGCTTTAAACACAATGCTTAAGAAATAGAACGTATTCAATAAATGTTACTTATTATTTTCTCTTAAAAATGTACCTTCAATATTCTTCCCTGAATTTCTATTCCCTCCTGGATCTTTTGCATTTCCCAAAATTTAGTCCTCAAGCACCTGTGCTTCCCCCTCTGATCCACCAAAGCAAGTACTCCTTCTATGATGATAATACAGTACCAACATCTGCACCTGCTTACTTGGTAAGTCTACTTAGGATTTCCCGATGATACCTCACACTCAACATGTCTAACAACTATAATCACCTTTCTCCCCAAACCTGCTCTCTACCTGACTTATGTCAGCCTACAGCATCACTGTTCCTATGAACTAAGATAAAAAATTTGGATTCTTCATGAAGTCTTAGCTTCTAAATCAGTATTTTTGCTCTTGCATTTAATCCTTCTTTTCTATTTTCCAGTTCAGTTTATTGTAACACACATACTAAAGATGACAGGTGGACATAAAAACCAAAGCCTCAACTCCAGTCTCTACTCTCGCCTATTTAATCCTTTTTTACACAACCATCACATTATTATTCTTATAACCCCACTCTGATAGTTTTAGTCTAACCAAAGCCATTATTCTGAGGGTTTGAGCCCAAAGAATAGAGAACAAAGTGGAGGCTTCAACCTAGTTTTTCGGATTCAATGGCTACTGCTCTCCTCTTCTAATCCTCCACTTTTCATCAGGTGCATCACTGTTCCCTAAAATATTCATACCTCTCCATCTCTGTATTGTTGGTCACTCTTCTCCCTACCTATTTCCCACGCTTCATACCACCTCTCTGCTCAGGTAAGAATGAGCTGGTTGAGAATAAAATCCTCTCCATCTTTACTAGCCAGGATAATTTTACCAAAAATTTACTTTCTTTAGCTTATATTATAGAAGCAAAATTCAACCACCCATACCTGGGACTGAAGGAAGGTCAGTGGGGGGGAGGGGAGGGTGTCCTTAAATTGGAAATAACGTATTAATTTTCTTATATTTGAAATATAAAAAGGAAACAAAGGACCAATTTGAGAATTCCTAGGCTCATCACCTAAAAGGCAAAAGAACCTTGCCTTTCCTCTAATTTGTTTCAAAGCTGTCATCAATAATACAAGCTTATTAACAGAATGGCATTTTGACTGTTTTCCAGATAGTTTATGTATTTTCTCAGATAAGGGGGCAGGGGAAAGGAACTGCTATTGGGGACACTGAAATAAAGGACTGGTGAACTAGAAATGCACTGCAGAAATGCAAAATGGGTTAACAAGAGAAAGGGGGTGCCTGGGTGGCTCATTTTAAGCATTTGACTTCGGCTCAGGTAATGATCTCACAGTCCTGGGGTCAAGCACCATGAAGGGCTCTGTGCTCAGTGAGGGAAGCCTGACTGTCCCTCTTCTTCTCCTTCTGTGCCCCCTCACTAGTGCACATTCATGCTCACTCTAACAACAAAAAAAAATTTTAAGTTTTTTTTCCCAAGATTTTATTTATTTATTCGTCAGAAAGAGAACTCATGAAGGGTGGGGGGCAGAGGGAGAGAGAGAAGTAGACTCCCCAGTGAGCAGGGAGCCCCATGCTCATGACCTGACCCAAAGACAGATGCTTAACCAACTGAGCCACCCAGGTGTCTAATAAAATCTTTAAAAAAAAAATAAAGAGAAAGGGAATAAGAACATACAATAAATTTTTAGATAACACCAAATGATGGAGGAAATGATACAAAACAGTATCTTTAAAAATACCATAGGGGTGCCTGGGTAGCTCAGTGGGTTAAAGCCTCTGCCTTCGGCTCAGGTTATCATCTCAGGGTCCTGGGATCGAGCCCCGCATCGGGCTCTCTGCTCAGCAAGGAGCCTGCTTCCCCCTCTCTCTCTGCCTACTTGTGATCTCTCTCTGTCAAATAAATAAAATCTTAAAAAAAAAAAAAAATACCATAAATAGAAACTAAAACTGATAAATGAGAAAATAAAAATAGAAAAAACTGTATTTGTATATATACCATTTTTATCTGTGCTTCAAACCACTAATAAATTAGTAAGCTGCCTCTGGAGTAATAACTTATTTTCAATTCAGTGACTTTTTTACTAGTAGAGCAGCATTCATTAAAGTAATCTTAAGTCCATACATTGGGTCATTATGGCCTAAGGCCAATAAGCCTTAAACAAAAACTCCCTTGCCCTCAATAATAAAAAACTCAAAACGCCTTGTTCTTAAATATGAGGAGGCAGCATAAGGGTGATGATTGGTAGTCTCAATTCTGGAATCAAGAGACAGACCACAGTTGGAATTCCAGTTGTGCCACTCACTAGTTTCATGACCCTGGGCAGGTTAATTAACCTCTAAGACCCTTACTTCAAACATAAAATGTAAATAATATTACCTACTCCATGCTGCTATTGCTAGAAGAGTTAATACAAGTACAGTTTGGCACAGATAAGAGCTAACTTTTATAAAAATGCTTATTATTGAGTTTGTAAAGGAACAAAAACAATCAGGCTAACAGCAAAGCTAAAATCTACCAATGGTTAATGAGCATTTGCCACACAATACTTATCAAAAACTCTGCATAATCTCATTAGCATTTTGTAAGCCAAAAAAGATGTCCAAAGAAACCATCAGAATCATCCACAGAGTTTTAGAATACAGATTCCAGGCCCCATCCCAGACCTACTCAGTCATATTTCTAGTGCAAAACTTGGGGAAGAATCTGTGTCATTTTTAAAGTTCTCCAAGTGACAGTGATAGAATTTATGAATTCACATTTGAGAATAACTATACTGTGATCTTTTTAACACACACACACACACACACACACACACACACACATATACACAGTGTATGTACCTCCTAATCAAGCTCCATAAAAGTGGTTTGTATTCATTTAGTGTATATTGAATTATAGTAAGAAAGGCATTTAATTGAAGAGAGCTTGGTTAATCACAAAGGGAATACAATGCTAGATTCCGATTATTTTAAATTCACCATAGATAACTGTTGTCCATACACTGCAAGATCAACTTAAATAGTAAAAGGAGCTAAGCTAAATCTTCATAGCAGAAGTATATTAAACTTCTTACTTGGCAGAGAGGAGTTCTCGTAAATAGGGCTGCAGTACAACACTGTCGCATAACAATTTTAATATAAAATGAGCATTGGCCTTTCGATCCTTGGATTCTACTACAGATGGCTCTGTGGAAGGACCTGTAAATAAGCAGATTCATTTGGTAACAAGAGTAAACAAGACAGAGTAAAAGAATATTCTGGAATAACATACCAAGTATCTATTAAATAAGCCACCAGAAAAATATTCTACTATCAGTAATAAATTAGTAACTTCGTTATAGAGAATTTAAACACATTAACACATTTTATAACTCCCAATTGATGAGATGTATGTTCATACACCCACAATTTCACTGACAAATGGAAGATTTAATTCAGCAAATTAGATGTTTTTCAAGCCAAGGAAATCTCCCTGAGGTTAAGTGTGGATCTGCAGAAACCCAAATGCCTAGGCAGATAAAATAGTACAGATTCTCACCTGGAATGGTGGAGGTGCTTGGTCCTTGACCGGTGCCAGTCGCTGCTGTGGTAAGAGATCCCACAGCAGGGGCCAGGATAAAATCAATGTCACCATCTTTCAGTAAACAGAATAGCAGGATGTACATCATTATAGGCAACATATCCCTAACATGTTCTCTTAACTGGCCTTAAGGCTTTTCTCTGCAAGCCAAAGGTCAAATCGGATAGAGGTTTAAGTGGAAATTTGTTTTCCAAACTATAAGAGAAGGAATCCACTGGACAAATTATTGACTTATTGTGATGTATTACTTAATTAGCTTCTTGCCAGTACGGAAAATAATACATTTCAATGAAAGAGCTTCTACAATTTTATTTTTTAAGTTATTAAACCCCCCTAAACCGAATCTCTACAACGAAATTAGTTATAGTTTACGCGTTACGCTACTTTCAAATACTTCAGATTTCTAAATAACCCATTAAAATGTTCAATTTCCTTTCTTTCAGGACCTTGTTTTTTTGTTTAACACTAAATAAAATAGCAGATCTTACCAGGATCCATTGCAGGAGGGTCAGGAACCCAACTAGGGGGCGCTATGGGGGGTGAGACAGGATCCTGGTGGTCACTGGATGAAGCTCCAGCTTCATGTCTACCCAAACCGGCCGCTCTCAACGAACGTCTCATCATTTCCCGTAATCTCAAACTAGAAGAACATGGACAAAATTGGAGCTCACTAATCATGGCTAAATGTAATGAAAAGGTGCACAGAACTTCTCATCTGAGATCAAAGTTTGTTCTATAAGCAAATACTCCAGGCAAGGGAAGTGAAGTACAAATGCCAATTCTGGAATCACAGAGTAAGTCAGTGAGGGATACAAATGAAACTGGGCGCACCCAGTTCAGCACTAAAACCACTATATTAAGCTCCCACACAAACTTAAGCACAGGGAACAAAACTTGCAATGAAGATTAGAAAATAATCTTTCGTACAGTTAAGGTAAATGAACAGCTGAACATTAAGACAAAAAAATTTTCTGTCCCCTGTTTATAATCAGTAAGAATTAAGTTTAATAATAGACATCAGCAAACATACTGATTAGCACAAAACCGATATTGTTAGCTCATGTAAATAAATCCCTTTGCTGTGATCTCAAAAGCAACTGAACTAATGTCCACACAGTGAATAATTTTAAGACAAAGACCAATTTAGATTTATTTTTTTATACAAAAAAAAAAAGGTTTTTTTAACAGTACAACTTGCATCCCAAAGATTAATGAAACTGGAGCTTGTAAAATGTGTTGTTAGATTAATGTCTGGGTGTGATTTTTTTTTTCTCCTGCTATACAAGGAAAAAAAAAACACTGCACAGGTGTGCACATCACTAAAAAGAAAAGGAAATCATCACAAACACAGACCTTGTTAGGGGAACTGGCAACTACCTGTATAAAAATCTGTACCTCTGAATAAAAGCTTACAAAGCCTACAAAATTAAAGTTACAAACTAACAGCAATTAAGAGAGAGCACATAAGGCAAATCCCTTCCATCAGCCACAATTTTAGAGTCTCTAAATGAATAGACTAAAAAATGCAATTGTAAGGGCCAGGTAACACATAAGGGACTTCATTCTCCCATGCAGATTTAATCCCAAAGACATGACATTTCTGTGATGTGAAAGACCTTACCAGGTGAGCATTATATGTTTACAAATAAGTAGTTTAGAAAGATTTTTATTAATGTTTGAATCTTCTAATTATAATTGTTGTGTAATCCGAGGGTAAATGTGCTTTTCCATATCGATACACTTTCCATTTTATAAGGAATTTTTTTTAAAGCTTTTACAAATATTTCTTTTAGAGGCTACTTTCAGGAACACATCTATTTTTATAAAGCTTATGTATGATGATACCTTTGGGAACAGAAACATTCTTTGGAAGATTCTGCAAAGTAAATTTTAATGTCTCAAATAATATATTAGTTATTATAGTATTCATTATCAAAAAGTACCTACAGTTAAATTTTATGGTATCGATGTCTTCCCTCTCCCATTTTAGAAATCCGAGTTTAAGAGTTTTTAGAACATGGAGGGGAGCAGGGCACAGGGATTCTTTCAGTCGAGGTCACTTCTCTGTCCGAAGACCTCACCCAGAGAGAAAGACAGGCTCCTTACCAGGTAAGAGCACACACCAGGGTGACTGTTCACACTGTGATGTTCCTAAATAATCTTAATTAAGCTCAACACAGACACTTGGTATCCTAGTGTGTCTTACTCAAAACAGAGAGAAGAGAGAGAGAGAGAAAATCAGCAATTAAGTGGGAGGTACTGCAAATAACCTGAAAATAAATGCATGTTTGGGGCCTATGAAGAAGAATGCTTACATCAGGGTCACAAACTCAATGCCTAGTGGGCCCAGAAGGCAGTATCGATTGAGGAAAGGGCAGTCAGGTCTAAGAAGTAGGGAGTAATGGCAAACTAGAGGCATACAAGCTTATCTAAAGGCATTCAAATTTTAAAGAAAAAAAATTTATAACAGTGCACAGGTCAAAGAAAACATATGTGGGCTACTCTTCAACCTCTAGCTTAGAGTAGACTAAGAATAAAATGAAGATAAATTGAGACCATAGTCTCATCTTGAACTTGCAAACTCCCAACTCTGTTGTTGTGATGTAGTCAATTCAATATTAAATGAGGGGGTCATTCCTTTGTCATTTTAAAAAATTGTCCTTAACCACTTTTCTTCATTAGGTCTTGGGAACATTTTTAAGTACAATGCCCAGCTCCTCATATAGATTCTTTAAAAACAAAAAACAAAAAACAAAAAAAAGAAAATTATTCTTCAAGATGTTGTACACAATTCATGAAGATTCACCTGTATCCTCAGTGGCTGAGGACAATACTGAGGAGATACCACCTTGGCTGCTAAGATTCAGAGATTTGACATTTCTTCGTATAGGCTTGCCTGGAGTCATCGTATTTTCTGACAATATGGAAGAATTCAAGGATGATGTAATTTCCTCTTTGTAAGCACGTTATATCCATGCTACAGAAGCCTTAGAATCCAGTCATGTTCAAACATACCACTGTGACAAAAAAGCGAAGGTCATGTGTCTTCCAGATTAATAATCTCTAGAGTACATACACCTGCAATCAGATGCATCAATCAAGCTTTCCACTAAATCTGCCCTTTGTACTCAGGAACTATGAGTCACATAACAAAACTTCTGAGTCAAATCATCATCTGAAGACATTTAACAGTACTCCATTCAATATTGAAATTGCATCAGTTTTGAGCTTACAGCTCATGAATCCCAGCCTGCAAACTCATCAAGGGGCATCGCCTAGAAAATCCATTGTAGGCTAGAGGAGGGTTTCACTTCAATGAAGCAGAGTCTGTGGACTTCCTACTGCCCGGCGTGGATAATAAGACTCCTGTGCTTTCATCTGTTCAACCGGCAGCCCTGAGTTTGAACTGGTTAAGAGCACTGCAGTGAAATCTTCGGCAAATGCCTCAAAGGAGCTTACTCTGCAAATTATTTCTGTGAGCAACACATCACCCACTCTTGAAGCTCCTTTTAGTCTTTGCCTTCAAAATAATCCTTACATGAAAAAAAGATGGCAGCACTGGCATTGGACCAACCATATCAGAGTCCAACTTGATCTGCACCTGTATTTTCCCTGAGGAAATGAAATACCTGAAATAATTCAGAAACTAATTTCTTCATGAAGAATTTAAGTTGCTTTCCATTTTAGACCAAACACTTTGTCTGCCTAGTGTAGTCCTAAACAGATAAGCTGGTGATAATTTCCATTTTGTATAGTCTACATAAGGTCTTTGTACTGTTTTAAATTATAATTTGGTCACCCATAAATAGTTTGTGACAAATCTCACTTTAGGACATTTTTGAACCTGGGAAGCTATCAATTTTAGAAGAATCATTTTTAAAGGGAAAGTTGGATATGGAACAGAAAATAGGCAAAGAGAGTCTTCATTTTAAGTAGACTTTACAACCTATCACATTAGCACAGTGAGCAGTGCTTCCGTCAATGATCTGTCAAGTGTCCAAGAACTCTGGCTCTCGTGTCTAATATAAACGTGCTTTTTCCTTCAGGAAAAAAAACAAAACAAAAACAAAAACAAAAAACAAAACAACTATATCCTGAATTCTTTATACGCTTCATCTACTCGAACACCTAGTAATTTTCTATATGTTATTAAGGTTTGTCCATCCCACAACCCAGAGCCTGAAAACTTAAAATACCAACATTCACAATACACACCAGCCTTTCATTTCTTCCCAGATCATTAATACATCTGAGAAATTGACCTAAATAAGTAATCTGAAAATAAAAGATTGAAGTTCTTTCAATCATTGTTATTTCTTGTTCTCCAACTAAAGAAAAGAACTTCCTAGGAAACAAGAATGATAAACTTAAAACACATTCAAAGAATCAAGGTTGAACTACTTGTCTAAATTATCTCAAATTTTTGAAGCATCTTAGATCCTACCGTTCTACACTTAAAATCTAATTAGATATTACCAGATCTTTTTCCCAGGGTGTTACTGGAAAAACAAAAACAAAGCAAAAGGACCCACCAATTCATGCATACAATAGGTAAGAGATACATTTTTCTGTACTTGGATTCTGTTTCCGCCAAATAAACTTTCCTGGTAAAAATCACATTACCTTCGACTACTTGATGATCCAGCCCGATTACCTGGGCCATTACTTGAAACAACTGATATTGCATTTGCAATGGCCTCAACAGCAGAAAGCCTTTCTGCAAATGTATTTCTTTCAGAGCGTTCTGCTTCTGAAACATAAGAGAAGAAATTAGGATCAATTTAAACTTTAAAAATAACTAAGAGATTAAGTATGTACTGGCCAGTACACGCTATGTATTTTAGTACTCTAAATCACATACTAGAAATCACGAATAGCTTAATTTTTTTCCTCCTTGGAGCAACAGACACTTAAGACAGATTTAACTATGACCTTTAATATGTGAATTATTTCCTTATTCTGCCTTACTTTTCAATCCCCAAAGGTTAAAAATAAGATTATTCATAAGTAAACTGAAATCTAGCTTCACTACCATGGAAGAAAAAGACCCATAATTCAGTACTTCAGCGATGGTTTATATACTACTCATCCTCCTTTAATGATAAGGAAATAAAAGTTAGAAACCTGCAAACAAACAAACAAACAAAAAACAAAAAGAGAAAAGAAAAAAAAGAAACAAAACTTGCAAAACACTACTCAAGAATGTAGCTCCCAGAGTATCACCGGTGGGATTTAGAACCAGGAAAAACATCATGAACCACACAACTGCACTTTTAGGCTTGCAGATTTCCCCTTTATTTAACCCATTGAAACCTTGACGGCAAAAAAGCTTATTTTTCCAAAAATATCTCATAACTGACTAGATTGTTTTTCCCTCTACATTCTGAAAACTGGGGTAAAAGTTGTTTCGGTATAACTTGCCTTAACTAGCTAAATAATTCTCATGGTAATAAAAGTCATCTGCGATTATAAAATCAGTAAATCTCATTAAGTATTACACATATAGTTTGTACATATCAGATACATAACTCAAGATAACAAAACATACTGATAAAAAGTTACCTGCTTATGTTACATACTCATCCTAATAAGAGAACAGACATCTTCACAGACATGTCTAAGAATGTCGAAACTCCTAGGTTTTACAAAACAAAGAAAAAGTACACACAAATTCTTCATAGTGATTTCCTTTTCTTTCCTTTAATAGTTGCTTCATTTTCAAAACTGCCTAAAATTCCTTTTAAAGACCTTGTTATAGTTCTTATTCTCACCCTCTTCTTCTTTAGTTTCCTTATTGCTGGTTGGAAAACAAACTGATACACAAGCATGCAAAATATTTCGGTTTCCATCACATCTGTGGCTGATGAATGTCTGCAGCATCTGTAGATTCTGCTCTAAAACAACCGCTTGCTCAAGATTCATGAGATATTGTCGACAGGCCTCGTAATCACAGCGTAGAATGTGCTGCATTAAGGTTTGTTTCTGCGCTCAGACAAATCAGGGAAAAAACTTCAATGAATTTGAAAAGCACATTACACATGTCAAAAATTCCTCATTTTATAATTCCACACAGTAACATAATCAGCTCTGAAAGTAGAGACAAGGTAGCCTGTCAAAGGAGTTAAAACTAAGGGCACCGTTTAAGTGCAGTATACAGTTGACAGGAACAGAAAAGGGTGGATAAATTATCTGTAAAGGATCACTAAATATTTGCAGCTTCTGCAACTAACTCAACTCTGGCTGTGGCAGGTAGGCCACATATACCGTACACAAACGAATGACAGTGACCGGTTCTGGTCTGCATTTCAATGTGCCAACTCCTGGTTTGTATTAGATCTGACGTTAACTATTGAATTAGAATCCTACTGGTATTGTTAATCCATTAAACAAAGGGTATACATTCTCTCTATATATTTTACACAGGCTTCTCATACCTTCTTATGCTTCTGAAGGTTTTATCACATGTGGTACATGAAAAAACCAAAACCTTCAACTCCCCTAGAAATCACGACAGATGCAATCCCTCAGAGGTGACAACTAATGTACTTCATTGTCAAAGACATGGTAATACTAGTAATTTGCCGAACATTTCACTAACTACCTAAGAAACAGCATGCTGTAGACTGAATATCTCTAATCTCCAGTGTAATGGGATTTGGAGGACCTTTGAGAAGTAACGAAGTCACGAGGGTGGGGCCTGCGTGGGTGGGACGACTGCCCTTAAAGGAACCCAAGAGACCAGAGTTCTCCCCTTCCTCCGCACGAGAGTCCACGGCTGTCTATGAAACAATACGTGGCCCTCACCAGACACCAAAGCTGCCCACACCTGCATCTTGGACTGTCAGCCTCCAGAACTGGAAGAAATTTCTGTTGGTTACAAGCCAGTCTTAGAGCAACCTGAACACACTAAGACACAGCATGAATAAATCAAGGAGTTCAAAGGTACTTCTTTCAGAATGTAAAACTGTAGTTAAGGGATTTTAATGGACTAAATATAAAGCATTAGTTCTGGAAAACAAGTAAATTTGTTCATTTTAACTGGAATTAAGAACTGGGGAAAAGGTGTGTGGAAAACAAAGGGAAGAAGAAAGATGTATTTCAACAATTTACCACCTCTCCCCCGAACCCCAATCTTATGGAGAGGAGGAAAGGTAAAAGTGGGGGTTGGCAGGGGAGGAAAGACAAAAAAGAGTTAAAACTATGTTCAGTACCTGCCACAGGTGGGACAGGCCGTTCTGACTGGGGCACTAAGACACTGAGGTGAGGTGATCCCATACACTGTAAGCTCCAGTTCAAGAGTATGAGGTAGAACACGTTAAGATTAAACTTTCTAAAGTCCGGTGACATATATGGAACAATTAATATGTTGAGAGACTATGGCAAAGGCTCTCCAAAGAATAAAAAGCACACTACTGTTGAAAGTAACTAAAGTCAAGATACTCTGCTGCATACTCTGTGACATAAAAGGTTTCCCAGCAATCAGCCAGTCATCTGGGTGGAAGCAGCTACAGGACCTCTCATCTCCAACCTGCTCCACACGGGTTCTCCCTGAGACCTATCAATACCACATTTACTGTGTTACAAGCAAAAGAGTTTTACTCTGCGTCACTCTGTGTTGTATTCGTCACTTATTCTTACAGCAAAAGGCAGAGTGAATTCAGTGCAACATTTCTCACAGGTCTACTGTGCACCAAGCCCAACTCACTGAGGTGCAGAGATCAATGATGGCGCACTTTATTACCACTCATGGGATGACAACACATTTTATCTTTACCCCTGAGATGCTGACAAGAGTGCAGGGGTCACAGAATCAAATAACTACAGAAGCATATGAAGTAATACAAATGAACGGAGGAGGCTGGGGATAAAGAGATAACACAAACTGTATCATAAATAAATGGCAACACTCAGAGCAATTAAGTATGGGGAACTGCAATAAATTGGAGAGACCACATACAGCCTCTAAAGGGGGCACCTTAATGACTTTATGATGGCCCAGTATTTCCAGATCTTCCCATTTTTTAAGAACTGAAAACCTGGACTTTGAAGAAAAATCCTGTGGTTTTTAAATGTTGGCAACCAATCAAGGTTAAAATGAGAAGAGGGTTATTTCTAGGGGCCAAGTACAGGCCATAGCCACCTCCTTAACCACAGCCCTAGAAGTTTGGAACCTCCAGTCTAACACGTTACAATCAAAAAGAAAGCAGTGTGAGCACTGTGTCTCCAGACAACAAGCTTGCTGGTAGCTCTCAGTAGTACCTGGAGTCAGACTATTTTAGATGCAATTCTAACAAGTTTGCTTTCACCTCCAACCTATTGGAGGGTCAGTAAGCCCCCATACCAAGTTCTATTTCCATTCTTTATAGAAAATCTCCTCACGAGAGTTGTCCGTTTTCTTCTTGGCCCACTCTTAATCAGGCTTTCATCCCCGTTGTCAAGAATGACCCAGAAGGAGCCCAACGCCCAGGCAGGTTCAGCACTTGTCCTGCCCGGCCCACAGCATCGCCGGATATGGTTGATCACTGCATCCTGCTTGACACATACTCGTCACCTGGCTTCCAAGACAACACTCATTCCAGTTTCCCTCCAACCCCTGTGGATGCTGCTCCTTCTCAGTCTCTTATGCAGGTTCCTCTTTATCTCCTGGATATTTAAATGCTGATACTATTCTCATGGCTCAGCCCCTAGGCCTCTTTTCTTCTCTGTGACCTTGATAATCTCATTCAGTGTAATTCCTCTAATACCACAGATGTACTGTCAGCTCCGAAGTCTAATTCTCCAACTTGCTCTGAATCTTCAGACTTAACAGATCTAACTTTCTGTTTACCACCTCTCCTTGGATATCTGATAGGCACCTTAAACTCTGCATGTCTAAAACCGAACTCCTGCTCTCTGCCCTTCCCTCCTGAACCTGCTCCATCTCTAGTCTCCACCTCTATAAATGCCAACTTCATTCCTCCAAAACCTTTGGCCTTCTTGCTTCCTCTATTTGACCCCTGTATTGAGCCACACACAAATCCTGTTGGCTCTACCATCAGCCATATTTAGTATTCCTAGAATCAAATCGCTCCTCCCTCATAACTCCACCTCTTGGGCCAAGCCACCACCCCTCTCACCTGGACTGTTTAAATAGCCCCCTCACAGGCCTCCCTACTTCTAAACTGTCCCCCAATATTCTCAGCAGGTCAACGGTGAGCCTTTGAAAATGTAAGTCAAATTAGGTCAAACTCTGCTCAAATTGCTCAAGTTCTGGTGTTACTGCCTCTTCATCTAACAAATGCCTCATCTGTAACATGTTCAAAACTAAACTCAGCTTCTTCCCTCATCCTTTTTGTTCCTCCTACTATTTTTCCCTCTCCCCACCAACCACACTGAAATCAGAAGCTTTGTAACTCCCTCCTGTCATTTACTGGTGATGACCAGCACCAAGCTTTGGAGCTTCTACTTCTTTAAGATCTCCTGAATGCATCCCCTCTTCCTCATTTCCAAGAGTTCAAGCTTACTTTGTTTCTAAACTGGATAACTTCGTGTGCCTTTTTATCTGGTCTCTAGACTTCTTTTAAAATGTCAGTTTAAAATCTTTTTTAAAATATCAGTTTATAATTCTTCTGCTCCTAGCTTTCAGGGGAAAGCTCAAGCCCCTTAGGTTAGCACACAAGGCACCCTAGTGCCTTTCTCCAGACTCTGCACTTGTTACCCACTGACCCATATGAGCCCTACCTTCTGGTTTTATCAATAGAATGTGCACAGTCCCCCAACATATTGAGATTCACAAAGGCTGTTCTTGGTGCTAAGGATAACACTTCCCACCTTCAGTTGTTGTCTAGGAAACTCCTGACTAGTCAAAGCTGTGCTCAGGCATCACCTCCTCGGAGAAGCCTTCTCTCTAGTCAGTCTGATTTATAACCCTCCCCCCCCTTTGTGCTCTTACAACACTGTGCATACCTTAACCACTTACACTGTCCTCTTTGGTCCATTCATCTCTCGTCCTAATAGACTACTACCACCTATAAAGAGGGTTTATTCAAAACTGTTCTCCCCAGATTCTAGCAGTATCTTGTGGGTTAAAATGCCACGTAGTTTCAGCAGTCAAGTTACCTCTACAGCCATGATGATAATAGCAGCTTTCTTTTTGATTGTTGAATTGGCAGGAAGATTTATTAAAGAATGTACACCCATTCCAAGACTACTAATAGGTGGAAGATCAAGCCAATCAGGATCCCTTATTCCTCCCATGCAATCTTTGGCCATTGGGTAGATAGTACCATTTCCATCTCGAAGAATAATAGGAGACTCCTACAAAAAGGGGGAAATAATAAAATTTGGCTCCCAATCAAAAATGCATCTTTGATTTTTACAACAGGTGTATTTATTTTCAAATCAGAGTAGTTTATACCGACCAAATAAGAAAGCCAGTATTAATCATACTCGATATTCTAAATTCTTCAACAGTTTAATAACAAGCAAATTAAAGCCCAACCCTAGGCTTTACAAAAATGTCAATGTTGTCCTACCAAATTTCAAAAGCAAAAATAAGTCTCTATTACCTGTCCAGCAGTGAAAATGGCTACATTCCTCTCGTTCTGACCAAGGAAAGCAATGCTGCTTGTAGGGAAATTGTTCTCCTGTTCTGCTTTTCCTGTAGCAAGATCAAAGATACAGTACCGTACCCAATTTCCAGTCTTCAAAACAGCATGCACACCTTTAGAAAACATAAATGTAAAAAAAAAAATGTTATACATCTTTCGTAATCTCTAGTAAGTGCCCACCAAATTTCAACATCTCTGGTCACGTCTGAAATGGAGATTCATTTCATTCTGTAACATTACGCACAAGGGACAAACACTGCCGAGCACCTCAAACCACTTTGTCCTCTACCCGTTCATTTACTACACAAGTAATAAGAGGTTGAAAAAGTGACAAAATCTTTACCTTTGGAATCCACATTCACTGCTAATATTTCTGTTTTTTCAGGTATACAAAGCTTTTTAGGGGTCCTTTGGAAACAGTCAGGAACTTTTGGTGTTCCACCAGTTTTGACAACCTACATGACACAAAAGGAAACTTGCTCTCCAACTCCACAGCACACTCAAGTCGTCAGTCCCAACATCCACCTGCTGAGGGATCCCTGTACACCTACCTGCAGTTCATCGATTCTAAGCAACCTACAGTCCTGAAGGAGAGAAGAAGGGTCAGCATCTGAGCCAGAGCTGCTCTGACAGTTCGCGTTACTGGACGTTCCCGGAAATTTTACGGCAACATAGGCACCATCCACTTTTAGCACCTAGAAGCACAGGCCGAAATGCTGAGTATTAACACCAACTTATGAGAAATCAATATGCAAATCAGAACCATTGGCCTAATGTAACATCACAGGCATTTAATTTCTTCTATTTCTTTACTAATCACCAAGTTACAAAATTAACCTGAACCTGGAAAAGAAAATTAACCTCAACAGACTCACCAAAGCTCTGCTATTGCTGTCTGTATCTGAGGCTCTCTAGAGATCGACTGACCCGCACCGCCAGCGCTTACAGCTAGCAGGTGTTTAAATCAGCTACAAGAATGAAGTATAACCCTTGAAATTCTCCCATCCATCCTCTTTACTATCTCAGAGCCCTGCTGTGTGAAAGAACTTTCGAGAGGATGGTAATGATCTGTATCTGCGCTGCCTAATATGGTAGATATTAGGCGTTAAGTGGCTACTAAACAACTAAAACGGAGCTAATGTGACTAAAGAGCTGACCTTTTATGTTATTTAATTGTAATAAATTTAACCAGCCACATATATAGTTAGTGGCCACCGTTTTGAACAACATAGTTAGAGAGTCAGCCATATACAGAAAGACAAGCACAGGACTTGAAACCAGAATACTTGAGTCCTATCTCTGCTACTTGCTGTTTCCGATTTTGAGCCAGTATGATCTTCTCACAGGAAATGCCTGCCCATAAACTACAGTTCTACTCTGAGAATCAAATGGACTGTATGAAAAAGGCCTCTGTAAACTACAGGGGATGGCATACCTACTGCTCCCCTTAAGAACAAATGAAAGACCACCAATTTCAGAAACAAGCAATCAGAAAAACCTTTATTTTGCGGCAACAGATCCATTTTGCTTTTCAGTATGTGTGAAGGGAAAGGAGAAATTAATGGCATTCCAGCTGATGGATTCTACCCATTTGTTTTCTTAGAAAGTGGACCCTCTCCAGAACGAAGGGAAAAGAAACTAGAAGGTGACTTGAAGACAATAAAGAGTTTTAAATGTCAAGGAAGTTTTTAAATGTTATGGAAGGTGATCTCTCCTTCAGAACTGTCTTAATAGTTCCAAAGAATTGAGTGTACCGAAAAGTAATATAATCTTAAAATATATACATTATAATCTCTTTGCAACTTTTCGGCAAATCTAAAATTATTCCAAAATAACTTTTTTTTTTAAGAAAGCAACAAATCATCATAAATGCAGAAGAGGAATCAGAATCATCTATTCATCTTCAGGGACAGAGAAGGTATCTGCGACAGGCAAAGGACTCACTGAAAGTGGTCAACGGAGCAGCTTTGCGGAAAGGGCCGGACACTCCCCAACCGTAAGTGCTTGGATAACCCGTACTGTTCTAATTCTGGTAGTAAATGATTCTTAGGTATTTTGAACAAACCTTGCCAACAGGAACATTCTTAACATCTTCCACAAAAACGACTTCCCGAAGAGACCACTGCTCTTCGTTCACCTTTTCCTCCTCTTTCGGGGCAGGGGTGGACCGTCGTCGTTCTTAGACAACAACAAAATGGTAAGTACCAAAAAGAAAATGTAAAAGAGACTTTATAGATTTCATCTAAATATATGACAAAAGATCATCTGTAAAGGGACACATAACTGAGCTATCTAAGTAACAGTTCTGTGAACTACTGCTTTATGTTTTATGACCAACTTCCAATTCAAATGACTTCACAGTGAAAAATCACCACATCTATTAATGCCTAATGATACTAACACTACTGCAAACACCACAAAGAAGAAATAAAAAACTTATTTTGAACCCTTAAAATTAGATTTATCTGGCCAAGGTTTAAAAAAAAGGCCTGTTAGGCTAATCTTAAAACTATCACGTAACTACTGGAAGTCTAACTTTCAGTTTCGTCGGGTGCAAAGCAAATAATTATAAATTTATTCTGAGGACCTTTCAAAAAACTTTAAATCCAAATTGCAATAGTGAGTCTAGATTCATAAATCCTACAAATTCTAAGCAAGAACTGTGATTGAGCCATAATCAATTTACAACAAAAACAGTCTCAGCAAAGGTGGGGAGATATTCTGTTCAGTGGTATCACTTTCCACTCTTACGGTGAAGCGTTTTACAAATTAAAAACGCCATAACTCTCAAAAACAACAGGAATAATACTGTAAATGCCGTGTTTTTTTTTTCATTTAAACAAAGCTGTACACACACACACAAAATCAAACTGGCAGAAATACAATTGATATGAAAAGATACGAAAAATAGTATATAAGTTGCCTCAAATCATAGACTGGTGAACACAGCTGTCTGCCTGGGACCTGATTTGGACCAGCGAACAGACACCGCACATAAAACTTACTATATGGCATTGATGCACTGCTGGCAATTGAGGACGCATCACTGCATGTGGATGCCGGAGATGGCGGGGGGCCCATTTCCGTTTTCACTGGCTCCTGCTTACTTTCAGGCCTGAGATTAGAAATAAGATTCTCCTCATTAGGAAAATGAAATATCAGGGACTTAGTTGTCAGGTGATTTTTAAGACTCAAGTTTATTCTTGTAAGGGAATGAAATATTAAGAACTAGTACAAAGTGGTCTATTTCTAGGACTCAAGATACTGAAAAAAGTACACAGTGCATACTTCAAATTCTTAGTAACGTTTCAAAAAGGAAAGAAAAATACACCATATAAAGCTATCAACAACATGGAACAATGATTCAGATAAGCCTTATCTAGGAATAACAACAAAAACTACACTCAATTTAGCCGAAGCCTCTCGAGCAAACACGTTTCACACTTCAGTGAACCCTGACTTAGACACAGCAATTTAACCGAGAAAATGGTAAAGGAAAATAAATAAAATGCCAACTAGATCATTAATTCCTTAGAGTTCAAAGAAGGAACTCTACTCACAATGGCTTACAAAAATTTATTCTTGAACCATCATCTGTTATAACCGAAATGAGAAATTACAGAATTATTACAGAAATTACAGAATAAACTATCCCTTTGCACTGAGTTATTCCATTAACTCTACTGAAGAAGATAACTACAGTCAACAACAACATATTCTACAGATAGTAAAAACATAAATATTTTCAGACATTAAAAGGCAGAAGTCAATTTTTTAGTCAGAAAACAGCCACCTATTACTAAGAAATTTGGTATACATAGATCATTCTGGTATATTTTATACTCAGGGCCATCATCTTAACCCCCTTTTCCCTTATCACCTTCACCAAGAATTTCACCTGAGTTTAGAAAAAGTCCACAGAAAACCAGTATTACTTTCACCAGCATCCTGGCACAGCCCCCATCCAAGCACACGTGAACACTCACGGCTGCTCTACACATCTTGTGATGGCAGAAACAGGCCAATACTGACTAATCACTAGCAATGCCTTTAAAGTGAATGCATTTCAACAACTTAGCAAAGAAGAGTCTGTTCACATGAAAATGACTATGTTCTTAACATTTAATTTCTCTAAGCTCTTTTACTAAATTTATTAATAAAGATGGCAAATTTTAAGGAAGACATGAAAAACTTCATAAATTACATGACCTCAATAGCATATTCTAATTTAAACTCATTTATATTTGTGGCATGTCAAAAATATTTCAACCGTTCTTTACAAAGTTTCATAAATAATGAAAATGTGTTTTGTCGCTTTTATTTTTAGGACAAAAATCAGAGAGGAATTAGAGAGGAAGTCTATAAATCTACTTTGTAAAACAAGACAGGGTGAAGGAGGGGGGAGAGAGAGATAGAGAGATTCAGAGAACACTACAACAAAGCAAGAAGCCTTAATTTGGCATTAAGTTATAACAGCTTTGGTTTATTTTAACTTATTTAACAGTAATCCCTGTGTTTTCTGAACTTCAATTTGCATTTTTAACATTAAGAGGAATAGTAGCAACAAAGACAGCAAATTTACATTCGTTACATTTGAGCAAACGAAAAAATTTCAGCACTTTAAAAATCTGTGTATAGTACAATCCCCATCATCTCTTTTCAACACCTGTACACATTTTTTAAAAGGATATACATACATTTAAAATGTTATTTCTGAAATGTAACATTACTCATTCATGTTTCTCTAAGTCACATATTTATAAGATTAAGAATAAACTTCTTATAAATTTCATTAACTTTTTTTTTCATTAACGTTTTTTAAGTTCATATAACAAATAACCAAATTACATTACATATCAATATTTTTAAGAGACAAGTAGATGCTCCTAAAAGTACAAGAGTTAACTAAGATCCTATGTATCCAGCTCCCAAACAAAGAGCCAGATTCTGTGTGTGGGTTCCATACAATTCTGTGGTATTTCTGTTTGCATATCCCTCCAACCCCAAAATTTACAAATCCTTTACACAGTTTCCCTCCCCAGCACGTTAACTTGTGAAGCCCTTCCAAGCATGGAGATGCAGATGAGACATCAGGCAGAAATTAAGATGATTACACAGGGAGAGAGAAGGGCAAAGCTGGCCTGATACAGGCAAGGCTGACCGCATTATTACTGTCACACAACCATGGCAAAGGACACAGTCTAATGACAAAACAAAGACACCAAAAGAGATCTCTACATGGTCACTCCAGCTGCTGAACATGAAGAACTATAAAATACAAACCTTAGCCAAGCTGCAAACAGTAAACTTAACCAACTCCTTTCAATCCTCATGCGACCCACCACGGGAACCTTCTTCTAGGTCACTGTGCACCTCCAAGTCAGTCTCACTAGCCCCCTCATATACAGAGCAAGTTAGAAACTAGTATAAAACCATGATTAGTTAGAGTACAGTACTTACTTAGCTTCAGTAGTTTTGCTAGCTTTGTCCATGCTTTTCAAGCTCTCAGGAGATCGAAGTTGAAATCTACAGCTATCATTCATATTCCAAACCGACTCCATTAAGACACCAACTTTAGGAATCCCAGCACTAATTGAAAATGCAACTGCTCCAGCATGATAAAGAGGATTATTTCTTAAGCATACCTAGCATACAAAAGAAAAATCACCATCAAAATGACATAATTTTAAAACTAGAAGAGTTGCTTCAAATGTATGAAAATACAATATATAAAAGTATTGTTTCCTAGGTTTTCCAAAAACAGTCTTACAGCAACAATAATGCTGGTAAAGCATTGTCTTAAAGGTCTCTATCAAAAAAAACCCAAAACCAAAAACAACACAAAAACCCCAAAAGAAAAAAGGTCTCCATCAAGACTTTGTTCCCAGGGACACCTGGGTGGCTCAGTTGGTTAAGCCATCTGCCTTAGGCTCAGGGAGTCCCGCATCGGGCTCCTTGCTCAGCAAGGAAACTGCTTCTCCCTCTGCCTGCCACTCCCCCTGCTTGTGCTCTCTCTCTGACAAATGAACAAATAAAATCTTAAAAAAAAAAAAAAGAATTTGTTCCTAAAATTAAGGAACAACAATAATTTCAGCACATTCACTAAAATACAACATCTCATGCAACAAATATCATGACCATTCTGCTATAAGGAAATAGAACAGAAATAGAGAAGAAATTTTTTTAAAAGGTTGGCATTAATAAAAATAACATGTGAACAAAACAATTATACTTTTTGTCGGTTTCTTATAATTTGAAATTACGTTCCTAATTCGTGATGCTATATAGTATGCAGGCTCTATTAATTCCATCTCTATGGGTATTTCTTTCCCCCAGAAGACTGCAGTTTTCTACAAACCAGAAGTTTCACTGGATAATATGTTTTTTTCTTACATTAAAAAAGAATATGTTAACATCAGTGTTAGAAGTTAATTGAGTTCAGGACTGAATAACCTAAGACTTCTCACTGCCAAGGAGCATCCTCAGGTCATACTCTGAATCCAATAACCTGCAAAACAGCCTGTCAGACGCACCAACAATAGTTCCGAATGAGAGATAAACATTATTTCTGGAAATCTCTTGATTTCTCTAATAGCTCAGTCTTACTGACATTCTGTTCAGTCATCCAGTAACTAATGATTATGTTGTACTTGACAGTGGCATATGTGAAGATCATGTGTTTGGTGCTTTATAATTAACCATAAGTGACATAGAAGAAGGTGAAACAGGGCGCCCGCATGGCTCAATTGGTTAAGTGTCTGCCTTCAGCTCAGGTCATGATCTCGGGGTCCTGGGATCGAGCCCCGCATCGGGCTCTCTGCTCAGCAGGAAGTCTGCTTCTCCCTCTCCCTCTGCCCCTCCTCCCCACTCATGTTCTCTCGCTCACTCTCTCAAATAAATAAATAAAAATCTTTAATAAGAAAGTCTCTATTTTGGGGGCGCCTGGGTGGCTCAGTTAGTTAAGCATCTGCCTTCGGCTCAGGTCATGATTCCAGGGTCCTGGGACTGAACCCCACATCGAGCTCCCTGCTCAACGGTTAAGTCTGCTTCTCCCTCTCCCTCTGCCTGCTGCTCCCTCTGCTTGTGCTCGTGCTCCCTATCAAATAAATAATACAATCTTTAAAGAAAAAGTCTGTATTTTAAAGAGAAATATGATTAAGACATTATATTAGAAGATAGGTTGTTTATTAATGCCTCCTTATAAAAAAATAAATGCACCTTCAAGACAAGGAGGTGTGTATTCAGGGTCTAGCACATAACGAGACATGCCAAGGAGTAGCTGCTAAATACGCCACTCTCCATTATGAGCACTCGAAGTGACCAACAGTTAACGCGTGCACACCCTCCCTGTTCTGTGGCTGTGACGGTCTAACCTCCGGTTTTCTACAGCTTTAAAACAAAATCTTAGCTCTACAACCAAAACATTTTAACACACCGCTACCTCTCAGCAATTTAGTGCAAAGCTTTTTTGTGCAAAGCTTTTTTTTCAGTGCATCTTTAAAGTATTTTTTCTCTTTCCTTGTCTATAGTAACGTCATCCTACAAGCTAATAAGGCAAATGCTAGGATATCCTGCTATTATGTGAGTCCAGTGAGCAAGGAACTTTGAGAACATCAGAAATCAGAATGTGGACTAAGCAGGAAAAGGGGAGCTCCTTGAAGAGAGAGATGTGTCTAAAGCCACTGACATAAATAATGAAGGCTGAACAGTAATATTCCAAATAGTGGATAATCACTGAAAACTTCCTAGCCGGGAGGCCAAGAAAGGAGTCAGAACAAGATAGCCACAAATAAGACCCCCGCACACAAAAAAAAGGAACACAAACAAAAATGGGGACATTTAAGCTGGGCTTTGCAGAAAAATAACAGCTAAAGTGGTGACTATTTTTTAAGACACAGGGAATGTAAGTAATACCATCTTGTGACAAGAAAAAAACAACTGAAGAGAAATGCAAGATGACAAAATTAGCACCACACTGTGTAGAACAAATAAAGAACTGTCTGAGTGATAGGGATTTTAATGCCCTCAAACATTTATTTCAGCATTTGGTGTAATGAATATATGCATCAAGTTTTATCCTGAAGATAAACTACTAGAGAGTCTAATGAATGAGAAGTATAACAACAGTTCTCAAACTCTTTTAGTCTCAGAACCCGTTTTCCCTATTAAATATTACTGAGGGGACTCAAAAATCTTTTGTTTATTTGGGTCCTAGTGGTACTTAATGTATTATTAAAACTGAGAAATTTTTAAATATTTAACAGTAATAAGCCCCAAGTTAATAGAAACAACTGTATGAAATACAACTACATTTTCAAAAAGAATACCACAACAAGTGGCATTATTTACATTTCTGCAAATCTCTTAATGTCTGATTGAACAGAAAACATTCCCAAGGCTGCTTCTGCATTCCATCTGTTGTGAGACATTACTTAGACTCAAGTGTACGAAGACAAGTCAGCTTCACACAGATATGGAAACAGAAGAAACAGGACTCTGCAGACTCCCTGAAAGAACGGAGAAGCCAGCAGAAGTCCTCGGACTACACTTTGGTCGACGGAGTTATTGGAAAAATTACGTATTTACGATAAGCACATAAGACCATCTCAGACTGAAAAAACAGAAATTGGTAGAAGCAGAGATCTGACGAAGCCTCCTGCCTTATGCTGACAACATCCCCAAGAGCAGTATCTTTCAAACTGCCCCGCTGTTTATCACTTGTGATGTTTGTTAAACACTATGCTGCTCGGGCCATACCCCCAGACAAACTGAGGGAACATTTCAGGTAAGGAGCTCCAGGTTCTGTATTTAAGTACCAAGTGATTCTTAAAATTAGGCAAATCTGGGAACCCTGCCCCATCAGGAAACCTACTGACGCTGGGGCAGAAATCTGTTAACCAACTACTGAATAAGGAGCACATACATGCCACTAGAGCCTGGCCCTGCGAATGATATTCATTTGTAAAACTGCTTACAGGGGAAGAAAGTGATTTTGAAGAGAAACAATGTCCCATAGGACACGTTTCATTCTCATCACTTACCTGGGTACCAACAGTGATGTTCGGCATTGAAGAAATACCAGCACTAGATTTGGGCTTTTTATTTTTTGCTCTAGCTTTCTCTAACATTTTTTTCCTTTGACTAAAAGGGACTACACCCCTGAAAAGAAAAAGTATAAATTGGTCAAGCAAGTAGCAAAGAAGCCTATTAAATAATTCTGAAATTACACATATTACAGTATTTTTGCTTCAGAATAGTATTAGCATGTACAACTTATTCTTAATCGTTACTTGATCTTAGGTTTAATACATAACTGGATCCTTGTTATTAAGCCTTCAGGGATTAAAATTTACAGAAAATTGATCACCCAACATTTTCTTCCAAACAACTGTATCTCATTAGTAGATTCCCTATATTTCTGCCTATATAATATTTCTGTCAATGCAAATTTACTACTAACTCCTTAAAACACAACAGAAAGCACATTTAAAATCCCTACCAGTAAAGGAATAATTAAGGCAGGCATAGAATATTTATCCAAGGAACTACTTTAATAACCTTTAAAACTGTATTTTAAGTAATACTGTTGAATGTAAAAAAGCATGAAAAAAATACCCTAAAGCCTATGCCTCCAATTATGTAAAAGTAAACTACATATATTTACGTATAGGAAAATAAGATTAAATACTCCTGAATCCTAACAGTAGTTAGGTTAGGTAGTTAGGTTATCTTTAGGTTGTAGGACAGTAGGTGATGTTCATTTCTACTTTATACTTCCATAAAATTCCATAATCATAGTCACTAAGTATGCGTTACTTGTAAAATGTTTTAGGGTTTTCTTTTTAATATTACTTTGCTTCAAAGTGAAATTTCCCTCCCCATAAACCATTATCTTTTGACCAACCTTCCACTACTCAAAGCACCTATCTGTGTACCTAAAAGCAATCACTGATAAGGACTTCCTGCTCCCTGTGGTACTCACCACCAATATAGATTGTTTTCTAGCTGGGCACAGGTGTAAAGGGCACAGCAATGTAAAGACACAATCCGTTCACCTTGAAGTTCTGAGTAAGTCTGTGCAGTGTGCTCTAATTTAGAAGCCACAGAACTTAAAGTTTCGTCCACCCATGTAGCAACCTAAAGAGTAAAATAAAAAGGGCGTAAATAAAATACAAATAATCTTGAAAAGGATGTGGTCAAAACTAGGAAAAGACATACATACTCTATGGACTGGAATTCTAAAATGCTTTGAGTTAAATGCCAGAAAAGTAATTCAGAAAAGATTCTTAATTAAGACTAGAACCTAAAATATTTTCTTCATACACATAAATCAAAGCAGCAGTTACTGAAATGAATGTTTTAAGCCATCTCTAAGAAATTAATCAAAATTAAACGTTTGCTTCAACAATTTTCAAAAGAATTTAGTAACTGGAAAGCCAAACTGATACCTGAGGTATAATACCCCATACCTTCCCAGTCCATCTCTTCCGGCTTTTCAATAGCTCCTCTTTTGTCAGCCCTTATCTTGAATATTGTTTCCTTCCCTTAAAGGACAAAGGCCCTGCTAAAAGCTGGATTATAATACAGGGATAAACCAGCAACAAGAAGTTTATACATTAGATTACTCTCTTTAGGTTTGAGATGCTTTGTGTTTGTGGATCTAGTTAGAAAGACAGAAAATGGAAAGATGGAAAAGGGGCAGGGAGAGGAAGAAAACCAAGAACTTAAGCAGGAAATGTTTCTCTATCAATGCACAATACCTTGTTATTCTCTGTAGCCACAGTTGCTCTTATGCTATTTGCAGACAGCAGGACTATCTTTTCATTGGTCAGCCCCAAAAATGTTGCTCGTGGATGATGTAGTGAAGGATTCTCCAAAAGTATAAGAAACACAATTACCATTTTGTGTGTCAATATGTAGAGCTATTCAATGCACTTTAATATAACCTACCTGTGCATTTCTGTAAGGCTCGGATTCACTCCACTTCCACTGATAAAGTTCTCCTTTACTGCTGACAGCCAAAAGCTCAGAATACAGAGCCCCAATACAGATGAACTTTGTTCCATCCTATAAAGTGAAAAATAATACAAGGGTATAAATATACAATCGCCAAACCTAATGGTTTTAATCACTTCATCAAACCTGGATTAATTCTGTGACCATGTAAATCACAGCTATGGCAAGACTTCAGCACAGCCTGCAAGAGCCCGGCCCTGGCTCCTGCCTGAACTCACTCCCCGTCCTCCAGGCCCAGGAGCCTCCTTTCAGCTCCTGGACCGCACCCGCAGGACCTGCCCGTCCCTGGGATTCTCCTGCCTTGTCTCTCGGGCGACCCCAGCCCTCTCCTTCACGGAGCCCGCTCAAACGAGACATCTGACCACGCTGCCTACAAAACCATCCCTCTCGTACTCCATCTCCTTACTCCACTTTCTTTTTAGGTGACTGCATTTCCCAATTTGACATACTCTATTACTCATTGATAGTTTATTCACTTGAGTATAAGCTTTGTCTTTCCACCCCCATATCCCCACTCCGTGGAACACCGCGCAGAGTAGGCACTCTCAATAAATTGCCAAATAAATGAAGAAACAACAGTAAGAAGCTGAAGCTGGGAGAGTCAAGTATCAAGACAGAAGACTGCTTCCGTCTCGGCTCTTCTAAGCTGTTGAAACAAAGGTCTACATTGTTTTTTTGTTTGTTTGGGGTTTTTTTTTCCTTTTTTTTAAGGCAGAAGTTCATTTAGTTTTAAAGTGATGCACATGCCAGGAGTTCAGCTTAACAACAACCCACAACCCTTGGATCAACTTCATGCCAGGAATTCAATGCAAATAAATTCTAAAAATCTTAGACAATAAATGTAAATGAGCATCAATAATCATCTTTATTAACATTAATATGGTAATATGATCAGAGTCGTGAAGCTACCCAGAAATCACACGGCGGAACTTGCCAGGTAAGAGACTTTTGGCTGCACTTTTGCTACTGGTCTATGCGCTGCTTCCCTTCGGAATTCTGGCTCTGAGGTATGCTAAACTAATGACGTCATTTTGCTTTTCTGTCAAACTCCAATCTTATTTGGTCAGATGGGTACGGTGCTCAGCTAAAGCCTATGAAGTTGGCCACAATTCATAATGTAACAGGTTATGCTGCAGTGGTGTACTGAACGAACATGCATTTTAATCTTCTATTTTACCAATATCAGCCCTATTTTCAAGTCATTCCACAGAGGGATGGGAGACCAAATGTGAAATTCTGCAAGGTAGCAATTCCACTCTTCCCTTCACCACAGGGGTCTGAAAACCTTCATCTACTCTCTCCAAAGCCGCTTGCTGCATCGAACCCTGACATCTTGGACTCACACTTCCTTCGCCTTTCTTTGCTGAAAGGATAACGGAATCAGACCAAGTCAGTCCCAAACCGGGATCCAACACTTCTCAAGGATGTGACTTTGGGTAAGTTTTATAATTTCCCCAAAGCCCCTTTCTTCACGTCTAAGGGGGAGAGGATGAAAAGCCAAAGACCGCTAACACTTATGAAGTACAGCGGCACAGAGCCCAGGTAAATGCTCAAATTCAGCTCTGAGTTCTGCCCCCAACTTCACCTCCTACTCACCCAGAAAAGCACAAGCTTGCTGAAGACTATTTTTCTTAATTTATTTAACAAAAAAATACCATTCTCCTCTCCTCCCTACCTTCATCTTAGAAAAAGAAAGAAGTATCCTTCTCTCTTATCTAAAGGTAACCTCCACACGTGGGCCGTAAGCCTCGCTCCTTAACCCCAGCAACCATCCAAATGAATCTTTCTTTCAGTCCTACTCACGGCCAAGTGAACTGCTTGGCATATGCTTCACTTGCCCAGCTTTCACTCAGAGCCAGAAGTGCACCGTACCAGCCCCCGCATTTAATCAATCCATCTTCTCTTGAAGCTCTTCCAACCATCTGACCCCGTTCATCTGTTCGGGAACCGCTCACTACTCCCCAGTGGCCTGCTTCCCGTTTTCACGGCTATTTTCCCCGGCTCCCTCCTACCATCATGCACTCCCTGCCCCAGATTCTGCCCTTGTCCCTTTATCCAAATTATGCTCCACCCTCAGCCGAATGGACTGCAGCCACGGGGCAGATGCTTTTAAACACGTCAATCTCCTACAGCCGCACTAAGCCCGCAGGAGTTATCTACCTGGAAGTCCGAAAGCACCCGAACATCTATAAAATGAATCTATCACAACCTCCAAAGCTGCACGCCCCTCGGTCCGTCCATGAATGACGTCCATCACCCACCCTGTTAACAGGAGAGAGACGTGAATACCTGGGCGCTCTGTCCCTTCCTCCTCTTTCTCTCAACGAGGCATTGACTAGTGAACCAGGGCTGCCTTTGCCTCAGATTCCTCAGATTCTTCCTTTCCTCTGTCCCTGCTGCCATTCCTTTGATTGATATGCTCACAATTCCTTTCCACAATTCTACCAGTCTCTGAACAGACTCCAGATCTTTCCTATCCCTATCCTTCTTCCACAATGCCAACAATGCTCACCTCGATTAAAAAACAAAACAAAACACAGAAACCCCCAAATTTCATCATGTCCCTTCTCTAAGAACTCTGTCTGCTTCCCAGACTAGAGAACATCTTAGCCCTGTGGCAGGTCGCCTGGGGCACTCACAGTCTTGCTCCATCTTGCTCTTCTACTCCCCACTACACGCAGCGAGCCTGAATTTCTCATTGTTCCACATACACCGTGCCCTTCATGAGGGCCAGCCCTGGTACGTTTGCAATGCTTCTGCATCTTGGTCAATGCCTACTTAACCTTACAGACGCTGCTCAGATATCATCTCCTCTGTGAAGTCTCTGCCACATCTCCCAGGTGGTATTAGTCATTCCCCACTGTGAACCCCTACGCACTGCATTCACACCATCGAGTCTGTCACTGATCACATACTGTGAACACCTTACATTGTGCATGAGTCTGTCTTCCTCACTGAATCCCCTGTGGAAGGGTCCATACCGTGGTCACCCCTACAACACAGCAGAAGCACCCTCATCACTGAGCGAACAGATGAATTCTAACTCCCAACTGCTCCAAGATAAAATGCCTTGCCACGCATGTGCACGAGGGCCCTCAGAAGTGACTTCCTATATCCTCCCAAGATAGGCCAGAGTCCCCCAAGTCAGTCCTAAATGAGCTAACTGAACGCCAAAGGCCCTGAAAATCCATTATGGATAAATGTGGACAAATGTGTGTGTCCAACCATAGGAAGATGATGGAATAATCACCTACTGCTTCTGCCCTTCTAGAAGCTTCTGCCCTAGAAATACAAAACAATCAAGCACAGTACAAAAGAAGAGTGTTTTAGCTTACTCATTTCATAATGCCATAGAAAGCATTGTTTTTATTGTTTTAAAGAAGTAATAATGGCTGCTTCTGAGCAAGATGGGGCCTGCTTCTACCCAACTGGAAAAAGTAGATATGCATGTTTCCTTAAAGATCAGTAGTTTGTAGCCCTGTTTTGTTTTTTATTTTTTTTTTTTTTAACAAAAATCAAGTCTCTAGTGGTTGAAGTGCTAAATAAATTTCCAATTGTCTGAAGGACACTAAGTAACTGAACTGAGATCATCAATCAGACTAGAAATCCCTCCCCCCAAAGGAGATGGAAACTGTCAAAAATATGATAGAAGTTACCTACAGGCCAAAACTTGAAAAGTGCATAGTCCAGCAGCATGAATACGCTGACCACATCTACATTTAGTGACTTCTATTTTGAAAAGGTTGTCTTTCTATTCCTAAACCTATCCCATAAAACTTGGGTTTTAACTTTTTTTTTTTTGAACTTGCCTACTATCTACCAACACTAGCTTTCCCCGTAAGTACCAGCACCAACAGGAACGTACCATGTATTATGCTTAAAGTGGATGGAATACAACCACTTTGGTCAACTGTATTTATTCACACTTCATTTCTCCCTGCCTATCTACTTTTCCCTAGTCTCCTTATGCCTGCCTTCCTCCCTCTTTATGACCATTTCTCCTTTTACTTTTATTTCATTATTAAATTACATCTGTGACAAATTAGCTAATTCT
Source organism: Nasua narica (assembly GCA_028533885.1). Taxonomy (NCBI): domain Eukaryota; kingdom Metazoa; phylum Chordata; class Mammalia; order Carnivora; family Procyonidae; genus Nasua; species Nasua narica. The sequence goes on from CM052798.1 coordinate 137,428,637, forward strand.
TGACAGGTACTACTACCTAGAAGCTTCCAAATGTCAATAAAACAACAACGACGACGACGACCTGTCCCCACCCAACCTGCCCTTCTAGAACCGTGAAGGTAAAGCAGTATGATCGGGAAGTTTGATCCACTGGTTCAAAGTGAGGCTGTTCCAGTAGCTTAAGTAAGGAGCCAAATGTCCTGGGACTATTTGCTCGTAATAACCACTCACAGAAACTGACAATCACACGCAACTCTACAGTTCAAAAGACCCGTGCGAATCTAATTTCCCTACTTCCGTCAGACCGTATGAAAACGAGACCCCAACAGTCAGGGATGGGGCTGCAAATCAACAGCACAGGCTTGCCCCATCCGGTGTTTCCTTCATCGCCCACCACACAACTCTCACCACACGCTTCTCTCACAATTTGCTGAAAATAAAGGATCTGTGCATGCTTTTAACTGAAAGCGTCTGTTATGGGGCACAAAGCGAAGTTTTTATTTTTATGTTCAGCTTCACCAGATTTACTCAGCACGGATTTCTGTGTAACTTTACTCCTCCCTCTCCCTCCCACGTCTCTTACTTCACTCTTATCTGGGCATTCTCTTGGTAACAGTCTTTCGTGACTGGAGCTGCATCTTTTTTCCCTTATAAGTCACCTTAGAATCTCGTTGGAAGTAGGCTGGCATAAATATATATATATAGTTACATTTTGCATGTAGACATTCAGCAACATAAAACTAAATTTCTAGTCTGAGAAAAGTACATTTCAAAACTGAGAAGTGAAATGAAGCCATGTGAGATAGCCACCTAATGGAAACATTGCATCTTCTTAGTAGAGTAACTGAATTATTACAGCTACTTCCAGAAATAGAAAGTACAAAAAGCAAATGGGAGGAGGGAGAGAAATGGGGGAAAGCAGAGTGCTGGGAAGGGGAAGGAATGATGGATGAAGAGACAGAGAAGCCTAATAAGAATGTTGACATTCTTGGGTAAAATGATTCAGAAAGTAGTATAAACTTGGCTAAGTTCAACTGTGATCAGGATCTTGGACTTAAAGGCCCTCCCTCCATTTCTCCCTTAGGTAGATACAGACTAGACTACCCATCAATTTCCTATGATGCTGTATTACTATTGTAATGAAATGTTTTCATCTCTTGCATTTTACAGTCTCTCTTTCAGCTTGTGCCCAACTCTGTCCCAGCAGAGAATCTGGCACACAAAATACTACTGCCACATGGTCCCACTTGGAACACCCAAACCCCCTGGGCTCCAACCCTTATCTGACCTACAGAAACTACCTGCTCAATTTGGAGAATAGGACCCTGCTTCTCCTTCCTCTTTATACTTTACATATACCGAGTCATTTACCTCTTGTAACCATCTCACAATGTAAAAACCTTTACTATCTCCATCTTAGAGATGAGAAACAAAGGCCCAGGGAGGTAAAAGGACTTGACCAAGGCCACAGAGCTAGTCAGTGGCAGGGCCAGGATGTGACCACTCCGGCAGGCTGGCTCTGGACTGTGTGACTGCCTGCTGTGATTCCCCGGAGCCTCTCGTACCTAATTCTGTAACGGTACTTACTCCAAAGCAGTAACATCATTGTTCCGCTTTCTACAAAACTCTCACCCTAACACCTGAGCAAAAGGCCAAACAGGAAGTATGCATGGAATCAAGGTTATTAAATTAACACTGACTGAATGAGCCTCACCTCTGAGTTCACGGAGCTTTCAACATCGTATTTTTTAAGATGCTGAAAAATTAGTACGGGAAAAAACTTTTAAGCCTATTTTTTAAACAATTTTTTAAATTTTTTCATTTTACCTTTCGATGCCCTGCTTCTAGTACCCACCAATCTGTTCTCTGTATCTATGAGGTTGGTGTTTTGTTTTGACGATTCCAGATATAAGAATGACCATACAGTATTTGCCTTTCTCGGACTTATTTCACCCAGTATAATGCCCTTGAGGTACCACCCATGTCGTCACAAATGGCAAGACATCCTTCTTTTTTATGGAGGAATAATATTCAAGTACATGTGTGATTAATATTCAAGTACATATATATGTATTACATCTTCTTTATCCATGACCCAATGACGGCTACGTTATTTCCATAGATCTTGGCTATTGTACATAATGCTGCAATGAACACGAGGGTACATGTATCTTTTTGGCTGTTTTCATTTTCTTTGTATAAACACCCAGACGTGGAACTGCTGGATAATATGGTAGTTCTATTTTTAAATTTTGAGGACCCTCCTGCTGTTTTCCATAGTGGCTGCACCAATCTACATTCCGACCACCAGTCATAAGCATTCCCAAGTATGTTCTTATATATATACTAGCTTTAACATTTAGCTCAAAGAATAACTCGTGGAAATATTTAAGTTTAAGGTTACCTAAAATATTTTCAGTTCCAGATTATACTGCAAAAGGCTTTAAAGAAAAGAGAACACTCATTCCACTATCAAAGGAACTAATTTATTAGCCTACAAAATGGTGAGAATTTTGGAAGAAGGTGCCTTTTCCCTAAACAGGTGGTAGCAAAGTCAGTACTAATCCAGATAACTGACCAATGGAATGTCTCATGAACCCTTACAAAACAAAGAGTGAAAATACCATGTTTACTACCCAAACTTACAATTTAAAAACACTGGATTAGGTCATTTCTGAAATTTCACTGGGAGGTATTCTTTGACTCTCACCTCCCCTCAAAAAAGAAAAAAGAGAAAGACACTACTTTTAAGTAGCGTGTGCTGACAATGCTCTATCTCCCTGCTCTCTCCACCTGACTCTCGGTACCTATCAAGCTTTCCCCCAAACCCCTGTACTTCCCAGGGATCACCATCTCCAATTTGGGGGGGACCAATACAGTCCCACATATTACCTATTTCTGTGTGTACATTGATCCTGTGCCCCTTCAAGATAGTTCTGCATGTTGTCTGAAAGTTATCTGCAGGCCAGGTCTCTTTCCCTTTAATAGTTAGCTCTCTGCATTCTCGGAGGGTGGCAGTCAGCCTCACATCCCTTACTGGAATTGCTGATAACTGTGACAATGCTTAAGAGTTTGATTAGGCTGGGGCACCTGGGTGGCTCAGTCGGTTAAAGCCTCTGCCTTTGGCTAGGGTCGTGATCTCGGGGTCCTGGGATCGAGCCCCGCATCGGGCTCTCTGCTCGGTGGGGAGCCTGCTTCCCCCTCTCTCTCTGCCTACGTGTAATCTCTGTCAAATAAATAAAATAAAATCTTAAAAAAAAAAAAAAGTTTGATTAGGCTTAAGCTATTTTCTTTCCCTAAACTGAAATTTTTGATATCTAAATTTCAATCATAAGTTAATAAAAAGTAGATCTTTTCCAGTGACATTTTTTCTTATTTAAATTCAATTAACATATAATGTATTATTAGTTTCGGAGGGAGAGTTCAGTGATTCATCAGTCTTACAAAATACCCAGTGCTCATCACAACACATACCCTCCTTAATGTCCATCACCCAGTTACCCCATCGCCCCACTGCTCTTCCCTCCAGCAACCCTCACTTGGTTCCCTACAATTAAGAGTCTCTTATGGTTTGTCTCCCTTTCTGATTTCGTCTTATTTTCCCTCTCTTTCCCCATGATCCTCTGTTTCAGTGACAAAATTTTAAATAAGGTGTTTAATAGGAAAAAAGCTATAGGTAGGATATATTTTGTTTCACACTCCTATTCCTCCTTCATTCCATATCTAAACATCAAGGAAATAACACACTAGTGTGTTTCCTGATGTACTTATTAACTGTCTTTGAAAACAAGTTGTACTAAAAACATGCCCATCAGTAAAGACCAACAAAGACTGGCTAAATCTATCAGAGCATACACTGGCCAGGAAAGAAGCTTGCTAAACTTGTACTGTTTAAAACAATTTCATTCACCAAAAATAATACATGACAAAGCAGCCCAGACTAATATATATGTGATGGCACTATTAAAACAAGATGCACGAATGCTCTATTACTTCCTGCCAACACAAAGCAGACCGGCCTAATATGATCCAGGCAAGAGAAATAGGAAACACAGAACAATGTACGGAAAAAAGGGGGAAAAAAAGGCAAGGGAATGGGAGGGAGGCCTAAGTTTAAATCACCTTCTACCATATGGAATAAAAAACAGAACTTAGGACATGTCTAGTTTTATGGAAATAAGTAAGAGAATGCCAATTGAGGGAAAGTTCGTCAGCTGCCAAAGAAAACAGAATAACCTTTTTGCTTACAAAGAGACTGATTAAAATTCATGTTCCTTCTTGCATTCAAGCTTTCCACATGAGCTGAATACAGAAGAAAATAAATGAACTACATCAAGATTCACAATTACTATGAAAAATAAACAAATTCAGAAACCTAAACAGTATTTTCCTTTAATATTCCAAATTCAAATTCAAAGAAAGAAAAGAAATCCCTATCAGAATCTCCATATCTGCTAGAGATTAACCTCAAAGTTCTTACGTTCTTTTACTTTACTTCTACTTAAGAAAATTTCCTACCCACTGGCTCTGGAAATAAGAAAAAAACACGTCAAAAGAGAGACAGAAAACATGGCTCCCTCCAGGAGCCATTACCAAGCACTTAGGACAGTGAGACCTCCACAGCATCAACAGGATGTAGACACTCTGCTTCAGACGCGGCAGTAATGGCTTTTTAAAGATTCAAATCAACTTAACAAATCTTGGATGCTTTCTAGAAGCCAATCATCATACTTCCTTCTCAGGATGCAGAGCAGAACTCCCCTAGTCCATTCCTCTACAGACGGCTTTGTCTCCCACGCCATTTAGAGCAAAGGGTCTGTTGGAATTCACTGCCATGGAACAGGACAGCTAACTAATCAAAGAAACACAGATCCCTAATCTTGCCCTGACATGCATTCCTGTATCAAAGACCACGAACTTGCTCCACAGTAACTGGGGTCCACTGACATTACAAAACAAATTTCTACAAAGGGTCATCAGTTACTGGCAAAATTATCACCAGAAGAGGAGTCCTGAAACAGAATGCTGATATGTTATCTGGAACTACGATTCCTATTTCTCTGATTTACTTCATCAAGCAGGAAAGAAATAAAACAAAACACCAAAATAATAGCACCACTGAGCATATCTCACTAAGATGACTCATACAGTACCAAATAAAGATGTTCTATGTATATTTTAAAACAAAACAAAAATATCACTTTATATCTGTGCGTGCGTGCGTGTGTGTGTGTGTGTGTTTAAATAATGATAATACAAAAATATGAAGCAAAACAGAAACCTTTTTGAGGGGGTGGGGTTTGCCAGGAATCCAATTAAATGGAAAGGGTAGAGATTTGTCAAAATACCTTATCTGGCCACCACTGCAAATCTTCTCCTAGAGATACTGGACTTTGAACGGGTGTATTCTTCTTATCCAAGTTTGGCTCTCCTTCCTTGCTGGTGGAGCCCCTTTCATTATCAAATGAGGCTCCATCAAGCCACCTTCGTTCACGTAAACGTAAAACGGATTCACGTTCACGCAACAGCTCAGAGTCTCTCTCTAAGGGAAGAAGGAGAACTGGTATGCAATTGGGTCACACCAGTGGGATAAAAGTAAGCCACTCTCTAGTAAAGACCCTTCAGGATGCAACTAACAGCAGTTTATCTACTCACAAAAATTTAATGTAAATGTATATCTAATAAGCCTGACATGCAACATTCAAAACGTTAACTCTTTCAAGTGAAGGTATGAAAATTATAAACTAGTATTTTTAAGAACTATGTAGAGGCTGACTTTTTTTGAGCTCCAACTACATGTTTTTAGAGCAGAATTACTTTATTTTAAACTGGATTTTTAAAATGGAGTTTAAAATTTTTGGCTTCCATTAAATATGCTTATTACCATAACTTTATTTATTAGAAAATGTGCATAAATCAGAATTTCAACATGCTAGATAAATATGTAAACCAAAAAAAATACGTTAGAATGTGTTCAGTTATTAAAAAACAAAACAAAAACAAAAACAAAACCCTACATATACAGGGGAAAAACATGAAAAGGCTAAAATACAAATCCAGGGGCGCCTGGGCGGCTCAATGGGTTAAAGCCTCTGCCTTCGGCTCAGCTCATGATCTCAGGTCCTTGGATCGAGCCCCACATCGGGCTCTCTGCTCAGCAGAGAGCCTGCTTCCCCACCCCTCTCTGCCTACTTGTGACTCTCTCTCTCTCTCTCTCTCTCTCTGTCAAATAAATAAATAAAAAATCTTAAAAAAAATAAAAATAAAATAAAAATCCATTAACATTAACTGTAAAAATATTTTTAATTCAAACCCTTGTTTAGAGTAATTTTAGAGGCTGGCTCTTCATGATCAGTCTCATTTACACATTTCTGAGAACCAGACAAGCTTCTTTTAATCATCTTTACAGAAAGATTTCCTTACAAAGATGGTTCCCCTGCAATTGGCCTATAAACTCTCTGAAACCAGTTTTGTTTGGGGATTGTTTTTGGTTTTGTTTTTTTCTTTGCTCATACATTTTTTTTTTAAGTAGGTAATCAAAATATACTTTCCAGGACTTGGATAAGAAGGACTAGAAACAATAATATTAAATTGAACCCATATGAAATTGCCATCCGTACAGGTCAAAAATGGTCAAACACCAGCAATTTCACATGGTTCAGATAAAAAATAATGCCTACACAGAATAACCTACGGAAAAGCAAAAGGGAGAAATTTAGAAGGAGTGATTTGAGCTCAATATTGAGTATTTGAAAATACAATACTTGATATATTTAAGGCAATCAAATGTGTGGATTTATTTAAAAATTTTTAAAGCTAATACATAATAGGTTCGATATATTAAAAGGTCATCAGAGATTTGTGTTTTTTAAACTTTGCTTTTAAGTACTAGATATTTGCAGCAAGGTCCTAATATAACATGGCATCTTTTCCAGTTTACTAATGATCAATAAATAATATATAACCGCTTCTTATATGTTATTTGAATCAAGCAGTTTTACATTCTGGCAAGTAAAAATATTGACTTAATAAGGTTAAAATGCAAGCTAAATCTATACCAACATACACATAGAGTCTTACATTTGTATGATTTCAAAATCTTCTAACCTCTACTATGTAGTATACCTTTGAAGGATTTCAAACTTTTAAAAATAACATTTTAAATAAGATAATCATTTCCATATATTTATTACTGACCAATCCCATTCTGTTAAATTTTTTCATATTTCACTCTTCCAGCTAAGATTTAAAATGAACAGAATAATCACTTTATTTTAATCAAATAAACTAAAGAGACTTGTTTTCTGAATGCTGCATGTCACCGTAAAGTAGAATTCTGCTTTTAGTTCAGAATCCATATTCCCAATTAAAAATATAGGTAGGTAAGTCATAACCCTTGATAAGTACTCCACAATGTTGATAAGATCATCTCTAAAGTAAAGTACTATTTGTGGCTCTTCAAAATCAAAAATAACTAGTTTTATACCAAAGCATTCGAAACACTAATAAGCAGTAATTTATTCTTATATAATTATGTAATATTAGAAGTTCAAACACAGTGAATTCTACCACTGTCTCTCCATACAGCCAGCCAATGATCACAAAGAAATAAAGGCAAAATTACCTCGAGATGAGCCTAGCCTGGAAAGTGATGAACGACGAAAAGAAGGGTAACCAAAATAGCTAATGTCCTCAGAAAACATGGCATCGGCATCAATAATGACACTTGGGTGGGCAGAATGAATGTCAGCATCAAGAAGAGACATAAGATCCTCTATAAACAGAAACAAATATAAATAAAGCAGATAACAGAAAATCTCTGGAGACCATTGAAAGGTCTCTGAAAATTAAATCAGATAAAAATGAGACACTAACTACTGATATATCCTGAAGAAAAAAAAGTAGTAACTACCTAGGAAATAAAGTTAACGTTATTAACAAAGATTTTAAGGAGCATGAAATGCATGATTGCCACCTGGACTAACTACTAAACAATCACAAGGAAAAAAAGGTATTTAATATATTTGTGACAACATAGAGATAATGCAGTCAAAATCTAAGTGGAGTTTTTACATATTCAGTAATAAGGGCATCAAAAAACAACATTCCAGAGTCATCTGTCAGCCAGTGATAAAGACAGGCACATACATCCATGTCTTTACTGGAACCAAACACAAGTCTACTGAGGAAAAACATTTCTCATTTTCCCAGCCAAGTATTTTAAAATCAAATTAGACACTCCGGTGAAAAATAGCTACCACCACTTTGGGAAAAACCACCAGAAAATCCACTGTTACTTTAAAATCCCATTCCCGAGTCAAAAAAGTCTCTCCCTCCAGAGATGAGAAAACCATGACGGTGATCCACCAACCTCCAGGCAAATAAGATTCACTGGCGGTATCATCCCCGTCATCTCCATCTTCATCATCCCGGCTAAGTAAATTATTTACAGCAAGGTTTACATCAAGATTTGTTCGCTGAAGTTCCCGAATAATGACACTTCTGGATTTGCCTTGTAAGACGACCTGGGCCTAAAATAAAAAATAAAGAAGAGTGCTACGCTAATTCTCTTTTCGCTTACATTTTTATCAAAATCAGCTTTCCAGCCGCAACTACGGCAAAGTGGTATTTTACAATCCATGCTGTGAGTCATGACTACAGCCCAGGATACTCAGTGAAATCTCATCCTAGCCTGTTGCCGTGTGTGAAGTGTTCTACACGCTCTATACCTGCGAAATTAGCTCCTCTGGAATCACGGACGCAGGAATAACCGGCTGGGGCTGACTGCCCAGAAGCCCAGATCCTCGGTCTCGTCCAGTCCGAATGACGCGGGTCTGCCGGCGGGAATCTCGAGCTCCAGCTGAAGACCTACCAGAGGACCCTCCTCCACTTCCACCGACTCCGGAACTCCATCGACTTCTACATAACAAAGAATTTAGAGAATTAGCATTTTAAAGGTATATATCACACTTTTGCATCTTTTGAAGCTCCGCGTATCAAGTTCCCATATCAAGTTCCTCGTCGTTGCTCCTAGAATGAGTTATAGGACGCATCTTGCCTCCACATGAAAGGCTCATTGGACATAAATATCAACAATATGTTACACAAAAAGTGAAATTCAGAGTTGAGGACTCAAACTGCTTGCATGGAATGAAACATTCATTTGCAAAGGTATCTGTCCATTAATAATTTAATTTAGTACTATTAACTACCTTGACCAAAAAGAAGCTACTATTTAAAATGATCATTAATTTTTTTTTCAGTATGAGAAAACTTAGAAAGGGCATGACATTTCCATCTTCACTTTCTGCCCCCAACATAAGCATTAAGGATCTTCAAATCAACTAAGCTATATAACTATAAACAACTGCTTTTCTGCATTCAATCAGATCTTAAAGAAAACATTCCCCGGAACAACACTGGCCTTAGAAATCATGACAGTGCCAGTCTTTTATTTAAAAAAAAATTTTGAGTATAGTTGATGCCTCTTTAAAATGAAATACTTAGAGATCACTCAACCTAAAGAAAGCTACTTTATTCTTAACTACTACTCATTGTATTCACATAAGACTGAAGGTATTACAGGTATTACTAAACAGATTTAGTTTAAATTTGATTTTCCAAGTCTTTTTTTCCCTTAAAAATGTCTGACTATATTCACCATAACAATTCTCAAATTAATATACAACTACTTCATCTCTTTTTTTTTTTTTTAAAGATTTTATTTATTCATTTAACAGAGAGAGAACACAAGCAGGCAGAGAGGCAGGCAGAAGCAGAGAGAGGAGCAGGCTCCCTGCGGAGCAAGGAGCCCGATGCGGAGCAAGGAGCCCGATGCGGGACTCGATCCCAAGACGCCAGGATCATGACCTGAGCCAAAGGCAGTTGCGAGTCCCAAGACGCCAGGATCATGACCTGAGCCAAAGGCAGTTGCCCAACCAACTGCGCCACTCAGGCGTCCCAAAGACTTCATCTCTTATCACTTAACTGGAAAGCCCAATCTCTGTCCACCAAAAACAAAAAAACAAAACAAAACAAAAAAACAACAAAAGAACCTTTTAAAATAGTTTTCATAGTAAAATGGGAAAAAAATCTCCAGAAAACCTGGTGTCACCCTTTTTGATGGCTTTCTACCCTCACTGATGTACTCTATCAATTGTTTCTGTGTATCTGTAACTACAGCCTAAAAACCACCCAAGATAATTTTAGAGAAAAACAATATTTTCCATTCTCAGGGCTACAGTATGAACCATTATTTCACCTTGGCTGTGTACTAGATTTCATAAATGTAATGGTAATGAACCATTCACAGACCAAAAGATAAACAAAGGAGCATTAAAAGTATATTCCATTAACAAAAAAGAAATTAAGAAAACAATTCCACTTATAATAGCATCCAAAAAAAAGAAAAAAAATACTTAAGGATAAACCTAACCAAGGAGGTGAAACTTGTATACTGAAAGCTACCAAACACAGCTAAGAAAATTTAAAGAAGATACACACACACACAAAAAATCTCACGTTCATGAATCGGAAGACTTAATATTGTTAAGATGTCCATATTACTCAAAGCAACAGATTCATCACAATCTCTATCAAAATCTCAATGGCATTTTTTACAAAAGTAGAAAAATTCATCCCAAAATTCATGTGGAGTCTTGAGAGACCCTTGAGGGCCGACACAATTTTGAAAAAGAAGAGAAACAGAATTCTAGAGAACTCAAACTTTGTGATTTTGAAACATTATTAAAGAACTACTGGCATAAAGACAAATAAACCAATGGAACAGAATAGAGAGCCCAGAAATAAAATCTTGCATGTATGGTCAAATGATCTTTGACAACGGTGCCAAAACCACTCAATGGGTAAAGAACAGTGTTTTCAACAAATGATGCTGGGAAAATTAGTTATCTCTATGCAAAAGAATAAAACTGGCCCCTTATGTTATACCACATGCAACAAAATTCCTAGAAGAAAACAGGGGAGGGGTGCCTGGGTGGCTCAGTGGATTGAAGCATCTGCCTTCAGCTCAGGTCATGATCTCAGGATCCTGGGACGGAGCCCTGCATCGGGTTCTCTGCTCAGCTGGGAGCCTGCTTCCCCCTCTGTCTCTGCCTGCCTCTCTGCGTACTTGTGATCTCTCTCTCTCTCTCTGTCAAATAAATAAATAAAATCTTAAAAAAAAATTTTTTTTTTAAGACAAAAGAAAAAGAAAACATAGGGGAAAAGCTTCATGTTAGACCTGGCAAGGATCTTAAGATATGACTCCAAAAGCACAACACTAAAAGCAAAAACAGATAAAATGAACTATATCAAACCTAAAAGCTTTGTGCCTCAAAGGACATAATCAACAGAGTGAAAAGGCAACCTACAAAATGGGAGAAAATATCTGCAAATCGCATATCTGATAATGGGTTAATATCCAGAATATATAAAGAGCTCCTACATTCAACAACAAAAAATAACTCAATTAAAAACTGGGTAAAGGATGTGAATACACATTTCTCTAAAGATGATACACAAATGGCCAACAAGCATATGAAAAGATGTTCCATATCACTAATCATCAGAACCAAGTAAGATATCCCCTTACACCCACTAGAATGGATATTACTGAAACAACAAACAAACAAAAAACAGAAAATTACAAGTGTTAGCAGCAAGGGTGTGTAAAAATTGGAACACTCACGCACTGCTGGTGAGATTGTAAAATGGTGCAATGCTATGGAAAACAGTATGGAGGTTCATCAAAAATTAAAAATATAACTACCATATGACCCAGGCAAGCCCACTTCTGGATATATATGCAAAAGAAGGCAAAACAGTCTCAAGAAATATGTGCATACCCACACTCACAGCAACATTATTCACAGTAGCCAAGGGGTGGAAGCAACCAAATGTCCATCAAAGGATGAATGGATAAAGAAAATGTGGTATATATATACGCAAGGATTATTAAGCCTTAAAAAGAAAATCCTGTCACAGCCTATAACATGTATGAACCTATTATGCTAGTGAAAGAAACTAGTCACAAAAAGGGAAAAACCATGTGATTGAGTTTTATGAAATATCTAAAGTAGTCAAATTCACAGACACAGAAAGTAGAATGGCAGTGGCCAGGGGCTAAGGAGAGGGGATAAATGGGAGAAAATGGGTATAAAGTTTCAGTTTTGCAAAATGAAAAATTTCTGGAGATCTGTTTCACAACAACATGAATATACTTAATATTACTGAACTGTACACTTAAAAATGGCTAAGATGTAAATTTTGTTATGTGATTTAAAAAATTAAGTCATATGTTATCAAGAGAAAGCAAGCAGTATTCCAAAAAGTATATATTTTCAAGCTATATGAATTGCAACAATTATGCAATAAAAATAATAAAGGATCAATGAAAAACAGGTATTCAAATCAAATATTAAATCACCATTTCTACTTCATGGTTTCCTATTAAGGTATCAAAGTCTTTCAGGTAGAACAACTTTTGAAATTTTTAAACATTCAAAGCAAAACATATTATTTCAACTTGGAAATAGGGAGAACCACATTCTAAAAGTCTTAACAATATATAATCAGGGTGACAAAAATATGTCCCGGTTTGCTTGAGATATTGCCTGTTTAAGCCTACTATGTGAGCCTAATTATTAATATCACTCCAAAATGTCCTTGTTTGTGGCTTACTTCCACCAAGGAACGCATACCATTTCTCCCCCAAGCGAATAATGCTAGAAACCTAATCAGATATACTTTCCAAATACACAGCTACTCCTGGGCAGACCTTATAGGTATCATAAACTCAAATCTCCACGAGGGGTTCATAGGTTACATAAGTAAGTGACGTTAAGATAACATGAAAGAGTGAAGCATATCGGCCTACCTAAAATACCCAAATTCACGGCTGGATTCTTCCATCAAAACACCAATGGCTGCCAATTTGCAATCTCTGTTATACAAACCCTCAACAGAGTTTAGCTGCAAGACTTATGTCAAAATATCTCTGGTTTGCCCATTAACTTGACTGTTACCAAGGAGCATACCACGTTTTCCCTTATAGCCACTGTGGAGAGTGTTTCTTCTATCACAATCCAAACAATCTACTAGTCTCCCTACTTCAACTGCTCTGCAATATTCCTTCCCCTAATCAACTCACTATCTGGAGAGAATAAGATAGTGAACCAAGCATTCACTAACAGAGATTTAGTAGTAGTCAAAAAGTACCGTGAGAATGGGTGATTCTTTTAATCTATAATTTTAGGGAGCTATGTAATTTTTAATATGAAACTCAAAAGTACTGGGAAAACCAGTTTCTACTACCTATACTTTGCTCATCAAATTAATCCTACAATTTTGATCCTATTACACAGTACTCACGGTAACAGAATGACTCAAAATCAACTGAGGAAATCACACCATAGGAATTAGTTCCCATCTTACAAACTTAAAGCCCATGGACCGAGTCTCGTTCATAAACCCAGTTGATTGGCTTAAAAAAAAAAAAAATACACACACACACACACACACCCCACCACGACCACCATCATCATTATCATCATCAAAAATAAAGCCAAGTCTGAGAAACTATCCCAATCAAGAGGAGCCTGAAGAGATGACTAAATGTAATGTGGTTTCCTGGATGGCATCCTGGAACAGAAAAAAAGACAATAGGAGAAAACTAAGGAAATATGAATAACTTTCAGCTTTCAGTGAATAATAATGTATCAATATACATTAACTATAAAAAATTTACCATACCAATGTTAGAAAATAATAACAGTAGAAATTGGGTGCAGGATATATGAAAACTCTCAGTACTATCTTTGTAATTTTTCTGCCAATCTAAAACTGTTTTAAAATAAAAAGTTTCTTTAAAAGAACATATATACACATAAACATGCACACATTATATATATAGTGTGTGTGGCCCAGTGTATATATTTATTTCCGTGAAAATACTGATTAGTTCCAACATTTAAGTCAGGACAGTCACATAAAGATCCAAAATTACAGCTTTTTGGGGACCAAAAAAAGGGGTAGGGTGAGGGGCACCTGGTTGGTTCAGTCAGTAGAGCATGTGACTCCCGATCTCAGGGTCGTGAGTTCAAGCCCCACACTGGGCATAGAACTTGTTTAAAAAAAAAAAAAAAAAGTGGAGGTGAGGCATGGAAGTCTGCATTGAGCAACAAGGGCTCTGTGTTCTCCTCTGGTACTAATCAGCTCACGAGCTGCCTCGTTTAAAAAGGGGCATCCACTTAGTCTGTCACAGCTCCACTACCTACTACCTTCCCCACCTGGACAGCTTCAGCTCTTCACAATTACAGTGACCTGCTTGGCTTTGACACTCCAAATCCAATGCTAATTATTAGCTCAGATGAGACTCCAAAGGAAATACGGTACCTCAAATGAATGAAAAGCAGCTTATACCTATCATCTACTATATCCAGTGATAACAAACAGAATAAAGAGACTTTAGATACTAATATCTCCATTTTAAACTTATTACTGAGAACAATTAACTCTCTTCCCCAAGTAAATCTGGTGTTTTTACCCTTAACCTGGTTTGAAAGGAGTTTAACAAAAATACCCCGGAGATTTTTGAAAAATCTTCCAGGATAAATCTGAGTAATTATGAAAGGGAGGAAACAGGAGCAACTAGAAATCTTGAGCACAAATACCTGATGAAAGTGAAAAGGCCAAAGGGAAAAATATTAAAAGTCCCATAAATTTTGTCTGCTATGCACTCCTAAGAATGATCGATCAAAATAAATTATCAATTATCAATTATCTATGCTGATGGGAAAGAAAAACCAATTACCCCAAAATCTTTCAAATGCAACTCTCAAATACAGAGACGATTCACTCCGTGATTCACAACCCAGAGGGAGCAAGCCTGGACTCTGAAGGAAGGGGGTAGGAGACCACAGTCTACGGGGATGGGCTTTTTGACATCTGATTGCATTTGGTAAATCTGTGGATGAGAAGCCCCTCTGGCGTCTCAAGATCTTCCTGTCCTAGATTCTCTATTACATGCTATAAATTACAAACGTCTTTAAAGTTAATTGTTATCAACACAGAAAAAGGAATAAACATCCATTATGCAACTCATGGGGGGGGGAACGTATCATAAAGAAAAATAATTTTGACTCTGTAAAATTTCCTAATTTAAAAAACAACTTGATCACAATTTCACCATCAACAAACTGAGAATTTTCATGGAGGCCAAGAGAAATAATCAGCCCTCGAATGCTTACGCTTTGCGGACATCTGCAAGACCAAATAAAGGTAAACAGAAGACTGGCAATGACTTGGTGGACACCGTGACATTTCTCAACACTGCAACTCATGAATCTAATGCCAAAGAAAGCTACGCTGAGTTTGTTCTGGGGCATGTGTGTGGATAAGAGAGTGAGGGACAGAAAAAAGTGGCCACAAAGGCAGTGTGAGTAAGGATGTATAAGGAGAACTCAAAAACTGCTTCTCTCTGCATTTTTTTAAAGATTTTATTTATTTATTTGAGAGAGAGAGAGAGCACAAGCAGGGGGAACAGCAGGCAAAGGGAAAAGCAGGCTCTGCGCTGAGCAGGGAGCTCAATGCAGGACTCAATCCCACGACCCTGAGATCATGACCTGTGCCAAAGGCAGACGCTCGACCAGCTGAGCCACCGAGGTGTCCCTCTCTCTGCTATTTTAAAGTCTTAAGATTAGTCCTAATCTTCTTTGGAGTAGCCCTACAGAGGTTTTATTCAAGATCAAATGTACCATAGTTCATTATTATATGCTACATATTTTATTAGCAAAATCATGAAATTCCACTGCTATATTTGTCATTCTATTATAATTGGTTATATCAAGTTTTATTTATAAAGAGAACTTAAATCTAAGACAATCTGAGCAACATAATAGTAATTAACTACAGAATAAAATATCCATGAGACCATGATATAAATAACTAAAGAGAAATAGAATAAATAAGAAATAAATGGAAAGGAGGAAAAATTCTTCCTTAACGCTTGAATTCCAATTAGTAAGTATAAAAGGAATGACAGAAATTTCAAAAAAAATAACTATTTGGCCAATATCACATAAATACTGAAGGCAAAAAATCATCAATGGATGCTAAAACCAAGCATAAAAATAAAATACATAGTCAAAGAATTGCCCCACAGAATACGTACTAATTACAAAGGGGAAAACAGTAACTTTATAGTTGAGAAACCTGGCAAACACCACCTTACCTAACTAACTAGGGGTAATCTCATCACTAGGTGAGACGTATCAGCAACACGGGTCTCCTAATACGATGCACTGAGAAGGAAAAACCACCACTTCTGTGGTATTCTTGACAAAAATGCATCATCACCTGCAATCCTAATCAAAATCCCAACAAACTATTTTGTGTATACCAACAACTGATCCTGTAGTTTATATGGAGGGGCTCCTGGGTGGTTCCCTTGGTTAAGCCTCTGCCTTCGGCTCAGGTCAGGATCCCAGGGTTCCGGAATCGAACCCCAGATGGGGTTCCCTGCTCGGCAGGAAGCCTGCTTCTCCCTCTCCCTCTGCCTGCAGCTCCCCCTGCTTGTGTGTGCATGCACTCTTTCTCTGTCAAATAAATAAATAAAATCTTAAAAAGTAAGAAAAAAATTGATCAAAAAATGGGCCAGAGACCTTAACAGAGGTCTGTTAACACCTACCTATTCACCAGAGAAGATATAGGATAGCAAGGAACATATAGAAGGAGGTTCCACATCATATAACACTAGGGAAATGCAACCTGGAACAAAGAGATACTGCTACACGCCTATTAGAATGGCCAAAATCCGGGACGCTGACAATACCGATTTTGCTGGTGAGCATGGGGAACAGTAAGAACTCTCACTCACTGCTGACAGGAAAACAAAATGGTACAGCCGCTTTGGAAAACAGGAGCCAGTTTCTCACAAAACGAAACATACTCCTAACATATGTTCCAGCAATTGTGCTCCTTGGTACTAGAGCTGAAAACCTATATCCACAAAAAAACCGGGACACAATTTTTATTCAGAATTGCCAAAACTTGGAAGCAACCAAGATGTCCTTCAGTAGGTGAACGCCTAAGTAACCTGTAGTACATCCAGACCTGACTCCAACTACACAACATTCCAGAAGAGACAAAACTATGGAGACAGTAACCACATCAGTCATTGCCCGTGGTTAGAGGGGAGAGAGGGGTAAATAGGCAGAGTGCAGAGGATTTGCAAGAAAATGAAACTCCTCTGTTTGATACTATAATGGAGGATACATGCATTATACATTTGTATACAGAATGTACAACATACTAGGGTGAACCAGAACGGGAACCAGGGACTCTGGGTGATAACGATATATCAGTGCAGTTTTGCCAGTTTTTTTTTTTTTTTATTAACATATAATGTATTATTTACCCCAGGGTACAAGTCTGTGAATCATCAGGCTTACACATTTCACAGCATTTACCATAGCACATACCCTCCCCAGTGTCCATATCCCTATCCACCCCCCCACCTCCCAGCAACCCTTAGTTTGTTTTGTGAGTTTAGGAGTCTCTTATGGTTTGTCTCCTTCCCCACCCGATTTTGCCAGTTTTAACGAATGGACCGCTCAGCCAGGAGACGTTGATAATGAGACTACACACGTGTAGAACCGGGAGTACACGGGAAGTCTCTGTATCTTTCTCCCATTTTTGCTGCGAACCTGACAACCACTCTGAAAAAGAAGACTTAAAAAGAAAGAGAGCGCCTGGGTGGCTCAGTTGGTTGAGCAACTGCCTTCGGCTCAGGTCATGATCTCGGAGTGTCAGGATCGAGTCCCACATCGGGCTCCCAGCTCCATGGGGAGTCCGCTTCTCACTCTGACCTTCTCCCTTCTCATGCTCTCTCTCACTCTCTCTCTTTCCTAATAAATAAACAAATAAAATCTTTAAAAAAAAAAAAAAGAAAGAAAAAGAACAAAGAAAATGCGTCCCCTGGGTTTAATCATGAGGAAATAGACAAATTCAAACATTCTACAAAATAATCAGACATTTTTCAAACTCATCAAGGTCCAAAAATTAAGGAGATCGAAAAACTGTCCCAGATTAGAGGAAACTACAGACGCATGACAACCAAACGCGATCTGGGATCCTGGACTGACTCCTGCACCAGAGAAAAAGGTGTTAGTGGGACTAAGTTAGTGGAATGTAAATAAACTCTGTAGATTAGGGGCGCCTGGGTGGCTCAGTGGGCGAAAGCCGCTGCCTTCAACTCAGGTCATGATCTCAGGGTCCTGGGATCGAGTCCCGCATCGGGCTCTCTGCTCAGCAAGGAGCCTGCTTCCCCCTCTCTTTCTGCCTGCCTTTCTTTTTTTTTTTTTTTTTTTTAAAGATTTTATTTATTTATTTATTAGGAAAGAGAGTGAGTGAGAGAGAGCATGAGAAGGGAGAAGGTCAGAGTGAGAAGCGGACTCCCCATGGGGCTGGGAGCCCGATGTGGGACTCGATCTCGGGACTCCGGGATCATGACCTGAGCCAAAGGCAGTTGCTTAACCAACTGAGCCACCCAGGCGCCCTCTGCCCGCCTCTCTGCCTACCTGTGATCTCTCTCTGTCAAATAAATAAATAAAATGTTTAAAAAAACAAAACAAAACTCTGTAGATTAAGCACTAATCACTGTTAATCTCCTGATTTTGATCACTGTGCTATGGTTATATAAAATGTTAACATTTGGGGACAACTTTTTAAACGTCCAATTATTTCAGTGATGTACATTTAAGAACAAAAGGAAATCAAATTATTTCAAAATAGAAATTTTAATTTAAAAATAAATACAGAATACAAATTAGTTAACAAATGCCGCCACATAAATGGATATAATACAACAGAGATCAGCAAACTTTTTCTGTAAACAGCAGACAAGTAAATAGTTATGTAGGCTTTGTGGGCTCAAGTCTTTGTCGAGACTACTCACCTCTACCGTCTTACCAAAAAGCAGCCACAGACAGGAAAAGTATCAAGCATGTCTGTGTTTTAATAACATCAAGAGGGAATGGATTTAGCCCATAGGCTGTAGTTTGCTGCCCTTGCAACTAAACGAATTTTTTAAAGAAGATACAGTTTGACATGGTGTAACACATAATATTCTTTCTTAACTAAATATAATCAAACTTTTTCGAGGTTTATCAAATGAAATGACAGTTTCATTTGTTATTACATGTCAGTTTCAGAATTCTTTATCATGTACTGCTGTTACAGTTGCGTACACAGGACCGACAAAAGGAGATACTTAGTATTTTACTAAAGACCAGAGCTATGTTTCCTATTAATACTTTTAGCACAGAATGAGCTAAATAAAGGATGTACTCCACTAAATGACCTTCCTCTGACCTCAAAATAAACTCAGTTCAGCATAAAAACAAAAAGGCAGAGAAACAGTTAAGCATTTGGGGCTCTCAATTTGCAAATCTAACTTTACCTAGAAATTCAGCGTCAGATATTTTTAAATGTTTAAAAATGTTTAAAACCTCCCTCCTCTTACTGTATTTTGAAACAATTTAAATTGCTTCTAGTTATATTTCTCTGAGCAGCCTTTGAACACATTTGCTGGCTTAACTGATTTGGCATTATCTAATCATCAGATAATTCCAGAAAATGCAAGTATTCAAGAATCAAGGTATAAAATGAATAAAATCATCTGGCTTAGAATTTGTGTATGATTTCTCTAATTTAACAGCTTATCAACTTTAGATAAAATTAAAGAGTTGATGATCTAGTTTAAGAGGTATATATGTCATAAATAATTTAAAAGTGAAAAGGTACAAACTTCCAGTTATAAAATAAACACATCATGAGGATGCAATGCACTATAGTTAATAATACTGTATTTCATATTTGAAAGTTGCTAAGAGTAGATCTTAAAAATCATCACAAGAAAAAAAAATTATACTGAACTATGTACAGTGATAAAGGGGTGCATGGGTGGCTCAGTCGGTTAAGCATCTGCCTTCAGCTCCCATCCTGACCCTAGCTAGGTCCTGGAATCGAGCCCCCGCGTCCTGCTCCCTGCTCAGTGGGGAAACTGCTTCTCCCTCTCCCTCCCGCGCTGCCTATTTATGCTTTCTCTGTCAAAGAAAGAAAAATCTTAAAAAAAAAAAAAACTATGTACGAGGTTGGATGTTAACCAGACTTACTGCAATGATCATTTCACAATGCATAAATATCAAATCATTACGCCGTACATCTGAAACTAGTAGAATGTTATGTGTCAACTGTATCTTGATAAAAAAAAATAAAAAGAACTTGCGGTGCTTGAGTGGTTCAGTTGGTTGAGCGTCGGAGTCATGGTTTTAGCTTAGGTCATGATCTCACAGTCCTAGGATCGGCCCCCACATCGGGCTCCCTGCTCAATGGAGGGAATCTGCTTTTTCCCCTCTTTCACTACCCCCCACCTTGCACTCTCTCCAGAAATAAATCTTTAAAAATAAAAATAACTTAATTAAAAGCTGTCAGGTTTAGTTACATGACTTTCAAATCTCACTAAATTAATTCAGAAAGAACTACCAGATTTGGAACCTAGAAAGAAATAAATGTTAGATTTTTTTACCCAAGAATTAGCATAAATAAGACCAAAGTCACACCTCTGAAAAACTGAGTAACATAAGCAACATGATAAGTGATATAATAAACACATCTCAACATTAGACACTTCTAGAAGGTCAAGAGCCTGGGTTCATTGTAATTAGCTTCCCTGGGTTATTTTTTGTCACGGTGTCTCGCCATGAGCAACAAGAGCACCTGGCCAGAGTTCAGGGGTTTCGTCACGGCGCCTCTGGGTAACGTAGGAGGCACTGTCTCGGAGGGAGAGCCCCACAGGGCGCCAGCCCAGACCCGTGGAGGCCATCACCCGGCCACAACTTACCCCAGGGTGTTGCCTGCCAGCCTGCCCAGAGTCTCGGAACCTGAGAGAAACCACGGGGAGTCACTGGTCCTCCCAGGCCTCGATGTCCTCCCCGCCCCCGAGTTGCTGTTCAACTTTGACCTGGGAAAGAAACAGGAGGAACAACAGTCACAGAATATTCCCAAACTCCCTAGGCACAAGCCTGGGACTCCCAGCCTCACTACTCTGGGAGTGAATGTGGTGAGACACCAGCCTCACTCTTCCCTGACTGTTCTTCCTGGAATGGGTCCCTCCCGTCGAAGAGCAAGCCTAACCACTTACAGCCTCCTAGCAATCCAGTCCTCGCTCCTGGTTCAAAGGGATGGCATGGTTTAACCGCAAATGAATTATTCTTTAGATTTTTTTCAAGTAATCATGCTTTCCTTAGAGGCAGGCAACTGAAATTCATCACACATTATCTAGCAATCCTTTTTATATGTAATCATTTATAAAGACCACAATTTTAAAGACCCTTGTCAATTTCAAACTGCATTACCTGAATTGGAAATATTAAAAAGGAAAAAACACAAGGTGCCTGGCTGGCTCAGTCGGCAGAGCATGTGACTCAGTCTGGGGGGATGTGAGTTCGAGACCCACACTGGGTATAGATATTACTTTAAAAAGGGCGGGGAAGGGAGCCTGGCTGGCTTGGTTGGTAGAGCCTGTGACTCGATCTCAGGGTGCGAGGTCGAGCCCCACTCTGGGTATAAAGATTACTTAAAAATAAAATCTTGAGGGGCGCCTGGGTGGCGCAGTTGGTTGAGCGACTGCCTTCGGCTCAGGTCATGATCCCGGAGTCCCGGGATCGAGTCCCACATCGGGCTCCCAGCTCCATGGGGAGTCCGCTTCTCACTCTGACCTTCTCCCTTCTCATGCTCTCTCTCACTCTCTCACTTTCCTAATAAATAAATAAATAAAATCTTTAAAAAAATAAAATAAAATAAAATAAAATCTTGAAATAAAGCCATTTCAGTCAAACAACAGATCTGACTTGGGACCTGCCATATATATAAATCATTCCTTTGATAACCAACTCCTGTTAAGTGACTGACGTCTCTGCTATTTTCAATACTAATATTTTAACCGTAAATCATTGCTTGCAGAAAAATTAAAATCAAACCACAAGATAACCATTTCACTATTTTAAGTGCCTCACATTTTCTACAATGCTTTTTTATTAACTTGAAGGCTATCAAAATCAGAGGACAAGTTTAATACAATACTTTTGAAGAGCTAAATACTTATAAATAGAAAGGGTATTAATGTCTTACCCATCGTTATTATCAGGTTTGCCCAACTCCAATCTGTCTGGCTGTACTGAGAAACCGATCCTACAAACTCTACCGTCCTAAAAGCCAAGAAAAGAGAAGAAATCGCCAAAGTAAAAATGTGTATTAAAATACGAACTTATTCAATAAACAGATTATGTCCCCATCACTGTCAATTCAGAAGACAACAAATAAGTTCCTTTTCGGAAGGCACTCATGCCTGACGTGGGGAAGTATGTTTTACATTACATTATCAGGATGCCAGGAAAAATAATTTAAAGTATCTCTAACAGAATTCAGAGTAAGGAAACGACTGGGTATCAGGAATTTCTCCATTACTATGGTTTCAAGCTGTAGTAAATCACTGAAGCTTTCTCTGAGTAAAAGAATGTATGCAATAAGGAAATGGAACTGGGTGATCTCAGAAATAACTCCTGCAAGAAACTTCTATTTTGCCTAGCTAAAAAGGAAGATACATGATAATGCACGACTGTATTTTAATTTAAGTCCCTTTTCATTTCTATATCTTACAGTAAACAAGTTACCTCAAGAAGAAAGGCAGCATGATTTGGTCCTACCACACACTGTTTGATAGTAGCCTGTTCCAATACATTCAAAGGGGGGTGGCTACGGAATAAAAAAAGTCAGTTATTTTTTTAAATAGCAAATATATTCTAGGGTTGGTATGTTTGTTTTTACCTGATTAACCAAAGGAAAAAAAAGCTGGCAAAACCTGTTTTTAAAAATTAATATTTATATTACAATAAGCAATAACTGGAAAATAATAATTATGATATCCTTATAGTTATTATATGTCCTTGGAATGCCAGATTTTTTTTAAAAACCAGTATGAATAGAACCTATTATTCAAATGAACCCAACTCATAAAAAGTTGATAGATTAAAATACTCTTGGTAGCTTCTGCCTAAATGAGTTATTTTTCCTACAAAAGAAAAAATGCTCTTTTCAAAAAATTTAAAATATATTAAAAACTCTTACCTGTTTAAATTGTATTTGTTCAGTTTTTCTGAAACTTCCCGTAACCTTTAAAAACAAAATGAAATATGAATAAACCGTATGGACAAATTCTTTTTAAACAAAGTAGTTCTTTTCTTTTTTTTCAGTGTTCCAAGATTCACTGTTTATGCACCACACCCAGTGCTCCATGCAATACGTGCCTTCCTTAATACCCACCACCAGGCAAAACAAAATAGTTCTGCAAGCTATACTTATATCATTACTTGGTGATTTCTAATGGTAGTATACCAAAAAAAATCTGCTATGGTAAGAATGTTTTTTATATTATCTTTGATTTTTGTGCCAAAAAATATTCCTGGGTCAACTCCACAATTCCCTTCCCTCACTACCCCATTAGCAACTCTGATAATATTAATCCCATTTTACAGATGAGGAAACTGAGGCTCCTAGTATTTATAATACACAAAGTGGCAACAGTACTTGAACCGACACCTATGGAAGCCACTTTTTAAACACTGTGCTATATATGCCAAAAGAGATCCTTAAATGAACATGTAAATCATAAAATGAAGATACTGGGGTAGTATGAATCTATTAAGAATTTAGCATAATGGGGGTGCCTGGGTGGCTCAGTGGGTTAGAGCCTATGCCTTCGGTTCAGGTCATGATCTCAGGGTTCTGGGATCGAGCCCCGTATCGGGCTCTCCGCTCAGCTGGGGGCCTGCTTCCCCCCCTCTCTCTCTGCCTGCCTCTACCTGCTTGTGGTCCCTCTCTCTCTGTCAAATAAATAAAGTCTTAAAAAAAAAAAAAAGAATTTAGCAAAATGGGGAAGAAAAAGCCTCAAAGTCTAATTGACTTAAGACACAGTCTCAAGTTCCTGAAGGGCCTTCTAACACAAAACTATACAAATTAAGACCTCTATGTCCGTACCTATAAAACAAGGATAACACCGCCCCCATTTCTAAAAGAGTATCAAATATGCTTCACAAAATCTCAAAGGACTACATAACTAAAAGATATTAATTCATATTATCTATTATGATTTTGCTGCTTGTCTCAAGAAAACCATCTTGAATTAATACAAAATGCTGTAATACTCATTTAAACTAGACACTTTGATCAATTTAAGGAACTTATTTTATAATGTAAAGATGTAATCAAATGCAGAGACTATAAGAGTTTGAGTCTATGAAGTTACCAAAACAACTGCCTGGTCTTTCAAAATTTTTTCATAAATAATTCTCTTAAAAACAGAATTTTAGAAAGCAATAGAAAAAAATTAAAACATTGAATCAATAGGAAATTGCATGCGGGCGCCTGGGTGGCTCAGTCGGTTAAGCATCTGCCTTCAGCTCAGGTCCTGATCCTGGGATCCTGTGACAGGGCCCCACATCCATCGGGCTCCCTGCTCAGCAGGAAGCCTGCTTCTCCCTCTCCCTCTGCCTGCAGCTCCCCGCTTGTGCACGCACATGCGCTCTAATAAAATCTTTTACATTTTTTAAAGAGAAAATCCCATGAACTTTGCTTTCTAAAAAGTGACAAAAATACACAAAATCAAATTTCAATCACTTGTACTAACAGATGAAAGTGGTGTACAGACTCCAAAAATAAATCACAGCTTAAAGCGAGTTTAGGATTCAAAGCTGCCATAAATCATTTATTATATATATGGCCAAATAACCTAATTATTTCAGTAAGAGATCCTAGTAGAATGCAACTGTCTCTCAACTTTATTTTATCCTATAAATTCTGTCCCCTGTTTAATGCTGAGGAGCATCTTTCAAACACTAACATATATAAAGTTACTTGTCAATTCTGAATCTTACTCCTAAGCAAAAAGAACTTTCAAATGATGCCATACTTAATTTCTCTCCCCCTCACTGGTGACTTTACTCCCACTCCCAAAGCACAGCACCCGACCATGTGTGAATTGGCCCCCATTAAAATACATTTTCATTTTTGTTGCCTAATGTTGCATTTACTTTCATGAACAAAAATGTGGTTTCCTTGTCCTGTAAAGTCAAGCTTTTTCCCAAATCCCAGTTTGCTCATTTACAAGGCACATTTCTGGATTCCAAGAGAAGATAAAATACAATAAGAGTAATGCACTGTGTGGGATTCATGAGTTCTGAGAAGGCCAACTAGAAAATGGGGATAAAATAAACTGGGGGGCTCCAAACAACGGCCTTCAGAATCCTGGAGCAGAGCCAGGGGTAGAGCTGAAGGGAAAAGCCTATGAAAGGTTTACATCTCCAAAACCACAGTACTACTCTGAGAAGGGACACTTTTCCTGCAGAAAAATGCTTAAAGTCATTAACTACATTTCCTCTAGTAGTAACATGAACAAAAGTTTCCCTTGTTTTTAAAATAAAAGGAAAACTACCCTAGAACTCACCAAATTCCATTTCACAATAAATCTTTATATGTGGTTGTGACGGAAAACAATTTTAAGAGTACAGCATAGGGGCGCCTGGGTGGCTCAGTGGGTTAAAGCCTCTGCCTTCGGCTCAGGTCATGATCTCAGGGTCCTGGGATCGAGCCCCACATTGGGCTCTCTGCTCAGTGGGGACCCTGCTTCCCTCTCTCTCTCTGCCTGCCTCTCTGCCTACTTATGATCTCTCCGTCAAATAAATAAATAAAATCTTTAAGAAAAATTTGAAAAAAAAAAAAAAAGTACAGCATAACGTTACAGAATAATCTCATAACTCAGCATTCACCTAGCTCAGGGACAAGTCGGGAAGCCTTTGCGAGGCAGCTCTGACAGCAGTGGATAGGTCAGCACTAAGCTTGTGACGACCCTTAACACTCCTACACCAAAGACTAAGTCTATATTCCAATTCAATAACCTATTTCTTCCTTTAAATTTAGAGGCATTTAACATATCCAGAGACTGGATTTTTTTTTTTTTCTTAAAGCACCAAGGAAGGGTAACAGCAAACTGATGTTTAAAAAGAGACAAGAAATCCAAAAAAAAAAAAAGAGAGAGAGACAAGACATCAAAGTATAAGCTGCTGGAATCTAATATATTTCACTGCTGCCCTGAAAATCCCTTAAAAGTTCAGTCTCCTTTTCCCAAAATTTAACGTTATAATTTCAAAGATAATTCATCTTCTCACCGATCCTCGATTGGGAATAGCATCAGTGCAGGTTCATCAGTTTTAGAATTCTCTATCTCCCCTGTCACACCCCACACCTCCATGTTCAGACATACATACCCCTGAACTGAATGCAACCTGATGGACTGCTAGCTGTATTTCTAAAACGAAAAAAATTTAGGTATATTTAGATCATGAAAAGGCTTCAATTCTCAAGGGCAGAAAGATATTTCTGACACCCCACTTTCTAAAGACGATGGGCTTCGGAAATCTCTAAGTTTAAGACCGGGTAAACCTACCCATGTTTCATGTCTAGTAGCAATCACCTTACCAGTGAAAAAGTGACAAAATCTGCCACCAGTCCATTTCTTCCAGGCTCATTCCTACTTATTTCAGGCCCAGCTCAAATGGGCCTCAAATGGGTTACCTCCTCCATGAATTTGTCCTGATAGCCCTACTTTTACTCCTACAGAAATCGACAGCTTCTCCCTCCTAGAGGACCTTCATGTCTACTTTGCATTCATTTGTTTCCATCGGAACTGGCTTCAGAGACAGTAAAGACAGGAGAAAACCAAGTCTTTCCGCACTCTTCCACTTCTTTAGATACGTTCCAACAGTGAAAAATGTACAGTTAATACTCGTATACAATCCATTTCAGAGGAAGAAAAGGTTCCTGATCTAATCTCAACAAAATTAACTCTCCAAGTCTTCCAACTCAAACTAAAGTTTAAAACAGGCAAGAAAAGAACAAATATACAGGCTTCTCCTAAGACAGTTACCCACATAAAGCTCTTATAAACAGACCAGTTAACATAAAGAAAATATTTAATAACCCACCACTTACCCAATAATCATATTAGCAACCTGCCTTTAAAGTGACCTCACTCCAACCTCTACCTATCCATCCATGGAATAAAACTTGTACATACTAGTATCATTTTATTTTGGAGTGAAGGGCTTAATAATCCATATAAAGAAACAATAGCCAACAGTAAAAGGTTACCCACAACACTAAATTGTACATTAAAAAAATCTGTATTCAGATTATTTTCTTGTAGAAAAAGAAATACTTTAAGAATATTTCTGGCATTTTCCCAAAAGAAAACTCTAAATCTTAGAGCCTAAAACTCAAGAAGCAATGAAATTACATTGGGGGGGGGGACAACTATATTGCTAGATAGATGGCAAAGATAGGAGTGAAGCTTCCAGTCCTTTCTGCTCTATCACCTTGCACTTTCCTAAGAACGTAAACTTCACATTGTTCTCCTATACAAATGTCATGCCGTACTATACACACACACACACACACACTCTGCCACCTCTGAACTCTCTGCACGTCAGCTGTTCAGCATTATCACTGACATCAGTAAATTAAGCTATCGTGCGGTGGTCCCACCGGCCAGCCGCTGTCACTGGGAGAAGACACTCTGCTCTGGACGAAGCTGCAGAGGGTATTCTGAAGCGGTCACTTACTTGTGCCAGCACCCGGCAGGCACATTCCCAGCCCCCCAAATAAATGAGCACCTTGTGCTGCCTTACTCAGCCCAGTCCGGACAGCATCCAACCCAAAACCCCTCTCCACGCCGTCCTGCAGCAAGCCCGCAGCAAGCAGCCGAAGGCATGCTGACAGGGAATCCTCTTTAGGTCCTGGGTATAAAATGGAAGCGTCAACTGAGTCTTCTCGTGCTACACTGGGGATCCGCTTTACTATGAAGGGGTGGGAACCTTGCGACCCGCCCACCTCCGTGCTATGACTTAAATAGTAAGACCCACCTTGACCCATGAGACTGAGGACGGCTGGGAAGAACCTGGAAGATTAGGGCTGTCTTGGCGGGCAAGAAGCACCAGCATATTAGGGAGAATTCTCTTCATCTTTGTGATTATGGAAGACTCACTGTATGTCTGAAATTTGACCTCAAGACATTCCACTTTCAGATTCATTTTTTTGAAATCCATTTTGGACTGCCTCTATTTGAATTTAACCCTGATCATGGGCTTCAGGTTTTCTAGAACAGTAAATGCAAGTGAGGCTGAATGAATAACGAGAGAAGCAAGGTAGCTATTTGGACAACACACACACACACACACACACAAATAAATAATAAATCACTACACCTCATTTTCACAGCAAAAATGTAAGGAGGCCATAATCTTTTTTTTTAAAGATTTTATTTATTTATTTATTTATTTATTTATTTATTTATTTGGAAAGAGAGAGTGAGAGAGAGCATGAGAAGGGAGAAGGTCAGAGTGAGAAGCGGACTCCCCGTGGAGCTGGGAGCCCGATGCGGGACTCGATCCCGGGACTCCGGGATCATGACCTGAGCTGAAGGCAGTCGCTCAACCAACTGCGCCACCCAGGGGCCCCATAATCTTTTTTTTTTAAATTAACATATAATGTATTATTTGCTCCAGGGTACATGTCTGTGAATCATCAGGCTTACACATTTCACAGCATTTGCCATAGCGCACACCCTCCCCAATGTCCATAACCCTACCCCCCCACCTCCCAGCCACCCCCACTTTGTTTCGTGAGTTTAGGAGTCTCTAATGGTTTGTCTCCCTCCCCAACCCATCTTGTTTCATTTCTCTTCCCTATCCTCCGCGACCCCCTGCCTTGCCTCTCCAATTCTTCATATCAGAGCAATCATGTGATAATTGTCTTTCTCTGACTTATTTTGCTTAGCATAATACCCTCTAGTTCCATCCACGTCGTTGCAAATGGCAAGATTTCGTTTCTCTTGATGGTCGTGTGTGTGTGTGTGTGTGTGTATATATATATATATATATATATATATATATACCGCATCTTCTTTATCCATTCATCTGTTGATGGACATCTAGGTTCTTTCCATAGTTTGGCTATTGTGGACATTGCTGCTATAAACATTCGGGTGCATGTGCCTCTTCAGATCACTACATTTGTATCTTTAGGGTAAATACCCAGTAGTGCCATTGCTAGGTCGTAGGGTAGCTCTATTTTCAACATTTCAACATTCCATTGAGGAACCTCCATACTGTTTTCCAGACTGGTTGCACCAGCTTGCATTCCCACCAAAAGTGTAGGAGGGTTCCCCTTTCTCCGCATAGAAGGCCATAATCTTAGATTAAATATAAACTAAATAAATTTAGCTATAATAAAAACTCCTATTTTGTCCTTAATTTTTCTCATGTCACAGCTGACCACAGAAAACTTCAAAGTTTAACACTAAGTAACCAAAGAATAATATTATGGTAAAGGCCAAAGAGAGACTAAAGACTAACCAGAAACAAAAGATTTTAGTCTTCAAGAACAGACAGACCATTAAGCTTATTTCTTTGTATTTCCTATAAAACAGTTTTCTCTAAAAGTAAATCAGAATCTCTGGATGCGTATTTTTCACCTCCCCAAATATTCGTTAAGTCTTCCCAACAGCCTCCCTTCTCGATCCCTCATAATGTATTTTAAAATTTTAAATTTTATCTTAGAAACACTTTACACTCTTAAAAACTGAGGACTCCAGGGGTGCCTGGGTGGCTCAGTTAGTTAAGCTTCTGCCTTCAGCTCATGATCCTGAGGTCCTGACATCAGGCTCCCTGAGCAGTGGGGACTCTCTTTCTCCCTCCCTCCCTCTCTCTCTCTCTCTGCCCACACAACTGGACTCTTCTCAATAAAATCTTAAAAAAAAATTGAGGACCCCCCAAAAATGCTTTTGTTTATGGGGGTCACAAACACTGTTATTTATAATATTAAGTACAAAGAAAATTTTTGAATATTTATGACAAAAAAAAAAACCTCATTACACAGACAAAAATTGCCTTATGACAAGTAACTATTTTCCCCAAAACTGTTTGTGATGGGGGACTGTTTTCCATTTTTGCAGACCTCTTTATTAGCAGCCTTAATATCAGAGAGCCACATTCTCAGGTCTACTGCTGCATTCCGTATGTCGCGGTACATTGTTCGGGCTAAAGTCCGGGGAAGAAGAGCCGGCCTTCCATAAATCAACTGCTGGAAAAGGGAGTGACATTTTAACACCCCTTACAGATTACTGTAGATATTCTCTGATATTACACCAAAACTGGACAAGTGATCATTCCTTAAAGGTTGGGAGCAATGTGAAACCTTCTGAAACCTATTAAACCTTTTGTCCATGTGCAAGTCTACAACCACATGCACTGGTCATACAGAAAAATAATGGTTTACTGACTTAGGCAGATCTTCAAAATCATGTCTGTTAACCTCACAATGATGGATATGAATTTCCCAAAATTCTACTTTTTGCTTTGAAAGCTTAATTTTATCACTGGCAACAAACAGGTTCAGTTGTTTTCCTTGAAGTAACAGGCTTACTACAGTCATTTTGGAGAAAACGTCTGTCAAATACCCAAGTCTTTTAAGTAAAATAAGAAAGCAGCTAGTTCAGCTCGCAACGGCAACAACTGCAGAAGTGTTTTTCTTCCAGACAACCAATGTTCTTTTCATTTTGTCACATGGCATATTAAAGTGACAGATACTCAAAGGTTA
The DNA here is from genome assembly GCA_028533885.1 of Nasua narica. Classification (NCBI taxonomy): domain Eukaryota; kingdom Metazoa; phylum Chordata; class Mammalia; order Carnivora; family Procyonidae; genus Nasua; species Nasua narica. The sequence goes on from CM052798.1 coordinate 137,459,384, forward strand.
AGATTTAATAAAATTAGTAATTTTTACCATTTCATCAAAGACACCTTTGAGTGAAAACGGGCTTTTCCTGCAAGTGCAAAAAAGTGAAGAATACAATAATTTTCAATACAGTCTGGTGCCACTACTTTGATTTGTGCTAAGAAGCCAGTATTTTACGTGCCATTGCTTTTGAACAATAGCACAAATTTCAAAGAGTGAAAAAGACAAAGTCTCAGTATTATTACGAAGATAGTTTAAAAAAAAGGATTTTATTTATTTATCTGAAAGAGTAAGACAGACAGAACGCGGGAGCAGAGGGAGAGGCAGAGGGAGAGGGAGAAGCAGACTCCCCGCTGAGCAGGGAGCCAACAACGTAGGGCTCATCCCAGGACCCTGGGATCATGACCAGAGCCGAAGGCAGACACTTAACTGACTGAGCCACCCATAATAGGCACCCCTATTATGGAGATAATTTTGACCTCAGTGCCCATGAGGAGGCCTTGGAGACCCAGAGTCTGCAGACCACGCTCTGAGAATGGCACTTGGGCGGGGAGGGTGGCAGATAAAAGTAATCAAAAAATTCATGGTGCCATTAAAGTAGCCAATACTAAATCAGTGTCGGAAAAAAATAAGTAATTGTTCATTCATCTTACTAACACAGCCACTATGTCAAACAAAATAATTACACACTTTTAAAATAGTTTTAAAATTATGGATATTCTTTGATACTACACCAAAACTCAGCAAGTGATAGTTTCTTAAAAGTTGGTTACAATGTGGAATCTGAAACCCTATCAATGAACTTTCTATATTGTTACACTAAAACCCACTGGTTTGTCTTATACTCTGTATAAATCATTTACCCGTGTATTATTCTGTTTAGATAGAAAATGGCACCGTAGGGATGCCTGGATAGCTCAGCTGGTTAAGCGGCTGCCTCTCAGAGACTGAGTCCCCCATCAGGCTTCTTGCTCAGCGGGGAGCCTGATTCTCCCTCTTGCCTGCTCTGCCCGCTGCGCCCCCTCTTGTGCGTACGCTCTCTGTCAAATAAATAAATATTTTTAAAAAATAAAATAAGGGGTGCTTGGGTGGCTCAGCCGGTTAAGCATCTGCCTTCGGCTCAGATCATGATCCCAAGGTCCTGGGATCGAGTCCCACGTTGGGGGGGGGGGGTGTCCCTGCTCTGCGGGGAGTCTGCTTCTCCCTCTCCCTCTGCCTCTCCCCCTGCCTGTACGCTGTCAAGTGAATGAATAAAATCTTTAAAAGAATAAAAAATAAGAAAAATGGCACCATAAAGTAGCATGAAGTAGCATAAAGCACATTAATGTTTTTAATAGTGCCTCCCTAATATTAAAATCCCAAGAAAAACATTAGGTAACTATAATTGACTTTCCAGTGGTTTCCTATTTACTTAGTTGAGAGAGAGAACACAAGCAGGGAGGAGGGGAGGGGGAGAGGGAGACGCAGACCCCCTGCTGAGCAGGGAGCCCAATGCAGGGCTCTGGGATCATGACCTGAGCCGAAGGCAGACGTTTAACCGACTGAGCCACCAGGGTGCCCCTCGTACCAGTGGTTTTCAACAAGGGAAGAGAAGGCAGTGGGGGCAAGGATACAGAAGAGCCTCTTTAAGATTTGTATGCAAAAATTACAATGAATTACCAATAGGGTGCAGGGGAGCCTCAAGATGTCACACACTGCTAGCCTACAGATGTACACACTATACTGAACCACACGGCATTTTAAATTTTTTTAAGATTTTAAAGATTCTTGGCCAACATTTAAACTTGGGAGAATTCTGCACACAATTTCAGGTTTTTAGCTTCTTTTGAAAAATGAGATCGAGCAACTGCATTTATTTTCCCTATGGAGACTAGAGGTACCCTTACCTAGAGGTCCCTACTAGCACCTGTAGGAATCTGGGTTTGAGGCCAGTGATATGGAAGGATTACTCCTCCCAACCCTGAAAAAGGTATCTGCTTGGTGAAGAGGAATCTGCTCAGGTTTATAATTCAAATCTCAGCGTGCACAGTGATACCTAATATATCTTTGCTCAGCCATAAGTCATAAGCACATTTTATTTCTTTAAATTGACTTTACAATTTCTAAAATAGTGGTCTGACTTTTCTCACTTTTTGCCTACCCAAAGAGAACTAAGCCTAGGAGCAAACATCTGATTTTACTATTAAAAGACCCCAAATCACACAAATGACGGCTTTTATAGAGGGAAAATCCATCTGTCAGCTTCCCGAATGACAATTATAGGTAGGACTTATATACATACTTCACGCTCATGCAAATGACAAATGCTCGTTTACATAACGTGTCCACTTTAAGTAAATGATACAGGACATTCACCTTCAAGATGCATTCAAGACCATAAAGAAAAGAAGTTTCTAAATAAATACTATAAATTCATGAAACGACACATTTTTAAAATGGGAAATTCTTTAAATTACCTCCCCTAAAATAATTTTCAGTTAAAACTGTTAAGAGTTTTATAAAATAAAAATAAGAAAATTCATTTTACAGAAATGCTCTGTAAACTAGCACAGAAAAAAAAAATGGCATCCCACTCACAAATAATTTCTTCCCCTAACATGGAAAATATCCTGCTTACAAACTCCTATACAGTGTTATAAATAACATTTTCCTAATAAAATGAAAAGGAGACCAAAATCTCAAACTCCTGTGCCATTTGAAAAGCCAAACACATCTCTGAGAAACTAAATGCCGAACACAACAAAATGAGTCATGTTCCTTTAAAGCCAAAATACCACGTTATTTTCAGCTCCATTCAAAACAGGAAAAGGGAAATACACATGCCAAATGGACAAGAAACTTGGTAGAAAAAGATACAAGATATGGCCTTTATACATTAATTCTTCTTGACAATTTCTTAAGTCCTTCTGTCTAATTCCATCTTGGTAAGAATAAGATTATACACACATACAAGAACCAAAAGTATGCTAACAGGATGAGAAGACTTTTTTGAGCTACCATCCAAAAAGTATTGGTACCATGCAGCCAAAAATTCAGGAGAAAATTCTTGGTTTTCTTCACCCTTAGGCCATATCTACATTCTGAATATCTGCAACATCATTCATTAAAGTATCTGCCAGATGCAGATAATGTATTTAAATCATTATAATCCCAATTTCAGCTCTCCATACAAACTGAACGTGTCATGAGATAACTGACACTCGTCCTAGTACAACTACCACTGCTTGGCAAGTTACACAGCCCCTGAGATAGAATTGTAAACTGAAGTAAAACACCTGTAATGAAATCTGACTTTCCCAGAGAAACAAGACAAGGAATCTAACAAGTTTATATTCCTAACCAAGGAATCTTGATAACATTAACATCAAAGATGAAATTGCAGTTTTAGTGCTTTTGAAATGGTCATTTTACATTCCGTGCGCCCCAGGAACCACAGCTGCGATCCTTAAGGGTCACAGGGCTGGGAAAGAACGAGCTGTGGTTTCAGGCAAACCAACCTGGGTCTGACTCCATCCTTGCCGGTGACTGGCTCTAGAATCTCGGGCAAGCTTCCTCAAACCTCCAGAACTCGGAAGGTCCTTTGGTCTGCTAGCATGGGGATAAAACCACTTGTCTGGTCACGCTGGTATAGGGATTAAAGGTAATTAATTCTGTGATGTACTTGGAAAGAGCTGAGCACTTAAATGCTCAACAAATGACAGCCATTAACATCACTGAACTATTTTTATATTCTTCATCCTTGGAAAGCTTGCTATATTTTGCTGCTCAAATCCACCAAGTTCTGGCTTAACTGGCTGCCCAACTAAATAGGGCCCAATTGAAATCCTGAGATCAAGGGTAGGAACCTGAAGATCCAGGGAACGGGATCCAGCAAATGAGAGCTAAGTCTGGGAATTCCTGGTATTAGAAATCTGTACATGCACAGTAATTCCTTTGTTTCTTGTCCAAGGGGTCTTAGCTCAAAAAGCATGAGACTGCTCTTCTTGCCTCTACTACCTCTCTCATCTCTCTTCACTCTTCCAGAGCATTCTATATTCCAAACACCACTATACTCTCACACTTCCTTAACTAGATTATACTCCTAAACTATGCTCTTATTTTTCTGAGCACGTCTATTCCCTCAGCCTAGAGTAACTATACCCCCACTGCCTTCTACACATAGAGCTACTAGGCCCTCAAGGCCAGGCTGAAACAACCCACGGGAATCCTAACTCACACAGTTCACTCCAGGCTGACCTAGGCGTTTCTCTGAATCCCGCCTTATACCTGCAGCACACTGTCTGCACAGCACTTCGTATGATGTAACCACTCGTTTGATGAAATATTTGTCTCTTTCACCGCCAGACAAATTTTAAGGCAGGAAACATGTTTTATTAACTTCTAAATCCCTACAACCCGGTACATACTAAAGCCTTCCTAATTGTGCACCGATGGACGGGATGAATGAACATTTGTTATGTTGAGGCTCTGAGTCCTATACTGCCTCAAAATGACGGACTCATAGTTATTTTTAAAGATTTTTAGATGTTCTCTTATTGGCCAGTATTATGAGACTAGGTTTTTTCAAAATACACGAAAGGAATGTTGTCCTACAAAACAACCCCCTGGCGGCCCTGCCCTAACTCAAATGCCCCGGCAGTATGATGAGAAACTCGAGCACCTCTTTCCCCAAGATTCACCTACAGAAAACCTTTACCCAACAGTGAGGGAAACCACGCAGTTTTCACAGCCTGGGATACTCTCTCAGTACCCTCCACCTAGAGGAGAATCTCCTTTTTGACTCCTTCTCTCCTCTGTGGTTTAATCTGGGTTGGTGTTAGGGAAAAGGGCTGAAAGGGCTCAAAGGAAGTTGGAAGCAAAGGGAAGAGAGAAAGAGAGCCCATCAGGAAGCAACACTACAGATAAAAAGTCTGTGTGCAGACTAGGTGTTTAGGTGCCTGAAGTTGATAACATGAGTCTAATAGGCTAAGTGCCTTAAAATGCAAACTAGAGAAATTCTGGTCACTGGACATCTACTGGCAAGGAATCCAATAAAAGATTCTAACTTGTAATGGTGGTTTCAAAATAGGAAGAATCGGATATAAATGCCCATATTCATTTTTTGTCTGGTTTTGTTGTTGTGGCTATTCAGGCAATCACCAACATGGCTGCCACAAAGTCAGAGTCAGGGCCAGCCCGGTCCTGCCTAGATTCCTGCCAACAGCCCCGGGTTTTGAGTCTCAGCTCTACCATTAAAAGGCAGAGCACAACCTTGAGGTCACTTAACATTTGCTCTCATGTTCCCACCTCTGCCAAAAATGGTCATCACCATATCTGTTTCAGAGTTGTCTTAAGAATCGGATAATACACCACATGTAAAAGTAGTATGTGCCATATTAAATAATAGTGTATAAATCTAGCTAATCATCACAACCTCTAGGGAATATTTTAAAAGACATATTCCCAGTCCTCACCTAAACCTACTAAATCAGAGATCTCCAAATACAAGGCTCAGTGATATTCTGACTAAATAAGTTATGACACACGCATGAATTAGTTCTGCAAGGCGTAACATTAGTCACCTATTAGAAAAGGAAATAGGCAGCTAGGGAACAGAGCAGGGAGGGAGACTTTTTACTGTGTGCCAATGTACACTTTTGAATTTTAAACCACATAAATGTATTATCAACTCAACAGTTGTTGTTTTTTTTTTTAAATTTCTAAGTACCCAAAATGATTCTGGTGATTAACCTAACTTTGGAAATTACTATTCTTAAATACACAAATACACGTAAGGATTGCTTAAAATAGTCATTAGATTAGTAGTCCATTTAGGGAGACATTAAAACCCTACTATTTCAAGTTTTAGAAAAGTTGCTTAGGATAGCTGCCTCTCAGAAATTCACAATTCACATTCCTCTATTAGACTTTTATGAGTCCTACAATAAAGAAACCCATTGAACTATGCTTAATCTTGTGCTTCCCAAACTGAAATTGAACATAAACATTCTTTCTAGTAAGATCTTGGGGAACCAGAAGACACTGGTTTAAGATCCAAGTTCCCTGAGGCAGAGACCGTCTCTCTACCCCAGAACCCTATAGAGTGCCTAGCACACAAAAAGCTTCCCCAAAACACAGAGCTCAACAGTGACAGGCTGTCTTTACTGTCTTTTCTCTTGACCTAACCCAAAACTATGTCCCAATTTTCTTACTATTTAATCAGCTTCAAGGATTAAAAAAATAAATAAATAGCATAAACAATCCTACTCTGCCTAAAATTATATTGTTAACAACAATGCAACTACCTACAGCAGACCATTTTTTGTTTTTTTAAAGATTTTATTTATTTATTTGACAGAGAGAGAGAGAGCACAAGCAGGGGGAGCGAAAGGCAGAGACAGAGGGAGAAGCAGGCTCACATGGGGCCCGATCCCAGGACCCTGCAATCATGACCTCAGCTGAAGGCAGATGCTTAACGGACAGAGCCACCCAGGCGCCCACAGCAGACCATTTTTAAATCCAAATAATATGGCAATAGGCATTTTTATTCCTTAAAGTAGAAAAATAAAAGATATTAGTTAACTATGATTTGAAATCATCTACATTTAAGAGACAGCAATAGATTTCAGTATCATTTTCCTTTTATAATATAAGCAAACATTGCTGGGCATCTTTATTCTCATGAAGCCAGACCAATCACGTAAGCTTTACAATCAAACTGCCCAACAATCCCACTTATTAACAAGAGCATGTTCATCAGTGTACCCAGAGGGGGGTCCGAAAGCTGTATCAAGCGGCTTCTTTGAAATCTGCACCTACTAAGGGTTCTTAACACTAGTTCTCTCATCCAGAAAGCCTTCGTTTAGGTGTAACTTGGAGAGCTAAACCGAAGGAGTCAAACAAATGTCAAAACTACAAAACAGCAGGGTCAAACTTAAGAGCTCTACCAGATCCCTTTTGTTTTATCACTATGGAGCACAAATGAATACAAAGTTCTCTCTGGCAACACGGCTACCACCACAAAGGCCTAGCTCCCAAGGCTGGCCTTCAGAAATCCACCAATAAATGCTTCCCGGTCTTTGTCTTACAATAAACACTCAACCTAATATAAGTTGACCCAACAGGCAGTCTCCAATTTCCAGACTGACATCACTGACAGGGAGGTCTGCATCCCATCTCAGTCCCCACTCAGCTCCTCTCTCAACCATTTCTCTCTCTCTCTCTCTCTCTCTCTCTCACACACACACACACACACACACACATACACAGTGCTTTTCCAGTGTGTGGATAAGGACACTTTAAAAGGGCTAACCCTGGGAAAGATTATGAAGGACATCAGCCTCCTCCCTGCCAAGCCCTAATTATCATAAGCAAACTGTAAATTCACCCCAAACTGCTGAAATCTTTCCTCATGCTTTTGTATAATCCCTGAAAACGGCTTACTGGCCCGAGAACGAAGTCCTCAATTCCGCAGCACCAGGTCCTAGCAGGCTGACTCGTTTACTCGGCCACCTCCTCCCTGCATCATGAGCCTCAACCCCTCGAAGGAGAAGACAGAGGAACGAGTGAGCTACATCCGGACCCAGAACCCTCCTCCAGCCTGGCGCTCTTCGGTCACCCCTGCCCCGCCGCAGACCTGTCCCAGCAAGCGCTGGGCTAGAACAGGAAAGCCTGCAGAACTCCGCTGCCATCGTCACAGCTACAACATGCAGCAGAGCCTTCCTGCTTCCCACAAAAGTAAGTGGCATCTTCAGAGTCCTTGAGAGCAGACAGACCTAAACCGCTGCCGCGCCTAACCAAATGGAGCCAGCCTACACTGCGAGTGCGAGTGCGAGTGCGAGTGCGAGCCGGGAAGATGAGCCCTCGGCACCGAGACCCTACGGTTACTCTGTCCTGGACCAAGTTCTCTACACCGCCCTCCTCTCAACCAAGCCCGAGGCAGGCAGGCAGTGAGAAGGTCTTCCACGGGTTTGGGTGCTCCCACACCTTCTCTCCTTTCCATCGGAAGCTGAAGAAAGTAAAGTGGCTAAAAAACAAACAGAAGGAACACAATGTGTAGCAAGTACCTAGTGACTATGATGTAAAGGTGCACAGACCAGAGGGGAGGAAACTGGGCAGAGCAGAGCCGGTAGAGCGAGCAGACAGCCCTCCGCTAAATACACAGCCATGAAAGACAACTGGAGAAAAGAGAAAACCAAAAGACTCAGCGGAGACCACACACAGGATCCACACCTTCTCGGCAGGGAAAGAGGGCTAAAATTACTCCGCAGTGAGAGTGGAAGCTGGAGTTGGGCTGCCTGTTTTGTTCGAAAACGTTGCCTTTGGAAATTGTAATGGTAACCACTAAAGGAACAGAAATACAATCTATGGCTTCAAACCAAAAGGGAGGAAAAATGGAAGGGAATGCAGAGAATTAGGATGCTAACAAAAGGGGAAAAAAAAGCAGAAAAAAGGATCAGAAGATAGGAAATTCAGGAGAAATAAATCTAGTCATTCAAACTGTTCATCTCACAATTAAAAGTCAGAAATTATCAGAGTAAAGGAAAGAAAGTATTAACAGGAATAGAGAGACATACTATATAACCATCAAAGGAATAATCCACCAAGAACATTTAACATTCATAGATTTGAATGCTCCTAATACCATAACCTCAAAAATATCTCCAGTAAAAACTGACCGCCTGAGAAATGATCAACTACAATGATAAATTTAACATACCTCTATCAGAAACTGATAGTTCAAGCAGATAAAATATTAGTAAAGCTAGGAACTTCGAAAAGATACATTAAAAAGCTTGAGCTAACAAATAACTATACAGAAAACTGTCCCCGAGGCGTGTCACAGATTTTCTTTTTAAGGTAGAAACATGTTATTTCTGATTTCTGGATTTAACAGATAAATAAAATTTTCTTCAAAATTACAAAGACAAAGACAAGGTTGCCAACTTTTCACTTCGCCAAGTTAAGATTTAGGCCACTATTACCAACACTTCATAAAAAGATTCATTTAAAATTTAAGAAGTAGTAAAAACAATCTACATATTTTTTTCTAACCATGGACTGGTTAAAATGTTATGGACTCCGAAAATTTTCTGAGAAACTGTGTCAGCACAGAATTGTACTTAACTTGTGCTTAATTTGATTTCCGGAAAACAAACACATACAGATTTTTATATTTAACATCAAGTCCGTCATGTGATAGTGTCCTTATTTTCCATTTGAGAAAACAGCAGACTACAGAGATCTGATTTATCTGTAATTAGCAATTTAAAGATGGGAGGGAGAGTGTCAGACAAAACCTCTCCAGGCCTCTATTCTTGCCTTCATACCACATCTGCCAAGGGTCCCGTTCAACCAACATTTCCTGAACACCCAGAGTCTAAGGCCTGATGTTAAGTGTTACAGGAAATAAACTGCACTATAAAATACCCTGGGGAGGGATAGGAGCCAAGCCGAACCACCCGAGGGATTTTTCATATGCCTGGGGATACTGCCCCTAACCATGAGCCACAGCCACAGAAGACAGTGTGATCCATCCCGTGGGAAGCCTGAGGATAAAAGGCACATTGAAAACCCACTGAATGAATCCACACACCTTACGCCTTTTATGATCTACTTGTAAAAACAAACTATACACACGGAAAGACAAAAAATAAAACAGTAACCGGGTGATTAGAGGAGTGCTCTAAGCATGAATTACTAAGAGAAGACAGGATTCATTTAGGGTTAGATTTTGTGAGGGGGACTCCCGCCTGGCTTAGTCAGTAGAGCATGTGACTCTTGATCTTGGGGTTGAGTTCAAGCCCCATGTTGGGTGTTGACATTAGTTTTAAAAAAGGGGGACATGGGGAGAAGATTTCGTGAAGGAGCACCAGGGCTTTCGGGAGAATCAGGATTTTGAAATGGGCCATAAAGGATGCTGGGATTCATCACAACAGGGACATATTCAAATGAGAACATTTATGATGATTTATCTATTAAACAACAAGAAGAAATGTTTGGCTCTTACACAACTAAAAAAAATTAAAGTTCTCCAACAAAACACTTCAGGAAGCCAAGAAGATAATTCTAAGATCTGAATTATTTCATTTTTCTTACGAGTCACCTGAACAGTGGATAGTGCTAGAGCACTCTGCTAGTCAACATACAACTACAAGAATAAATGACAAAGGCAAACTACATACCTACCACCTTCCTGTGTTCAAATAATTACTCATATAGGAATCAAAATCTCCCTTTGAATAATAAAACTGAATAAATATCAAAATAGACTTCTTAAAGGCAGCTGACAGGACAGAAACACAAACAAGAAAGATGAATATACATTACAGATGTGGGCATTGTTAAAGATATGGAATCCTACAAAATGAAGGCTATACAGAATGTGAGTGCTCTGAAGAGAACCTTAATAAATAAGAAGATATAGTAAAAGAAAATCATTCTTCCTGCTTCTCACCGGATGAAGAAGAAAATAAAACATTTCAAAAAAAAGGAGTAAAAGCGAAAACAAGCCCTGATTATAATAAATTTTGAAGGACCTTTTTCACATTTGCAAAGACCAACAGAGGCCTCCCAAAATTAAATTTTGAGTCAGGCCTGAGTACATTTTGAAAAATTATTAAGCCTACACATCCTGGGATATTCATTTTCAGCAGGAAAACAAAGGGTTACAGGGAAGCCAATAGCACACCTCAAGTCACTCCCAGAGCAAACAGGGCCCTGACCAAGAACCACAGATATGTAAGCAGGGATTACAGGAAATATGTACAAGCTAAAGAGAGAATTACCTAAAAAATCGCACTGGCTGCTATGGAGGGAATGTCTGTGTCACCCCCCACGCCCGCCCCATACCCACATAGTACAACTCCAATGCCCACTGTAATGGCACCGGGAGACAGAGCCCCTGCGTAGTAATTAGGTCATGAGGGTGGGTCCTCATGTTAGGATTAGGGCCCTGAGAAGAAGACCCGAGACAGCTGGCTCTGCGCCGTGTGCGCTCAGATGATGTGGGGGTACAACGCAAGGACGGTCATGAACAAGCCAAGAAGCATGCCTTGACCCAAACTGGGCCATTACCACACCACCACTGGATCTCAGAAGAGATCTCCACCTCCAGAACCATGAGAAATCAATGTTGTTGTTTAAGGCCCCCAGCCTAGAGTACCGTGTTACCGAAGCGCCAGTAGACTAAGACATGGGGTATGGAGAACTAGTGTACTTAGAGGCAAGAGGAATCATTTTCTTGTATAGGACTTTTAACTAAACTTGTTTCTCTCCACCACCTCCTGCAATCCTCTAAAAGGACAACAAATGGATTTTAAAAGACAACAAATGGATTTTAAAGTTGCAAGGACAAAGAAAAGAGAAGGCTAGTGAGGCTCAAGCAAGAGATGCCAACAAAATTCTGGAAGCTGGAAAGCAGATAGGGAAGTGGCAAAGGACCCAGCAGATAAGAGAAAACTGAAACGGGACACCTCTGCCTTCAGCTCGGTTCATGATTCCAGGGTCCCAGGATCAAGTCCAGCATCGGCTCCTTGCTCAGCAGGTTCTCCCTCTGCCTGCTGCTCCCCCTGCTTGTGCACACTCGCTCTCTCTTTCTCGGACAAATAAATAAAATCTTAAAAAAAACAAAACACCAAAAAAAAACCCCCTCAGAAACCTAAAGCCTGCAGGGGGTAGTGGGGGGGGGGGGAGCCAAAACGCACTGATCAACTATCTACAATTTTAACTGGAGGAACCAAGAACTTATGAAGTCTGGGGGTACCCAAACAGAAGACTGTTGTGAGTTTGCATAAGGAACAATTAAGATCCTCACCCTATGAGGAGACTGTCCCCTCCAGGCTCTGCCAGAACTGTTCCCTACTACAGATATTCACCCAGAAAAACAGCCGGGGGATATCTACCTGGGCAGGTACGGGCACGCTGGAAGAAGTGAAAGCTATTTACTGAAATGAGGCGTAAGCCAGCCCCATCCCAGATGCGCTCACAGCCACTCTTACCTTCCAGGATTCCTCTCGGAGGAAACTGGCCCAACAGAAGAAAAAAAGCTTCAATATAATGTAAAGCAAAAAACCAAAACAATGGGGCGCCTGAGTGGCTTGGTGGGTTAAAGCCTCTGCTTTCAGCTCAAGTCATGATCTCAGGGTCCTGGGATCGAGAGCCCCACATAGGGCTCTCTGCTCAGCAGGGAGCCTGCTTCCCCCCTCCCTCTGCCTGCCTCTCTGCCTGCTTGTAATCTCTCTCTGTCAAATAAATAAATAAAATCTTAAAAAAAAAAAAAAAGAGGGGGGATAGAAAAGTAAAGGTACTGCTTGTGTTTAAATGTACATGTGCAATTATCGACAGCCTTACACACACTCAAGATGACTGAACATCAGCAAAGCCAAGAGCCTCCGGTAAGGGACAAGAGCAAGGAACAGAGCCAAACAACCAAAACGAAACAAACCCTAGCAACTAAGGTCTCTTTAAAAAATTAGAGGAGTTCCTTGCAAATGTTCCCTGAAATTAGCAAGTCTAGAGCACCTTGACCCCTATTTATATATTTTTAAACTCTCTTACTAGTGAGTTATAGGCTTGACCAGAGTCTATAAAGCACACAAGCCAGAAAACTCCAACCACAACAGAGGACTTAAAAGCCTGACCTTTAATCAAGCATTTTGATCTGAAATATCCACAAAGGGTTTCTGAGTTCCTCAACGCATCCAAGAAATAATTTAGACCACAAATTTACTCCCATCCTGGCAAGTGTTACTTACACATTTGAACCAACAGGGTAGTGTAGCACACAATATGCTTAGTACACAGCCGGGTACAAAACGTTAGCTGCTCCTGCTATCCCAGTCATTACCACTTCTGACCAAATAAAAGAAAAAAAAACCTGGTAAATGAAAACTGGTTAAAAAAGGAATTTGGGGAGAACTCTAACTGATGGGCAGTACCCTTTGGATGAAGACAGGAAAGAGCGACTCCAAATATCCACTGTCATTCCTTTTTAAAAAATAAGCGCTGCGAGACATCCAAAGTAGATCTCCTAACTGACCCATAACAATGCCAACCAGACAAAACCGAAGCTCACAGAGAAAACTGTACTTCTCAGTTCACATGTACTATAAAAATGTGATGCTATGGCATCTATTAAAATCCTGGTTATCTCAACTTCTCCAAATTATATTTGGAATTACTTCTACCCAAGTTACACATGAAATAGCTACAAAAAGTATAATTAAGGGCGCCTGGGTGGCTCAGTCAGTTAAGCGTCTGCCTTCGGCTCACGTCACAATCTCAGCGTCCTGCAGGGAGTCTGCTTCTCCCTGTGCCCCTACACCCGTTCCGCCCCCCGCCAACAAATAAGATCTAAAAAAAAAAGTATAATTAAGATACTATGGCCCAGTACGCACTTCCTCTTTTGACCTCCTCCAGAAGTTCTCAATTCTGTTCAATTTTGCAATTAGTCATTTACTACTTTAAACTGTTCTCTGATACTGCTATTCTACTTTTCACCGATCCATTTTATTTTCCCAACCTTATAAGTAAACTCCTTAAGGATATGACCTATGACTTACCTCTCTGCACATCTGTGTATCTAGTACACTGTAGGTTCTGCATAGATTAGAAATACTAAATTATTATACAAAACCAGAGACCAACTGTTCACAACCTTTCTCACCCAAACACCATCTAAAAGGACAGGAACCATTCGGTCTCGCTGCGGCAATGACGAGTATGCACGGCCCAGCCCACTGTCTCCACCAGCACGGAGCGCGGAGCGCAGCAAGAGCTGGAAGAGTAGGCAGCGGCCCCCTGGCTTCAGAAATGAAACATGGTGCTGGTTTCAAGAGTCAACTGAACACGGAGACCACGCGTCACTTCATCCGTTGGTCCCCTCTCCTCCAACAAACCCCAGGCAAGAGGGAAGAAAAGACACACAATGATGACCCTGAGCTGTCCTCCGCAAACAGATAACATTTTAAAGCAATAAAAGAATGTATTCCTGTAGGCACAAGATAACTGATAACTGTACTGCTTTTTAAGGCTACAGCCCAGGCCTTTACTATGACATTTTGTTTTTATCCACGAATGTGTCAAACTTCAGTTCACAGAAGCCTACCCATGAGCCTCAGCCGCAAAGCCTGTTGCTAAAACTTAATAACTAAGGGCCTGGGCCTGGAGACCCACCTAGCACCCCCCTGCTAGGCGGGGGGAGGGGGTTGCTGGGGAGCAGGCTAACCTCCTGCAGCTCAGCTTCCTTCACAGTGCTGCCCTGGTGCGAAACGAAAACCATACTGCTTTGTGTATAGTAAGAAATAACAACGCAAAAAATAATGTTTAAAACGAGCAAACCTCAGAGGCACCTGGACGGCTCCGTCCGTTAAGCATCCGCCTTCGGTTCAGGTCAAGAGTCCCGGGGTGCAGCAGGGAGTCTACTTCTCTCCCTCTGCCCCTCCTCCCTGGCTCATGCTCTCCCTCCCTCACTCTCTCAAATAAATACAATCTTTAAAATAACATAATATAAGCAAACCTCATGATGTACAGGATCTGCCTCTAAACACCTGAATTCTAACCTAGAAGTTACACTCTTTGATCCCTGAAGAAGGGCCTCAACAAAACAATAACTTATTATAACTTCAGTTTTTACCAGTGCTTAATTAATATAATCACATAAAGAACACTTGAGTGTCGATTATAACACTCGCTGTCCACTGGGCTTTTTAATCTCTAAGTGTAAAAAAGATTCACTGGGAATATTTCAGAGCATGATTAAGAAAAAGTTTCTCTGCTATAACAGAATAAGCAATGTTATTTTTCAGCCATTGCTTTTTTGTCTCTGCTTCTAGAAAGCCTAAAATATTCCTCAACCTAAACTGACACTTGGCCGACACCTACTGTCTTTACCAACTAGAACCTCTACGCACTCTCTTCCCCACCTTTGAGTGTTAGACCTGGGAAGGCCCTTAGCAACTGTCTGGTCCCAAGTCCTCATTTTCTAATGAAAACATTAAGGCCTCTTTCGATTAGAAAGAGACAAAATGACAGCAGGTACTGAATGTACAAAATAAATACAGAGTCCCTTTTCACACTGACACAAAAGATGTTGCAATTTCATCACATACTTGAACAAAAACTGCAAAACACCAAGAAAAACGACTCCTTACATCCCTTTAAAACTGACCACAAATAATATCAAAATACCACCTCAGGCAAAGCTATGAAATAATATGAAGGACTACTTCTAACAAACTTTACGTGCGAACAGACGTCATCTTCCTAGTCATCATACTGTTAAGCAACACCTTGACTTCAACCATAATGACCCTGCCCCAAAAATGTTTGCAACTCTCCTTTTGGAACTGGCTACAAGGTTTCTTCTGAAGGCCACTGCATGGCGGAAGCTAGTACAACGCCTGGCACACAGTAGGCATGCAAACAATATTACAGTACCTAGACTCGGCACCAGAACCTAGTCATTTCAGGGCACATGGGTCTCTGCAAACAGGAAACATTCGGTCCTAAAGCTGACGAATCAAATGGATGATGAAGCCGAGAAGCTCTTGTCCAAAGAAAATTCTGGTTCACAGCAAATACATCTTGCACCTGAGCACAGTTAGATTAAAGAACTACTAATAACCACCAGTGCACGTAGCAATCTTTAAGTCTCAGAACATGAACAAATGTTTATTTCCTAAATAATGCACCCAGTCCAAACACCTGACTGTATGAGTAATACCAGTGATGTCAAAAGAACACATTATACTGACTTCCTCGAGATCGAATCTGGATGCTTGGGGGGGCGGTGCAGGCTGTGATATTAAACTGTTTAACTGTCAAGTTCAGTACTTCTGTCTGAAAATACTATGTTCATTAATAGTTACTACTACCACAAAATGCTTTATGTCCAGTGCCATAAATTTCAAGTCTGCATTGTTTCTATTTTCAAATACATGGTATCAATCTTTTCTAAATCTTTCATGGCATCCAAATCTCCTTCGATAAGTATTAATTTATCATCTTTTCTTTAATGATTTTATTTACTTGCGAGAGAGAGTGCGCCCACAAGCCGAGGGCAGGGGAGGAGCAGAGGGCGAGGTAGAAGTCGATTCCCCAGCTGAACAGGCAACTCGATGCGGCACTTGATTCCAGGACCCCAAGATCACGACCTGAGCCGAAGGCAGATGTTTGACTGGCTGAGCCGCCTGGGTGCCCGTTTATCATCTTTTTTAATGATCAAGGTGGTTTTTTGTTTTAAATCTATAAATCCTTTTGACACTCCTCCACCAAAAGGTGAACTCTCATTACCTTCCCTTTTAATATAGGCCTCAGGACTTGTTTCTTGAGAAGGGCATGAGGCCGCAGTGACTCCGCAGGACTTCTAAAGACACAGCATAAAAAGGCAGTCCAGCTTGGCACTCTCTCTCTTGGGACAGGGACACATGCTTTTGAAACTGAGCTGCCAACCTGAGAAGTCTGGCAAGCTCCATGCTGCAGAGACCACACAGAGAGACCACCCAAGGTGGAGATGCCCGAGGAACTGCCCCAGTTCCAGGTCCCAGCTGAGTCCTCCGGCTACCATGTGACTGCAACTGCATAAGAAACCTCAAGTAAGAAGCCCCTAGCTGAGAAATAATAAATGACTGTAGCTTTACACCATTCAATTTGGAGTGGTTTCTTACACAGCAATAAAAAACCAGAATGAAGATCAAAGAAAACCTCACCATTTATTTTGGTACTAGTTCCACTGGTATAGGAATAAAGGCTCATTTACACTTCATCTCTGATATCTTTCTTACCGGTTTCCTTTGTGCTAAGTTTAAAAACAAAACAAAACTTTGTATTATCTACTCCTGTGAACTCCTTTAAACATTTACTTCAAGCTTATTTAACAAATCTATTTAACCAGAGATTTATCTGAAGAGTAAATCTTCGCTCAAAATAAAAACCAATCTTTATGCAACATCAACAAAACCCCTCACTTCCATGTTCCCTAGTAAGTAATAGAACACTGACAAGCCACCTCTCCCTTCAATCACACCAGGAAACATATACTGATAGATTGTTCTCATTTCCCCATCCCTGCACTCAGGAGCCTGCATAAGGAAACAAAAACCGACAAGGCCAAAACCTTCACCAACCACTTATTTCTTATTAAAATGGTCTCAGACATGCCCTGCACAAACTGGCTATCATTTCTACATCTTTGGAGTCAAGCTGTTACTGATCATGGGTTGGTATGTGACAATACAACGTAATCCAATGCAAAATATGTGCAAAGTGAAATTGCAAATCTTGCAAAAGATGCAAGATTTCATGAGGTCTAGGAAAAGCAAAACTAGAAAACTCAACAAAATCCCCATACAACACCACTGACAAATGAAAATTGTATAAACAGACCAATTAAAAGTTCATGAAACTAAAAACAACGACAATTGCACTTTCAAATAGAAGAATTTCCATATTTCAATCATTAAGGTCAACCCTTGTAAAAATTGCAGATATTTTTGTAAAAATAACTCTATCACAAAATTCAAATGACGCCAAATGCAATGTGTGAAACTTGACAGAATTCTGATTTGAAAAACCCAACTATTATATATAGATATTTTAAAGACAAGTGGGGAAAACTGAATATACACCAGCTACCAGACAGTATTAAGCAATTCTTTTTTTTAAGATTTTATTTATTCATTTGAGAGAAAGCGAGTGAGAGCACCAGCAGAGGGGAGAGGCAGAGGGAGAGGGAGAAGCAGACTCCCCACTGAGCAGGGAGCCCGATGTGGGACTCAAACCCAAGACCCTGGGATCATGACCTGAGCCAAAGGCAGACGCTTAACCAACTGAGCCACCCGGGCACTCAAGGAATTCTTTTCTAAGGTGTGATGATGGTATGATGGTTGTACAGAAGAAAGTGCAGCTTTTTAGGAGATGCAAGGACATGTATTTAAAAAGCATCATGTGCAAATTCCAAATAGTCCAAAGTTTTTATATATATATCTTTTATACACACACACACTATACGAATTTGGCAAAATGGTAACAATTACTGAATCTAGAAGATGTATAACCAGATAATTTATTGTTTATTCTTTCAATTTTTCTGTATGTTTGAAAATATTTATAATACAATGTTGAGGGGAATCAACCTAACCAAAAATACATACAGAGTCAAGGATCGCCATTTAAGGAAGTCCTCCTACATGAAATATGGGAGGGAGCAGTGAAGTTATACTGTGGTATCTTTCAATATTATTGGAATAATTTATACAAAAAAAATTCATAATTCATTCCTTATTCTAAAGATCAAAGTACAGTTGTAAGAATCAATTTTTATTAAAATAGTTTTTTGAAGTTCAAATTAATTTAATAAAAATATGTACTAACGGAGCATCTGGGTGGCTCAGCGGGTTAAAGTCTCTGCCTTCGGCTCAGGTCATGATCTCAGGGTCCTGGGATCAAGTCCCGACGTTGGGCTCTCTGCTCAGCAGGGAACCTGCTTCCCCCTCTCTCTCTGCCTGCCTCTCTTCCTACGTGTCATCTCTGTCAAATAAATAAATAAAATCTTTAAAAAAAATTATGTACTAACTACGATACCTCAGGTACTGCACCACGCACAATAAACCTGCCCTCAAAGCGGCCACCTCTCAGATGGCACTTGCAGGCTCAAAGTAAAGGAAAAGCAAGTTTAAAGAATGGCCCTGCACGGTGATGAAAATGTTTAATAAATCACTTACGGATATTACAAAGAACAGTTAAATTCAGTGGGCTTTCCCATCACTTCTAACTGAATACAATTTTTAATAAGAATACGTTTCAAACAGATGTAACATGGAAATTAAACACCTCACATTTGAAAGCAGTGTTTCCTAATTATTAACACACAAAAAGCATGTCACTACAATCTAAGTTCCCCAAGGCAGGAATTTTTGCCTCCTTTGTTCACTGCTGTAGCCCAAGAGTCCGGCCCAAAACAAGCCCTCAATAAATATTTGTTGCTAACAATGAATGAATCAGTCAATCAAACAAACTTTAGGTCGCATTTTTTTAAAATGCTTACTTGTGGTGTTCATTTATACTTAAGTTATGATAAAAATTCTGTCAGTGTACTAGAAAAAATAAGCACTTAAATTTTACTGTGATGTTTGTTACAATGTCTTCTCCCTGGGTGAACTAGGAATGTAAAATGGAAATAAGTTCTTGCCCAAAATCCAGCAGGCTTTCATTACACAACATTCCTTTGGAGGCAGGCTGTGAACAAATTTCCGTAAACTCAAATCAAAAATTATGCCCAAATATCTAATCCTAATTTAGGACTTTGTTCAAAATCAAAGCTCAAAATAATTTTTTTGAAATAATAAATGTATTTATAGAACCACCTCTCAGCCTTACACAAAGAATTATATTTCATAAAAGAGGTTTCTAGGGGCGCCTGGGTGGCTCAGTAGTTTAAGCCTCTGCCTTCAGCTCAGGTCATGGTCTCAGGGTCCTGGGATCGAGCCCTGCATCGGGAATCTCTGCTCAGCGGGGAGCCTGCTTCCCCCTCTCTGCCTGCCTCTCTGCCTCCTTGTGATTTCCCTCTGTCAAATAAATGAATAAAAAGTTTTATAAAAAAATAAAATAAAAAAATAAAAGAGCTTTCTAGAGAAAAAAAATTTTTAATGAAATTAAGTGTTCTTTATTCAAAGCTTTTCATGTTTCATGGGAATGCTGAGAGGTGGTCTCTTTGAAGACAGGCTTATTGTGTGTGGTCTTTGCACTCCTAGTACCTGAGGTATCATAGTACAAATGTGAACAGTACATGTGAATAGCTAACTAAAACACTTTGCTAGGGATTTATTGTTTCTATCACTTAAAACACACATCCATACTCATATAGAAGCATATAAAATGCTACACACTGAGACATCAAAAGTAATTCACCCATAACCCAGAGACAAGTGCACTATCATTTTCCTCAAGCACTTCTTATGAAACTTTTGTCCTTAACATGGTTAAGATCATAGACTATTTTTTCTCTTAGACAAACGTATTATTATGCATTTCAGTGACATTACTAGCTCCTCTGTAGTATCTGCAGTGTTTTCCCAACAGGAACAAAGCATCTGAACTGAATCATCCACCCAAGCTGGTTCATCTTCATTAACAATAGCAAATTCCAACAACTAGGCCGGATGGAGGTAAAAGATGCTCTCTTAGCCATGCAATCAAGCAACTGTCCTAAACTGGAAAGGAATTCACACCCTTTACTGCACTGGTTCAGCTGCTAAGTCTAACCCACTAAATTAGTCAGTTACAGCCAAAATATATAACCTAGGACATTAAATTTATTTTTCATGACAATACCAAATTCATTTTTGAAGACAGTTAACACTGTATTCCTTTCTACAAGAACTATTCAACTGATATGAAGCCCTGTGTACTCATTGCTCTAAGCATTCTGGGCTTCTTACAGTTCCTCCAATGTACTGCCCTCTCTCACCTTAAGGTCTTCACACATGCAGTTCCTTGTGCCCACAAAAATCTCTTCCAGTCTTCCAAGTCCTGCCGTGCACCCCACCTCTGGCACGGTCCTCTCAGCCTACCTGCTGCTCAGAATCCTGATCCTCCTTTTGACAGTTCTTCTGGAAAGCTTCCTTCTTCACCAGACCAGGCTACGTGCCCCTAGTAAAGAACCCCAAAATTCTTTCACTGCCCTCTTACTGGCCTGATGTCTTCCCCACCGACTATGCTTCACCACCATCCACCCAAGACTAGAACTGATGTGGAGCAGAAGCCCCCTCCAAATTTGCTGTTTTAATGGCATGTGTGTACAAAGTGTGTATATCAGTATTTAATTGCATTTATATATAGTAATAAATATGTATCAGAAAAACAAGTAACTTCCCATGCCCATTCCAAAGAGAAAAGGAAAAGAAAAAAAAAGCCAAGTTAGTGCAGGGGTGCCTGGGTGGTTCAGATGGTTAAGCGTCTGCCTTTAGCTCAGGTCATGATCCCAGGGTCCTGGGTTCGAACCCTGTGACAGGCTCCCTGCTCAGCGGGGAGCCTCCTTATCCCTCTCTCTCTGCAGCTCCCTCCTGCTTGGGCGCTCTCTCTCTCTCTCTCTCTCTCTCTCTCTCAGGCTCTCTTGCTTATTTGGGCACTCTCTCTCTTTCAAATAAATAAAATTAAAAAAAAAAAAAAAGGCTGAGTTAGTGTAGAGTCTAGTCTTTGCCACTAACTAATCACCTGAGCCCTCTTGCCCTCAATTTCCTCAGTTGTAAAATATGAAAACCCTAAAATCCCCCTTGGTGTAAAACTGTGAACATCTCAAAAATGACTCAGCAGTCAATGTCAAGTAGACAGGCAGGCTACTCAAGTTAAAAATTAATGTCAACTCTTACAGACTAATATACAGAATGATAACAGGTATCCTAGAAAATTGAACAAATTCCTGTTGAGCACCTGACAGGACTGGGACCTACTAAACAGCCTTCCAAAAAGAACAACAGTCTCAACTCATTGGAAATCAAAGGGGAACAAACAGTCCCCAGTCCCAGGAGGTATAACACTGTCAATGCGCTTTTGCTTTATCACACCCTACAGCAAATAAGCTTTTGCTACACGAAGACTTCCCCATTAAGTTTATAAGGAAAATATAATTAAAAGATAGTATAGCTTCACTGAATTCATTCATGCCAAGTTAAATACATCAGCTCTTGCAGTTTAAAATATTTTAAAAAGATACAGAAGAGTTGGGATGGTTTTTAAGAGCTCCCCTCCACTTAACCCAACAAGGTGGTAAGAATGTAGAATGTCCACTGCTTTTACATACCTATTAGAACGAGTACTAAAAGGAAGAAGAGCAGGTCTAAGGCAGGAAATAGAAATTAAATCAAAGTGGCAAAGCTGAGAAACATACATCAGCTACAGCTCATAAAATAGTACATACAGCCCTACGGCCACCCAGATTCCAAGCTGAAATGAACTTTCAGACATCAAACATATCTCTCCATCTTACAAATGAGTAAACTAAGACTCGCTGCAGGGAAATGACTTGCCCAAGACTACACAATTAGTTAGCAAAAGGACCAAGCCCCTGAGACCAAGTCTAGTGGCTTTTTAATTCACACAGCTCTTCCCACCAGGAACTATCCATGGAACATAAACTCTTACAGATACAGAATAACAGCTCAAATTCTGTAGAAATTTTAATACTTGATAATGAATGTTAGTATCATAAAACAAACCCAGAGACAGATAAAAACTTAGTATAAAATTTAAAGGATTAAGCAGATACACCTAAATTTAGAGATGTATATAAGTAATCTCTACACCCAGCTTGGGCCTTGAACTCATGACCCCGAGATCAAAAGTTGGATGCTCAAAAAAAAGCTTAATGTTCTATGGACTGAAGCAGCCAGGTGCCGCCCCGCCCCCGAACCCCCAACCCCCACCTCCCACGCCCGCCATATTTCTGGCTTTTGTCTCACCTTGGGGTCTTAAATCTGATATGAAATTCCATATCCATTATAACAGTTCTATCCCATGAATATATATAACCATAAATAATCTTGAAATATTTCTGGCAGAGTACTATATAAAAGCAAATATTTTATGTTATTTGTTAAGGGGGGAGGGAGAGGCACCAGGAAAGAGAGAATCTCAAGAAGGCTCCACACCCAGCACAGAGCTGGACGCAGAGTGGGGCTTGATCTCACAACCCTCAGGTCCTGATCCAAAATCCAGAGTAGGATGCTTAACCGTCTGAGCCACCCAAAAGCCCCTGAAATTAAGTATTTTAAATGAAGGCAATAACAATGAAGGAATTAGAGGACACACAGTCTCACATTTAAGGGTCTCGCTCCAGGGAGACTTCAAGTCAGTCACAGGGTCAGTGCCAGCCTGTGCGACATGAGTGGGCAGAAAGGAGCACAGACTCTCCATATAAACTCAAGTATCTCCTTCTCCCCTCCTTGCCAACTCCAACAATCAGTCAGTCTAAGCATTAGGATGAAGCAACCCGTTTTCACAGCCCGCTGAGTCCTGTATTCTTGTCTTAATCCCTGGGCAGTATCTTTTGCAAACAAAAAGCAAAGGAACAAACAAAACAAAAACCCTGTCCCTGTGTAAACTGCTCTCACACAGCAAAAGTTCTGAACTACTGTTAAAGCTCTGATTATTAGGGGCGCCTGGGTGGCTCAGTGGGTTGCGGCCTCTGCCTTCAGCTCAGGTCATAATCTCAGGGTCCTGGGATTGAGCCCCACATTGGGCTCTCTGCTCAGCAGGGAGCCTGCTTCCCCTTCTCTCTGCCTGCCTCTCTGCCTACTTGTGATCTCTCTCTCTCTCTCTCTCTGTCGAATAAATAAATAAAATCTTTAAAAAAAACACAACTGATTATCAGTATCACCCCCCTTACCCTCAAGAAGCCCTGACTGCGGACAGTACCTTCCCTGCCTCTACAAGAAAATTCATTAGGCTCAAGAGAACAGAAGTAAGAGGATGAACCAACCTCCACACCCTACAACCCTGTCTTCAAAGCCCTTCATAAGCACCAAGTTTAATCATCAGGTCCATCTTCCCTGTCATTTATACTATCTAATAGCACTTAGCACTTAACTCCCTATCACATGTTTGCCTCGCCTGTAAAATGAATGGCCTGGGAGGGCAGAGGCCATCATCTTTGTATCCCAATGTATATAATTTAGTTGGTAAAATAGTGAGTAAAAGAGTAAAAGTTTATTCTCCCACTTTCTTTGTTCATTTTCCATTCATCAATGAAATTTAAGTGAAAGAAATCATAGACAAGCGTAGACACGGTTCCTTCTCCCTCTGAACCACACTCAACAATACAAAAACCCTTTTCCCTATTACAATCCTAAGAGCACAGAAACTGAGCAGAGAAAAACTAATGATCTGGCCCAATTCACTCACTTACAAATAACAGCTGTATTACTGACTCATGGTCACATAGCCAATTAGTGTTATATAGGAAAGAAAAAAACCCCAACAAATCCCTGACCACTGACTTCCTCAAATTTATATTCCACTCACCAACACGTCAAAGACCAAATGACTAAAAACTTAATCATTATCTAGAATATATCTCATCAATTCAAACTCGTCTAAGAATATCAAGTCTTCTCTAAATTTGCGTCTTCTAATCTCTGCGATCTTAGCAGAGAAATAAGCAATTTTCAAAAATGCATATGGGGCAAATGCTCCTTTAAATCTCTAGTACTTCACAAGGATGTCAAAAATACTTGGTACAATCAAGATGTTACCATGTGAGTAAGCCAGGTTCTGGGGACACTGGCCCTCTGCACTATTTTTGCAACTACTTGTGAGTCTATAATTATTTCAAAGTAAACACTTAAAAAAAATACCTGGCACACCCACTCAATGCCCCCCCCCCCCCCCGGCCCCACTACTCAATCACCTCCCTATTCTCCAAACTTGACCAATGAGGCAGAAAATGTTCCAACTACCTATCAACCCAAAGTTCCGGAAAAAATTGGTGCAACAAGCGAATCACAGTTGGTGCAACAAGTGAAACCCACTCCTAGGGCAGCACAATGTTTGAGGGTGAGACACACACAAACGTTTATTGAATAAGGAAAACTAATCTAACACAGTTATCCAACTCTGTGCCGGCAACACATGGCAAATATTTGCACAGGCTTAAACTCGACTACCTCTTGCACCAGGTCTTTCAAAGTTTGCTAGTGGTCTGCGTCAGCTTCACTCCCCCAGCTGGACTCGAACCCTATCAGTACTGACGTGTGTTGTTGAAAAGCTATCATCTCTCAGTGTCTTAAGAGTTCTAGGGAGGACCTTGTATTTATGGAACTTTACTCAAACTTTTTTAAGATCTCATTTGTAGAAAAAACAAAAATTACTCTAGCCTCACAGAGCAGGAAAATACCCTATTCTCAAGCGATAGCCTGAAAACCTGTGTTCTACAGGGGGAGAGGGAGGCTGGGAGCAGCAAGGCCCTGGCAAGCACAGCGCTATCTGCTGTTATTAATTATTTCAACTATAATACAAAGGAATGTGAACAAGAGCCTTTTATACCATAACCCTTAAGCTTTTGTGCTCCTGATGATGGTGGTCCATTTAGACACTATGGGAAGTACTACTTTAAATCAAAGAACCTCTTAATCAGAAAAGCTGCAATAAATGTTTTTACTACAATTTGGTGAGGTTATGTTACTCTTATAAAAATTCAATGTTGTCAGAAAAACTCTATCTCAAAGAAAAAAAATGGTTTAAACATACCACACCCAAAAATCAATGCTATCACCCCTCAAGAATGTCCTAGAATTCACCAAAGAATGATCAAATTTTCACTAAAGCTAAAAAAGCTTTTTACATTTCCAAAAATCTTCTGAGGAATCAAGAGGCCCTGGTTACAAGAAAAGAAAAAGACCAACCACCCTAGCCCCTCCACTCAAGAGTTTCGTGAAACCAGAAACATTCTGGAATAGTATTGGGTGGCTGCTAACCACCTACGCCGCCTGTCTCTGGATGCAGGTGTTGTGCACCTTCTTCAGTAGCTTCCAGCCCTCCCAGGTGGCAGAAAGATGAGCAGCTGCGGCCAGCAAAGTCAGCCCACGTGTCATCTCTGACCTACAGACCACAGGCTGCCAAGCTGCCCAACGGAAGACAGCCAGTCCTGGTTCTGCAGCCCTTCTAAGTGACAGAAACTGAACAGTGAATCAGGAGGAACCTGTGACAGTAACCTGGATTCATCCTTTGCTTGTGACTGCAGGAGGCAAAGAAAAAGAAGTTCACATACCTCGCCCCAGAAGAGCAAGCACAGAAAGAGCAAACCGTCCCCAGGATCAAAGTACTCACGCCCCCTCAATTATTCTCCATCTACGTATAATAATCGCAACACCTGGTAAGAAGAAAAACAACCACTTAAGGAAAACAACCAGGGATTTCTGATGGGAGATGAAGACCAGGTTAAACACCACCAGAAATACAAGCATGCTAAAAGAATTGAACATTTAAATTAAATATGCACACGACTTAAGAAAAATCATTTTACTTTGCTTCTTTTAATGCATCCATATGCAGATGACGATATAGAGCAATAAATGGACTAATTCAAATTATTTCTGGACAAGAAACAAAGCCATCCCTAAAATATAAGAAAATAGATGTTGGACTACAAAAACCCAATACCCCTCCCCTTTCATCATTTAGACATTAAAATAACCCTACCTTACCATCTCTGCTTTTCTTCTCAAAGATTTTATTTATTCATTTGTCAGAGAGAGAGAGAGAAGAGAGCGCATGTGTGCACACAAGCGGCGGGGGGAGGCGGGGAGCCGCAGAGGAAGCAGAAGGCTCCCCGCTGAGCAAGGAGCCTGATGTGGGGCTCTATCCCAGGACTCTGGGATCATGACCTGAGCCAGAAGCAGACACTTAACCACCTGAGCCACCCAGGCGTCCCTGTCTCTGCTTTCATACCTTTCTTCACATTAACTTCCTAATCTTAAATCTGCCCTTTTCTTAAAGCTTAAGACACCTGCCATCTTCCACTTCTCACATCATAGCAAGCAGACTGTCACAGAAAATCTCGGATAAATCTCCATCATGCCCCTAAGAGGGTATGGAAGCCACTCATAGAAAGGCCATGTCTCGAGCTTCACATCAGCTGTGAGGAAGACCTAGTATCTGAGTTCACAGAATGATCTGGAACACCTTGTCACCTGAATTCTGAAACAGCAGATTCATGCTGGAGCAGAGCTAATTTCTTGAAATGGTAGGTTCTCCACACTTTTTCTTCTGAATAAAAAAAAAAAAAAAAAAAAAAATGGAGCCTAAACTGATGGGAAAAGGAAATAAAAATCTATCCATTCACTCAGTCCACACTGCTTCCTACAATGCACATGGTCATATCTCTATACACAATTTAGACTACCATCAATACTAATGGATTCTAAAATATCACTGACTTACATATACAAAAATTTTTAATTAACACAAAAATTTGCTATTAAGAAAACATAGATATCTTAAAAATAGCTTTTTCGTATGAAAAATACTGAAACATATTAAAGTCAAGAAAAATTTCAAGGACATAAAATATATTCAAGGATATAAAATAGATATGATGGATCACATCTATCATAAAAACAAAACTATCCAGGTACAGAAAAAGAGACTAGAAAACCACCAAAATGGTAACAGTGGTAGCACTATTAAACTGATAGCACTTTTTAAATTGATCTTCTGTATTTTCCAGATCTTTTGCAAGAACATTTTTTATAACAAGCAACTTTTAAAAATAAGTAAGTAAAAACTAGGGAATAGCCAGAAACTGAAAGCAACCCAAATTTAAATTAGCAAAAAAAAAAAAAAATAGATCTGAAATTGTAGCATATCCAAACAATGAAATACCAGCACTAATACAAATGGAAAATACTACTACATGCTACATAAGCTAGGTAGAAGACGCCAAACACATGATTCCATTTCTATAAAATTCTAAAGGTAAAATTACAGTGAGACAAAGGACAGTGGCTTTCAGGGACAGGGACAAGAGAGAGGAACTGAGAATGTAAAGGGGCACCAGGGAACTTTTTGGGGTGACGGAAATATTCTATGTTCTTGATTGTGGTGGTTACACAGCTGTATAAATTTGTCAAAATTCATCAAAATGTATACTTTAAGTGAGTTATACTATATATATACTTCAATAAAGCTGATTTATAAAATAAAACTAGAAAAAGTTGAAAACATTTTATTAAGGTAAATGATACCATCAGAAACCAAACAAATAACCTTACTCCTGCTACACAGATAAGACAAATTGTCTTATTTACACGTGAAATAACATTAAACTTTAACACTATTTAATATCCTGATACAAATGAGAATGTCACAAAACAGTTACCAATGAAATTACCATCTATCTCATTTTCAAGAGATTTATAACCACAACAGATTCGATCAAGAAAGTAATATGAAATATGATCTCGTTAGAGAATAATATAGCCAAGTTCAATTTACTAATAGTCTCACTTCTGTACGTTAAATTAGAAGAATCTTACCAACTTTTCACATGGCTTATCATTCCTCAATGTGCCCTACAGAAAACCCCGTAGTTTCAAGAATCCCATCTTACTCTGATTACAAAGGACTGCTAACATAATGCTCTCACCGGAGGTTAACAAGTGACAGCATCAAGGAGCCTTCAGATTTCCAGTGTGATGCTGTCCCTCCTTCTAAGGCTACAATCCACCAAACAAATTTTGTCTTATTCTTTAAAAAGTCAAATTCTGTAACATGTCACAACCCAATTAGTTTTATCATGCAAAACTGTTGATGAAAATGAAAAATAAGCATTTAAGAAAAAATCTTTAAAAAAAAGAAAAATAAGCATTTATGTGACAACAGGAAAATCTAAACAGACTGAATTTTTATATTAAGGAACCGTTTTAGGTGGGTTGGGTTTTTTTACAGTCTTCATCTTTGAGATGCATACTGAAGATATATTGATTAAATTATCTGATGGGGAAAATGCTAAAACCAGACTGGCCATGGATGTGATGACTGCTGCGTTTAGGTGACAACTGTGGTACCTCTGTGTTCATCACGCTAGTGCCTCTACATCTGTATATGCTTGAAACTCTTCATAATAAGTTTAAAAACAATTCTTAGAGTAAAACCTAAAAATCAATTATAATAATAAATCAACAACTCATGATCACAGTGAGCCAGGAGAGGCTGTTTTCATTTGCTCAGAATGTCAAGGTGGCAAAATGACAGAAAAACAGACCACAAATGGAGTTTGTTGTTTTTTTTTTACGATTTTATTTATTTGACAGAGAGAAAGAGATCACAAGTAGGCAGACAGGCAGGCAGAGAGGGGGAAGCGGGCTCCCTGCTGAGCAGAGAGCCCGATGTGGGGCTCTGGGGCTTGATATCAGGACCCTGAGATCATGACCTGAGCCAAAAGCAGAGGCTCAACCCACTGAGCCACCCAGGCGCCCCTGGAGTTTGTTTTCTTAATTAGAAATTAGAACTAGAATATGATAAAAATGAGGGAAAGAAGACATAAGTAAATTCTCCCACAACACAAAATTGCTTCCTTTGATACACCCCATAGGAGCTCCTGAAGTGTAGTTATTTTTTAAAGATTTTTTTTTTAATATTTTTATTTATTTAACACAGAGAAAAAGATAGCGAGAGAGGGAACACAAGCAGGGGGAGTGGGAGAAAGGAGAGGCAGGCTTCCCTCTGAACAGCAAAGCCCGATGCAGGGCTCGATCCCAGCACCCTGGGATCAAGACCTGAGCTGAAGGCAGACGCTTAACAGCTGAGCCACCCAGGCGCCCCAAGATTTTATTTTTTTAAGTACTCTCTACGCCCAACGTGAGGCTCAAATTTCTAACCCGGAGATGACCTGTCGCGGGCTCCACGGACTGTGCCAGCCAAGCGCCCCACCTGCAGTGCAGTCCCGCAGGCTTCAGGGATGCCACTTGCCTTTAAAGACCAGTTCCTAATTGGTAGGGGAAAATCCTTACCTTTCTTAAAATTCACCCTTTTATTCCTAGTTGCACTTCCGTGTACTGTATAATTTCCTTCACAAGTGTCTGTTTACTCCTAAAGCTACAATTTAGTCCCTGATTTCTTGATTTGTAAAACTGATCTGCCCCTGCTTGTTTTGATTTTCATTTTTTTGTTCGGCTATTTCATACCCTATCTTTAAGCTTACTTTCTTTAATCAGCTTCATTGAATCATTTCAGTTAAACTTGCCTGGACCTTCCTAGTACGGTCCTTCAGTACTGTGCCTGGGACACAATGTCAATCAGTGTGACTGCCCTCTGGTTTGGCGATGCCATGATGCTCTATCCCACACAGACTAATGCTTGTGTTTGTTGGTGTGGCACACTGAAATTTCAGGCAGCTTTCCACTATTATAACATCTACCCACCACAACCTTTGTTCAGCTCCATGTAATCCCTGGCACGTTTTCAGAGCCTACTGAGAAGGCAAGGATATCCCGGAGTCTTTAAAACCCAACAGTTCCTAATAAAAATCAAGCCCACTTCCTGAATGCCGTGGCCTGTGCACAAAAGCAATTTCTACATCCCTGTTGTCCAAGAGAACTCTCAGGGATGGCACTGTCCTGTACGGCGCTCGCTAACTACATGTGGCTACAGAGCCCTTCAGATGTGGCTGGAGCTGCAAGGAACTGACTTTTCAATTTTAAGTAGTCACGGTATGAGACTAACAATTTATAATGCTGGAATTTCTCTTCGTAAAAGTCGTTTCCATTTATTTTTACATCTGTATATATCTAAGATTAGCTAGGACAGAGTTTGCCAACCCCAGCACAACTAGCATTCTGGACAGGATAATTCTTCCGTGTGGGAGCGGCAGTGTGCACCGTAGGCCGCCCGCAGCTTCCCGGGCCTCTATCCACCAGAGGCCAGCAGCAGTGCTCCAGCTGCCACAAGCAAAAAAAGTATCTCCAAACACTGCCAAATACACCCTGGGGGGGCACATAACTGCACCCAGTTGAGAACCACTGATGTAAGGCGAAGTCTGCATTCTGCACTAAATGGTAAGGATATTCTACAGCAATCTCTGATTTCCTGCCTTTTGATTTGAAAATCAGACAACACATAAAAGCAGTTAAAAGTAATCATCTCTTCATATTTTCCACATTACCCACATTATAATATTTGTGTTTTCTTACCCACTATCTGAGTTGTTCCTTACCAACCTTGAGATGGGTACTACGCCTGATTTAGAGATGGGGGAGGGAGGCACTGGGAGAGACAGGGAGTAAGGCTCTAAGTGGTTAAATGACTGGCCTACCAGCACATAGTTATTAAGTAGCAGAACTGAGACAAACCCAGATTTAGGAATTCCCAATTTCTAACTCCTCTATTATCTTACCTGGTAGACTTACAGCACCTAAAGGGGAAGCTCCTTAGAGAAAAATGCTTCTGATATGACAATCTCAACCCAGACTGTTTGATTGCACAATATGCTACAATGCCAAAAAGCAAAGCTCACAGGAAAATTCCACACAGACAAACAATGAGAACTGGTTCCTACTGTAACCAACATGCATGGTGAGAAATAATTCGGGATAGGGACAAGTCACGGCGTACCCACACCACCTTAAAAAGGCCTCTCCTAGGCTAGTTCTAGGAAAGGGTTAAGAGGGTCAGCCCCTGACAGAAGGCATAAGTGGAAGAGGAGGTAAGGGCAAGGAGAAATCAAAACTCTAGGACAGGTGGCTACTCTAAGGGTGAGATGCCTCAAAAGGCAACAATATCTCAGAATACAGGCCATGTGGGACAGTGAAAAGAGACCTGGACTTGGTGGGGGGAGGGGGGGTGGACCTCATCTGTCAGTAGCTCACTGTGTACCCCTGGATAAATTCCACAAAGCTCCAGGCCTGTTTTTTCCAACTCATTAGTGAAAAGACTGGTCTACGTGACTTCTTTGGCACTTTCCAGATCTTAGCAGGCACTTCCAGCCCTTCCCTCAGAATGATTTTGACATTCTTTTGCTGTTTTTCTGGGACAATGATTCAAGCAGGAACAGTACTAACTCAAGAAATTCACTAGAAAGAAAATCAAAATGTCACAAAAGTATCTGAGCAGGTATGGTTTCAATTCAACACAGTGAATATTTGCACAGGGCCAGCCATTCAGCACTAGGGACCTTGTAATCACTCTGGGAAGCCACAACCAACACCCTAGGCTCCCTGAACTCCTCTCCTCTGCCCCAGACACCCCCACACATATTCACCAACTGCATTTATTATTTGGTCTCCCAGGGCAATGATTAAAGATTTTAACCCAACATACAAAAACTACTACAGAATTAGCAAGTGTGAAAACACAAAGGAAAAAAAAAATCACATAAACTTTTGTTACACTGAGTATATTTTAGATATTTAAGACATCACATCATTACACTGAACAAAATATCTGACTTTTAACAGGTTGTGGCTATTTTAAAAAAGAAAACTTATCTGGAGAAGAAAATATCAATGTTTTGAGACCCCCTCCATTTTATTTATCTCACCAATTCCTTTCGCCATACCATGCTGCCTGTCCAATCCTACTGCTTTTCATATAAAGAATAAAGTCTACTTATTTATACCATTTTTCACGCCCCAAAAAATCATTTATCATTTCATTCCTGACATAGACACATTTCTCATATAAAAGTCAAGCTATCGTGGCACACTCTTTCCGATTACCAAAACTTACTAAATCTTGGTAAAGTTTTTAATCAGAAGATGAAAATATTCTGGGCTTCCTGTTCCAGTTAAAAGGCTCTAGAAAGCCAGTCTGTTTTGTAAACAGATTTTTGTCAAGCACCGCAGCCATAGGTCGACCCTGTAACTCTGCAACGAGGTACACCGAGAGGATCTTTCCTTTGAAGAGCAGACAGAGCATCTCCACCAGAAGTCCGCTCCGTCCAAACAGGGGGTATGGCTGTCGCAAATGCTGTCCTCACAAATCTCCACAGACCATTCCTTCCTGCGACCAGCTCAACTATATGTCCCCAAAATTTTACCTACAGTACTTTCTATTTTCTCCCATGTCTGACACCCCCATACACACATTTTGTAATATGAATCAGATCCACTTCTGTTTCATAAAAACTCAAGATGGTTTAAATATTCCTAATACTGTGTACTGACACTAAAGGAATCAAAACCAAAACTGATTACTTCTTTACATTAGTTAGGAATGAAAGAAGGGCGCTTAAAAAAGGATCCATTACTTGTAAATTCCCCCAACGTTCAAAAATGAATCAGAGTGCCCAAGACAACTGGCAAAATAGGTTTTGGCAGACACAATCGAGTAAGCTAGTCAGGATTCTTGGTATACATAAAGTAGGACTAATATAGAAAACATGGCCTACCTCTCTCCTGCCTGGTGCAATTTTCTAAGTTACAAGACACATTACAGGACAAGTACTACTAACTTGGTTCTATGAGTGACAGCAGAGCTATTCTCCTTAAGTGCCTGGTTCCAAAATTTACCAAAATAATCTTATGTTAAAGTCTCAGAGATCTCCATCTTTAATGAAATAAAAATCAGAGAAAGGATCACATAACAAAATGTTAAAATAAATGACAAAACTTACTTCAGTATTTTCAGAAAGCATTTCAAAAGTTCTAAGAACATATTAAATACACTATAGCTACAGCAAAGATTCCACAAATCTGAACCCAGAGGCACAAACTAAGCCGCCAGCTTTCTGATCGAGAAGCCCTCCACCCCACCTGAGGCAGTTAGATATTCGGAGATCGAGGCCAGTATCTTAGCAGCAAGTTAGGCCTCTTCCTCCCTACGGGAAGCGCATGACAAACGGCGTCATGCAACTTATGTCACCCGGTCACTTAGCAAAAATCATATCTAACTTCTAAACTTGGGTCCAGATGGCCATTTACACTCAAAAGAAATAGAAAGCAGCTATATCACTGGGGGAGAGGGAGGCTTAAAATGCCCCACTTTCTGGCCCCGGAAATATTCAGCCCATCATTAGGTCGGAGTCCTAAATTCGAAGACTTACTTTAATGGAGGCCTCCCTCAACGTTCTCCGAGTCCCTGTTTTCCAACAGTGAGGGAACTTTTCCTGCTTTATCTTAGTCCCTGAGAGCATGCGGCCCTGCAATTCAATATCCTAAACTGGCAGGGAACGATGGAGGAGGCAAAGGGAGGAATCCAGAGCCAAAATAACCTTCTTATTAAAGACAAAAAAAAAAAATCATAATTCCTCCTCCGCCCATAGCAAACCCATCCCAGAAATTTACAGCCTGTTAAGAAAGCAGCATTGCGAACTGCAAACGTAAGAGTTTTCCTGACTCTACGCACGGTTTTCAGCTGTCAAATTACAACTCAGGAAAACACTATCATTAGAATAAAAAGGGAAACAAAAAAGCTCGCACCATAGGGGCTGGGAGAAGGAGCACACCAGCCCCGTTTCGGAAGAAGGAGAGCAAAGGGAATCCAATCCACTTCCCCACCCCTGCCTGAATTCATCCCCTCCCCGGGCAGGCAAACCTCACTGCAGGAGCTCAAATTTAATAATAATAACAATAATCATGGCGCTTCCTCCCCCCACCCCCAACGCGATCTGCCGGGAATCAGCCTCCCCATTCCCCGGGATCTCCAGGCTTGGCAGGTCCAGACCACCCCACCGGACACAGGTCCCGGGGGCCCGGGCGAGCCCGGTCTACCCCGGGGCCCCTCGCCCCGCTTCTCCTCTTCCCTCTCTTTTTACCTCCACCATCCCCCATCCGCATTGTCTGTCTCAATTCAACTTTGACTAATATGGATTCCTCGGGCCTGGGCCGGGCGGTAATTACAGCCCGCCCCCCCCCCCCGGGAGCCGAATTCCCCCCCACCACCATCTCCGCCGAGTTCAACGCAGCTCCTCGGAGGGAGAGTGGGGGGGGAGGTGGGGGGGAAGGGAGGAGGTTGCAGCGCGCTTTCCCGTCTACACGGCGAGCACCGTCTACAACGCGCTCCCCCCGTGGCCCCGGACCCCCGGTACCAGAAGTTTGCCCCGGAAGGGGCCTACCCGGGGGCAGTGAGAAAACCCCCCCTCCCCGCTGCCGGCCGGCGCGTAAACACGGGCGCCGGCCCCGGCGCGGCCCCGTGGGGGAGGGGAGGGCGGGGAGGCGCCCCTCCCCCCGCCCGCCCGCCCGCCGGCCCTATTACCTGTCATTGAGCTGGTCCTCGGTGCCCGGCAGCGGGTGAACCACGAAATGGATGGACGTCATGGTGCTTCCTTCTCGTCCTCCTCCCGAGGACTGCCCCCTCCCGCTCTCGCCCACCCCCCTGAACCCCCTTCCCCTCCCCAAAACGCACTGCCGCCGCCGCCTCCCAGTCCCCAAATGGAGGGAAGCAAATGCGCAGGGGCCGCCGCCGCCTCCCTGCCGGGCGTGTGTCCGCGGCCCGGCGGTCCGGCGGGGTTGGCAGGGGCGGATCAACGCGCCACCCGCTCCCCCGGCGACAGCGCGCAGGAGTGCGAGGCCGGCGGCCGGGACCCGAGGCGCGCCGCCGCCAGCGGCGGCCGGGCGTCGGGAGAGGGGGCGACTGGGGAGGGAGGAGAGGGGCGGGCTGCGGGCTGCGGGGACGGTGTGGTCCCGGCGGCGGACGGGGTCCGGACTAGGGAGGTGGGGAGGGAGATGAGCCCGCACCGCGCGTCACTGGCGAGAAGCCGCCGCCGCCGCCAGCACCGCCGCCGCCATCTTCACTTCTGCCCCAGTTTCTCCGTCTCGCAGGCTCCGCTCCCGAGCAGCGGGGGAGGGGCGAACGGGAGGAGGAGAAGGAGGGAGAAGACCGGCAGGCGGGGGCAGGGCTGCGGGGGGGCGGGGCTCCGGGAAACGGGCGGTAAGGCCCTTTCGATTGGGCGGCTCAACGTTGTCGGGCCACGGCGCTGTAAGGCGCGTGCGGATTGGTCCGTTCGGCCCCGAGCCCAGCCCCCCGGGGGGTGGGATAGCTCCCAAGTGAGTGTTCCGGAGAGCACGTGTTAGGGAAGGAGGAGGCGGCGGGGAGCCCGCTGGGGCGGGGAAGAAGTCTGGGAGGGAGGCTAAGTGTGTGTCCCCGGGGAGATGGGAAGGAAGAGGGGCTCCTGCGCTTCTCGCTCTGATTTCCCTGGGGCAGCCTTAATTATTCTGCGGATCTTTAGGGGGTTTTTGTTGTTGTTTCTCGCCCTTCATCCGCAGTTATATTTAAAGTGGAAGTGCAAAATCAGTAAAGGGGCAAGAAATACACAGCCTTTTATTGGAGAAGATAGTTATGTAAGGACCTTTCCAGAAGGTCCTATCGTAGAGTCAGAGAGCTGACTGTGCAGCAACTTCTTTAATCACCCTACTCTCCCCCAGTGTCCCCAGCAACACCATCACATACCCATACAAAGACAAAATGTGGAAATTTCCACTAATTTCCTGTTTTAAATGATTCATGGAGTTTTTAAACTACTTTTAAATGAAAGATGATATATCTCTCCTACAAAGGCGTTCTTCAACTCATGCTCAGTGGGATCAAAACGGCAAATTCTTGAATAGATCTTTTTTCTAAGGAGCTCCTTTTTTCTAGGGAACCAGTTCATAGCTTTCTTCTCAAGGCTTCCATGGCTCCTTCAAAAAATCAAGTATTCCTTTCAAGGCAAAGAGTGAAAACTAAGCTGCTTCTCCAGTTTGTGTAGATGTTTGTTAAATCAGGGGTTCTAGAAAACGTTCTTAATGTTAAACATCGCTTTTCTTCTGTTACTGCATTACACATGCACACACACTTTTGCTTAGGAAGTTCTTTTGAGCAAAATATATGAACATTTATTTATAAATCAGGATGGAGTAGGTACCCCCTTGAGACAGATAATGGAACAGTTTTGTAGGTCACCAGCTCCAAAATTGGCCCAGATTAGTTTAGACTAAAAAGTGATTTCAAGGTTGGTATTTAGTCCTCCAAAGCCATAGGGAAGCAGGGTAGACCAATGGACACTGCTAGTTTTAGAGCCAGACAGAACTGGATTTCTGTCCTGTTTCTACTACTTAACTATGTGACCTCGATTATTTTTGGCCTATCATAATGTCTCTTTTCTCCTTTGTAAAATATTCCATAGTTACAGATCTACAGAGTTATGGTGAGGTCTAAATAAGATGTTTTCAAGCACCTGAAGCAGTTCATAACACTAAGTAGACTCAGCAAATGGAAGCTTTCCTGCCTCACAGTGCTATGTGCCACTTGATATACTTATGTCTTTTGATACTCAAATCACACTATGCAATAATTAATATTTTCCCATTATATAGATGAGAACACCAAGGCTCAAGCACTTTAGGTAAGTGTTCAAGCTGAGACTGAAACCCAGGTCATCTAAGTCTGATTACATTGCTCTTTCCACTATACCACAGCTGCCATCTAGTTAATAATTTAAAAGGAACAGATTATTCAAAGCCATAGGAAAAACGTGATATGATAAATGCAGTAAGAGTGCTATGGAAGTTAACAGAGGAAGTGATTCAAGCCAAGACAATTAAGAAAAGTCATTTAAGCTGAGCTGTCAAGAATATTGAGGGCAAATAGAATATCTAGCTTAAACTTATTTATTTTATATTTGCCTCCGAACAAACTCCACACCATACCCATCCATTGCTTCTTTCTTCCAAAAACAAATTTGGTTTTGTTTCCTTGATTTATCCACTCCTACTTTCCAAGTTCTGAGACTTTCTCTCCTGGGTGAAGGCCAGTCTTCTCACCCTAAGCAGCCCATTCAAACTGCACATTTGGTCTTTCGTGACCATTTTGGAATTGCAATGTTTTTTTTTTTTTTTTTCTTGTCCCAGGCTGGCTTGTTAGGGAGAATTTTCCTCTTCTAGATCCCCAATACTTTGCTGGGTCATACTTTGCACAGAGAAAAACAAAAATAAAGGCATGGAGTTTTGCAAGCCCATCACACAGACAGGGGAGGAGGGAATACAGATAGAGAATGGCGATAAGCAGTGTTCAAGCAGAACCTCTTCGAAGTATCAAAGTATAATACAAGCCTAGAAAAGAACAGTGAAGGAGAGGGTTCTCTTCTAATAATTTGGACTAATTCTCCCTTTGAAAACGAATGGAGTAATGAGACAGGAATGGGAAAAAGCTTAATGAAATATGGGCTGATGGATGTTTTAATACTGTGGGCAACTGGAATGCAATCCCACTGGGACCATCTGAGAGACTGTGGGGCGACACACCTCAGAATTACCTCGATGGGTGGGGAGGAAGCTGGAGGTGTTCATCCATCAACTCCATCCCTCAGTGGTTGAGAACTGCTCGGGTGAGCTCCCTGACACTTTACGCTTTCCCCACTTGTGGGTAAAGCATACTCCTACAGCCAAAGAATGAAAGAAAGGACATTACCCAAAAAAGGAAAGAGAAAGAAAGAAAAAGAAATGTGAGAGATTTTTGACAGTCAACCCATATTACAGGGTACTCTTTAAGCAAAAGGAAAATGATCCCTCAGTGTAAGCTCAGAGAGGCATAAAGGTATGAAGAAGAATGAAAAGGGAAGAAAATATGTAGGTATATAAAAGTTGACTGAGTAAAACAACGGGGCTTAAAAATCCAAAACACTGACACCAAATGCTGGCAAAAATGTAGAACAACAAGAATGGGAATGCAAAATGGTACGGCCACCGTAGCAGACAGTTTGGTGGTTTCTTACAAAACTAACATACTCTTAACATATGACCCAGTAATCGTACTTCTTGGTATTTACCCAAAGGCCTTGAAAATTTATGTCCATACAAAAATCTGCACACAGGTATTTATAGAATTTTGGCAACTTTATTCATAGTTGCCAAAACTTGTAATACAGCAACCAAGATGTCCTTTAGTTAGGAGTGAATGCCTATATCTGCACAATGGGTTATTGTTCAACATTAAAAAGAAATGAGCTGTCAAGCATGAAAAGATATGGAGGAATATTAAATGCATTTTACTAAGTGAAAGAATGCACTCTGAAAGGCTACATACTCTATGATTCCAACTATATGACATTCTGGAAAAGGCAAAACTGTGGAGACAGTAAAAAGATCAGTGGTTGCCAAAGTAGAGAAACGGATGGATAGGCAAAGCAGAAACAAATTTTTAAGGTAGTAAAACTGTTTTGTATGATGCTCTAATGATGGATACATCTCATTATAAATTTGTTTAAACACACAGAATTCACCCGGAGTGACTCCTAATGTACTCTATGAACCCTACATGATCATGTAGATTCATAAGTTTTAACAGACTACTCTGATAAGGGATGTTGATAATGGACAAGACCGTACATGTGTGGAGGCAGAGAGTATATGGGAAATTCTATACCATCCTCTCAACTTTACTGTGAATCTAAAACTGCTCTAAAAAATAAAGTCTAGGGGTGCCTGTGTGGCTCAGTCATTAAGCGTCTGCCTTCGGCTCAGGTCATGATCCCAGGGTCCTGGGATCGAGCTCCACATTGGGCTCCTGCTGTGTGGGGTGCCTACTTCTCCCTACCCACTCCCCCTGCTTGTGTTCCCTCTCTCACTTTCTCTAACAAATAAATAAAATATTTAAATAAAAAAATAATAAAGTCTATTAAAAATATTAGCAAAATATTAGCAAAACAAATTCAACAAGATACAGCAAAAATAGATCATAAACAAGCTGGATAATTTGACATGAAAATCAACAAATATAATTTACCATATTAACAGAAAGAAGGAAATAAATTAAATCAATTCAAAGGAATAATAAAAAGAATGTTATAAAATTCTGTAATTATTCATGAAGAAAATTTCTTAGTAAACTATGAATAGAAGGAGACTTCTTTAATTTGATAAAGTATATTTCTGAAAACCCTACAGAAAACATCTTTTGCAATGGCAAAATATTGACAGCTTTCCCCCAACACTGGAAACAAGAATGTCTGTTCTCACCACAACTTTTCAACATCACACTAGGGTTCTAGCTAGTGCAATAAGACAAGAAAAACAATTCTAAAGTATTAGGGATTAATTTTCCAAAGCAGCTGCCAAAGTCAGCAGAGGGACAGTCCTGGTAACCAATGGTTAACATCTATAAGGTCACCTGGAGGCCAGAGTGACCAGGCAGGTAGAACTGGACTGGGAAGTGGTTGGTCATGTACTATAAGGATAACAACATTTCTGGCAACTTCTACAGAATT
This sequence comes from Nasua narica, assembly GCA_028533885.1. Lineage (NCBI taxonomy): Eukaryota > Metazoa > Chordata > Mammalia > Carnivora > Procyonidae > Nasua > Nasua narica. The sequence goes on from CM052798.1 coordinate 137,499,012, forward strand.
AAATAGATATACCAGGCTTTGGACTTCTTCCACAAGCAAATAGACACTAACTCATCCTACCATTTCTGAGTTTCCAAGCACATCTTCATGTAGAATGTGTGATGCGTGCCACTTTAAAGCACCTCAAGATGTTTAACAAGAAAGAGCATGTAATTATTTCTCCTCTGATTTGTGTGTCTGCAGCCCACACATATGTTTGTCTACTTGAGGCGCCTGACTTATGAGGCTGGCCAGAAGTACCAGATGTTGACAGCCACCCTGGAGAACAAGAAGTAGAAGGAGGTCAAGATTCACTACAGGGAGGAGTCTCTCCAACAAGCCAAGGAGAACATGGACAAGAAAACCAACAAATGAACAGAGGTCTTCAAGACTCACAGACCCCCGATCTGAGCCAAATAAAAACTGTTCATCCCTCAAAAGATATGTAGGTTTTATCGGACACCTGGGTGGCTCAGTTCATTAAGCATCCACCTTTGACTCGGGTCAGGATCCCAGGGTCCCGGGCTTGAGTCCCACATCGGGCTCCTTGCTCAATGGGGAGCCTGCTTGTGTGCTCACTCTCTCTCTAACAAATAAATAAATAAAATCTTTAAGGGAAAGAAAAAGATATGTATAGGTTTTGGAAAATAAGATATAAAAGCACCATTATTTTCATGGGACATATTTTAATATACAAAAAATTAGTATTAGTAAGCAAGTTTAGCAAAATAACCAGAAATAAGGTAAATGTACACCAAAAATCAACTGGATTTTTTTTTAAGATTTTTATTCATTTATTTAAGGGAGAGAATGAAAGAGAGAGAGAGAAAGAAAGAGAGACAGAGAATGAGCGGGGGAGGGTCAGAGGGAGAAGCAGACTCCCTGCCGAGTGGGGAGCCTGATGTGGGACTGCATCCTGGGACTCCAGGACCATGACGTGAGCTGAAGACAGTCACTTAACCAACTGAGTCACCCAGGTGCCCCAAAAATCAACTGTTTTTATGTACCAAAAAACTAAAAAGAACTAGAAAATGAAATATTTAAAATACCATTTAAGATAATACAAAAACTAAAAATATCTAATATCTAAGAAAAAAATTCAATAAAATATATATCAAACCTCTACACAGAAAACTCTACTTTTTTAAAGATTTTATTTATTTATTTTTAGAGAGAGAGCAAGCAGGGAGAAGAGCAGAGGGAGAGAGAGAATCCTAAGCAGATTCCACACTGAGTGTGGAGGCCAATGTGGGGCTCCATCTCACAACCCCAAGACCCTGACCTGAGCCAAAATCAAGAGTCTGATGCTTAACTGACTGAGCCACCCAGGTACCCCTAGACAGAAAATTTAAAATATTTTTGAGAAAAGTCAAAGATAATCTAAATAAATGGAGGAATACAGCATGCTCACGGGCTAATACAACTAATATGGTGAAGCTGTAAATTCTCCCTAATCTATAGATTTGGCATCATCTCAATCAGAATTCTGACACTTCTTCTCTGCCCCAGTGGAAATGTATAGGAAAGACAAAGAGATCAATGAAATTATAAAAAACTCAGACATATAACTTTAACGTCTTAATAAAGGTTAATAAACATACAACTTTAAAACCATAGGCACTTCAGGGTAGTTGGGAAAGAAAGGTGTTTGCAATAAGTTGTGCCAGGACAATTGGATATCATTATTTCAAGAAATTAAACTTAACCCCTACCCACATCATACACAAAAATCCAGGTAGACTGTAGATTTGAATGTATCAGGCAAATAATAGGGGTGCCTGGATGGCTCAGTCAGTTAAGCATGCAGCTCTTCTTTTTTTTTTTTTTTTTAAGATTTTATTTATTTATCTGACAGAGCAGGAGCAGGGTCGGGGGCAGAGGAAAGAGAGAAGCAGACTGAGAAGGGAGCCCAACGCAGGGCTGGATTCTAGGACCCTGGGATGTATGTGCTACATTTCACTATAGAAAAAGATTTTTTAAAAGGAAAGATGGCTCGGGGCACCTGGGTGGCTCAGTCAGATAAGTGTCTGACTCTTGATTTTGGCTCGGTCGTGATATCGGGGTCCTGAGATCGAGCCCTACATCAGGCTCCTTAGGGCATGCCTAAGATTCTCTTTCTCCCTCTACCTCTGCCCCTTCCCACTTCTCCCTCTCTCTCTCTCTTTCGCAAATAAAAAAATAAAAATAAAAAAATTAGAAGGAAAAAAAGAAAGACGGCTCTACTTTATACCATATAAGATTTTTAAAATTTTTTTAAATCTTATGTATTTTATTTATTTATTTATTTTTATTTACTTATTTTTTTATTTAGTTAGTTTTTAAGTAAGCTCTATGCCCTATGTGGGATTTGAACTCAGGACCCTGAGATTAAGAGTGGCATGCTCTAGTGACTGAGCCATCCAGGTGTCCCCCCCAGCATAGATATACTAATTCAGAATGGATCATAGACCTAAACGTAAGAGCTAAAGACTTAGGAGTCTTAGAAGAAAAGATAGGAGTGAATATTCGTAACTTCAGATAAGGCAACTGTGTCTTAGGGACAAAAACACAAACAATTATTAAAAATAGATAAATTGCCCTTCATCAAAATTTAATACTTTTACACTTCGAAGGACACCAAGTCAAGAAAGTAGGAGGGCAATGCATGGAATGGGAGACAGTGTTTGCAAATCATGTATCTGATATGAGACCAGCATCTAGATTATATGAAAAACTCTTACAACTCAACAATCAAAAGATAAAAATTCAATTTAGAAATGGGTGAAGGGGCACAGAAAAGGCTGATGATGACGAAGAAAGGGCAAAGCACTGGTTTGTGAAGGTGTAGAGATGTTAACAAGCAGCAGACAGAAGGCCAAGTGTTCTACTCCTGATTCCTCCATCAAAAAGCTCAGTCTGGGCCATATAGGAAAATAAAGGTTTTGAAGGTGAACAATTAAAGCTCAGATTAGGAGAAAAAGACTACCTGAGAGCACTGAGTTGTCTTAAAGTCAAGCCTCCGGAGCCCCATAAACCATACACCACACTGCCAAATAAAAGTTTCAAAATCTTGAGGAAAAAAATAGGTAGGCCAAGGATTTGAGTAACATTTCTCCAAAGAATATACACAAATGGCCAATAAGCACATGAAAAGATGTTCAACATCTTTTGTAGAGAAATGCGTATCAAACCCACTAAGAGATAACATTTCTCATCTACAGGGACATCGAAAATAAAAAAGACAGACAACAGGGAACATTGGAGAGGATGGGGAGAGATTGAAGCCCTCATACACTGTTGATGGGATTGCAAAATGGAGTAGCTACTTTGGAAAACAGTTTGACAGTTGTGACAGTTTTGACAGTTACTCAAAAAGTCAGAGTAGTAGTCATAGACACTCCTAGGTACATACTTGAGAGAATTGAAAAGTTATGTCCTCATAAAAACTTGTACACAAATGGTCATGGTACCATTATTCCTAATTTAGAAAACATGGAAACAACCCGAAAGTCTATCAACTGATAAATGGATACATTCAATGTGGTATATCAATACAATGGAATATTATTTACCATAAAAAAGGGTTGGAACTCTAATGCATGCCACAGCATGAATGAACCCAGAAAACATTATGGTAAGTGAAAGAAGCCAGACACAAAAGGCCAAAAACATAGTACATTTCTGTTAATATGACGTGCCCAGAAGGGACAAATCCATAAAGACAGGAAGTAGATCAGTGGTTGCCCCAGGGAACTGGGGGAGCAAAGGGAAAGTGACAGCTAATAGAGGCGGGGAGAAAATAATAGGGGCGGGGATAAAAAAGTTCTCGATTAGATAGTGGTGATGGTTGTGCAATTTTGTGAAATACTAAAAACTACTGACTTTACACTTTAAAGGGGTTAATTTTAAGATATGTTAATTATATCTTAATAAATTTATTATTCAAAAAAAGGAAAGAAAAGTTGTCATATGACCATAAGTTTCCACCAGCAGTGTCATGAGTTCAGGATGATATATACAATTTCTAAGTAAGCTAGCTTCTACCTACTCATTGCAGTTTTTTAAATGTCTCTATCATTCATCCGAAGAATGATTTCCTGAGTGATGAGTACATGCCAAGCACTAAGGACTGTGGATAGCTGCAATGGGGTGGGCAAGGTCTCTGTTCTGAGGGAAGGGGGGCTTATAATCCTGCCGTGAGGGCTGACAGAATGGGGTTACAGGTACTTCAACAAGAGGGAAGTCACTTGCCCAAGGTCACACAGTTAGTAAGCAGGAGAGTCAGTAAGGAAAGTCAGGTAAAGTCCAACAGGACCCTAGTGGTCCTTTTCTAACCCAACACCCTTATTTCACAGAGAAATCTAAGGCTCAGAGAGGTGAAACCACCCAATGACATGTGGTGTGTTACACACTATCACAAATACACAAGCATCTTGAGTTTGGGAGCCCAAGGAGACCTTCAAAAACTCTCAAGGTCAATGCAGGTAAGACCTTTCTCAGCTAACCTAAGGGGCCTTGGCAGCTTAAGATGCCCGCCAGAAATGCAAAAGCCCTCCAACGTGCATTCAACAATCGATTGTAGCTGTCTGCCACGTGTAAGACATTGTGCCTCGCACTGGGAATCTGGCAGTGAGCAAGACAGAAGTAGGTGACGCCATGGGGTCTGGTGGTTCCCAACTGCAGGCAGACAGCTGTTTGGGGGGCTATGTAAGAGTCATCTTGGGAGGCAAAGATACCTAAGGTTTCTGGGCCCCGCCCCACTATGATTGTTCCACTGGTCTGGAGTGGGCCTTAGAATCAGTATTCTTGGCACTCTCTGAAGGCCACTCTGGGAACCACTGACCTGGCATACCCCACGACTTAGCTTTTAGAGCTCAGTGAGAACCTGGAAAGATTCACCCAATCCCACAGCTAGATAAAATCTGTTTAATGCCCTGGATGTCTGCGTGGCTCAGTGGGTTAAGTGTCTGTCTTTGGCTCAGGTCATGATCCCAGAGTTCTGGGATCGAGTCCTGTGTCCAGATTCTCAGCGGGGAGCCTGCATCTCCCTCTGCCTGCCTCTCCCCCTCCCTCTTTCTCTCTGACAAATAAATAAAGTCTTAAAAAAAAACAAAACTGTTTAATGCCCAAACCTTGGGGCATTTATTTGTCGTTGAACAAATATTAAGCACCTACAGTTGCTAGGAGATATGGCTACAGCGAAGAGAAGACAGCACCTTTCTTACTCTCATGGTACTTACATGAGGAGAGATGGGAGACACAGGGAAAGCTAGAAAGAAAGAAACAAGGTAACTTAATCTCAAATAATGGGAAGTACTATAAAGTGGGACCAAGTGAGGGCCAATTCAGTGGAAGAGAATACATTAGGTTGAACCATATAAAATTGTCGGTATTTGACCATATTTGATTTACAGAAACAACAATTGTGTGTGGTTCAGCTTTGTAAACAGGCATTAGAAAGCAGCTTTCTCCCCAGGAAAAAAAAAGGGAAGGTGGTCTCACGAAATGGATATGATCTGAACACAAGAATGACAGATAAAAGCCTAGGGGAAGGGTTTTGTTAGACGAGTCTCTGAGGAGAAACTGTGGAAAGAAGGGACATTCATTCTGGATGAGTAGAAGCAGCACAGTCATTAAAAAAAATGTGTAATGCACCATCATTATTCTTTTTTTTTTCTTTAAGATTTTATTTGTTTATGTGACAGAGAGAGAGAGATCACAAGTAGGCAGAGAGGCAGGCAGAGAGAAAGGGGGAAGTAGGCTCCCTGCCGAGCAGAGAGCCCGATGCGGGGCTTGTTCCCAGGACCCCAGATCATGACCTGATCCGAAGGCAGAGGCTTTAACCCACTGAGCCACCCAGGTGCCCCGCACCATCATTATTCTTAACAAAGTTGTTTACCATTCGATTAAAGACACGGTCAATAAAAACCATGAATAAAAAAATCAAATACTCACTTCCACACAAAAATTCACATGATAGTTGCTAACACAGACAGCTTGCCCAAAGCAGCCGAGCCTCAGTTCCTGGCCCAGACGCTACTTTCTCCATGACATTACCCGTCATCTGTCATCTCCACTGTGAGATAAGACTGCTCCCTCCCCTGAACCTCACCTCTAAGGTTCACTCTTCACACTTCCCCTCCCACCATCTACTGTCCCACCATCTATTATCCCGTAACCCCCTTCTATACACAGCAAGCATGCTCCCTCAAGGAAATGACTACAGTGTTTACCTACTGTGTACCTGTGAGTAACTGTCACCAGTATTGGCTCAATAGGTAAAAAAAAAAAGAATGAACGTGTGCGTGCATGAATGAATGATGACTATCTCCAAATTCTTTTTTGTATCTAAGAGAATTTGTATCCAAATTCTCTTTTGTATCTAAGGTAATGAAAGTCTGTAGTCAATTGTCCCACGTGACCAATGTAGGGATTAAAAGTCTGGGGCTGAGTTGCCTGCTCAAATAAGGTTCCTGTCCCTTGGTCCCTTTAGGTTCCACCTCACAAGGATTGACCTTTCAGTCTTCAGGATCTTCCCATCTTTGCTCAACATGATTAAACTCGGGGCGCCTGGGTGGCTCAGTCGGGTAAGCAGCTGCCCTGGGCTCAGGTCATGATCCTGGAGTCCTAGGATCGAGCCCCACATTGGGCTCCCTGCTTGGCCGGGAAGTCTGCTTCTCCCTCTCCCTCTGCCCCTAACCCCACTCCTGCTCTCTCTCCCTCCCAAATAAATAAATAAAATCTTTAAAACAAAGATATGACTGAACTCCATGACAGTCTCTCCCCCCCCAAGCCAGGTCTGGAAGGGGCAGTCTGGCCGAGACCATATTCTGGTCACAACAGTTATGGTGCTGGCTTTGGCCTGTCCTATCGTTCCATCTCACAGACAGAAAAATTCCCATCTACTGACCTAACAGGTCCTCATCCCAGCTGCCTACAAGCCCTGTTTTTGGCAGAATGATACACCACTGCTTGTTTTGCCTGTACTTGGAAATCATCAGGTTCGCTCCCAATCATCTCGTCTTTTGAGGAAATAACCCCTTTGGCTTTTCCTCATGAGCCCCATGTTCCCACCAATGAAGTTGCTACCAGGGCTCCATATCAGACCCAGCCTACCCGAGTCTATGACTCAAGAGCTGGTTATTCTAGTTCGTGAATTATCCAGCCCTTTTGCTTTTCCTCCTCTCCACTTCTGCTATTTGTGTGTGAGGAAATTTTATTGCTCAGTAACATCTCCCTCGGAGTCTGGGAAGAATACTAATACTTCCATTTGTTCTGTGCTTTGCAGTCTACAGAATAACATTACATATACAAACTTATTTTAGCTTCCTAACAGTCCTGTGCAATAGATTTCATTATTCTCCTTTTCCAGCTAAGCAATGATAAATGACTTGTCTGAGATCACACAGCCAGAAAGGACAACAATTGGGTCTTGAACCCAGCTTCTGATTCTCTGTCCGGTGTCGTTACTGTTAAACACATCAGGGAATGCAAATTTCCCACTTTGCTATCCATTAGAAGTCATGGCAAGCGCTGGATGAGAGAGAGGTTTCCTGACACCACGAGGAGGAGTTTCCCACAGATTTAACTCTGTCAGTCCAGCTGGCTAGAACATCCAAGTTGGCAGCGAGGCTGTGATGGACACCATTGAGGAGCCCACAGTTCCTTTTCTTTCTTTCTTTCTTTCTTTTTTTTTTTAAGATTTTATTTATTTATTTGTCAGAGACGGGGAGGGGCACAAGCCGGGAAAGGGCCGTAAGAGGGAAAAGCAGGCTCCCCACTGAGCAGGGCACTGGACAGACAGATGCGGAGCTTGATCCTAGGACCCGGGGATCATGACCCGAGCCAAAGGCAGATGCTTAACCAACTGAGCCACCCAGGCGTGCCATGGCCCACAGCTTCAACAACCACATGGTCTTGGCCCCAGACGGATACACTTTTTGAGAAGTGTATATTTTCACATTTATTGTCATTCTGGAGTAACATGTGTATCCCATCAACATTCTGTCCACTGGGTCCCACTGTACTAATCACCCAGACAAACAAACAGAAATCAGTGTTTACACTGGGCTTTACAACTTCCAAAGCATTTCTCAATAATCCTCAGAGTTTCCTATGGAAGGAAAATAACAATATTAATATCCCCACTTTACAGATGAGAGAACAAGTTTCAGAGAGCATGTGTGAGCAACTTTCCAAGGTCACGCAATTGAGGACTATGAAGGGGGGAAATGTATCTTCTGAGTCTAAGGCTTATGTTCTTTCCAGAGAGACTAGATACTGACAATATATCACAGTAATAATTAATGTGCATAGAGCTTTAAAGCTTTATTTTCATATATATTAGTTCATTTAATCTTCAACAACCCCTGTAGGTAGACACTGTTATTAATTATCCCAATATTGCTTTGAAATTCCCAGCTGTACTATTATTATACTCTTTCACCTCAGAGTCATAGATACAACTTTCGAGAACATTCATTGATTCATTCAACAGATGTTTCTGAGCACCTGTATGTAAGACACTGCACTGGTTACTGTGGGCAGAGCCCAGGTAGTCTGCATGGTTACCAGAACTGGGACATCAGATTTATGATTAGCTGAGAAGTGACAGGGGCAGAAAGACCAATTTCATATTTTGTCAACAGAGATGGGGCGACTAGTTTTACAGAAGGGAAGTTACCTGCCATAGGGCAAAAAAAAGAAGGCTCGCAAATGGCACCAGATGCTTCCATTAGTGGCTGTTCCCACAGATCAGAAAATAGATTTTGAATGAGCAGCCTAAAAAGAAACACGAGCCTAGCCTTGGTCTACAAGCCCTGTGCGCACATAAAGCAATCATTATGAGTAACGTCATCATCAGATGCTGAGAATAATATTAGAGGCCATGGTTATTGAATCAACAAATGATTCAAGGTTGGCTCTGGAGCCCTCCCTTGATTGGGTTCAAGGGCTCACAGCCTCATGCATTAGGAAAACCAGTGGTGTATGACTAAGAGAGAAAGAGAACAAGGCCATGTGCTATCTCTTCTTCACTTCTTCCTCCTCCTCTTTTTACTCTTTTCTATAGCTCCCCAATGAAGACACAAGAGGCTAACTTGGAGACAGTAGACCAGACCTGGTGGCCCAAGGAGACTGGGGAGACTGTCATTTCCACTGGGGAAATGACAAGGTTGGTAGAGTTCTAGATCTGCACTGATATTTTCCTCCATAGGAGGGTAACTCACTCCCACTGCCATTGTTTAGTGCCATTCTGACCGCTGTAAGACGCTGAAAACCTGCCAGGGGATGGGTTTGACTTTTTTTTATTTAAATTCAATTAGCCAACATATAGTACATCATTAGTTTCTGATGTTGTGTTCTATCGACATCAGTCAGTGCTCATCACATCACGTGCCCTCCTTAATGGATGGCTTTGATTTTTGTCACGTTTCCCTGAAAAGTACAGCTTGGAAGGGCAAGTGGGGAACAGGAACAGCATTTCTACTCCCTTGCACACGGGTCTCCCAAAGTGGTGCCTTCTCACAATTATTTAGGTCTATTTTGACATGAAAAACCATTAGAAGCAGTGAAAAGCAAGACTAGAAAAATGAAAGGAAAGGAGACAGAGAGAGCTATTTCTTTCTGTGTTTACCCCATGGCCACACTGACCTCCATGCCCTCTGCTGCTGTAGGAGGTCGCCTGTGCCAGATGGTCTGTCTGGTCTACCTGACCCCTCGGATCCTCACACCCTCCACAGGGCTCTGGTCCTCAGAAGCTGACTTCTGTTGACTGCACCAATGGGGCTCCCCTCTGGCCTCTATTTGTCTTAGGTCAATGGTGGCACCAGGGGAGATCAAAGCCTTGGAGGATAGAGAATGATCAGTATTTATGCCCCCCACCCCCAACCCCAGCTCGGTCCCTATAAGGTCAAGGTTTGTCCCTATAAGGTCAAGGTTTCCGGAATGCGAATTCCCCACTGACAGCTCAGCTGTCTCCTACAGCTAGGCTCTCCCCAGGATCCAGTCACTGTTCCCTTTCCTTTCCTCTTCAGACTGGGGCTGAGAACCTGGGGGCTGCTCTCCCCCAGGTGCTTCACCGACACTTGTTGGTTTTCCTACGTAACCCCTTCATTACATTTCGTTCAGTTGCCTCTTTTGAGAGGGCTATGTGACTTCAGGCAGACCCCCTAACCAGGATACCATCGGAAAGCTTGTTCCTCCTTAGGCTTCCACCTGTCTCCTTTCCACCCCCTTCACAGAAAGTCTCTGGCATTTCCCTCCTCCTTAACTCAGATCCTCACTTTACAAATTCAAAGCTCATAATCTCCCCCTCACCTCCACCCCCACCAATTCCTTTACTGTTCATCTGCATCATTCCAATCAAGCCACAGGAAAGGAACACACCCTAAGGCACTGTTTCTTAACCTGAACAAAAAAACAAAACAAAACAAAAAAAACCACCTCTCTAACAAACAAGACTATCAAGTTGTTACAGTGAATTTTATTCCAAATAAACGGAAAGTGAATCAGAGCTGCTTGTCAAAGAGCAGCTCCGAGAACTAGGCCTTCCCACTCATTTCAGCGCGCCCGCCCCGATTAAAGGGATTGCCTCCCCAACTGCTGGGAATCTCAAAGATGTGGATGAGATGGCACCTTAATAGGCATCATTTGAATTTAAAAAAAATTTTTTTTTTTTCTATTCGCAATGAATCTGCAAAAATTAGAATAAAATGAGAAGACCTGGGGTCTTTCCCTGGAAGCTACTCTCCTTGGTGGCTTCGTGTGCTCTCTAATGAACTGTCGCTGCAATGAAATATTTAATCCCAGAGACCGGGGTGGGATTTACTGTGTAAGAAGAATAATAAACCAAGCCTGGAACTCCTGTCCACATTCGGGATGCAGGAGTCTTTGTCTGCTCTGAGAGCTCCGATGGAGGAAGAGAAAAAAGAAGGAAATGTAGAGGAACCGCGTGGACTTTCATTTCCAGAACTTTCAAGGGGTGAGAGCATAAAACCCTTCCCTCCACAAACTCCTTCCTCCCTCCCTCCCTTCTTTCCTTCCTTCCTTCCTTTGTTGCTTCCTTCGTTCCTTTTTAACTGATAGAGAGCACAAGCAGGGGTCAGGGGAGAGGGAGAAACTGACCCCTCTTTGATGTGGCGCTCCATCCCAGGACCCCAGGATCATGACCCAAGCTGAAGGCAGACATTTAACCAACTGAGCCACCCAGACGCCCCCTCAAACTGCATTAAATGTTAAGATAAAACATGACAAACATCCCTTTAAGTGTGTGGCGGAGCGCCTAAGAAAGCAATCGAAATCCAGAGGTCCGAGTCAAAGATGGGACTGAAAACAGGCAAGAGGAGGGCAACAGGTTGGTTGCTAAGGCAGCAGTTTGGACCTCGGTGTCTGCCCCCACCAAGGTCATCAGGGCACTCGGGGTTTTCTGGCCACAAGGGGACAGGAGAGTGGGCAGAGACCGGGAACTGGGAGCTGGGCCTGTATCTATGCCCCTCGAAGGGTTACATCCTTGAGGTGGGAAAGAACTAGAAACTCTCCACCCACGGTCCACAAGGGAGACCACAAGGAAGCATGTCTGTTTCAGTCCAGGCTCCCGGTGGAGATAAAGAAGTCAAGCGGGTTATTTGTTGCCATGGCTTAACCCTCACGTGAGTTCAGGGCTCCAGTGTATTCCGTTTCTGTGATTTGCAAATCTTAAAGCTAAGATATTAACAGAGAATGTGGCTCTAGGCCAATGATTCCCCTAGCAGAAGCAAACACACACACACACAAACATACACACATGCACGCACACACTCCCTCCCCGCACACACCTCTGAAAAGCACACCTTCAGCTTGGGTTGCACAGGGGCTCTCCTGGTAAAAGCCTGAAGGTGAGATTACAATAGAAAATTTAGTCACACCATGTCCCAAGCAAAATAAGTAACAATTAAATTCACACCTTGACTCCCTGCAGGAAATTTCACAACATCACAACACCAAAGAGAGTGAGAGCTGAGAGAACAGGTTCCCTACATAAGAGCAACACTTGGGCTGACAGCGAAAGCTACAGGAGAAACTGGAAACTAATGGAGTAATATTTCCAAAGCACTGAGAGAAAATAACTGCCAACCTAGTTTACCTACTATGGTAGAGAAACAGGGAAATAAAGGCATTTTCAGGCAACAGAGAGAGCTCCCCGCCAAGAGGACCTTATGGAAGGGACTACAAAAAAGTATATTTAGAAGGACAAGGTCACTCTACAGTCCTTGCCTGGCTTGAGAGAGGGTACAGATGTGGCAATGTAGATTAACTTAAACTTAGTCAAATTACACATGCTTAACTAAAGATGTAAGGGTAGCCAGGATAATAATAGAAATCGAATGGGGGCGCCTGGGTGGCTCAGGCAGTTAAGCATGGGACTCTTGGTTTCAGCTCAGGTCGTGATCTCAGGGACTTGAGATCAAGCCGCACGTGGTTCTCAGCCCTCAGTGCAGAGTCTGCTTGGGATTCTCTCTTTCTCCCTCTCCCTCTGCCCCTCCTCCAGCTTGTGCTCTCCCTCTCTCTCTAAAATAAACGAAATCTTAAAAAAAAAAAAAAAAAGACAGAAACTGAATGAATGACTCCTAAACCAGAAAAGAAGAAAATGGAAAGTGTTCTCAGCGAGGAGAAAGTCATTGCACCAGGGCAGATCTGGAAGGAATACCCTACCCAAACTGGCCAGTGATGGTGAACAAGTCCAGGCCCAAGATGAGAAGAAACAATGCAACCAGAGTGGGTCTTCAAAGAGACCAAGGTCATGGAATTCCAGGGAGGTTGAAAGGCCTGAATACAGATGCAGACATTGGAACTTGGGGGTTAAAGCAGGGCTAAATGAATATTTAGTGGCCAAGTTGTGCAGGAAAGTTGTTTAAGATGTTTACATACTTGATGCTTGAAATATATGTGCTATATGCTGTTCTCTGTATCAACTGAACTTCAAAAAATAACATTTATATCTGATTTTATTTTATTATTTTCTTAAAGATTTTATTTATTTATTTACCTCACAGAGGGAGATCCCAAGTAGGCAGAGAGGCAGGCGGGGGTGGGGGGCGGGGAGCAGGCCCCCCGCTGAGCAGAGAGCCCCATGAGGGGTTCGATCCCAGGACCCTGAGATCATGAGCTGAGCCGAAGGCAGAGGCTTTAACCCACTAAGCCACCCAGGTGCCCCTACTTCTGATTTTAAAATAATATATGCTTAAAATCCAGAGGGTACAAGAAAAAGAAAAAAAAAGTTTAAAAATTAAATTCAGAGAGTACAAGGAAGAATTTGAATCCTTTATGCAACGATATGGTTAGAGCATGTCTACTGTACTCCTCCAGTGACACCAACTCAGCCATAGGTCCTGAAAACCTCTTCCTCGGGAATTTTGTATTCAAATGTCCTGAGACAAGAGATTCCTCTAGTACCTACACATCATTTCCGAGGTTCCACTCCTCTCTCTTGTACTGTGAGTGGAAATGCAGAAAACAGGATCATAATCAGAGAAAGAGCATGGAGCCAGCTCAGTAAAACTGAGTATTCTGAAATGGAAATCAAGCCCACAAATGTAGAGCGCCCTTTCCCAGTTTCTTTATTTTAAAGATTTTATTTATTTGACAGAGAGAGACACAGCAAGAAAGGGTACATAAGCAGGGGGAGTGGGAGAGGGAGAAGCAGGCTTCCCACTGAGCAGAAAGCCCAATGCAGGGCTCAAACCCAGGACTCTGGGATCACGACCTGAGCCAAAGGCAGATGCTTAAGGACTGAGCAACCCAGGCACACACCTTCCTACCTTCCTACCTTCCTTCCTTACTTCCTTCCTTCCTTCCTCCCTCCTTCTTTCTTTCGACCCCTTTCCAAGTTTAAATTGCCCACGGAAGGCTAAACAAAAACATCAGCTTCTTCATACACTCATAGGTGTGTTTTGTGAAATATACCAGTTTCGTTCTTGATTTTCCCATTATTATTATTTTTTAAGATTTTCTTTATTTGATGGAGAGATAGAGAGGGAAAGCACAAGTAGGCAGAGAGGCAGGCAGAAGGAGAGGGAGAAACGAGAGGAGGGAGCCTGACGTGGGGCTCTATCCCAGGATCCTGGGATCATGACCTGAGCCCATGGCAGTCATTTAACCCAAGTAATCCAGTAACTGAGCCATCCAGGCGCTCCTCCTCATTATTGTTAAATACCTGTTTAGGCTAGGTCCTTTGTGGTCTGTTTATCACTTGATTTGTTTGTTTCTTATTGAACATTTTGCTACCCAGGGAAGTGATTATCAATAATATGCTAACTCTTGGGCACCTGGGTGGCTCAGTCGGTTAAGTATCTGTCTTCCGCTCAGGTCATGATCCCAGGATCCTGGGATCCAGCCCTGAGTCGGGTTCCCTGCTCATCAGGGAGTCTGCTTCTTCCTCTACCCCTCCCTTTTGCTCATGCGCTCTCTCTCTTTCTCTCGAGCACACACGCATGCACGCTCTTTCTCTCAAATAAATATATAAAATCTTAAAAAAATAATACGCTAATCTCTATAAGCTTCAATTTCCTCATTGTGTTATGGAGATGATTGTATCTAATGCACTGAGTTACTTGAGATATAAATAAACTTATGTCCATTAACTGGCATAAAATAGGTGCTCAATTTTTTTTTGATAGGTGCTCAAATAATATCAATGTCAACCGTCAACCGTATTCTGGAAATCTAGGGATGGTCTGCAAGCTGAATCCAAACAGTACGTGATTTTTACTTGACTCAGAGGATTTTTTTTAATTGAAATGTTTACTGAATTAAATACCAAGAAACGTCACATAAAATCCAGATATCCAAAATCACTTAAAAATTTTTGAAGAGCCCCCTCACTGAGATTCCCACATGTCAACAGTTGCCCCCTTCAGATGGAATGCATCCTCCCAGTTGGTTCCCATTTCCATGATTCCCCTTGTTCTCATTCTGGGCCACCATCATTACTATGTCCTCTGCTTGGCTCGTGTAGGCATTTGATTTTGACACTACTTTAACCTTTTATTCCTATCCTGGCTTACTCCCTAAAATAATTCCTCAAAAACTCAATACTTACTGTAAAACTCTTATTTAAGTGCACACAAGAGATAAAATGTCAAAAACGAAAGTCCTCTACTATGGGTAAATTTCATTTTCATCTAGTTATTCAGGTTTCACTATCAAATATTTTTACCCTCAATATTAATAATTAATCCATGAATTTCACAAGTTGTCAATTTGCAATTATCCTAAATTTTCTTTCTAGACATTCCTGCCTATTTCCTTTTAGTGAAAAATTACCTCCTAATCACATCCTGCTTCAAACCACATAACATCACAAGACAGTCGCTGAAATTCTAATTGTTTCAATATCCTTAATCTTCAGCAACTTCAATAGCTTCTCAAAATATAATGTAATAAGGGAATTAACTTCTATACCCTTTGGTTATCATTTGCTTGAACCAAGAAGCAGAGCTTTTTCTGAGCCTTTGGGTCTGAAGCATTTCAGAAAGTTTTTAATTTCTTTTCACTACTACAACTTTATAATTTTTTAAAAGATTTTACTTATTTATTTGACAGAGAGAGAGATCACAAGAAGGCAGAGAGGCAGGCAGAGAGAGAGGAGGAAGCAGGCTCCCTGCTGAGCAGAGAGCCAGATGCGGGGCTCGATCCCAGGACCCTGAGATCATGACCTGAGCCGAAGGCAGAGGCTTTAACCCACTGAGCCACCCAGGCACCCCTAACTTCGTAATTTTTTAAAAAATATTTTATTTATTTATTTGAGACAGAAACTGAGTGAGACCAGAGCACAAGCCAGGGCAGGGGGGAGAGGGAGAGGGAGGAGCAGCCTCTCCACTGAGCAGAGACCTGGACATGGGGCTCGAACCCAGGACCCCAGAATCAAGACCTGAGCTGAAGGCAGGTGCTTAACGGACTGAACCATCCAGGCGTCCCCATAATTTTCTTATTCAGTTATCTACTTGCAATGGATTTCACGAAAAAAAACCCTGTAACTAGTACCAAAATTTATACTCCTGGTCTCTTTGCTTTGTTTTAGCCAGAGCTTGGCAGACTTTGTAGAACAAAACGAAACCTCGCCCTAAAACTTTTAACACTTAAAATAGTCATGTGCTCATGTTCTAATGCAATTAAGCTGTGGAAAAGAATAGATACAACTTTTTCTCGAAGGGATTCAGAAGTCATTTAAAATTAATTTTTACCGATGATCAGAGAAGATCCTCTCAAGATTTCCTCAAAAGCACACAGAAATATTTTATGACCCTCTGCAGGGTATAAAGCAGAATTTAAAAAATCACGGTATATAACTGAACTTACTTTTGAGCACCGTATGTGCCCACAATCAAGAAAACTGATATTTCCATGTTAGTGATTAAAAATTTCAAAGGCCTTTACCTAGTGCCTCTCAAAATTCTTATTTTGCTCATTCTTTTCATCTCTTCCTTCAACATCCTCTTATCTTTTCTCAACTTTCTCTCCACAAAGAGAATACTGTTCCTTCCATAACTTTTGGTTCCTTTTCATCATATGACAATAAAATACAATAACAAAATGGTGTATCAGTTATTCGTTGAAGTATGGGGGGAGATGTGCTAGATTATAAAACGTAACTTTGGGCAACTACTTGTAATTAGTATACCTTTCAGTTATTCATAAAACCATGCATATTTTTTTCGTCAGTCAAGTGGCCATTAAAAGTGAAAGTTAAGGGGCACCTGGTTGACTCAGTCGGTTAAGCATCTGCCTTCCACTCAGGTCACAATCCCAGGGTCCCGGGTTCAAGCCCCACACTGGGCTCTCTGCTCAGTGGGGAGTCTGCTTCTCCCTCTCCCTCTCTGCTCTCTCCCTCTGTGTTCTCTTTTCCACTCTCTCTCAAATAAATAAATAAAATCGAAAGAAAGAAAGAAAGAAAGAAAGAAAGAAAGAAAGAAAGAAAGAAAGAAAGAGAGAAAAAGTGAAAGTTAAAAAAAGATCTAAAATGCAGCTGGCAGTGGGCATTAAATTAGTACCAGTGGTCACCAACGGGCACTGTGTTCTTTTTTTTGGAAGGCATTCTGGTTAGCGGTTGGACTTAAGCACTCCCTGTTGCTTACACCAGCTCTCATCATTCCCTTTCTCCTGCTTTTCTCATCCAGGTTACCTGCCTCACCCTGAAAAAATTTCAGTTTGCGGCCCCTCGAAAAGCTAAAGCCAGGAATATGTCACCTCAGCAATCTAAGGACTTCTGTGCAGTGGGGAGGCCACCTCAGGTCCTACCTAACTTAGAACCGAAAATTCCTGTGGATTTTTCGTGATGACCAAGGAAACTATTCTCACATCATTTACAACATGGGCAGCTGCGGGGGGGGGGGGGACACAGTTCACCCCAGAAAGGAGAGGACTCCCCAGGGCAGCAGGCACCATTTTGCAGAAAGCTTATAGTGACAGACATAGTATAGAGCCAGGCACAGCAGGGGCGCAGACCTTCAGGAAAGTGGTTGAGGTGTTCTCTTTTGGAGGCAATTAGGATCGTTTGCTCATCAAACAACTGGCTTGGAGCATAGAGTCTTAAAAAAAAAGACAATAGATACCTCATATATTTTACTTTAACTTAAGACATGTAAACCCCAGTCTTTAAATATAGAGCAAAGCTCCTTTCTCGTAGAATGGATCGACGGAACTCTGAGTTGCCTTTCTTGCATACGTCTTTCCTACCCACTCTTAGGTATTGCCTTCAATTTCCAGTTTGGGTCCTATTAAAACAGGGCAAAATCTTAAGGGCGTTTCGGAAGCAACTGGAACGCCTTTTTCTGCAAGATCTTTCCAATCTTCTTTCCAATCTTTTACAATTGTGGTGTTCACATTGAATTCAAAAGCAGCTTTTTTAGCAACTCCTCGAATCTTTCTGAGGTAATAAATTTCATTTTCAAGAGGGTATTACTTTCCTATTGCTGCTGTAACAAATTGCCACACCTTTTAGCTGCAAAAAACAATACCCATTTGCTATCTCATAGGTCTGTAGGTCAGAAGTTCAGTGGCCTCTGCTTAGGGTTC
The DNA here is from genome assembly GCA_028533885.1 of Nasua narica. Lineage (NCBI taxonomy): Eukaryota > Metazoa > Chordata > Mammalia > Carnivora > Procyonidae > Nasua > Nasua narica. The sequence goes on from CM052798.1 coordinate 137,517,021, forward strand.
CACAGGGCTGAAATAGAGGTATTGACAGAGCTTCATTCCATACTAGAGGCTCTTAGGGGAGAATCGCTTCCAGAATCATTTGGGATGTTGGCAGAATTTAGGTCTAGGAGGTGATAGGACTGAGATCCCTGTTTCCTGGTGGGCTGCTGGCCAGGGGTCATTCTCGTGTTCTGGAGGCTACCCACATTCCCTGGCTCAATCTTCAAAGTCAGCAATAGTGGGTGGGTTCGGTCCTCGCACTTCAAATCTTTCTGATCTTTCCTTCTGCCTCATCTCTCCTGCCTTCCTCTTCTGCTTTTACGTGATTACTTTGAACCTTTCCAGAAAACCCAGGATAATCTAATAAATTTAAGGTCAGTTGATTAATGATCTTAATTCCATCCTTTTAGATCAGTACCTAGAGTTTGAATAACCAAAGGACAGGAATCTTTGGGAAAATCTTTAGAATTCTGCCTATGCTAAATAGAATCAACAGCTCTTTTGCTTTATACTCATAGTTCACAAGTTATGAAATATTTGATTTAATTAAATATTTAAAATAACAATTACAAGTGGCAAAAGCAATTTGGGCACGAACAACTGAACAACTCAATTCGGAAGAACAGAAGTATGTAATTATACTAGAGAGTAGCCTACCAGCTGTGAGCGTGCAATACGGCATAAACATTTGTCAGTGCATTTTCCCAAGAGATGGAGAGTATCGATCAGTTAAATGTAAGTTGGTTGACAGAATTCTAGTGAAACCCATGAAAGGAGAAAAGTCATGTGATCACCTTGATAGAAGTGGATTGGAAGGTCTGAGTGGTTGGGGATTATTCTGACGGCATTTTCTAAAGGGTACTGGATGGGGTCCCAGCCTCTTTTTGGCAATGCTCCCAGATGAAAACGTCTGAGATTTCTTCTTTGTTGGCTGATCACTTTCTCTGGAGGTTAATCCTCTAGAACTCAGTCTGTGGTGGGGCTGGTGATAGGAATAAGCACAACCTCTAGTGTTATGAGAGCTGAGCTTGGGAATGGGGCCAGTGGTTCAGAACGTAGACTTAAAATTTATTCTGCCATTGTTTTCAGACTGTACCTCTTCCCCGTGTTCAGAATGACCTGATGTTGCCAAATGCTTGATTTTTGCTGGTTCATGTTGAGTTTCTTGCTCGAATTATCTAGGCTCTCCTCCCCACTCAGTCCTACCACTCAGCCATACGCTTTACGGCTTTAAAATTTTTGTTTCCTCTGTTTCTGTTTCTACAACATCTGAAATATGTGTCCTCTTGCTTGGCACACAGTACACTTTTCAAAACGTCCACACATGATTTGGACATTTTCCTACTTTTATTGGGAATGTAACTGTAACTTGAGACTTCCTTCACATCACATTATTAAAAATATTATACTGAGCTTGGGGAATGTAAACAAATGTTTTTGTTATATAAACATCAGCCTCCCAAAACCTTATATTATGCTATACTCAGACATTTGGATATGAAAAATTAAGAAGCATTTTATTGATAAAACATTGACTAGAGAGGCATTCTGTAGTATATACTTTCTTCATGAAAAGGAAAGCAGGAAGGAAGAAAAAATAAAAAATAAAAATAGAAATGTCAAATAAGAAATAAATCCCAATAAAATATTGATTAAAATAAATGATAAAGCTATGATATTAGGGCTCTCCAGAGAAACAGAACCAATGAGATACATATTTTTTCTTCTTCATATATTGTATATTGTCCTAAATCTTCCATGAAAAGTTAGATATGCATAAATCTCACCTAATGAAAAAGGACATCTCCTATCTTTGATGCAGCAATAATCAACCACATGATTTCACACACCCACTGTGACTAAAGGTATTACACGGAGGGATTGGAAAGCAGAATACATTAATATGTGCTGGTCACAAATCTCATATAGAGTCAATATAAAAAAGCCTATGCTGAAATTAATTACACCTGTTTAAAAATCCATTCCCTTGGGCGCCTGGGTGGCTCAGTTGGTTAAGCGACTGCCTTTGGCTCAGGTCATGATCCCAGAGTCCCGGGATCAAGTCCCATATCGGACTCCCAGCTCTGCGGGAAGTCTGCTTCTCCCTCTGACCTTCTCCCCTCTCATTCTCAATCTCTCTCTCTCTAATAAATAAATAAATAAATCTTTAAAAAAAATCCATTCCCTTAATCTTTTGTAGCATATTAGTAAATACTTTATTTAAAGGTTTAACTTTGGATTACTCCCTATAACAAATACTCTGATTTAAAACAATGCCTGAAGGGGCACCTGGGTGGCTCAGTGGGTTAAAGCCTCTGCCTTTGGCTCTCTCTCTCTCTGTCAAATAAATAAATAAAATCTTTAAAAAAAAGAAATATTAAGAATTTAAATAAATAAATAAAATAAAATAATGCCTGAAAAGAGGTACTGACTTACTGCTTTCTTTTTTTTTTTTAGACTTCATTTTTTTATTTGACAGAGAGAGATCACAAGTAGGCAGAGAGGCAGGCAGAGAGAGAGGGGGAAGCAGGCTCCCCGCTGAGGAGACAGCCCGATGAGGGGCTCCATCCCAGGACCCTGAGATCATGACCTGAGCCGAAGGCAGAGGCTTTAACCCACTGAGCCACCCAGTCGCCCCTGGCTTATTGCTTTCTACTGTGAATTCTGTGATATTTATTTATATTTGATTTTCATTTAATTATTTTCCTATGGTTTTTTTTTATCTTCACGTTACTTTCCTTTATGCACTCTCTAGTATTTTCTAAAGTATATATTTAAAACATAGTTTTAATTAAATTAATTAAACATAAAATATAATATACAAGATATGAAGAAAATCTAAATGGAGATGATGTTTGTGGTTGACTTACAACATTGATGTAAGTCACCATGAAAAAGGTGTTGGAGCATCATTCTGTGTTAGTTAAGAATAAGGAGCATTCTGAATTGGATAAATAAAATGGTTCGCCAATTGGTCTTTAAGAAAAAGAGGTGGCAGGCCAGTAAAAACTGACATATCTTCATAATAGCAATAATTAGAAGTAGAAAATAATAGTTGATTTGGTTGAAAGGAAGAAATCTTCACAGATATCAAAGGATAATTAACTCTTCCTTAATAGGGCACATGGTTGCATATCCACATTTCTTAGTAATTACCTCAGGCCTGAAAATTATGGAAATCACCACTCCCAGATCATTATATCAGCATAAGAATGCTGGTTGAAGGTCTATATCCTGTACTTTGAACAAGGATCATAGATTTGAAATGCATAACTTAATCTATGTGTAAATGTAATATATTTTAATTAATAAAACATAATGATTTTTAATGTATTAAAAATGGAATTTTAAAAAATGGGCAGAAGATATGAATAGACATTTTTCCAAAGATGACATACAGATGGCCAATGGACACATTATTGATGCTCAATATTACTCATCAGCAGGGAACTGCAAATCAAAACCACAATGAGTTATCACTTCACACCTGTCAGAATAGCTAAAATCAAAAACACAAGAAACAAGTGTTGGTGAGGATATAGAGAAAAAGGAAACCTCATGCACTATTGGTGGGAATGCAAACTGGTGCAGCCATTGTGGAAAATAGTATGGAGGTTCCTCAAAAAATTAGAAGTAGAATTACCATATGATCCAGTAATTCCACTACTGAGTATTTATTTGTAAAGAATACAAAAACACTAATTCAAAAAGAAATATGTCCCCCTATGTTTATTGCCGCCTTATTTACAATAGCCAAATTATGGAAGAAGTCCAAGTGTCCATCCATAGATGAATGGATAAAGAAGATGTGGTATGTACACACACACACACACACACACACACACACAATGGAATATTACTCAGCCATAAGAATAATGAGATCTTGCCATTTGCAACAACAGGGATGGATCTAAGGGATCCTAGGAATGCTAAGTGAAATAAGTCAGTCAGACAAAGACAAATATACGATTTCTCTCATATGTGGAATTTAAGAAACAAAACAAATGAGCTAAAAAAAGAAACAAACAACAAAAGAGACTCAAATATAGAGAATAAACTGGTGGGTACGAGAGGGGAGGTAGGTGGGAGGATCGGTGAAATAGGTGAAAAAATATAAAAAAAATAATTACATATATAATTACATATAAATATATAAAACTGGCCCATGTGATTATGGAGGCTGACAAATACCAAGATCAGCAGTCAGCAAGCTGGAGACCCAGGAATGCCAGTGATGTATTTTTAGTCCAAACGCTGGTAGGCTTGAGATCCAGGAAGAGCTAGGTTTCAGTTCAAGCCCAACGGCAGGAAAAGACCAACATCCCAGCGCAGGACGGTCACACAGGAAGAAATTCCATCCCACTTGCTGGAGGATCAGTCTTTTTATTCTATTTAGCCCTTCATCTGGTTGAGGCCCACTCACATTGGGGAGCCCGATCTTTAATTCGGTCTACAGAGTCAAATGTTAATCTCATCTAAATGTGCCCTCACAGACACACCCAGAATAAAGTTTGACTAAATATCTGGGCACCTTGTGGCCTACTCAAGTTGACACATAAAATTAACCATCATAGTTACTGATTAAAGAACAGATGTCCATGTTGGAATAAAGGAAAGATGTTATATGTAAAATACACGTTTAAAACAGAAAGAAAAATTAGAAATAGAAGAACAAAAATAAATATACCAGGCAAAAATAAGAAATTAAAAGAAAGCTGAGGTAGCAATCTTAATATATCAGACAAAATAAAATCCAAGTTAAAAAATAGCTTATAAGTTAGTATGCTTAGTAATTAATACAAGATGATATAACCATCATGCACGTATAAGCACTTACAGTCTCAAATATATAATAAACAATAACTTTAGACAAATCAAAAGTTACAGTTAGAGATTTTTAACCGACATATCAAGCAGATAAACAATAGAGATGAAGGAATTTCTGAAAAATGTAAGAGGTTTGAGCTCACTGTAAAAAGTAAAAAGGAGAATAAGATCTTTAGCACAATGTCCATTGCACGGATTAAAAATAAGTTCACAAAGAATAATAATACATATTTTATTGAGGTACGTACAAGTAGAAGGATACTTATTGCACACAATCAGATGTTTGCCTAGCAGAAGAGGAGAGAGGAGTGAGGAAAGGGGATAGATACATTTAAAAAAACAAGAGAGAGGCATTGCCTGAACTAGTAATTATAGAAATATTAGCTCATGCCTTAAAAAACAGTGACAATAACACCCCCAAAACCATAACTCTTCCTACCCTCTCTCCCCCACAAAGGAAAGACTCTATGAAGCGTAAGTCTCAAACAGGGTCAGAAATAAGTTGTGCCTCCTATGTCAAGATAGTGAACTAATGGGGGAAACCATCAACTACCAAGAATTTCTACACAATTCTGGAGACAGAAAGCAGAAAATGGAGTGTTAACTGATAAAGCAAGGTGTAGGAAACTCTGATGGACTACCTAAGAGGTGGCCTGCCACCAAGAGGGAAGCTGATTTGCTTACAGAAACTCAGGTTCAAAACACAAAAATGACGGGTACAACAGAAGGCAGAAGTCAAGTGTGGCAGAACACAGGAACCTTTCCTGTCCCTGTCACAGAATACCAGGATGCCCCCCAGCTTAAGATAAACAGGAAGGCATTTATCTAAGAAAACTGATCACCTGCCTGGAGACAACTGAATAAGAGTGCAGGACCTCTGCATTTTGGCATTTGGGAGTCCCCAAGTAAATTGGTTGGTCTCACCTGAAAACAAAGCCTGCCATTCAAAGAGCCCATCCACAAAGCCAAGCTTCTGATCAATGAGCTTTTCTATTGCTTCATTTTTAAATATGAATGAGCAAACAAGAAGCACAAGACTGGGGAGAAAAGGCTGCAATAAGAAAAAGAAGGACTAAGTTAAACAGAGAAACCGATCTAAGGAGAGACAAGAGAATCTGAGAATAGTGGATAACAAACAAAAAGCCTTTGTGTATACAAAAATAACTGAGGGGCGCTTGGGTGGCTCAGTGGGTTAAAGCCTCTGCCTTCGGCTCAGGTCATGATCTCAGGGTCCTGGGATCAAGTCCCACATGGGGCTCTCTGCTCAGCAGGGAAGTCTGCTTCTACCTCTATCTCTGCCTGCCTCTCTGCCTACTAGTGATCTCTCTGTCAAATAAATAAATAAAATCTTTAAAAAAAAATAATAACTGAGAAATGTGAGTTGCACTTTCAAAACAAGAAAAGGGTGCTATAAAAATAGCAGAATTCAAAAACGAGAAAGAAGTCCTGGAAATTTAAAATGATCGCCAAATTTAAAAGATTTGATAGAAGACTTGGACGATAAGTTGAAGAAATGTCTCAGAAAGAATAACAGAAAGGTGGAAAATACACAAGTAATGAGATCTATATCTCATTAATTAGATTTACAGAAAAGAAGAATAGAAAAAAAGGGATGGAAATAAAGAAATCATGGGGAAAAAATGGATTTTTGCTGAGTTCTAGACAATCTAAGGTTGCAACTGACAATGAATCTAATTCCACCATGAATCTTGGCTAATATTTTTCTTTACATTAAAGAGTAAGACAAAAGGGAAATAATGAAGAGGTATGTCTGAATTTCACTCGTCAATGATGTGAGCAACTTGACTGAACTGGGTAAAAGTTTTCAAATATTGGAAGAATATCTCTTCGTTTTTCTGTGCTATTTACAATGTAATTGCTACAGATGTGATGTACATTTAAGTTTAATCTGCATCATTAAAGTTTTTGTCATTACATTCCTAAAGTTAGAAAATCAACAAACTCAAACCTCGATTTGTAGCATTTGTCAGTTTCTGTGGCACAAATGAAATTGGCCACCATGGCCCACTTCAGACTAGCAAGGTGACATCATAGAATGCAGAGCTGGGAAGGGATGTGCAGTACCCAGTAACACAAATATTTATATATCTTATAGATTTCCCTCATACAGATACAAAGCACATAAGCAACCTCAAGAGAATGCATCATAATAAAATGTAGTAAAATACTTGGGAAGTTTTGAGGACCCTTTTTAGTATACTTTATTTACTTATCATTATTATTATTTTAAGATTTTATTTATTTGACAGAGAGACAGCAAGAGAGGGACCACAAGCAGGGGGAGTGGGGGAGGGAGAAGCAGGCTTCCCGCTGAGCAGGGAGCCCGATGTGGGGCTCCATCTCAGGACCCTGGGATCAGGACCTGAGCCGAAGGCAGACACCTAATGACTGAGCCATCCAGGAGCCTCCAGTATACTTCATCTAATTGTAAGTTTACATTATTTAATTTTTAAAAAAGATGTGTTTATTTAAGAGAGAGACAAAGAGCGTACACACACACACGAGCAGGGATGGGAGCAGAGGGAGAGGGAGAGAGAGAGAGAGAGAATCTCAAGCTGGCTCCCCGCCGAGTGCAGAGCCTGATGTGGGGCTCCAGCTCCCGACCCTGAGATCCTGACCTGAGCCGAAATCAAGAGTTGGCTGCTCATGTGCCCGAGCCACCCAGGTGCTCCCACATGATTTAATTTTTAATGATGCCTGTGTTTAGCAACTGGATCACAAATTCCTGAAAACTAAAATAATCAGTTCTCGTAGCCAGTCTGCAGCGATTCCAGCAACTGAAACACACACATGCAACTAGTTCCAGGTACAACAGACCTTCCGGTCTGTTTACCAGTAGCCCAGACAACCTCTCCTACCCTATCCAGGTACTGCCATCCTTAAGGATAACCACTATTCTGATTTCACAGGGTGTACTTTTGAGGTAAAGAATTTTATTTGGGAAAGTCCTAAATATGATTTGAATGTTTGTAATTTTTTTTGAATGCTTGTGATTTTTCTAAACGTCACAGCAATAAACAAAAAAACCACCATCACAATCAGCAAACATTTAAAATTTATTCAAAATTGTATTTTAGTTATGTTTTTATTGCTTTTAATCATATTTCACAGACTACCTTGCTTCTTTTTCTATTTTGCATCTTTTTTTTTTTTAAGATTTTATTTTTAAGTAATCTCTACGCCCAACATGGGGCTCAAACTCACAACCCTGAGACCAAGGGTCACACACCGCACCGACTGGTGCCCCTATTTTGCATCTTTGCATGGGGGAAAATGGTACCCCCATTTTCCAACATGAATTCTCAGTCTGTATTTGAGATCTCTGCTCTTCGTTTTGGTTACTACGTACATTAGTTATTGGTGAAACTTAATACAACCTTTGTGCAAGAAATGGATGCCCAGGTCCAAAGGGCCACTGAAACCTTATGAAGTGAGGACGACCACTGGGCAAGGAGCTCTTCCTCCGAACCTGGGAAGTGAAGCCCTAGTGGGTGCTGTGTGCTCCCAGGCCTCACTTACACAGAAGTGTCATTAGCGCGCAGCAGTGGCCCACTAAGCTGGTCACGTTGTCATTTCTCAGTTTTTCTGTGAGGGGTAAAGCACTATCAGTTTCCTTGGCTTTAAGCCCCTGATCTGCATGTGAATAGGTTCTTGGGGTCTTAAAGTTGTCCTCGAAAGTTCCTAACTCTGCAAGGAGTACTTCAATTGCTTGGGAAACCATTCTCTGGACCATTTGCCACTTATTTGCAGATCTGTGGCAAATAAGGAGCCTTGATATTTTGGCTACTAAGCATTGCTTCCCTTGCTTCCTTTCTTTCTAGCTCCATTTGTAACCCTGTCATTTCTTCTCTGAAATCATTGTCAAAGGCACTTAAAAGCATACTTTAAAATCTTATTGATTAATGTCCTCAAAGGACAATACCACAGCCTCCCTTTCTCGACTATGAAATCATAAAGTACTTAAGCTTTTATAAAAAAAGTATCATATACTAAAAAACAGGCTCATGCCTAAGGTAATTCGCTTCCGGAAGAAGTTAGGGTGAGGATGAGGTAGTGGTGGTGATGGGGATCACGTAGGCATGGGCCTACCCAATATTTCAGAGGGAACATGAAATGATAAATGTAAGTCATGGTTCTAGTTGCCTTGTGAAAATGTAAAATTATCCAAATTTTTCATGGAGACAAAAAATAAAAACAAAGAAAAACTAGCGCTATGTTACAGACTGAAAATTTGCGTACACCCAAAATTCACATGTTGCAACTCTACTTCCCAATGTAATGGTGTTAGGAGGTGGGGAGCTTTGGGAGGTAGTTAAGATTAGACAGGATCATGAGGGTGGGGACCTCATGAATGGGGTTAGTGCCCTCATAAGAGTCATGAGACAGCTTGCTTCCCTTCTCAGTTCTCTGCCATATAGAGACAACAAGATGTCAGCTGGAAGTGTGTTCTCACCAGACACTGAACCTTTGATTTTTTTTTTGAAAGATTTATCTATTTATTTAGATAGAGAGAACACAAGTGGAAGGGGCAGAGGGAGAAGGAGAGAGAATCTTAAGCAGACTCCACACAGAGCATGAAGTCAATTTGGAGCTCGATCTCATGACCCTGAGATCATGACTTGAGCCCAAACCAAGAGTCAGACTCTTAACCAACTGCCACCCAGCTGTTGCTGGAACTGTAGTTATTTTAAATGAAATAACTACAAAACAAAAGCATATTGTTATCTTTTACAAAATGTGCTAATATTCCACTGTAAATTGAAGAATGATGCCAATGATGGTAACTGGCAATGGAGGGCTTTATCATCACCAATAATTGATCAGAGCTCATCTATAAGGGAGACTGTGACTCAGCTTCCACTTGGGATTCTGCATATAGTTTGAAGTTCATGAAATTTCATGTTAGGAAGCAACAATACAAATCTACCTGAAGATTACAAAACATCCTGGGTAAATTGTAAAGCTTTAAGAAAACTGTTTCAGTGGTTGGAATATGGTATGACAAAGAATGCATTATTCTATTAGTCTCTCCCACTTAAAAAAGTGAGTCATTAAGAATCTCTGATAGAAAATAGCTTTGAGACTTTTTAGGAAGCATTGAAAATTTTCAGAGAGCATGAAAAAGTTCTACATTTGAACATACCACAACTTGAGAATGAGTATCGATTTTGGTTTCACTGATAACAGATGACACCTTCACCTGTTCGAGACAAACTGAAAGAGTAAAATATACCTGAAATATATTTGGGTGGAAATATTTTGTTTTTCTTGGAAAATACCATTTACTTTTAGCAGTTTATTTCATCTATATATAAAAGCAATTTTTTAGCATTCACAAGTTGATTTCTATTAATGTACAAATTCAGTCATTGTAATGATAGGATAGTTGCAGGATGTGATAAATGGATCCTATTCCTCAGCCTATTCCACACCATTTTACAAAAGACCGATAGTGCAAAGAAAAACCACGACTATTGATTTATGCAAGATGATCACAGAAAACATCAACTTCTACACTTAAGGAAGTTGCACTGATGATAAAGGTAGGGCCAACCCTAGCTTTCCACGATTATAAGGTTATTTGCAGTAAATCAGAGTCAATATGAATAAAATAAGATTATGTCTACCTTCATGCTAACATGAATGGCAAGTTAGTAGAGAGTTTCCATGAAGCATAAGAAAAGCCAAGACTATTTCCCAAGATGCCTATGTCACGCTCATCCTCTACACTAGTCATATGAGGTCTGCAGGGAAGGGAAAGAACATCACAGTTCTCTCAATACTGTCAAGTCTTTGTATTCTACTGCTCAGGTATCTATGAATACACTGGTAAAATAAAAAAAATGTATAAATGTCATTTAAAGTATAAAATACTGGAATCGATGTGATTCTTTTTAAACCTACAGAACTGGACATCATAGTTCCCTATCAGCAGTAAGGAACTTGCAGAGATTTTTGGAAGATTCAAAAAACTTTTGCAATCAGCTCTTATATTACACAGGTAGTTAGTGAGTGGAACAGTTAGCTGGTATAAATTTCCAAATTTGACTTTCCTCTTGCTGAAATTGTATTTATCACACGCTTAGCTAAGTGTGTGGTTGGGTAACATACTGTTGTCCCTGCTGCCATTTTAGGATTTCCAAAATAGTTTACCATTGAAGAGAATCAAATAAAATGTACTCTGTCATTTTGAATGCAAATATCTGCCTTTGCTTCTATTAGGTCTAGCTTAAATTGGAAATGTTGAAGGAAAGAAGCATAGCATGACCAAACTTTTGAGCTTTTTGATCTACTTTCATTGCTGAATGCAATCAGATACCATGTCGTGGTGCCTTGGATGGGGTAGGATTCTGCCTGGAAACCTGAGACCAACAAAACTGAAGGAAGACCTAACACTTCTATACCCTAAAATCAATGTCAGACAGTGTGGATTCATAAGAAGAATCCTGTTTTGGAAATACCAGAATCTTATCATATGGATTCATCTCAAATCAAGAACCTTATTTTGAAGCATCACACAAGATTGTTCAACCTACTGCCAAGCCAAAGAATCCCCAAGTGATTGGAGAGACCTTGGAAAACTCACATATCCAGAATTTGGACTATTTAGGGGCTTGAAGCTGAGGCTGAATATTACAGTTGATGCCATCCACTTCGAAATATATGATATTCCTTTCTCATATTTTGAAACAGATCCTTGAATGATTGAAAGTGATAGTGTTTCTTTTTGTCATGGAAAAGAAGGAAATTATAAACATTCCCCTGTGGCCTTCTGGGTTTTGTTCACTATTAGCATACTGACCAATACCATTGGAGAAAAAACCCATGCTTTCTGAGCCCATTTTTGAAAATATACATACCACTAACTTCTTTTAAAACTGTGAAAAGGGGGCTCCTGGGTGGCACAGTTAGTTAAGCTCTTGGTTTCGGATCAGGTCAGGATCTCAGGGTCATGAGATTGAGCCCTACATTGGGCTCCACGCAGTGCGGAGTCTGCTTGAGTTTCTCTCTCCCTCTGCTCCTCCCCCATGCACTTTCTCTCTCTCTCTCTCTCTCTCTCTCTCTCTCTCTCTCTCTCTCTCTCTCACTAAGATAAATAATCTTAAAAAAAAAAAAAAGGCAACTGTGAAGTCTTGGCCAAACAAACTTCGATGGAAAGAAAACTCCCAGCTCAAGTTCTAGGAGGCACCGTTGGAAACCCAGCTGTCCACCTGGTAACACTGTCTTCTAGAAGAAAGCAGCTCTCTGCATGGTTCTCAGCAGGCATTGGTGCCAAAGACCCTACGGACAGCCTTATCTAAGCAGTGGGTATCTTTATCTTCCTCCAAGCCAGGACCTTGAATCACCACCTTTTAAAGAGATTTCTTCAAATAACAGTAGCAGAATATTATCAACCACACAGAATAAGTAAGGTCATGAAGTGCTTACTGAACTTGAAGCAGAAGTTCGTGCGGGTGCTTAAGACAAAAAGAAAAGGAAAGCCAGTTCTCCAAGCAATGCTACTTGAAGGAGGTTGCTCCCAGCCTAGATGATTAGGCAGATCGTTTTGGTTACACTGAATGAGGTAGTCCCTTCGGTTCAAGGTCCTGGAGTCAGCAGTGCAGTTCTGCTGAGAAAAATAAAACAAAACTACAAGCTCTTTTGGCCAAGCCTATATACTTGGAAGAATAACTTGGAAGGATGAAACTTCAGACTTTCTACAACTGAAGCAAATGCTTCTACAGGCTGCAACTGAGAGTGACGATTAAGTGTTCTTGATTTCTCTGCAGTCAATAAACTATGGCAACCTGAGAGCCCTCAGAATACTTCTGAATGTTCCGTCTGCTCAATCTTCAAGTGGAAAGTGAATCTGTAATCCTTTCCTTGTTGACACAGATAGCAGCCTTGAGGCCAACCTTGCCAAAGGTGACTGCATTGACTTGAGAACAAAAGAAATGAAGTAACAAGAATTCAACTTGAAGAATTATGGAGTCTGGTGTTCTAGATACAAGTCCATCCTTAACTGGTCACTGATTCCATTTGCTACACAGACCTTAGGGAGTCAGGGCAGCAACACCATTTCCACCAAAGCAAAAGTTAAAGCCAATTGTGTAATAATGATGTTTGTATTGCCTTTCTAAAAACTACACGACTTCATATTAAACCAAAGGAGCCTCCCTGGAGGCAGTTGTGGGAAAGTAGCTATGGTAGGCAGAATTCTAAGATGGCCCCCATTGATCCCAGGCACCAGCTACCCCCGGCCCCCCACTCCTTCCCACCCTGGTATACACAGTTTGTATCATTTCCTCCCCTTGAGTGCAGGCTTAAGAACCTGTGAATATGATAGGCTATCACTCCTGTGATTAGGTTTCTAATCAGCCATCTTTGAGTTCATCCAAAGGTAGATGATCTGACAGGGCCAAACCTAATCAGGTGAGTCTTTAAAAGAGACTGAGCCTTTTAGTAGGCAGAGACACATGCTCCTGCTGGCCTGGAGACAAGCAAACAACCGTGCCAGAAACTGCCTAAGGAGGCCACATGGTAAGGAATTTAGGGCAGCATGCAGGAGCTGAGAGTGGTCTCCAGTCAACAGCTAGCAAGAATACAGGGATCTCAACCCTATAATTAGAATTCTGCTAACAATCTGAATGGGACTTGAAGGGTACCCCAAGTTTCAGATGACAACTGCAGGGTTCTTAGTTTTACTGTGCTCTAACTTCTGACCAACAGAAACCCTGAAATAATGAGATGCCTTGCCTCCCACCCCAAAAAAGAACAAAATAGATGGAATAAACCAAAGGAACAGCATCTTTTTCATTAAAATCACTTTCAAGCAGAATTAACTTATTTTTGTTTTATGAGCAGTTTTACTTATTGAAATTTTTTTCAAGAAGTGGTCATTAAAGGTGCCTGGGTGGCTCAGTCGTTAGAAGGCTGCCTTTGGCTCAGGCCATAATCCCAGGGTCCTGGGATGGACATCAGCCTGCCTGCTCAGCGGGAGGCCTGCTTCTCTCACTCCCCCTCCCCCTACTTATGTTCCCTCTCTAGCTGTGTCTCTCTCTGTCAAATAAATAAAATCTTTAGCCAAAAAAAAAGAGGTGGTCATTAGATTTTGTTTGAAAAAAGCATAACATTTTTGTAATCCTCTAATAAAAGAAAAAAAATCTCAAGGTGATATAATTAATTACATGAAAAGTTTTATGTATGTGCATATCTGCACTTTTCTCAGAGTGAAGTCCATAGCTCTCATTAGATTCCCAGAGTACTCCACGATTCAAAAAGTGTTTGAAACCATAGACATAACTATAAATCCCAGTTCTTAAAATCTAAGTAAAAATCAAGATTGATTTTTTTTTTAACTCTTTAAGTGGAAACACATATGCACCCATTCATCTTTGCCTTCCCCAACTTCAAACCTCACTCAATTTCCCCTTCTAGCAACTGGATTTTAAAATACATGGTTTTGGGATTTATTTATCAGTGGTTGGGGAACTTAGGTCCATTTTGTTTAGATGATCTCAGGTCTCTTTAATCTTTATTTATTTAAAGGGATGAGTAGGGCTCCCTGGGTGGCTCAGTGGGTTAAAGCCTCTGCCTTCAGATCAGGTCCTGATCTCAGGGTCCTGGGATTGAGCCCCGCATCAGGCTCTCTGCTCAGCAGGGAGCCTGCTTCCCCCTCTCTCTCTGCCTACTTGTGGTCTCTCTCTTTCTGTCAAATAAATAAAAGCTTTTAAAAAAATAAATAAAAATAAAGGGATGAGTAGCATTAAGGATAACTTACAGATGAAATCAAAATACATACACAATGCTTAGCTCTGTTCATTTTCTGATGTATTTTTAGTTGAGGAGTGATGGACAGAGAGACTACAACTTTGTACTTATGAAAAGTACCTTAAGGTTTATTTTTTTATTTGGACAATGACCAAACACTTCTGACTTAAATATTATTGAAGTAGACTCAATAAGAAATTACTTCGATTCATCCACCATTCATTGAAAAAAACTTTATTATGCAGAACAGTCATTCCTATGGGAAGGCACTGCTACCCACATGCCATCAATAGTTTATGTGCTTTGAGGTATTATTTTAATAGTAGGAGAGACCCTTTAGTGCTGATATACCAACAGCTATCCGTCCATGATCTGCAAAGGCAGGATTTCTCCAAAAACCAAATGGCCCACATGAAGATTTCTTCCAGGACCACAGCACCATAGCCCTGGTTCTCTCTCAACTGAGAGAACAAATTAGAAACTACTATTTGTGTGGGAAAAGAGAAGGGGAGGGGAGGAGAGGGGAGGGGAGAGCAGGGAAGAAAACTACTATTTGTGACAATGGTAAGATTTTATTTTTCTTAGTTCTGTCTCCAGCAGTCCCTCCAAGAAATCACTTTTTCCAATATTGCCTTTCACAAATGTATCACTTCAAATAATGAAGTTTTTTTTTTTAAGATTTCTTTTTTTTTTTTTCAGAGCAGTTTATGGCCCAAACAATATTAAGGGGAAGGTACAGAAATTTCCCATATACTCTCTTTCCACATAATGCACAACCTCCCCATTATCAACATGACTCACCAGAGCGTACCTATGTTACCAAGAATGAACCTACAGGGACACATCCTAATCACCTGAAGTCCTTAGCTTACCTTAGGGTTCACTCTGGGTCTCAGTCTATGGATTTGGACAAAGGAATGATGACATACATCTATCACTATAATGATACAAAATCCTGCTCTAATTCTTATCATTTCTATTCTTCTGTTTACTTTGGATTTAACCTATTCTTTTTCTAGTTTCCTATGGTGGAATCTTGGGTTATGGGTTTTAGATCTTTCTTCTTTCTTCCATCTATGCATCTGGTGCTACGAATTTCCCTCTAAGCACTGCTTTTGTAGCATCCCATACATTTTTATAAGCTATGTTTTCATTTCCATTTTTTTCAAAATATATTTTAATTTCCCTTAAGATATCTTGTTCGATTCATGTGTTACTTAGCAGTGTGTTGTTTAATCTTCACATGTTTAAGGATTTTCCAGTTATCTTCCTGTCACTGATTTTTACTTTAATTCCATTGTGGTCTGAAAGCAGACATTGTATGATTTCTATTGTTTTATATTTGTTAAGACATGTTTTGCGGCCCACAGTGTGGTCTCTCTTGGTGAATGTTCCACGTGAGCTTGAGATTTTAGGGCTCTTTCTACCTTGAGGTTCTGCTGCCTTCTAGAGCCTGGGAGCCCCTCACTGCATTGTTTGCATCAGGTGGCAGGTCATAATTGCACCAGAGGTTTCAGGATCCAGGCATAAAGTTGCACACTAGGTGACCTCCCAGTGTGCCAAGGGAAAGAGAGCATAGGTACTGGGAAATGCCTTGCCAGTCTCTGCCACTGTCCATGCTTCTGGTAACCAGATGTCTGTTTCATTCTTTCTTCCACACACAGAACACTGCCCACTCATCCTCAAAGAGAAATAATCCAAAGTCTCAGTCAGTTACTACATTCAGCTCAAGAAACAGGATCTGCAGACAATGTGTTCATGAGCAGTTCCAGTCAGTCTGAATATGGTTTCGTGTGTGCACAGTCAGCACCTGCACTCCCTGAGAATGAGCACTTATCTTAAATTTGCACTCTATGAAACTCACTTGCCTCATCCTGGCATCCTGGTCCTGGCCTACCCTCTACACATATTAATAACACAGAATTGCCACATAAAACACTCACATTTCCTACAAATCAAAACCACAGTGAGATACCACCTCACACCAGTCAGAATGGCTAAAATTAGCAAGTCAGGGAACGACAGATGTTGGCGAGGATGCGGAGAAAGGGGAACCCTCCTCCACTGTTGGTGGGAATGCAAGCTGGTA
>CM052798.1:137534186-137632137 GCA_028533885.1 Nasua narica
AAAAAAAAAAAAAAACCACTCACATTTCCAAATTTCTTCCAAACTCACATTTGGAAGACAAAATGAAAAACACACCACAGTCACTGGTCAATAAATATCTGAAATCCCCTAGGCATTCTTACCCTTGATTAGGCCCCAATTCTATTCTCTGGGAGGAACTTTCCATTGTTTTCCGTGGCTCTTAGATCCAGCCTCTGGCATGGTCTTTGTTTTGCATGATTTTCTTTGACTAAAACTGAAGTGTGTATTTGGGAGGATGCCTTCCTTGGAAGTAAGAGTAGGGGCTCAAAGACTGATGAGTCAAAAGCTTTTTAGTCTGGGTTCCTGGCTTCAAAATCTTCATAGGCTTCTCAATCCCTTTACTTCCAGCCAGTTCCGTGTCCTAGTAGCCTCACTCAAAACACTTCCTATAGTTTTTGAGCCTGCCTTATTCTTTATTCCCAACCCACCCTCTTCAACCAGGCCTCTTCAACTAAATGGTGGCTGCCTTCAAACTATCAGACCCGGGATGGAAGGCCCCACCCTCAATCTCATCTTTGAGGCCAGGCTCAGCCAATCTGTTTAACTGAGAATTTTTTCTTTGGACTCTGTTGCCTAAAGCCCTATTTGCTCTTATATCTTCCAGTCTGAAGCCAAACAAAAGTTGGATTTTCTAACTCTGTGAGACTCTGATTTTCTGGACTTTCTCTATTTCCTTTCACTTTTGTTTGCAAATTGGTTATTTTTTTTTCCTGCTCATCTCTTTGCATAGCCTCTCAAACGCAGTAACAACCAACATACTCCACTAATGTGTTGTTTTCTAATTTCTTTCCACAGAGCTACAAGTTCAATAGGCATATGGTCTGCATCCAAAATATCATGGGTGACAATTTTACCAAATTTTTGCCACTGTATTACATGGCTGATCTCAGCCATCAGCCTGGATTCAGTTCACTGCCTACCGTGAGTTTCGGTATTGTTGTTTTTAAGAGCATTTTTCAGTACTAATTTCTGTATTAGCTGGGATGAGAAATTCTAGTTACTGTAACAAACAAACAACCCCACAACTCAGTGTGGCCTGACCCAAGGAAATATTGCTAGCTGGCTTCACAGTTTAGTATGGGTCCATACAGGTACTTTGCACCATGCAGTCATTCAGGAACCAGGTTCCTTTTATCTGGGGCTCCCATATTATTTAGGGCTTCAAACTCCATCCCTATATCCTCTGCATTTGGGGACATAGAAGAGAGAGAGTTTGAAATATCTTAAAAGAGGGGCACCTGGGTGGCTCAGTGGGTTAAAGTTTCTGCCTTTGGCTCAGGTCCTGATCTCAGGGCCCTAGGATCAAGCCCCGAATCGGGCTCTCTGCTCAGCACGGAGCCTGCTTCCCCTCCCTCTCTCTGCCTGCCTCTCCGCCTACTTGTGATCTCTCTCTGTCAAATTAATAAATAAAATCTTTGAAAAAATTATCTTAAAAGATATTTTTAAAAACCATACCCGCATACAGCACCCAGCACTTCTGTCTACATCCATTGGTTAGAATTCACTCTCACATCCTGATGCAAGGGTAAGTATTCCATGAATGTTTTTTGAGTGAAGATATGGTACTTTAACCAGTGCTTGCTAAGGTGCATGCTTCTTTGTCCTTCCATTACATGTCAATGGAAACCAGATTTATTGGAGTTCCCTTCTATCTTTTGTAGATTTCTGTCTCCTTTCCTGATGGCAGGTTGATAAGCATAACTTCACGTTGTTATGTGCCATTTTGCACAGCCCTCTTCTTGCTTCTATAGTTTCAATATGCTTGGGAGTTGGAAGCCAGGTAACAGGCTTATTAGAATTATAGGTAGTACAAGGCTACACGGAGTATAAGTCAGGACCCAGTGGACAGTCTTGACTTCCTTAGGGGAAAAAAATACTCGAGTTCTTATTACATTGATTTTATTTTCTCATTGACATGTGTTTCTCAGCTGTGTTCCTGAGAGGTTGCAGACTGCTGAGCTCTAGAGAAGTGAGAGGTTGTAAATAGGTAAAATTTTCATCTTAAAGTAGAGATGTATCAGCAGGTAATTTTTTACTTTGGTAAATTTCAGATAGTTATTTAGTTTGGAGTCCCTAGGTGCCACAGCAAGCCGGTACCCTAAAATTATAAACCTTTCACACTATTTTTTGCAGGTGGGTTTTCACATCATATGCCTAAAATTGAGCCAGACTTAGAATGAATCTCCTCCTATTTGTGGATTTGTCTCTCCACACATCTGAGGGGTTCGGGGAGCAGGGGGTGGAATTAAGAGAAAGCTGAGCTGGTCACTAAAATCTCTGCTGATTTCAGAGAGACTGGAGCTTCCTACAATTATGACCTGGCTCTCCGGCCAACTGGATGTGATTTGCTTTTAACATTTGTATTTCCCCTGCCAAGGGCATGCTATTTGCTTGGACTTCTGATTTCTGCACCATAATATTTATCCTGTATGATTCCACAGACTCCATGGCAGAATTAATCATTCTTGGAACGTGAACATTAAACATGCTGGTGAGTCCTATCATACTCATTTGGAGCTGCCGGAGAAGAGGAGGGTTGCTCCCTTATGGACCCTACACTTAAAGACAGATGTAGTCACAACAGAAAAAAATCCTCAAACACTTAGCAGTGATAGCACGTGAAGGTAAATCAAGGGTTAAGTGGTCACCCACAGTTAGCATCACAGACCTGTATTATTGTCAGTCCCCGTGACAGAAGTTGTTATTTGCCCCCCAGTATTCATTCTCCCTTTCCTTCTCAGTAACAGAATGGAGGCTTATGTGGGCACTTAGCTCCTCAGAATAGGCCCAACCTTACCCAGTCTCCCCTGCCACTAACGGGAAACCTGTAACTCAGATCAGGCCAGGGGGAAAGGGCAGTCCTGACTCTGAGGAAGTCTTATTACAGGAAAGGGTGTGACCTACTTCTCTCTGACCGCAATCTGAAAGCCGTATGTTGAGCAAGAAGATGAAAGGTGAGGGAGTCCCTTCAGTTCAGTGCTGCCATACCAGCTCTGAACTGCCCTTTCCGACTTCTATGTAAAAGAGAAATAAATTACTATCATGTTAAAACCACTGTCTCTGTGATTTCTGTGTCATTTGCAGTTGAGTCGAATCCTGATAAAGTTCCATCTTTAGAATGACTATTCTGGATGAGGTAGAAAGTGCTTTCTTTCGAAGGCAAGTCTACTGGCACGCGAGATTGGAATGGGGAGGTTAGACCCAAGACCTTTCAGTGCGATTGGGGACCTATTACTGGCTGAGATCTACTTAAAACTCTGTCTTTGAGGCCACTTACTAATGAATCGTTGGTAACCAAAAATCAGTTCTATGTCCAAAGCGTCCTGGTAAACCTGGTAAATAGTCTCCAAATACCTGTGCTGACAAAGATCGATGATACACATGTGATTAAAATATCATCAGATTTGAAACTTATTATAATTTCCCATCACTTAAAAAAATAGAAATTATAAATCCCAATGGGAGGATGTGAGTCAGGCCGTCAGACATAGTGACAAGTACAGATTCTGAGGAGAGTCAGCAAAGATATAAACTTGATGACTGAGGTTGTGGAGCCAAAGATCCTACTTGAGATGTAGGGGACTCCCACTGATTTACAAAACAAGGTCACTGCTCAGATCTTTCTCTGACTGGAACTTGGCTACTGTACCTCATCAAAAACTTCACGCTGAATAAATGCGTGGCAGAAATTTCGAGCCCCCAAAGTTACTCGGAGGACCTCCTGGAAGAGTTGGCTCAGGTGATTATTACCCGGGCCACTTTCTGGAATCCCATGGGTATGCTGCTCTCTGGCATGACCCAAAGTGTAGGTTTTGTCTGTTTTTCAAAATAGCCATCTAGGAGCTTCTGCTGCTGGGAAGGTAGAATAGTTAGAGTGCCACACTAAGCGCAACACAAAACCCTGAACGTTATCTATAAACTAAACATAAGAAGACCGAGAGGTGGGGGGAAGAAGGCAGACCAGCTGGAAACACTGAGGCCCAAGGAGCAGTTGTGAGTTCTCGGAGTTCTTTGTTCGCCTTGTGTATCTTAGATTTGGAGCGAAAGGAGCCAGCAACCTAGAAATGCCAACTCAGAAAAAAAAAAGAAAAGCCCCAACAAAAGCCTGCTCTCTCCAGACAAAGGAGCAGAAAAAGGGTAGCCTAGCAAGAACAGAAAACTTTGGGTTAGGAACCTGCTCTAAGGGGGCCAACCACCACCGAAAAATCTGTGCTCACCCCCACCAATGCTAGCAAAGGTTGATGGGGGGCCTAGATGTCCACCCTCATGAGGCTGTAATGTCAAACGTGAACATAAAATGTAAAACTCACAGGGCAGAATAGAGAGCCAGGAATTTCGTCGCCAATGGGCAGTCACCAGACCCCAGGCAGGGAGCCTGGACTTACACCCCTGCCCACAGTGATGTGGCCCCCCTCTCCTTCTCACTGGAGTGATACGAGGAGGCAGGACTTCTACCGCGGCTCGGCTGGAACAAGGCCACACCCCACACAGCGGTGTTGGCTGAGACCACACGCAGAGCAGTAACAAGGCACCCCTAACTCTCAGCCAGAGAAGTACCAGTACAGGCCTAGTGGGAAGCTGCAACCCCCATCCCCTCTAAGCAGTAATGAGGAGCAAGTCCCACACCCTGCCCATCAGGTGTCAGCAGAGCTGAGTGAGAAATCGGGATTTCAACCCCTACTTGGCAGTAATGAGGCAGCACCCTCTTTCCCTGTAAAGAACAATGTCAGAGAAAGCCAGCTAAGACAGAAGGTTTTAATAAGATCCAAATTCTCATAATACCCCAAATTTCAGGTTTAAATAAAAACTCACTTGTCCTACTGAAATCCACAAAGAGCACAAACTGAATGGGAAAAGACAATCAGGAGATGCCAATATCAAGATGCCAGAAATGTCAGTATCATCTAAGAAAGATTTTAAAGCAGCCATCATAAAAAGGCTTCAATGAGCAATTAAGGTCAGGCTTGAAACAAAACAAAATAGGCTCAGCAAGAAATAGAAAAGTCTTAGCACAGAAATGGAAGGTAAAAAGAAGAACCAAGGAGAAACTGCAGAACCAAAAAATACAGTAATAGAAATGAAAAACTCAGTGGATGGGCTCAGCAGCAGAATAGAGGAGACAGAGGAACAAACCAGTGAAGTTGAAGATAGAGCAACAGAAATTACCCAATCTGAACAACAGAGGGAAAACACACTAGGAAAGAATGTAGAAAAAAAGGAGGGGGTTGGACGCCCGGTTGGCTCAGTGGGTTGAGCGTCTGCCATCGGCTCAGGTCATGATCTCAGGGTCCTGGGATCGAGCCCCGAATCGGGCTCTCTGCTCGGCAGGGAGCCTGCTTCCTCCTCTCTCTCTGCCTGCCTCTCTGCCTGCTTGTGATCTCTCTGTCAAATAATTAAATAAAATCTTAAAAAAAAAAAAGGAGGAGGAGGAGAGGGAGAGGGAGGAGGAAGAGAAGGAGAAAGGGGAGAAAGAGAAGGTGAAGGGGGAGGAGGAGATCAGGGAAAAGAAGAAGAACAGAGCCTC
This sequence comes from Nasua narica, assembly GCA_028533885.1. Taxonomy (NCBI): domain Eukaryota; kingdom Metazoa; phylum Chordata; class Mammalia; order Carnivora; family Procyonidae; genus Nasua; species Nasua narica. The sequence goes on from CM052798.1 coordinate 137,539,732, forward strand.
GGGGACCTGTGAGACCACAACAAATGACCCAACATTTCTATCATCAGATTCCTGGGAGGAGAAGAGGAAGAGGATATTAATGAAAACATACTGGATTTCTGGAAAAATAAAAACAACCTAACTATACCTAGAATGAAACAGATCACTTGAATAGCCTAGTAACTATTAAGGAAAACAAAATTTTAATTAAAAGATCCCAAAAAGAGACCTCTAGGCCCAGATGGACTTTCATAGGAGAATTCCACCAAACACTTAAGGAAAAATTAACATCAATTCTACATAATATTTTTCAGAAAATAGAACACTTCCCAATTCATTTTATGAAGCTAATATTACCCTGATAGCTACAGGGGATTTGAAGGATTTAAGGGATGATCAAGGAGAAAAAGATATAACCACAAAGGAAATAACATGCAAACTTTACTGGGCTGTGTTTAGACAGTGTTGCATGTGAAGGGAAGTCCCTCATGGGATGAGACCATCTAGAAGCTTATGGCAAAAGGGCCACCATCCAGAAAGGGAGGAGGGCAGGGGAACTCCCAGAGGAGATACATGTCCCTAAACATGTAAGTCTAGATGATGGCTCTAAGCAGCACGGTGGGGAGTCCAAGTCAGAGAACTCTGAAAGGCAGCAGCTTTTCAGACTCTATTTTATCAAAGACCAGGAGATGCTGGATTAGGTTTTATGGGATATGCAGAGTAGGCCAACCCTAAATGGCTAAACATTTGCTTATTGATACTTTTGTTAAATAACTGGATGTTGGATATGTAAAAATTTGAGTGCCAGTGAGCCAATGGATCTCGGTCTGCAGTGAAGAAATAAACAACCCAGGGGCCAAAACATAAAGGCCATCATTGACTCATTTAACAGTATATAGCTTCCATGGGGTTGTACTCTCAATAAACCCATTGTAGGGGTGCTTGGGTGGCTCAGTCTGTGAAGCATCTGCCTTCAGCTCACGTTATAATCCCAGCGTCCTGGGATCGAGTCCCACATTGGGCTCCCTGCTCAGTGGGGAGTCTGCTTCTCCTTCTCCCTCTGTCTGCTGCTCCTCCTGCTTGTGCTCTCTCTCTCTGCTAAATAAATAAATAAATTCTTTAACTAAGTAAATAAATAAAGCCTTAAAAAAAAAAAAAACCCATTGTAAATTGAAAATATCCTAAGTGGAAAATGTATTTAATATACCTAACCTACCAAACATCACAGCTTAGCCTAACCTAACTTAAATGTGTTCCGAATACTAACATTAGCTTATAGTTGGGCAAAATTATCTAATACAAAGATAAAGAGTTAGCTATTTCATGTAGTTTATTGAATACTCTACAGAAAGTGAAAAGCAGAATGGTTGTGGGGGTGCTGAATGGTTGTTAAGTGTATTGGTTGTTGACCCTCTCGACCACATGGCTGAAAGGGATACTGGGAGCTGTGGCTTGCTGCTGCAGCCCAGGGCTATGAGACAGTATTGAACCATACATTGTTATCCCAGGAAAAGAGTAAAATTCAAAATCCAATGTACAGTTTCTATTGGATGTTTATCACTTTTGCACCATTGTAAACCCCAAAAAATCAGAAGTTGAACCACCATTAAGTTGGGGACTGTACATACAAAACTAGACAAAGACAGTACAAAAGAAGGGGAAAAAAAAAACTCTACAGTTTGATATTCTTCATAAACAGTGTCACAAAAGTCCTTAACAAAATATTAGCAAAGAGAATGCAGCTATATACAAAAAGAATTCTACATCATGGTCAAATGGGATTGTACTAGGAATGCAAGGTTGGTTCAATATTCCAAAATCAATCAACGTAATTTACTATATTAATGGGCTGAGGAAGAAAAACCACGTGATCATATCCATTCATGAAAAAAAAAAAAACCATGTGACAAAGTTCAACACCCATCCATGATAATAAAAGCATTCAAGAAAAAAAAAAGAAAAACAGGAAAAAACAGGATCTTTCTCAAACTGATGAAGAACATCAACAAAATACTTACAGTTAACATTACACTTAATAGGGGAGCCTGGGTGGCTGAGTGGGTTAAAGCCTCTGCCTTTGGCTCAGGTTGTGATCTCGGGGTACTGGGATCGAGCCCCACATCAGGCTCTCTGCTCAATGGGGAGCCTGCTTCCCCGTTCTCTCTGCCTGCCTCTCTGTCTACTTGTGATCTCTCTCTATAGATCAAATAAATAAATAAAATCTTTAAAAAAACCCAAAGCATTACACTAAATGGTGAAAGACATAGTGCTTTTCCTCTAAGATGGAAAACAAAGCAAGGGCTTCTGCTTTCATCTCTTTTATCCAACATAATGCAGGAAGTTTCATCCAGGACATTCAGCCAAAAAAAAAAAAAAAATTCCTCAATCTAACCATCACACCTTAGACAAAAAATTGCTCAAAATGAATCATAGACTTAAATGTAAAATGTGAAAGTATGAAAGTTTTAGAATAAAAACAGGAGAAAATCTTCAGAATCTAAAACTAGATAAGAATACTTAATCCTGACTCTAAAACTAAGATCCATACAAAGAAAAATTGATAAGTTGGACATCAAAGGAGTGCCTGGGTGGCTCAGTCCATTAAACACCCTGCTCTTGATTTCAGATCAGATCACGGTTTCGGGGTCGAGAAATCCAATCCCTGTCAGGCTTTGTGCTTGGCACCCAGGCTGCTTAGAATTCTCTCCCTCTCCCTCTACCCCTTCCAACTGCTCATGCTCTCTAATAAATAAAATTAAAAAAAAAAAAAAACACAGAATGAGTTATTACTAATACCTATCAAAATGTCTAATAAAAACAGTGACGATACCAAATGTCAGCAAGAATGTGGGGAAACTGGGTCACTCACCTATTGCTGGTGGGAATGCAAAATGCTACAGTCACTTTAGAAAACACTTGGACAGTTTATTTAAAAACAAAACAACAAAACAAAACAAAATATGGAACTACCAGCAATTGCATGCCTGGGCATTTACCCCAGATAAGTGAAAACCTATGTTCATACAAAATCCTGTACATAAACATTTGTAACAGCTTTATTCAGAAGAGCCAAACATTGGAAACAACCTATTTGTCCTTTAATGGATGAACAGTCCAACAAGTTGTGGTACATCCATATCATGGGAATCTTCTCAGCCATAAAAAGGAACCAACTATTGATAGATGCAATAACCTACACGAATCTCCAAAAGATTATGTTGAATGAAAAAAAGCCATGATTCCATTTAGATAACACTCTTAAAATGACATAATTATAGAAATGGAGAATAAGTTAGTGGGTGCCAGGGGTCAAGGAGTATTGAGAGTGGGAGGGGAAGCCGTGTGGGGCTATGGAAGTGTGTATGGCTACGGAAAGACTTCATGATAACCCTTGGAGCAATGGAAATGTTTTATATCTTGACTGTATCAATGTCAACATCCAGGTTGTGATCCTGTTCTACAGTTTTATAGCATGTTATCACTGGGGGAAACTGGGGAAAGGGACAAAGACTCTCTCTACGGTATTTCTTCTCATTGCACATGAATCTATAGCTATCTCAAAATAAAATATTTCATTGAAAAAAAAATAGAAAGTTCTTTTCTTTGCCTGATTACACGTCTATCAACTTATTAGATGTTCCAGGCAAAAGGTTGCCAGTTTTTATGTTATCAAACATGAGTCTGGGTTTGCAGGCCAGTCCTTAACACGAGCCAGGGGTTTTAGTAGTTCCACTAGTAGCCACTACTAGTGGTGGCTACTACTAGTAGTAGATTCCTTGCTACCTTGAAAAGAAATCTGTCCATAACAACATAAATGGTGGTTCCTGGCGAGCTTTTCCTTGGGCTGGGACTTTATGGACTTCGAATGGGTCCGGTCTAAGTCGCATGACCCCTGACCAGTGATGCTCATAAGAACCTACACTATAAACCACCTTGAGAGTCAGAATAGGAAAGGTATCTTGCTAGATCAGTTAATAATCACTAATGGGATAAAACTGGATTTGTTTTGGCCTCCCCTCCCTTTAGCCTTAGACTTAATCTAAATCACAATAATATTTTTTTACTACTTTTGGGTCAGCTGGATGCCTAACTTCCTGTTACGGAGAATAGAAACACAAACGTTCTCTTGTACACAGACTATACATAAGGATTTGTCATGAACTAAGGGTGTTCTTAATAGGCATTTGGTCCTAATAGCTAATTACTGACAAAAAGAAGAGCTTCAGGTCAATTGATTCAAAAGCCAAATTCACTGTTTTAAGAAGCTATTCCTCAACTTTTTACTGGTTTGTCTCAAATAATCCCATAAGACCGGTAAGCTCGTCTATGATCCAAGATTTATGTAGAAAAGGAAGGGGGACATGACCTGCCCACTTAGAAACAAGAGAGTGTGCTTTTCCAGGGAAAGAGGTCAGACTGATTCTCAAGAGCCCTCAGGTGACAGCTGTTACCTTGGGCAATTTTCCATGGTCGGCTGGGTGGTCCTTAGTCTTATGGGCTTAAAAACCTAGTGTTGTTATGCTTACCTTTACCAGATATATGAGATTAGATATAAAACCCAAACACCAATGCACTGATGTACTGAAAGGCATGTTCCATACATACTTTCATCAATACTTTGAAGCTACAAAGAGGGTATTCTCTAAGCACCAGGACAAAAGGTGTGCCCACGGAGACTTAGGCCTACAAAATCAAAACGTAAAGGAGACTATAGCCTGGAATACCTAAGTGGGTACAAGCAGCCCATTTTCTCTCTGTAGTCAAGTTGTATGGGAAGCCAAATCTTAAACTGAGTAATAATTACATTCACCTCATCAAAGATAATCGTTATGATGGGAATACATAGTGCCCAAGTTCTCCATACAAAATTCCTCAATAGGGCCACTGACATCGGAAACCAGACTAATCAACACACTGCTCACAAACGCAGAAAAAGAATAAGAGAAATGGGATTAATTGAATGTTTAATGGTATCAGGTACACCCACCAGGTTCCACCCAGGTCGCGTTAGGGAGGTTCTTATCTAGGAATCTGATCATTCGTGGCCACCTGGTGACAATCTTCAGCTTCTACCCCTACATGGGGAATGACCTTTCCGTGCAAAAAAAAAAAAAAGAGCCAAGATTCAAAAGCTGTTGGTTGCCAAGATTTCTTAGTTCCCTACACAGTGCCCGGTGACTGGGCAATGCTTGTATTTCCCTCCGCGCCAAGCCCCACCTGGGTAGCATTCTCTTTCAGTGAAGATTTCCACTTCAGTCCATTGTGATGTGATTTTATAGTTCAGCTCTCAGAGGACCATCTTATTCCAGACTCTTGGGATTCAGCTCAGTAGCCAACAAATACTGACAAACAAATATTTTGCAACTTGCTTATCTTGGAAACCACCCCACGTAGTTGTGTGGCTCAGATCAATAAAGATTTTTCTTTTATTGACCCAGGTGGTCATTGGTATAACTTCTTGAAAACGCTTCAAGGTCAAAATAATTTCTGTATCACTATGGGGGTGGAGGCTTGAGACTTTTCTCCGCTGGTCAACATTAGACCAGGCTCCAAATAATTTTCTAAGTCATCCCTTCCACCTCAGTAGGGTATAAGGGAACCAAATAAGTAGGTCAATAAGCTAAACTTTAAAATATTCGTAGTCTTGGGGAGCCTGGGTGGCTCAGAAGCCTCTGCCTTCGGCTCAGGTCCTGATCTCAGGATCAAGCCCCGCATGGGGCTCTCTGCTCAGCAGAGAGCCTGCTTCCCTCCCCCACCCCCGCCTGCCTCTCCGCCTACTTGTGATTTCTATCAAATAAATAAATAGATAGATAGATAGATAGATAGATAGATAGATAGATAAATAATCTTAAAAAAAATTTCGTAGTCTTTATTTTATAAGAACTGATCTACGTACATGAAAATAGTTTTATTCCTCCTTGTAAAGAGTCTGCCTTTGTCTGTTTTCCACCAGCGGTTCTGATATCTTACTTTTGTCACGGGGTGACACGGGGTGACAAAGCAATTCATCCGCCAGAAGCCCTTCTTGTGGCTGGGTTCATAAACATTATCTATTTATGCTGCTGACAGTAATTCCTCTTTTCAGCCACGACGCGGCTAGTGAAAAGTGCTTCCATTTACTGTGGAATTTTCAGCATAGAATTCCTCTAAGTGGAATGATAATGGATCTTTGTTGTCGTACACCCTTAATGGGCGGGTGGCTTTGTCCAGTTTATCGTTGGCAGCGAGACACACACACTGCTTTCTTCACCTGGGTCTCTGGTTCCACTCAGCTTGAATGATGGCACACCTTTGCTCCTACATTCTCCAGCAGCTGTCATCAGATAACAGAACCTGGACCAGGGATGCAAGTCTAGGGGCCCTCACCCCAGAAACCTCCGGCCAGAGGCATCTGAATGAGGGAGAGCTTCAAAGTATTTCAGGGTTAGGCACCGGGGGCTCAACATGGTTGAGCCAGAACCTCGCAGCCTGAACTGTGTCCATTAACAAACCATCAGCTTGCTAGGCCTTTCACAACATATGCACGCCTGGCAGAGACCGCCCCCACTGCAAATAAAAACCCAAGGAGTTAATATACACAGCCCGGCCCACCATCCATCCCTGAGTCTTACGGGTCTGTGTTGATGAAACAGGCTGAGTCGGTGTGCTGCGAAGACAGTCACATCCAAGCTGTCGTCTCATTATGACCTTCATCCATTTCTTTGAAGTTCATCAATCTGAAAATGACTACGTTTTTCCTGGAAAGTTATGTTTAGAAACTTGCTTGACTGAAGCCTTTTTTTACCCCCTGACATGTAGTTTTACTAGCAAACTAATCATCAGTTAAACTAATATATTAGACCACTTGGCTCTCCATGGAAACCTATCCACGTACTTACGTTTTATTTTTCTACTATCACTAATCTATCTCGTGGCCTTGTGAAAATAACCTGGATTTCTGTTCTAGGTAATTCCCGTCCTGCAGACATTGTTTTGTAATGTGGGGTTATAATAATAAAACTGACGCCAACCACCATCGCCACCAAAATAATAAGAGCATAGAGTGCCTGTGTTTTCAGCAATGTTCTAGGTACTTTACATATATTAACACATTTCATCTTCACAGTCTCATGAAGTAGAAACTTCATGGAAGAAACTGAGGCAGAGAGAGGTTAGCTAACTTGCCTAAGGTTATACACATGTCAAAAGAGATGTGTGTCATTGTACTTCAGAAAAATAATGTTTCTGCTTTTAGCCTATAAAAAAAGTTGCATGCTTATAGGTTTTAAAAAAAGATTTATTAAAAAAAAAAGATTTATTTATTTGAGAGAGAGAGAGAGAGAGACAGCACCAGCAGGAGAGGCAGTGGGAGAGGGAGAGAGAATCTGAAGCACACTCCAAGCTGAGCGTGGAGCCGGACCCGGGGCTCGATTTCACAACCCTGACATCACGACCCTGAGATCACAACCCTAGTGGAAATCAAGAGTCAGAAGCTTAACCAACCGCACCATCCACACACCCCTGTTTATGGGATTTTTTTTTAAGTTCTTGGAAGATGGAGAATTACACTTTTTAAAAGTTAAAAAAAAAAATGCACCAAATTCTATCACCCAGAGACAACCACTGATAATATTTAAGTGAACTTTCTCCAAACATCTCTTCATGTATTTATGTATTTAGGATCATATTGACTTATGGTTACCATGGCATAAATAGGACCAAGCACACCATATTTTTTCTGTATTTTACTTTTTCGGCTCTATCACGTGACCTAGATGTCAGCAGCCCTTTCCAGACTTCACAATGTTGGGTACATCCCTCTGGGGATTACGATGATGAATGCTGATGGGAGGACTCCGGATCTGAGTGTTTCCAGTCCCTGAAGGACTCTTGCCTTACTTCATAGCAGATTTTATTTTCGTCTGATGTTTAACATAGCCATCCTTGAGCACGCCACAAAAATCCTTTCTAGAACGCAAGCCCAGCAGTCCTGCTAGCAGCCACTCAGACCTGAGAGCCTGATGCCCAGTTCTCGGGGGAATTAGGTGGGCTCTGGGCTGAGGATGGGGTAATGGCATCTGAGTCATGTACCAGCGGGCACCAGGGAGCCCACCGGGCAGACATGTACGATTGGTGGTGAAGCTAAGCTGAGAGCTGTCATGGGTTCTGTTATTTCAGCAGTACAGTGACATGGATCGGGCTAGTGAAGGAGGAAGTCCGAATCTCTCCAGAAAACCATGTAAATTTTATGATGAGGGCTGCCACATTAGGACACACTATTCTCATCAGTCTACGTGGACAACAGCTTGAGTTGTGCGGTGCTACTGCCCTAAGGGACGGTTCCACGGCTGGTCAGCTGGGGCGGGGCCCGTGGGACAGAGTTAGATCCTGAGGTCAGTTAAAAGAGACTAATCCTAACAGAGTTCCAAGTGTAATGGCTGATGCCCCACAGAATACCCTCCCACCTCTGGCTCCCCTTTTAAAAAATCTTGTTGAGGAGTCAAGCTAGGAAAGAGATAGTTTGAGTGGATATGCCCACGCGGGGACATAGATTTCCAGGCTGACTTTTGAGGGAGAGAAACCTGTGAGGCAGACACACTCATCTTGTCATTATGATCTCTTCAGGGCGGTGGCGGTCGGTCGATGTGGGATCGACGCCAGCTTACCAGAAGCCACCCTAGCACATTTTAAGAAATGCTTTAAATTCTATCTTCAGACTTAAAGGAAACGAGAAAAGGTGCAAAAAAGAAAATAAACATCGTCCATGATTCTTTCCCTCTCCCCCCAAAATAACCATGGTTAATATTTAGGGCTATTCCTTCTAGCTTTTTCTACTTAGCATTGGTTCGTTGGTTTGTTTGGTTTTGGTTGTTTTTTTTTTTTTCTACTTAGCCTTGTTTCTAAAGAGACACAAATATCTATCCCTACAAGTTCACTTAATATTTCATAAGCATATTTCTCATTATCATTTCAAAAATACTACATAAATATAAAGTATAATAGCTACACAATATTCCATTATGCAAAGTTCTATAGCCACCAAAACAGTCCTTTTAAAGCAATGGTCTTTCTTAAAGAGGTTGTCTGGGAACCAGTGCTTACTTAGATCATTTCTTCCCAGATTCCTTACACACTTGTATAAAATATTATCCAAGTAGCTCTCTAGTCTGGAAGGATGGCATAAGTGAAAGGGCATTCTTGGTTTCATTTTTAATTTAAATATTTTAAATTAGGGGCACCTGGATAGCTCAGTCGGTTGAGTGCCCAACTCTTGATTTTGGCTCAGGTTGTGATCTCTGGTGGTGATCTCTGCTCTGAGATAGAGTCCTGCATCAGGCTCCACACACGGCAGGGAATATGCCTCTCTCTCTCTCTCTCTCGCACGCGCGCGCACATGCTCACGCTCACTCTCCCTCACCCTCTGCCCCCCCACCTGTACTCAGTCTCTTTCTAAAATAAATAAAACTTTAAAAATAAATAAAAATAAATGTTTTAAATTAATTCCTATATATGGTAAACAACCTCCAACAAACTTCAGAGTGTTAAAATATATATATATATTACATATATATATTAAAGAAAAGTTTCAGTTCCCCGTCCCAAATTCTCCTCCCCAGATGTGATATTTCTATCCGTCTCTGGGGCATTCTTCCAAAGATGTACTGTGCATATGCAAGCATGTATATAACAGACACGCACAATTTTTTAAAAAATTTGAGAGAGAGCGTGCGAGCATGGAGCACAAGTGGGAAGTGGGGGAGGGGAGAGGGACAAAGGGAGAGGGAGAAGCAGACTCCCCGCTAAGCAGGGAGCCCAATGTGGGGTTCGATCCCAGGACCTTGCCATCATGATGTGAGCCAAAGGCAGATGCTTAACCAACTGAGCCACCCAGGCGCCCCTGGTCATCCCCAGTTTTGTTCACACAAATGACAGTATACTCTACACACTGCTCTTGCCTTGCTTGGTGCCTTTAACACAGAGAGTATGGCTTAGTGGCTAAGAGCACAGGATTTGGGAGCCAGACTTCCTGGGTTGAAATTCAACATCAATTAGCTGTGTGTTCTTGACCAAATTACCTAACCACTCTGTGCTCCCATTTCTTCCTCTGAAAAATGGGACTAATAATGGTACCTAACTCATTGGGTTTCTGCATGGTGTTACGGGTTGAATTGTGCCTCCCCTAAAAAAGGGTATGTCGAAGTCCTAATTGTTAGTACCTCAGAATGTGACCTTATTTGGAAATAGGGTATTTTGAGAGGTAATCAAGTTAAAACGAGGTCATGAGGGTGGGCCCTCATCTAAAAGGGCTGATGATCTTATAAAAGGAGAAATTTGGACACAGACATGCACACAGAGAGAAAGCCATGTGAAGATGATAGTGACGCTGTCACAAGCCAAGGCAAGTCTGGGGTCACCAGAAGCTGGAAGAGAAGAGGAAGGACCCTGCAGGTTTCAGAGAGAGCAGGCCTTGCTGACACCTTGATTTCCAACTTCAATCCTGCAGAATTGTGAGAAAATAAATTGCCGTTGTTCCAGCCACCTAGTTTGCTGTACTCTGTATGGCAAACAAGCACACATGGATTAAATGAATTAATATATGCCCGGAATTCCGACTATGCCTGATACTCATCAAATACTACATACGTGTTAGCGGTCATTATTGTATAGCTCTGCTTCATTGGCTTTTTAATGACAGCATATTTTTTCCCGTGTTTTTGGCAAAATTTATCATTTAAATATTTACTATCAAGCCCATAGTATTGTTAAAAAAAATTAGTACTTAAAGGCTTACAATGAAAAATAATAATACCTTTCTTTACTCGTCTTCAAACCCCCAGTTTCACTCCCCAAAGGCAAACATTTTGAATCACTCAGCTCTTCCTTCTGGTATTTAACCTCATATTTCTAAGTAATGTGCTTATACTGTTAATTCTTGATTTATCTACCAGTTTGAGACTCTTTCTTCTGCCTTCCTGTTATGATAAATGAGGATTTTAATTTACACCAATCTGTATCCCTACATACATACACACACCCTCTCGTTATCTTCACAATTTGATTATATAACCATTTTTAGTTACGTAATAGATTGTTAAAATAGATTTTCTAAGTCTCTGAGACTGAACTGAGACTCCAAAGGTGAGAACAATAGGTACAAAGAGCGCCCACATTCTAAATAGAGATTCTACACAATCCATGCACATCGGGTGCACATCGAGGGGCCCCAGGCTTAGCCACTAACTCCCTGCAGTCTCAAGAATTAACCTCGGGTGGGGCGCCTGGCTGGTTCAGTTGGTAGAGATTGCAACTCTTGAACTTGGGGTCATGAGTTTGAGCCCCTCGTTGGACGTAGAGATTACTTAAAAACAAACAAACAAAATACCAAAAGAATTAACTAGGGGGTCAAAGTGGCCTGCATTGAAGGTTGCTCTGGATAGTTAGCAGCACTGTTTTCCACCACATCCCCAAGGCTGGACGGGAGGACTCCTCCCACTCATCCTAAACTTAGTAAAGGGGATTTCAAGAGGATCCTCAGAGAGAACGATAGGTGTTCCCTGAAGTTTGACGGGGTAGGCACATACTTGGTGACTGACACTTGAAAAAAAAAAAGTTGGCAGGCCAGAAGCTGGCTGCGGCTGCCTTTCTGAGAGCACAACAAAGGGTCGAGGTTGGCCACCATTTCTGAGGACTGGTGGAGCAAGGACGTGGTTTTCTGCAGGCCAGACTGGATTCTGTAGAGGGGAGCTACCAACAGGTGGCCTTCAAAAGTTTCCCACCCAACAGTACCATAGAGAAGGATAAAAAAGAGGACTCCAACGAAGAGTAGACAACCAGAAGCCAGATGCCAAATGAGGCACTTTCCAGCTACAACACCCCCAGGGATGGAGGTGCTCCCATGGGTTGGCCTTGGACTTAAGACAAATGAGGAGGATACCCATCATGGATGACAATCCTGCAGACCAAGAGCTTTCCTTCCCCCACCCCCTCTCTACCCCTTCCACATGTACATCAAACCTAGAGGAGCCAGAGGCAGCAGAGTGAGCAAGACGGAACATAGTCATGTCAACCCTCTACTTGGGGCGGCCTGATTCAGCAAGTACCAAGTACAGGATGACCAGTTAAGTCTGACTTTTAGATAAACAATGTATGCTTTTTTTAGTATAAGTACATCCTACGCAATATTTGGGACCTAATTTTCCTTAAAGTATTTGTTGCGTTCTGGAACTCGCATCGAGCTGGGCGTTTTGTGTTTTCTTTGGCAGCCCTTCCTATACTTCTTGCCCACTGCAAATTTCAAGGCTGCGTCAGGCCTGAGCTGTGGGAGAGGAGAAGTAAAAACTGGCAAAGAGCTTGGTGTTCTGATATCAGATTACACTGGACTTCGGCTAACCTAAAAAAAAATTGAGACTATTCATTAATAACCTAAAAGTACTTAGAAAAGTGACAGAAATCGTCCGATATTCCATACATGGGGCTGAAAAAATAAGATGGCAGAGGAGCCTTCCAAGTCCATCTTGTTCAATAAGCTACTTGCAGGTGTATTAAGTTCAGCATTTAGGTTATTATTTCTATATAAATATTATTTGTTGCTGAGCCAACTTGTGAAGTAATAAGACTGCATTTCTTTTACAATGTTCTAGTTTTTCTTTGAGTTAATAATTGCCTACCTAAAGCAGTTTTCCTACTTAAGAGCCATTTATTTCTTTCTCTGTGAACTGCATGCTCATGTTCTCTGTTGAATTGCTGAGCATTTATTAATGTGGAAAAGTTTATTTATATATTAATAAAATTAACCTAAAACAATGGTCTTCTAAGGGGAAATGGGAAATTGCCAGTAACAGAGGATGAGTGGAACTTTTCCAACATTTGTGTTGGGAAGCTTAGATTCTCACTGTGCTTTGTTGTTAATAACAAACAACATTTGGTGTTGCTCTTCTAAAACAGTTCTTCTCAAATCAAAAGTTTCTTTAAATATTCTTTCAATGCTTACATGCTCAATTCTTGGTTAAAATTTTCCCAAGGAGGATGTATATGATTAAGACACAGCCTAATAGCATTTTCTCTCCTTTAGACATGATCATTCATCCTTGGGACTTATTTCCAAGAAATAAACCCATAAAATAGCTCCAAATACCACCTCAAGAAATTACAAGAAATTTCTTTCAAGATATTATTACTATGTGGTTGGAACACAGAACACAAAGGTTAAAGTCTCAAATTTGTTCCTTCCTCTGTCCACGATTTTCTGATTCTAATCTCATAACAAATCTCATTATTATTTTCAGTTTCTCATTAGAAAATCAGAACCTTGCTGAGATTTAGTCTCTGAGCTACCTTTGAAGTACTGGGAATTGTATGATAAGGTAAATGTTACATTCTAGACTACCGCCACTGCACAGAAATTTCCATTGTAAATGGTTGCAAACCACTCAGCTAATTTTCACATATAATTCTTTTCTAAGAATTCTTTTGTTCTTGAGGGAAATAAAACATGCCAAAAAAAAATGTTAAAATATGAATTCCAAAATGATTTTAGAAAACAATAGAAAAGTTGCATTTCAGATTTGATGTCAGCGAGTCCCACATTTATTAATAATTCTTCAGAAGAGCCCAGAAAGAGTTCCATTTTCTTATTTTTATTTATAAATTCAATTTTAAGACTGCAATGAGGCACGATCATCCTCCTCTTTCACTGTCTAATTAACTTATTTCTCTAGAATGAATGACATGCAGGAAGGGCTGGATTCCAGAATCCCTTGGCCCTGGAATAAAAAAAATCTTCGCATGTCTTACAGATGCCAGCTCTGTTTAGTCTCCACGACATCATCCTCAGCATATGTCATATCTTGCATTCCTATTCTGCTTTTCTCTCTATATTCAATGTGAAACTAGCTTCTTAAGAACCCCTGTCTTAAAAATTGACAAATGTTTCCTTACTTTGTCCCTTGCAGCATACAAATTCATCTATCAGGTTTTGTGCTTATTTGACAGAGTAACAAGATAAAAAATCCAATCATGCACAAATCAATCCATCCATCCAATGTGGCTGTCAAATGCAGGATAACCAAAGCATTGTAGAAGAAAAACATGAGTGTTTGCTGAGGGACCATCACCTTCCTGGCACATGCTTCCATTTTTGTGGTTTTTCTTGAACTTTTGCATTGGCTTCCTCAAAGTAGAAGAGAAATCTGAAGGTCAAAAGTCATTTATTTGCCGAATACCTCCAGCTTATAAATGTCAAGGTCTTCCCGCTGCTCCCTACCTCACAGTCAACACCCCAGCCATGCTGAAACTTTGGCAGTTCCTAGGCTGGTAATCATTATCCAAATGTCTCTGGTTAGTTTGGGACACAAAAGTCATCATAATAGGAATAACCCTAATGCAGGGTCTCACGAAATTGATGGAAGTGATGTTGGAGAAAGGCTAGAACCACAGGCAAACACTGGTAAGTAAGAGGCTTGCAGGGTTAGACCAGTTTATAATTAAAGAGGAAAAAATGGACATAATAGGATTGTCAAAAGAGAAGCATTTGAAGATCACAGATTAAGGGAGGCAGCTGAGAAAAGTGAAGGACTTCAACACAGTCATCAAATGTGCTCCTAGACATGTTTTTTTTTTTTTAAGTAGATTCCCAAGCACTAAATCAACTAATTTTGTTTATTCTGAAAATTAGGACAGATTCACAAATATTACCTAACTTCCATTAAATATATATAACAATATAGATTATATTTATAATTTTTCTTTTCACTTTTCAGTATCAAATTCTCATAAAAAATTCCCCTATCTTATATGAAATTTTTATGTTGGGTTCCATTCATGTCTTCCTTAGACATTAAGTGTCTTTGACTGTGAGACTTCCTGTACTTTGTTTTGCTGTTTCAAGCTCTGATATTTTGTCCATCGTGTTTTATCTGCCCATAGGGCCTTTCTCTGTTTTGCAAGAAAATACCTCTTCACTGCTCTCAACCTTCTCCAATGTTAACCTCTTGTGTGAGAGTTTCCTCTACTCCTTCTTGCCCCCTCAGCCAAATGAATGAATACAGGAAAAAACACATATCTTAATAGAAAAGGTAAGGTTACAAATGAAGTAATTAATTATTTGGTATCAGGAGGCAGTTTTCCATGGTGATTTGGGGCACAGGCTCAAGCAACAGATTCTTGGATTGAAACCTAAGCACAGATAAAGGGCATTTCTGCTATCATAGAAAGTTCTACTAGACAGTACTGTAACACAAGCAACAGATTGCAAAAACAACAAAAAACAAAGAAAGGAATTCTAGATTTCTTGTAAGTAATGGTAGTATTGCAGGGATAACTACGTGCCCTGGGATCATGTTGGGAGGTGGGGAGCCCTTACCAATGTAAGAGGCTGGATGAAGAAATGATCTTTAAGCTAAGACTTGAGTAGGAATGCGTGTTTGGGGAGGTTGGGAGTGCTATGGATTGGTTTGCTGAAATAGTCCCAGGGAGAGAGTACTGTGGGCAGGGAGAACCTTAAGAGGGAGGGCATATGATACCTTTGAAAGAAGAACATGTACTCATCAGGCTCTAATTCTGCAAACGAATTCATGGTTGATATTGTGCCTGTATTGAAAAATAAAAGAGTATGACCTAAATGTGAATTAAGTGCCACAGGAAATAAACTGTCCTGGATATACCAAGTCAGGATGATCAGAAAGGATGTGTCAGGAGATTTCCTATTAATTCTTTATTTTCAGTATTTGTTACTTTCACACTTATCACATGTCAAATGGTGGTAAGAATTCTATTAAGAAACTCATTGAATGCCCCAAATAGACTAGAGATGTTACATAATGAATGGAAGTTCATGATCTTTTTATCTTCAGAAGGTATTTGTTCCAATTGAACGCATATCTTATTGATGGACATAGTAATTATGAGCAGACTATCAGATTTGGTTTCCAGTACAGTGTGTCTAAAATATGGCACTTCAGAATCCTTTATACTGCTTATTAAAAATGCTTATCCCCTCCTTCCCTGCCATCAACAAACTGAGGCAGAGACTAAGGTCCATTCAAGATTTGGCTTTACCCATAATGCACCAACATGACATTGCTACTGGAGGTGTAATGGACAGTCATACTGCTTTGTAAGAGGTACTGAAGACTGCCCTCTTCCACCATGAAATTTGTGAAGCTGCCAATATCTTGGCACTGAGCCCATCTTTGTTTAACTTGCACCCAACTGTGCTGAGTCTACGTATGTCAAGTTGGTGGTTAAGGCTCATGACAATAAAAAAACTAGGCGGATGGACAGGCCTTTGTAAAACCAACAGAGAGGGGAAACCCTAAAGAGTGGTTGGTTGCAATTGTGTGGTAAAGCACTCAAGGATGTCCTGAAAAATACTACAAATGCAACTGAACGAATAAAATTGGCACTTGTTTAAAAAATGTCTATCTCAAGCCCACTATGAGCCCACTTAGAATTTTTATGGTGGGATCGATAGAGCTAACAAATTCCCGGGGTGATTCTACTGCCCACCAAAGTTTGAGAACTTCCACCCTATTAACGTGATCCTAAAGTGCTTTATGGCAGCTTAGAGCCAAGCTGGCTGAAGAAGAACTGCCCGAACTGCCCGGAGATTTGTTTTTATTTTATTTTTTTAAAGATTTATTCATTTACTTGACAGAAAGAGAGAGAGATCACAAGTAGGCAGAGAGGCAGGCAGAGAGAGAGGGGGAAGCAGGCTCCCCGCTGAGCAGAGAGCCCGATATGGGGCTCGATCCCAGGACCCTGAGATCAGACCTGAGCCAAAGGCAGAGGCCTTAACCCACTGAGCCACCCAGGTGCCCCGATTTGTTTTTATTTTTAATTATTAACTTAATTCTATACTTGATGTGGATTTCACTAGTTTTTCCACCAATATCCTTTTCCTGTTCCAGGATCCAATCCAGGAGACCACATTACATTTAGTCATCATGTTTTACAGTCTTCTCTGGTCTGTGATAGATTCTTAGGGTTTCCTTGGGTTTTTTTATGACCTTGACAGCTTTGAGGAATCCTGGGCAGGTGTCTTGGAGAATGCCCCTCCATCTGGGTTTGTCTGATGCTCTTCCCGTAGTTCTACCAGGTTATGGGTTGAGGGGAAAATACCACAGAGGAAGTACCCTTCTTAGCATACCATATCAAAGGGACTACTCTCAACAAGACTTATCACTGTTGACACTGACCTTGATCACTGGGCCAACGAAGTGTTTGCTATGCTTCTCCACTGTAAGTACCCCTCTACTCCAACACTGTCACAAAGCACAACCCACAACCAAGGGGGAAGTGAAATATTGGCAGCTTCGCAAATTTCACATGCCAGCTTCACTTGCTGGAATGGAGAGTTATCTACATAAATTATTTGGAATTCTTGAAATTCTTTTGTAAGGGAGATGTAGCTCTTCTTCCCCATTTACTTATTTTTATTTAGTTATTTGTTCAATTACTTATTTAATAATTTATGTATACCAGTATGGGCTCATGGATATTTATTTCACATTCTAGGTTATAGACTTATTAGTATGTTATGTCTCTTATGCTCAAATTTTCCAGCTTTGGTCATTGGAAACTTTTTCAGTCTGAATTCTGTGTCCCTTTGACACACCCTACTCTTTGGCTTTTTGAGCATCTTAACAAGATGCTCCAAGCTCATCTGTATTCCCTACCCCAACTCTAGAATCAGCTATTTCTCCCAGTAGAGTTCCTTTTCTTTTCTTTTTTTCAAGATACCATTTATTTATTTGACAGACACACAGAAAGCACAAGCAGGGAGGGTAGCAGAGGGAGAGGGACGAGCAGATTCTCCACTGAGCAGGGAGCCCTATGAGGGACTCGATCCTAGGATTCCAGGATCAAGACCTGAACTGAAGGCAGATGTTTAACTGACTGAGCCACCCAGGAGCCTCTAGAGTTCCTTTTCCAAAATAGAAATTCCTGCCTCCGATCTCAGAAACTAAAATCCAGTTGGTCTAGGGAGGGAGCTCAAGAGTATTTATTTATTTTTTAATTCAATGAAACAGAACATGCTCGGGAGGCCTGGATGGCTCAGCTGGTTGGGCATCTGTCTTCATGGTCCCAGAGTCCTGGGATCGAGTCCTGCATCAGGCTCCTTGCTCAGCGGGGAGCCTGCTTCTCCCTCTGCCTGCTGCTCCCCCTGCTTGTACTCTCTCTCTCTGACAGATAAATAAAATCTTAAAAAAGAAAACAAACAGAACATGCTCATAGTAAAAATAAATTCAAACAATGCAAAGGGCATGTGTGTGTGTGTGTGTGTGTACGTATATATACATGTGTATATGCATATATGTATGTATATACATATATTGTGAGAATCTGTCAGTCTTCTTACCCAAAGGCAAACTATTGCCAATTTCTTATAAATCTTTTCAGAAAAAATCTACATGTTTCTGAATATGCATATATGTATGCACATATAAACCACCCATCTTTTCACAGAAATGACCGTGTGCTACGACACATGAACGCATCTTGCTGTTTTCACCTAACAAAACATCTTGGAGATTGTTATGTGATTACAGATCAAAGTCACCCTTTTCTATACTGGTAGAGAGCTTTGGTGACTGCCCATGGCATACTGTATTTAACCCACCGTTTACGGATGAATGTTTAGATTGCCTCTGCATTTTGCCATCACAAGCAATGCTGCTATGAACGGCCTGCATGTACACTTTCATTCACATGTTAAGACATCACTATATTGAACTAGTAGCAGTGAAACACTGGGCCAAAGGGTATATGCCCATCACAGTTTCCTAGGTTACAAACTGCCATCCAAAAAGGTTACAGTAACATGTACTCCCACCAACAATGAGAATGTGTTTTCTTGATATTCCTGGCAATGAATTGTTAATATTGTTTAACATTTTTATCTTTGCAGGTCTGATAAGTGAAAGATGGTAACTCAATGTTCCTCCTTTAATTATGAGTGATATCAATTGTATTTTCACGTTTATATCAGAATTTTTCTATGTGTCTGATCTCTCTAATCTATCTTCTATCCGTTTTTTTGTCAAGTTATTAGTATTTTTCTTATTGATTTGTAAGCACTCTTTCTATATTAAGAAAACAAGCATATCCTTACTTTCTGTATTGTAGGCATTTTTTCAGAATATATATTATTGTCGTTTCCTGGGTAATTCTGAGGACAGCCAGGTTGGAACCATGACTAGGGAATTATATATTCATTAGGGTGAATATGTCAAACAAGAGGTAACTGATGCCTACTAGGTATGGTCTAAGAGGAAGAAAGATCTCTGTGCAAAACCATCTCAGCATAGGGATGAGAGTAGGGATTCCCAGCATTAAATCCACCCTATGAAGGCTAAGGCAGCAGTTATAAGGGAGATAACAGCACACTGAACCATTATTGTGGGACAGTAGGCCGCCCCTCCCCCTTCCCGGGATTGTCCCTAGGATTGGATACAGTTCAGTCTAAGATAACAGATTCTTTTACCATAATACCACAGGACAAAGCCAAGGCATTGTGCATCAGGCAGCACAAAAATCCTGATTATCTTGTATACAACATTTCCTGAGGGCAGAAATGATGGGACGCCTCATCTCACCTCTTCCATCTTCCATTCCCCAGGGCCCGAAGCCATGTGGCATCAAGATGGAAACGAACAGGGCGCCTGGGTGGCTCAGTTGGTTGGGCGACTGCCTTCGGCTCAGGTCATGATCCCGGAGTCCTGGGATCGAGTCCCATATCAGGCTCCCGGCTCTGCGGGAAGTCTGCTTCTCCCTCTGACCTTCTCCCCTTTCATTCTCAGTCTCTCTCTCTCTAATAAATAAATAAAAAATCTTAAAAAAAAAAAAAAAAGATGGAAATGAACAATGCACAACCCACCAGAAGAAATGAGCCAAATGAGGGGCCACGTGGGGAAGGGAGACAGGAAGGGATGTCTAGAAGGAAAGGCTCCTCGTTCAAAGGGAGGAAGCTGCCATCTGGGTGCCTGAGAGTCGTAATAAGAGCGAGCCCCCCTTCAGTGAGAGAGCCCAAGAAGGCCAGCCTGGTGGGAGGGAGCAGAGGAGCCACTCCAGACTCCCTTTGTGGTCTCCAGAATGATTCGAATGTTCTGCTGAACATAAAAGGAAAGGGCTGTTTTATCCGTAACTTTGGACTCTGTCTGGCGAACTGCATCTGCACTGCCCTTCCTTCCGAGATGTTTGTGCAGAGGAGCGCTGTGTGTCGGGGGTCACATTCTGGGACCAGACCCAAGCTGAGGAATTAGGGGCACCTCAGATGAAAAGCACAGACCAACGGTTCCCAAAGTGCAGTCCTAGGACCAGCAGCATCAACATCAACCGGGAACTGATTAGAAATGCAAATTTGGGGACCCCGTCCCAGACCTACTGAATCAAAAGCCCTGGGAAGGGGCTCTAATAGCCTCCAGTCTAATAAGCCCTCCGGAGGTTCCGTAGCTCCTGTTTGAGAACCACTGCTCTTGATAGGAGCTGCTGACACTGGCCTTGGCATCCAAGTTAGCAGAACGGAGCCTGTGAGCAAAAAGAAGTCACTGAGTGCGGTAGGGGAGCCCAGGATATTCTCCCTGGGACAGAGGCTCACGGCGTACAACCGCCATCTGGATTCTGAAACCTCCGGTGCGTGTTTGTTGGGAATAAATATTTTCCCCAGAGAGCTGGCACCAGGGCTGTGTGCATTTCCCAGATGGGTTTCTACACGAAGTTCCAGGGGAGGCCCTGGGGAACCAGAGCTTGCCTACAGGTGAGGAATTCTTTAAAATGCGCCCCCACCTGCAGAGGTGGGATTTCTGAAGGAGAGTCCGAGGCAACAAAGACTGGGAGGCCAATTCATCCGGACCAGAGTGAGGGCTCTGTGGGGGTTGCCCCAGGTCACGTTGCTTCTCCGGATTTCAGAGTGGAGCAAACTGGGCTTTATTCGCCCAACCCCAAGAGAAGTTTGCCTTGGCAAAATGAAAGAACAAGATTTTATGTATATCTCTTGATAGATTTTTCATGGCTCCAAAATAATTCTGGGCCTGGATCATTATTCCAGTTGTCTCTGTCAGCAAGTAACCTTAATGAGTACCATCCTGTGATTTATTGCCAAGTCACATTTTTCGCAAATATTTTCCTATAAAATATTTAAGGCTACATCTGACTTTGGGTCTTTGAAAGAGATTAAGTTTCCTCTAAATGTCTAATGCGTTCTCTAGTGTTTTGGCCACAGCACTGCCACTGGGAACGCGACTGTCCAGAAGCTGTCTGGGGGGGGGGGGGGGGCAGTACCAGCAGCTTGTCACCCTCCACTCCACAGACCTTCCTATCAACTGGAAAAGATGCAGCAGACGTAAATATTTCAAATTATTTCTCAATTACATTCCTCTATTTGAACTCCTTTGCTAGAAGTCAAGTTCAGAAACTCCAAATACCAAAATGATTCTTTAAAAAAAAATGTTCAGTTTCAAAAGCCAACTTAGGTCCCGCCTGAGGTCAGGGGGCAAAAGGGAGCTGCGTGCGCCCTTCATGGGGAGGCTCCGTCTCACCAGGAATGGTGGGTGAAAGCCTGAGGCCTTCCGGCAAGGGGCGACAGAGGCTGGCCGAGTGGCAAGCTGGACACTGTGTGGTCCCCGCGCGAAGAACAGACCTCACTGAGACTAAATGGGTCTCTCTAATTGTCCTGCTCCCGGGTGAGAGAAGCAAATTCCAAGGCCTGGGATGCTGGGACAATGCAAATTAAGAGCTTTTGAGAAGTTGTGCTTATTTTTTTTTTCGAGTTTCAGCAGCTTTTGCACACACACACACACACACACACACACGCTCGCTCTCTCTCACTCCCTCCCTCATTTCAAACTTTCTGCAAAGAAGGTGTTGTATTTATATACTCTTTTAACAAGTCTCTCTGGTCTCTTTGCCATGCATTTCTAATAGTGTTCTGGAAGTCAAAAGAAGCCAACCTCTGGTGGCCCGCAGTGGTGTGGATCCAACCTAAGGCCTGCCGAGCCCACAACACAAGATGCTAAATTGTGCACACGAATAGTTTTACCCCTAGAATCAAGACGACACAGCTTTCATCAGAGAGTCAAAAAGGCCCATAGGTATTTAAGTTGTTCAAATTTAAATGTCATGGTGACGATTAATTTCTGTCGTCTGCGAGTGGACGTTCCTCGGGGACCACAGTGAAAGTTATTCCCTGGAACCCCCTCCTCCAACACGGCACGAAACCACACACAGACACAGGCCCCAAATCAGACTCATAGCCGTATCCTGGTTTCCTGATGAAAAAGGAATATTCTCACTTAGAACAGAGTTCTTGTACCCCAATCATCATGCTAAATTCAGTTGTTAATATCTGTCCTTCAAGAGCTTAAGGTTTTGTTTTTTAATTAAAAGAGAAAAAATATTTTAGACAAAATTTAAGTCCTCTTGATTCATGGTCTAATTCCTTCTTCCAGAAGTAACTACAATGATGAATTCAGCTTGGATCCCTTCAGCCCATTGTTTAAAGCTTGTACAGATATGTATCTCTGAACAATCTCTGTATCGCTCCCTTATATTTAACATTCTGAGTGCATTGTTCTGCAACTTGTTTTCTTCACTCCAAATTATACTTCTGGAATCTATCCATACTGACGTACAAAAATCTAGTTCATGCCTTCCCATTTGCTATTTTGTATTGTAATGTTTCAATGCACATTTTATTTATTCATCATTGATGGAGACTCAGGTTGTTTTCCTTCCTGGACCTTTATAAACGTCTCCTTGAGCAAGTCTCCTTGTGAGAGTGCCTTCCTAGGGCGGAGACCTATAAGTGGAACTGCTGGGCCATAGGGTACATGCATCTTCATATTTAATAAATACTGCCAAATGGATTCCCAAAGTGGAGCATATCAATTTGCACTCCTCCAGTAGCCTCTGAGTTTGCATGAATATTTTCCATTGGGGTCAGATGGGAATACACCTGATCTGAGACCTCCTGCCTCCTTCCACTTTCCATGTTCAGATACCGATTTCTCCAAGCAAAGAGATGACAGCCCTCCAAATAAAGGCTTGCTAAGGGAATCTTGGCCCAGTTGTTTTTCAATCCATGAGGCACTGGCAACTTCTTGTGGCCTACACCATGGGGTTGTGTTCCAGCCTAATCGTTAAGATTCTTAGCTTTTATTTCTCCCGACTTGATAAAACAAGTGGAAATTTCATCCACCCATACTTGTGTTATAAAATGACCCCACCCAGGGCCCTGACCCTGACCAGGAAGGGACCAAGTGTCACCTTGGTTGACCTTAGGTTAGCCAAGGCCTTAGGTTAGCCAAGGTTACTGCTTGGTTTGGCCTGTCCATTCCTTACTCAAGTATTTCCTGAGCACCTGCGTCAGGGGGTGCAAAGATCAAGAGGACAATACTGTAGCTGCCATCTGTCAAGGGTGTGCACTAGCGGCTCAGGTTCTTATCTCCACCAGTCTTTCCAACATGCCTGTAAAGTAGGTACTATTATTATCCCCATTTTACAGGGCAGGAAACTGAGGTTTTGAGTTCAGGATGATCTCGTTTTCCTAGGCAGAGCTAAGATTCCAGCCCACATATCTGTCCTCAGACACAATGTCCAAATAAATTATGTATTTTGCTGGGCAATGATGGCGGGAAGAGGTAGAGGATGTACACAGGCACGAAGTGGGAAAGCATAGACTGTGTGAAGGAAATTGTAGGACTGGAGTAGGACATAAAACAAAAACTTGTTGGGATCCCATTACACAGGGCCTTGAATGACAGGTAGGGGCATTTTAACCTCATTCGGTGGAGAGGATGAGTCATAAGAGGCTTTTAAGCTGTGGAGTGATAAAAATCAGAGCCAGAAGCAATGGAGAGAATGGGAATCGTGGACAAGAGCAGGGAAGCGGGAAGTCTGGCTAGGAGGTGAGGGAGACAGCGAGGTCTGGCATGCTTGACGTCCATTCTAACCTGTACCCACTAACGTTGGAAAGCTGGAAACTATAATTCACACCTCTCTTTGTAGCTGGACTTCTGGACAAAGATCCATTTTGTGGATACTGATGATACAGAGGGAACAAGGTACTGGGGTCACTTGTTTCCTAATTCAAGGACTTCTATAGAGACAGGAGTCACTTTCCAATTGTTGACAGGGGTAGTAGGATTCCAAGGGTTGGGGGAAGCTCTGTTTCAAATGCTTTCTCCAGATTATTCAACAAGTTGTTAGCTACCTAAACCTGAGTTCTGATCGAACCAGCCTGGGTGGCTTCTTTTTCTATAAATCAACCCCAAATGAGGAGGTAGCAGAAGGAGTAAGGACTTCAACTTGGTTGGAAGCAACAGGGCTGGAAAGTAGGAGTGAGTACGTACATTTCAGAGGTAGAAATGTGCAAGATGAGGCCGAATTTGGGATGTGGGATGAAGGAAATTGTCACAGTTAATGCTGAGGTCTTACACAGCGACGATGTGGGGGGAAATGGGGTCATTAGTGGGCACAAACAGAGGATTTTGAGAAGCTGGCTTTAATCTAGAACTTTGGGGAAGGCCTACATTTTGAGAGGGTGAAAGAAGAGTCAGTTATGATGCAATAACCTGTTTAGAAGCCTCTTTCCATTGGAAGCTTTATGAGGTCAAAGCCTTTGCTAGCTTAGTCACCATCATGAACTCTAGGCCTGGCTTGGAGCTTGGCATATTGTAGATACTCAAGAAATATTTGTTGAGCAATAAACTCAGGAGTCCAAGGTGCAAGAAGAATTATGAAAGGAAACACATTTTTAGAGCCAGAGGGTAGGAAATGATGTAGGAGGAATAAAAGAGGGAAAAAGTGGGGCACCTCGGTGGCTCAGTGGGTTAAAGTCTCTGCCTTCAGCTCAGGTCATGATCTCAGGGTCCTGGGATCGAGCCCTACATTGGGCTCCCAGCTCCACGGGGAGTCTGCTTCTTCCTCTAACCTTCTCTCCTCTCATGCTTTCTCTCACTTTCTCTGTCTCTCAAATAAATAAATAAAATCTTAAAAAAAAATTGTTTTGAAGATTTTTTTATTTCTTGAGAGAGAGAGAGAGCATGTGCAAGTGAGAGCACGAACAGGAGGGAGGGGCACAGGGAGAGGGAGAAGCAGATTTCCAAATGAGCAGAGCGCCTGATGCGGGGCTCGATCCCAGGACCCTGGGATCATGACCGAGCTGAAGGTCACCAACCAAGCCACCAAGGTACCTTGATCTGCTCTTTTGTTAATGGATACTTAGCTTGCTTCCAGATTTTGACTACTAATAAAGTAGCTATGAATATTCTTAGATAAATACTTTGATAAACCTATATATATATATATTGGGTACATATCTAAAAGTGAAATTGCTGGAATATAAGTTATGAATATATGTAACTTCAGTAGACACCATCAAACAGCTTTCCAAAGTGGTTAGTTGAATTAATTTATAACCCCATCCAACAACTGTACTTTACAATTATTCTGCATTTTCTTCAAAAGGGTTTAGTGCTTTGGGGTTCTATTTAGGAACTCTTACCCAACCTGTCATGGTAGATAGTCTCCTTTCTAAAAATTTTTTTTTACATTTAATTTTTAAAAAAGATATATATATATATATAGAGAGAGAGAGAGAGAGAGAAAGCACGAGCAGGGGGAGGAGCAGAGGGAGAAGCTGACTCCCCATTGAGCAGGGAGCCTGACTCGGGGCTTGATCCTAAGACCCTGGGACTAACTGACTGAATCACCCAGGCACCCCCATACTTCAGTTCTTCTTCTTATTTTTTAAGTAGGCTCCATGCCCAACGCAGGGCTTAAACTTACAACTCCGAGACCAAGAGTCACATGCTCTACCAACTGAGCCAGTCAGGTACCCCAATAGTCTCCTTTTTTATCCGTTAGCAGATTTACTGTTTTATCTTCCACATTTAGATCTATAATATGCTTATAATTGATATTTATATATGCTGTGAGATAGGAAGTGAAGATTAATATTTATTCCATTTGAACATCCAATTGGCCCAGTACCATTTATCTGAAAGACTGTCCTTCCCCCCACTGTTCTACAGAACCATCTCTATCATATATTATGTATCTGTATATGTGTCAATCTGATTATGGACAGTCTGCTCTAAAAATATGTGCCATCTACCCAGATTCTACAACTTTTCCCTCTTTGTTCTTTATTCTTTGTTCTAAGAAGTAGATATTAGCAATCAGCAATTTTTCCAATTTGCAGTGAATACTGAGATTCATAATGAATGTTTTGCTTGTTTGTGCTACTGGGAACGGTTTCCTAGAATTCCTTTCTCTGTGTGACTCGGGGTTGAGTTGGCCAAAAGTGCAGCGTTACGAGATTTAGAAAGCAGAAATGAGACGGGTAATGTTACAGTCTAACGGTGGTCATTGGTAAGAGCTGGTGAGATGGGTAGACATGCTAGCACTTTCCAGTTTGCCTTCATCCTTCCCCACTCTGATCCAGCCCTCCTTCCTGTCTGCCTGCTCTGCCAGCAGCAACCCCAGGTGTGCCAGCGGATGCTGTGCTGGGAACACACAGAGGAAGCCATCATAAGGAGCCAACAATTCCCTGTAGATTTCTACCCCGGCTCCCCTCCCAATCCTGCTCCAGCAGCTGGATTTGCCTGGCTTCCGCATTTCCCTGCAAGCCAGGTATGGTTAGTGACTTTTCTCTGAATCTTCAACTCCTCCTTCCAGACCTTTTCTTCCCTACCTCTTCCCCATATTATGTAAGGTCCATTTCCTATAATGCATTCCTTATCCCATAACTCATAGTAGTTCTGCTTCCCTGATCAGGCCCTGACTGATAGACACATGTTGAAATAATCAACACAGTGTAACAGTGGCAAGCCCTAAAACTACACAGTGGTAAAATTTGCAGCAGATGAAAACCCAAGAGAAGGACTGCAGAATGGTATTTAGGGCTGACAACATTGGCAACACAATCACATTGCTGACTTTGAACTTAAGACCCTAAAACTGACGAATATGCCTCTTGGCTCATCCTTCCTCAACCCATTCCTAGCGTCCTTGGGTCATTCCCGTTCTATATGCCCATGTCTGCCTGTCCCTTCAGACTGTAAATTCATTTAGGAATTGCCTTATGCCTCTGCACTCTCCAATTTGCCTGAAGGGAAGTGTAAATCCAGTGCCACAAGAATTTGGGGAGGAGGGAGGGATTGGAAGGACCAATTCGTTCTGGCTAGAAGAGCTCACAAAAGTCTCTATGGGGATGTCGGCACTTGATTTGGGCCCAAATGTCTGAACAGAACCTCAATAAGCAGGAAGAGCAGGAACAAATAAGAGCTGGTAGATCACGTACCAAGTACTGTGCTAAGGACTTTACACCTTAACTTACTCATTCCCCTATCGCTTTTGTGGTGCAGGTGCTATCGTATTCCCATTTAGTAGATGGGGAAACTGGGAATCAGAATAACTAGGAACCTAACCATCACCATATTCTCCTACAAATTAAGACCGAGACAAAAACTAGGATGGGAATTGATTTGTCTTAGAATTTCAGAAGAGCTTTTCCTTGAGGATGGTAATTTTAGAACTTTAGTGTGATCCTTGAATATGTATGGGAGACTCAGAAAACAGGAAGAGTTGGAGAGTGGAGAGGGTTGTGTAGTTTTGTTTTCTCCTAAGAGAAAGGAAGGACAGAGAAGAAAATGGAGAGGTTACATAACCTGGCAGAAGGCAGAAGAAATGTGGTTTTGTTTGTTTTGGTTTTGGTTTGTTTTTTTTGAGAGAGAGAGAGAGAGAGCTGGAGTGAGGGTGGGAGGCGAGGGTGGGGAGGGGCAGAGGGAGAGGGAAAGAATCCCAAGCAGGCTCCATACCCAGTGCAGAGCTCAATGTGGGGCTTGATCTCACCACCCTGAGATCATAACCTGAACCGAAATTAAGAGTTGGATGTTCAACTGACCAAGCCACCCAGGTGCCCCCAGAAGGATATTTTTAAGAATGTCACCAAGGAGGCTATAAGGGATGAGTAAAGTAACTTGTCTGACTTTCTGTGATACATAGTTTTCCACCTTCTTTAATTTTTAGTAAAAATAAAGTCTGCCATACATACAAAGATATGTCCATGTGAATTTACAGAAAATAAGGAAATGGCTGAGTCTCACATTTGGGTGATACAAAACAGCAAGACAAGCCCTGAGGTGAACTAATTCACAGGAACAGGTCAGAGCAAGAGGTAACCAAGAATGTAGGGCCCAGAACATGCAGTAGGCTTCGAGAAGGCACCAAGCTTTCCAAAGTCTATGGAATGGGGTGCTTGAGACAATCTTTTCTGTGTCTTAAGGGAAAAGAAGGCTACAGCTGATGAATCCATTATTTATGGAACTAGGCAAGTACACTAATCCTGAAGGCAGGAGGTATTGGCGAATTTGGAGAAGGGCCAGTAACGGAGGGAGGACAAGGCCAAAGAAGGCTGCTCTAGAGGCTTAAGATGGGAAAGATACAGCCCTATTCTCATGGAATTCAACATCTATTTGGAGACCCAAAATGGAGGTGTCAAAGGAAGGGAGAATAGCACAAGACAGCATTTAATTCAGTCTACTCATCATTCAGTTATTCTGAATGACCTTTGGTAGTGAAGTTTTTGAAAATAGGCCAGAGGATGTCTAAAAGCACTAACCTGAATGTACGTCTATAGCATAGACAAGTGCACCAGCCCTCTGCTGCCTTCCCCCACATTCCCCCCGAATCCCACCCTGGGAACTGCCCCTACCGCCTTCCTGAATCTTGATCAAAACTGGTAAAGAACAAGGAAATTCAGGGGCGCCTGGGTGGCTCAGTTGGTTGAGCAACTGCCTTCGGCTCAGATCATGATCCTTGAGTTCCGGGATCGAGTCCCACATCGGGCTCCCAGCTTCACGGGGAGTCTGCTTCTTCCTCTAACCTTCTCTCCTCTCATGCTCTCTCTCACTTTCTCTGTCTCTCAAATAAATAAATAAAATCTTAAAAATAAAATAAAATAAAATAAAAGAACAAGGAAATTCAGGACCTTTTGATCAGGGGCTTCATTATTCCAAAATATTTTGTACCTTTGGGAATTCACTGGAACTAGATCCTAATTAATCTCTCAGTGTTAACAATCTCTTAGGAACGCCCGAGTCAACAAATATTTATAGCACATAGACCAATGTCGAGCCCTGGGGTTCCAGGGAGAGCCGGGACCCTCCCTTGATGGACACAGTGACATACAAGAAAGAAGCCAGGCATGACTTTTAAATGTGTAATGACTTGGCCAAATAGAGTCTAGGAGAAATGTCCAACATTTGAGCTTCAAGATGTTGAACCCTCTTTCCTTTGGTGCCTTTCCTTGTCAAAAAGGTTTTTGTTGGGCACCTGGGTGGCTCAGTTGGTTGGGCAGCTGTCTTCGGCTCAGGTCATGATCCTGGAGTTGGAGGATCGAGTCCCGCATCGGGCTCCCGGCTCTGCGGGGAGTCTGCTTCTCCCTCTGACCTTTCTCCTCTCATGCTCTCTCTCACTTTCTCTCTCTCTCTCTTTCTCAAATAAATAAATAAAATCTTAAAAAAAAAAAGGTTTTTGTTCAATATTAAAATATGAAGGAAGTCCTTCAGGAGGTTTTTTGATAGAGCTTTACGTTTCTCAGAAGAAAGGAGGTGTATAAATCCAGTGACTACATGAAACAGAATGATGGGCACGACAATATCAATGTCATGCCTGGAGTAGAGTGACTTTGAATTTATTTCTCAGGTTTAGTTAAGCCTGAAGCCTCTGAAATACCCCATCACCAATCATTATAGAAGAGGGGAGCAGAGGACTTGAAATAATGAAGAAAAACTACAAAATGGCATCTTCAGGTTTTGTCAGAAACCTGGAATCCTCCAAAGACAGTTAATAGCGAAATTAACCCCAAAGAGCTAGTCCCCATCCTCTTGCCCGAAGGTCACTTTTGGAAATGAGGACGGGCTCTGCCCCTACCTCTCCTTGCACCACGCTTAGTAACAACTCCGGAGCAGGGTCGGCCTATTGCTTCTTAAGATCGCTTCCCTTTCCAAGCTCATGGAAATGTCACTGCTTTTCTTGAGATTTCTGAGAATTCCCAGGGGCCTTTCTGGCTTCTAGCATCTGCTTCTGTAATGTAGTGTAAATTCACAAATCAGCTTACTGTACTCAACTGTGGTCCCTGCTTAGGTTTTCAAGCTGCCATTCCATAACCATCATTAAAAGCCTCTCACGGGGCCCCTGTGTGGCTCAGTTGGTTAAGCGTCCCACTCTTGATTTTGGCTCAGGTCAGGATCTTAGGGTCGTGAGATCAAGTCCCCAGTCGGGCTCTGATCGAAGCACTGAGTCTACTTGAGATTCTCCCTCCTTCTCCCTCCCCCTCTGCCCCTCTACCCCTTCTCAATCTCTCTCTCTCTCTCTCAAATAAGTAAATAAATAAAATCTTTAAAAAACCAATAATAATAATCTTTTTAAAAGCCCCTCACACAAGACAGTGTGTGTGGTTTGGGGCATCTGGGTGGCTCAGTCTGTTAGGCATCTGCCTTTTGCTCAGGTCCTGATCCTAGGGTCCTGGGATTGAGTCCTACCTTGGGCTCCTTGCTCATCAGGGACCCTGCTTCTCCCTCTGCCTGCTGCTCCCCCTGCTTGTGCTCTCTCTCTCTCTCTCTGACAAATAAATAAATAAAATCTTAAAAAAGAAAAAGATGGTGTGTATATGTAGAAAAGTTTATTTGTTTGGTCAACATCAAACATATTAGCCAGACCGGTTCTTACAAGTCTTTGCCAGGCTCATGCTCCCTCTCCTCACTTCCTTTCTTTCTTTCTTCCCTTCTTTTGACCTAATATTCAAATTCTTCCCATTTGTTTATGTGGAACAATTTAGGTCTCCTCAGCTCCTTCTCCTAAAGCTTTGCATAGTAACTTGACTCAAATAGCCAGATTAAGTTCTTCAATGAAAGCCATCTTCCTTTCATGGAGTGTGGTAGTTTTATTTATTTGACAGAGAGAAAGAGATCACAAGTAGGCAGAGAGGCAGGCAGAGAGAGAGGGGGAAGCAAGCTCCCCGCCGAGCGGAGAGCCCGTGGGGCTCGATCCCAGGACCCTGAGATCATGACCTGAGCCGAAGGCAGAGGCTTTAACCCACTGAGCCACCCAGGCGCCCCTGGAGTGTGGTAGTTTTAAATATGTCCACAGATACTTCATTCCTTTTTTTTTTTTTTTTTTAAGATTTTATTTATTCCTTTGACAGAAAGAGAGAGAGAGCACAAGGTGGGGAGGGAGCAGCAGAGGGAGAGGGAAGAGCAGGGAGTCCGACGCGGGGCTCCATCCCAGGACCCTGAGATCACGACCGAAGCTGAAGGCAGCCGCCCAACTGAGCTACCCAGGCGCCCCCAGATACATCTTCCAAAGTTTTAAACATGTCCCTGACAGGTCTCTCAAAGGGTGATACCAAATCTGCCTCCTCTTTTGTATGGGATGAATTTTCACTTCCAACAAACTCATGTGGCAGAAGTGACACATGTGACTTCCCAGGTGAGCACGTGAATGGCATGATGACTTTCTTCTCTCAGGTCCCTCACCCTGGGGCAAGCCAGCTGCCATGTCACCAGGACACTCAAGCAAGTGTGGAAACCCAGAGAAACTTCTGGCTTTTCTTTCTCCATTGCTTCATGATTCCCACCGAACATAGTTCTGGGTTAGAGGCCAAAGTGTGAGAGGGGGGAGGGGAAGGTGCTGGGTCACAGCAGAGGAGCAGCAAGACAAGCAACCCTGAGGTGATCAAGGGCCATGGAGAAGGGCACAGGCTCTGGAGTGACAAAAAGCTCGGTTTGAGGGCCAGCGCCACTGCTTACTCCCATCTCCTCTAAGCTTCCGGAACTGCAGTTTGCGCATCTGTACAATAGGGCATTACCTCTTTCAGAGAGAGGCCGTCGGGGGTAAGTGGGCTGAGGCAGAGATAGGCTCAGGGTCAGGCCTGGCCCAATGAAAGTACCCACTCAGTGAGAAAATTATCATCACCGGTTGAGCACCTACTGTGTCAGACTCTGCGGGGGGGGGGGGGGAGGCATTACATATATTATCATATCATTTTAATACTCACACAGCAACTCAGCAAGGTCTATAGGCTGTAGCGGTGGCCCAGTGTGTCCCCAAAAGCTATGTCCAAATCATAATCCCAAGTCCCTGTGAATGCGATCTTATTTGGAAACAGAGTCTTTGCAGATATAATGAGATCATCCTGGATTTAGAGGAGGCCCCAAACTGGATGACTTGGTTACCTTAGGAGAGAAAGGAGGACGCGAGACAGGAGAGACACAGGAAAGGCCACGTGAAGCTGGAGGCAGACAATCAGAGTTAGGTTGCCACAAACCAAAGAAGGCCAGAGCTGGAAGGACTCTCCTCCAGAGCCCTCGGTGTGTATGACCTTGCTGATACCTCCTCTCTATACTTCTTGCCTCTAAAATTATGAAAAAAATCAATTTCCATTATTTTAAGCTACCGTGTTTGTGGTCATTTGTTACAGGAGCCCTAGGAAACCAATATGTATGTTTTTATCCCCACTTTATAGGTAATGAAACGAAAGTGAACTAACTTGCTTGGGGTCTGTTTTTATGCAAAGAACCGATTTACGCCACATAAACATAAAGCTACCGAGTGCCCGTAAGAGAAATGATCAGGAACCAAAACAGGAAAATTAGGACGAATGCGTAGCTCCAGGTGCCTACTGGAGAAGAGGAAAATGAGCGCACATCATTTCATTTACCGAGCAACTTCGTGCAAATACCAGAGCTCACTTAATTAGGCCAGGAGAAACCTTGTTGGAAGGAAAAAGCTAACAAAATAGAACTCAGGGTAACATGTAAAAAGCTCAGCAAAACTCTGTGGAAGAGACCAGACCAGCTAGAACCAGCCCCAACCAGCCCTGAGGCCCCAGCCCTGAGGACTGACGATTTAGACTCTGGGGAGACTTTGAACAGATTAAATTAATAGAGCCATTAGGGCGCAGGAAGCAAGCTAAGCCTCTTAAAATCTAGGAATCGAAGGGGAAATTTTCAGAACACTTTGGTTTGTAGGAAACAATCAAGTCTTGCATTTTAATTTCTCTTTGTTTGGTTTCTTTTTAAGATGCTGAAATGGCAAGTCTGAAGAGCAATAAATAATCACAGGTTTCTTATGAAATTCAAACAGTGGGGAATCATTAATTTTAAAGGTCTACCCATCTCCCAAGGAGCCAAGAAGCCTTGCCTAGTCTTGAGGGTTTAATCTACTTACACACAGGGGAAAGATTTCTCCTAACCTATACCACCATCATCCCAAGAGACTTCACTTGCCTTTCTTTTGAAAAAATATGCATTTTCCATAGTTGCAAAAATAACAAACGCTCAATGCACAAAACTCAGAAGACTTGCAAAAGCACAAAGAAAAAAGTAAACATCATAATCCCACCTCCCACGCATTGAAATATTTTCCTCTGATATTTTAGATACAGCTATAGCTACATACATATTCACAACCAAACTGTAGTTACCACTGATGTATGTTCATGGGAGGGGTAGTATGAGACATAAAGCATATTTGTGGAGAAAAGAAATAAAATAGCTAACATTTAATAGTATTTACTTTGAGCCAAACGTCCTGAATGCTTCATACTTATTAACTCTAGGAAATTTTTGCCTACCATCCAATCCAAAGATACTCGTCTGTATTTAATGTACCCCTACAATTGGGAGTGCCATCTCTGTTTTGTAGATAGGGAAACCGAGGCACGTTAAGGACCGTGCCCCAAATCCCACTGCCCACAAGCGGCTAGCCCGGATTCGCTACAGTCTAGGCCGGAAGCAAGAGCTCCGCCACTTCCCTTTAGAGACCAGGGTAGGGGAGGGACTCACGGTTCAGTTTCCCCTGGTTGGTTGTTTCTCTCGCAGAGTGACCTCCGCCAGAATCATCGAGGAATCTTGGCTTGTAATCTTGCGGTGGAGAGCACGAGATAAAGAAAGGGTGGGGGAAACCGGCCCTAAGAGAGCCTACAGCTACGGCCTGCGTAGGCCTGGCGTCTGGCCGGGTCCGTGGTCACGCCCACCCACCGCTTCCCACGGCCACGCCCACCCACGGCTTCCCACGACCACGCCCACCCACGCCCACCACCCTTACAGCCAAGCCCGCCCCCACTGTGGGCAGAGCCTGAGAGGCGAAGGTCCCTGGGATGCTGACGGCAGGAAAGGTAGCGTAGTGCTCTGAACCTTGAAAGTCCGCCACACACACATTTGCCTTGTGCAGGTGGTTTTGGAGAAATCCCCAAATTCTCTAGTTTCGGAGAAGTGGCTGAATCCCACGTCTGAGCTGGGGCAGTGAAGGGGGAAGAGAAACCTGGGTGAACTGAGATTCTGGAGACAGCAGTGAGCCCCACAGGAATCTGGATGAGTCTTGAGCGTAGGTTGTACTTAACAAAAACATGGATTAGAGGATGCAACCGATTGTATTTCAAGCCCAGAGGACTAAATGACCTCAGCCCACATCTGGAAGAGATATATATTCATATATGCATATATACGCATGGTTTCTACCACATATATATTACGTGTTATGTTATATATAACACACGACAAAACAGTAGGGGCGCCTGGGTGGCTCAGTGGGTTAAAGCCTCTGCCTTGGGCTCAGGTCATGATCTCAGGGTCCTCGGACTGAGCCCTGCATTGAGCTCTCTGCTCAGCAGGGAGCCTGCTTCCCCCTCTCCCTCTGCCTGCTTCTCTGCCTACTTGTGATTTTTCTCTGTCAAATAAATAAATAAAATCTTTAAAAAAAAGTGCTAGTAGATACCTACATCCAATATAATAAATCTAATAATATATAGTATAATTATATAAATGCAACGATTACACTATATAACATATAGTATGTTATATAACATACACAACTAAATATGCACATTTTATGTACAAGATATACAACATATATTGATATATTTTTTATTAAAATGTGATGTTATAAATGGTTTTAATTCTCTTCCCCATTAATTTTTTCTTTATAAAAATGGAACATTATTATATATACAATCTTGTGGGGTTTTTACTTAGGAATATACTTTAGGTGATATTCTTTTACCATATGATTATTTATATATATTTTAAAGATTTATTTTTTTCAGATTTTTATTTATTTATTTGAGAGAGAGAGCGAGCGTGAGAGGGGAGTGGTCAGAAGGAAAATCAGAGGGAAAAGCAGAGCTCAATGTGGGACTTGATCCCAGGGCTCCACGATCATGACCCTCATGAGCTGAAGGCAGTTGCTTAGCCAACTAAGCCACCCAGGTGCCCCAGATTTATTTTAGAGATAGTGCGTGCATGAGCAGCGGGAGGGGCAGAAGGAGAGGGGGAGAAGCAGACTCCATGCTGGGCACGGAGCCAGACTCAAGGCTCCGTGCAAGGCTCCATCCCATGACTCTGAGATCTTGACCAGAGCAGAAATCAAGAGTCAGACTCTGAACTGACTGAGCCATCCAGGTGCCCTGATCATTAATATATTTTTATGTTCTATGTGGAGGGACCACGATTTGCTTAACCAGTCTCCTGTTTTGGTTATTGGGCTGTTTTGAGTTTCTATTATTATAAATAATTCTGCTAATAAACTTTCTTATAAATAGATCTTTGATTTGACACATACTGCCCACACAAGTCAGGGCCTGACAGGAAACAGGTGGCACTAAAACTGGGTGACTGAGGGATGTCTAATAAAAGGATGGTATACAAAGGTATGAAACCAGCTAGGGAGGGTACAGTGCCCACAGAGATTACCACCCCTAGACTGGAGGAGGTTGGGGGAGCACTTTCTGGAAGCTGGAGAGGGTAACTTATGGGAAGGGTCACGTGATAGGAGCTATCCCTTTGGTGCAGAGATGCAGCAAACCTAGGCAGTGGAGGAAGCCAGGCAAACTGTATCCTCACCCTCTTCCCATCTTCCCAAGTCCTTCCCATGACTCTCATTAGCAGGGCTTGGCCAGAGG
Source organism: Nasua narica (assembly GCA_028533885.1). Lineage (NCBI taxonomy): Eukaryota > Metazoa > Chordata > Mammalia > Carnivora > Procyonidae > Nasua > Nasua narica. The sequence goes on from CM052798.1 coordinate 137,575,652, forward strand.
CCAGAGCCCAGGGTCACACTGACCAGCTCCCAGAGGCACAGAAAAATGAAGAAGGGTAGAAGAGTGGGCCTGGAGAGGCATACTGAGGTTAGTGCGCCATAAAGAAAGATGTTAATGGTTTCACACCCAATTGCAGTGAGAAAGGGCACCTATTTCTTTATAATACCTCTATAGATACTGGGTGTTACCATTTTCGGGAAGCTGTGTAGTGGTTCTCAATAATCAGGTCCAAATCCTTGGCCCCTCAAAGCGTTACCCTATACTGAAGAAAGATCTTTCCAGATGTGACTAAGGATCCAAGTGGGTACTACATACAATCACAAAGTATCCTTGTAACACAGAGGCAGAGGGACATTCGACCCAGGAGAAGGCAACGAGACACAGAGCAGAGAATGGAGTCATGTGGCTACAAGCCAAGAAATGCCAAGAGCTGCTGGAAGTTTGCTTCTGGCTTCAACATATAAGCTATGTGACCTTGGACAAGTTCCTTCACCTCACTAAGCTTTAGTTACCTGTTTGTAAGGTGATGATAGTATCTCTTACAGACCTGTGCTAACAGGATTAGATGAAACAATGACGTCAATGTGTTCGAGGCAGTAGCTGGACTCCCCCTCCTCATGGATCTAGCAGGGGTCAGCCCACTTTTTTATAAAGGACCAAACTGTAAATATTCTAGGTTTCGTAGACTACAGTCCATGTTGGACCCACTGAAGTCTGTTGTCACAGCCCCCAGTCACAGATGATACAGAAATGAATGAGCATGGCTGTGGCTGTGAAAGTTCCCTTACCAAAAGAAGCAGTGTGCAGGATCTGGCCCCCAAGCTGTAGTTGGTTAATCCTTTATCTCAGTGAGAGAGGAGTCAGCCAGCTATGGCCCGCGGGCCAAATCTTGTCTGCGTCTTGTCTTTGTAACTTGTGAGCTAAGGATGATTTTTACAAATGAAGAGAAGAAGAGGAATATTTTATGACACACGAAAATTGTAGGGAATTCAAATTTCAGTGTCCGCCAATAAAGTTTTATTGGAACACACTTGTTCGTTTACATGTCAACCATGGCTGCTCTCATGCTACAAAGGCAGAGTTGAATGGATGCAGCAGAGACTGTAAGTGGCACCCTTACTGAACTGCACATAGTTCAGTGGCTACCTTGTACTACAGATGGGCAGGTCTTTGTTCCTGGTTCCTGGAAGTTACTGGAAATTCCTGGAATTTCCCAAGTGTTAGGAGTATTTTTGTTATTCGTGGTGAAGCCTGATAGTTTATGTGAATGAGATGGTACAGGTTGGGGACAGGCCACATCAGAAAGACCAACCATGTGATTAGAACCATTTGAGCCACATGATTTCAGTCTGACCTCTGGGAAAGGAAGAGGGGACTAGAGATGGAGTTCATTTGCTTGGCCACTGATTTAATCATGTCTATGTAATGAAACTCCAATTAAAAGTCTAGACACAAATCTTGGATGAACTTCCCTGGTTGTTGAAATGTATTACAATAGTGGGAGAGTGATGCATCCTGAGAACATGGAAAATTTCACTTTGGGGACCCTCCCAACTCCCCCCTCTGCATCTCTGCTTTTGAGTAGTCCTGGTTTGTATCCTTTACAACAAAACAGTCATCACATGTAGAGCACTTTCCTGAGTTCTGTGAGTTATTCTGGTGCATTCTTCCCCTGAGGGGGCAGTGGGAGCTTCTAAATTTATAGCCAGCTGGTCAGCAGTGTGGATGTCCTGGAAACCCCAGAGCCTGGTACTGGTGTCCAAAGTGAGAGAAATCTTGGGGAGAACTATGTCCTTCACCTGCATAATCTGACCCACTTCCAGGTGGTTGGAGCCAGAGTTGCATCGCAACAGGGCATGACGAATTGTGGTGGCGCAGTTACAACTCAAAGGTATGTTCAGGGTCAAATCACACTGCAATGGGGTGACATTAAATGTATTTTATTATTTTATACGTATATAATATGTGCATATATATATATTCCAGTCCCGTCAAAACAAACCAAAAAAGGGACAAGTGGGCTTGGAATCTCACATTTTTTAGGGTACAGTCGAGTGTGGGTTATTGTTGAATCCAAAGGCAAGGCATGTGATCACGTCATAGCGGTGCTAAAAGAAGACAGGACAGGTCAGCAGGACTAGATTCAGTACTCCTCCCAGTGCTCCCGACTCACAGGAAAGCAACAATCAGAAAAGTTAGGAAACTTAAAATGGCATATCTCAGGACAGTAGATTCCTTCACAAACATAAAAAATGAGAATGAAGCTGCAACCAAAGTGACTCACTGTTGAGTGAGCCTGATGTTGAGCTTTCTGATGTGCTCTGTCCCCATTCTTAGCCCAACAAGGAAAGCCAACCATTGAGAATGAGTTAATGAAATCCCATTTGATCACAACAGCTGAAGAAATAGGTCCAGAGAACATAAACGTGGTTATTCGATTTCCTTCAATTGCTTAAAGAATTGAGGACTTTGGGGGTGACATAAATAGTCGATGAAAAAACAAAGCAAATAATTTTGAGTGGTTTTCTGTGGCCCTTGCTGAGATGATGGATGTTACCGAGACTGGTCAGTTGTTTGAGAAGTCAATGCCAAGATTGAAGTGGCTGAGGAAGGAGTCTTTATGAAAAGTTTGCACAGAACACCTAGAGTTGAGGATATTTTCAAAGAAGTTAATTCATTCAGTACAAACAGGTGGAATCTGCTAAGATGTGCTAACGACTCATGGTGATTAAAAAAGAGGTGTGGAGCAGAAAGAGAAAGTATTAATTGGATAATTTTACAAAGCTTGTGGAAATGAAAGGCATTAAAATTTTGTGGTTATTCATTGTATTGTTCATCCGCTGGTGCTTGGTAGAAAATATTTTAATCTATCATATGGGATTGAATTGGTAGTGTCATTTGCTGTGGACTTAACCATTGTTGGTTCTGGGGATTTTGGTCACAAATTGAAGCTAAATACCCTATCACTACTACACTACAGTTCTGGGGCTTAGCACTGGTAAAGATTTACAGCAATTTTTGAACTTGGGCCTGAGGTTCACCTTTTTCTGAATGAAAAGCATTTCTCTTTGTTATTTTTATCTATCTATCTGGAAGAGGTATACATTCATACATACATATACACACATGGTTTCTACCACATGTATATTACATGTTGTGTTATATATAACACACAACAAAACATGTACTAGTAGGGGCGCCTGGGTGGCTCAGTGGGGTAAGCCTCTGCCTTGGGCTCAGGTCATGATCTCAGGGTCCTGGGATCCAACCCAGCATTGGGTTCTCTGCTCAGAGGGGAGCCTGCTTCCTCCTCTCTCTCTGCCTGCCTCTCTGCCTACTTGTGATCTCTCTCTCTCTCTCTCACTGTCAAATAAATAAATGAAATATTAAAAAGAATAATAATTAAATTAAAAGACCAAACTGCATGTGTACCAAACTTATAGACTGCAATAAAGTCATTTGGTGATACCTAAGGTTGCTTGAATCACAAATAGTATCAAGTTGTTTGATACACTTTCCATGCTTTCAAAGGTTAAAATGAGAAGAGAGATCTCCAGTCCCACATATATTTTCAGGGGAAATGTTTTCAGAGCTCAAACTATAGTTGCAGCAGCATTTTTTGAACCTCCATGAAAGTATAAAGGGAATTTCCCTGTTAAAATCCAGCTGGCTGCAATTGAGGAACTTCCCCATAACCTTCAGTTGAAAGTGATTATTGCATTGCAATGATATGCGAACAGGCCTGTGAGAAGAGAATCTAACAGCTTTCTAATAATGCACTCAATTAACCTTATATGTTTGTGAATTGATAGCGGTACTAGGTAGTACCTAGCTGTGCGAAAAGATATTTTCAAAGATGAAATACATGAAATCTCATTATACGTCAGTCTTAACAGATGAACATTTGCAACAGATTTTGATGAATGCTAGTGGGAACACTAACTTTGAACCCCAATTAAGCAAAATGTTAGTTTCGAAAAAAAAAACCAATTCCATTCATACCATTAGTAGACCTACATTACCAAAAATAATTTGTTATCAGTAATTATTGGCATTGTTATTATTGTTTTTAAAGACTTATTTATTTATTTATTTATTAAAAACATTTTATTTATTTATTTGACAGAGAGAGATCACAAATAGGCAGAGAGGCAGGCATAGAGAGAGAGAGAGAGGAGGAAGCAGGCTCCCTGCTGAGCAGAGAGCCCGATGCGGGGCTCAATCCCAGGACCCTGAAATCATGACCTGAGCTGAAGGCAAAGGCTTTAACCCACTGAGCCACCCAGGCGCCCCAAGACTTATTTATTTATTTGAGAGAGAGAGAGAGAAGCAGACTCCCTACTGAGTTCAGAGCCCTGTGCGGGGTTCATCCTCCTGACCCTGAGATCATGACCAGAGCTGAATTCAAGAGCCAGATGCCTAACCAAATGAGTCAACCAGCTGCCCCTATTATTGTTGTTTTTGTTATATTTTGAATTTTGTCAGTAAGAATTTTATGGCAATTTGTATTCTCTCTTGTTGTATAAGTACCTACATAATATCCTCCATTTTAGCTCTTTTAGCTTTAGCTATAAAGCCTACAATACTTCCTATCCAGTCCTTAAAAGAAAAATTTGCTGAGCTTGGATCTAGAGGACATATACCAAATCGTTACCAGTGAGTTTTCCTGACTATTTAGATTATGGATATCTTAATTTATTTATTTTTTTAAAAAGATTTTATTTATTTATTTGACAGAGAGAGAAATGACAAGTAGGCAGACAGGCAGGCAGCGAGATGGGGGGGAAGCAGGCTCCCCGCCAAGCAGAGAGCCCGATGCTGGGTCGGATCTCAGGACCCTGAGATCATGACCTGAGACCAAGGCAGAGGCTTTAACCCACTGAGCCACCCAGGTGCCTCAATCTTAATTTATTTTTACTCTTGCTATTGTATGTTCTCATTTTATTGGCAATGCACATGTATTAACTATATAACAAAGAAAATAAGCTATTTATGAAATCAGTTCTATAATGAGAAAGTATTCATCCAATCAAGTTGATGGATGTGTCACCAAGGGAGGTACTCTATTCCATTCCTGCTGGGGAAGGAGGCTCACTTTTATGGAATTCATTCTTTCTCATTAGGAGCGCAAAACAGCTTTGACACTGAAGACTGTCCACGAAGAGAAGTCCTTGTGTTTTGCTCAGAACCATGGTGGAGCAGAGAATTTCCAGGAAGACACTTTCATCTGCCACAAGGTTGAATCAGACTTTTTTCCGAAGTTCTGCTCTGTCTTGCCGAGACAGGAAGAGTGAGCAGCCTCTGGGGTGACCACCAGCCACAGCGTCTGAGAATGCTCTAGGGCATTCTCTAGTTGCACATTTGATTGGAAGCACCTATCCCAAGACTGGATCCATGGTCAGGGGGCAGAGGGGATCCAGGCAGCTGAACAGAGATGAAAAATGAACGCTGTCTGTTTTGCCCATGAGCCATCTGGACGGATGGTGGTCTGGCAAACCTTTTATCTGTTTTCAAAAGAAACTTTACACTGAATTCCAATACATATAAATACAGTTTTATTTTTTATTTTTTAAAAGATTCTATTAATTTATTTGACAGAGATAGAGAGAGAGAGAGTGCGCATAAGAAGGGGAGAGGGGCAGAGAGAGAGAGAGGGAATCAGGCTCCCCGCTGAGCAGGGCCCCGGACATGGGGCTCGATCCCAGGACCCTGGGATCATGACCTGAGTCGAGGGCACATGCTCAACTGACTGAGCCACCCAGGCACCCCATAAATCCACTTTTAAATCTGTATTAATTTATTTTATAATTTAATTTTTTTACTTATTTGAGAGAGAGAGAGTTTGGGAGAGGGAGAGAGCATGAGCAGGAGGGGAAGGGGAGAGGGAGAGGGAGAAGCAGGCTCCCGCTGAGCAGGGAGCCCAGTGCGGGACTCAATCCCATGATCCTGGAACAATGATCTGAACAGAAGGCAGACGCTTAACTGACTGAGCCACCCAGGCACCCATATTTTATCATTTCAAATGGCAGTATTTACTGCCCATAGTAATCAAACAACAAGGGAAATCAGTTGTTTGGTTAAAATTAAACTTGAAATTGGGTTTAGATTATATTTGTATTATGTTTCTGTTGCATGGAATCAATAAAACCCTGATTTCCATGTGTGTGTGTGTGTGTGTGTGTGTGTGTTTAAAAGATTTTATTTATTTGACAGAGAGGGACAGCGAGAGAGGGAACACAAGAGGGGGAGTGGGAGAGGGAGAAGCAGGCTTCCCGCTGGGCAGAGAGCCTGATTCGGGGCTTGATCCGAGGACCCTGGGATGAGCTGAAGGCAGAGACCCAATGACTGAGTGACCCAGGCACCCCTCCACATGTGTGTTTTTGCAAGTGGTAACTAACAGCTTTCCAACAGCTTTGGGATACTCTCCAATTACACTGATCTAGAAGCTTGAAAGAAGAGTAGTAGAGACTTTCTGTCTCAAACACCGAATCATTAGCATTCTCTTGTAAGTGCTAATATTTCTTATCATGAGTACAAAAGGCAATCGGATATCATCCAAAACTACAATAAATGTTAAGATGATTAATATGGTGTATTTACCACCTGAAGTACCAATTATTGCACAACTCACTAAGATGTTGGGTTTGGTTGTAAGTGAATGAATATGCACGGATCTGAATATTCTTCAGCAATGAAGATAAAACTATGGTCCTCCTAATCAATGTAGTTACAGGAAGGTCACAGAAGCATATAATACGCAGTCACTAAACATGTGCTCACGGAATGAATAAACGAAAGAGATTTTCCCTACAGAAGGGTTAGTCTGGCGGCACAAGTCTGTGCGAGTTTCTGCCATGTTGAAATCTGATATGGAATGTCTGAATGTGTGTGTGTGTGTGCGTGCGCGTGTGTGTGTTGGAGCTTTTAGAGACACTCTAGCGAAGTAGTTATGAACAAAGGAATCAGATACCCCAGGTTGGAGTCCCAGCTCCACCATTTACTAACTACATGGCCTTGGGAAAATTGCTTAGCTTCTTTATGCCTTAGTTTTCTCATCTGTAGAAGGAGCATAATAATAGCACTCACTTCGTAGGGTAGTTTTAAGGATTAAATGAGCTATTCATGTAAAGAACTTGATAAGACGATGCTACTTAAAACCAGTAAAATAATTAAAATATGGAAATTGGAAATGGAATTTGAAATGGAAATTGAAAGTAAATTCTTATAAAAGATTTTTTTTTAAGGAATGTCTACAACCAGCGTAGGGGCTCGAACTTATGTCCCTGAGATCAAGAGTTATGTGCTCTACTGACTGAGCCAGCCAGGTACCCGGAAAGCAACTGTTTATAAAATTCTCCAAGGAACCTGAAGATTTCAGGGAATAGAGCTTGAAAAATAGTTCGAGGTGAAAATGACCTCCTCCTTTCAGTTCAGTTGCTCCGTTTATCCCAGAGGAACCCTCTGGCGTGTTCCTACTACCCTGCTTTGACCTAATTCCTAAATCTTCATTTCTAACCTATGCATAACCAGATTTCCTCTGTAAGAAGGATGGCTGTCCTAACAAATTGGCACATATTGGATGGCTTAAAACAACAAAAATTTATTCTTTCACAGTTCTGGAAATTAGAAGTCTCCAGCCAAGGTCTTGACAGGGCTCTGCTCCCTCTGAAATCTGTAGGAGAAATTTTTCCTCACCTCTTCCAGCTTCTGGAGGTTTGCCAGCCATCCCCGTCCTTCCCTGGTTTGTAGACTCAACGCTCCAGTCCTCAGTCTTCGTGTAGTGTTCCTCTGTGTGTCTTCCCATTGTCTTCTGTGTCCACAGTTCCCCTTTAGAAGGTCACCAGTCAGACTGGCTTAGGGCTCACCCTAATGATCTCATTTTAACTTGATTACCTCTGTAGAGACCCCATCAGCAAATAAGGTTACATTCAGAAGTACTGTGGGTAGGACTTCACATATCTTTTTTAGGGGAGACAAAATTCAAGCCATAACAGGTGGCAATGAAGACAGCCCAAGCTACTAAGCTTTGGAGGATGACTGCTAAGAGCTGCAGGTGTCCCCGAGGCACACGGAAGGGTTTGAGTCAGCACCTAGTTGGAAAAGCATTGAGTGTTGCTATGTGCACGATCCTGTAGTAAGCATGCTGCCAACGTCCCTGGTGAACTCCACTCTCTCCCCTTGTGTTGCAGGTGTTAGCGTGTCGATTTCACAGATGAGGAAACTGAGGCCTGATGAGGTCTGTAGACTAGGACTTGATCGATTTGGGATTCTTGTTGAGGTCTATCAGAGAGACTGGGGTTCGCTGTCTGTGGTCGTGCCTGTGTCACTTCCATTCCTGGACTGCAGGTGGGTTTAGAATCTAGTCGGTGACTCCGGGGACAGTCTCCCTTCTCTTCGTTTTAAACTTGACTTACTGAGTCACATCCTTTATCTGGATTTAACCATGAGCCATGTATGAAAGAAGAAGTGAAACATTTTGCTCTTTTTCTCAAAGGTGCTGCCAACTCTCCGAGTTTTATGACAAGGCACTCAATTGAAATGCTGACTTTGGATGACCCAGCATGTGCTGGAAGATGTTTTTAATTGAGGAGTAAGCAGAAACTCCATGCCCCTGGGACTGTGTCAGAGATGGCACCAAGAACCGTGACCCCTTGCCAGGCCCCAAGTCTAATCGTGCACTTATGTTTTCTCACTTAACTCACAGAAAATGTCCGATGAGATCGGTATTCTAGCCCCATTTCCAGATGAAAAAATGGAGGCCCACAGTCTAATTGATGCTCTTATACGTGGAAGAGTCAGGATTTGTCTGATCTGATGGCCCATGCTCCAAATCATGACTTCTGACTTCCCCCCAGGTACACAACACACGTGCACGCACACTCACACACGCCCCCATCACCGCCATCAACCAACACTCAGCAGAGTTCAAGTTCAGGGAGATGCAAATATCTTCACTTTGAGAGTGTTCACGCCCTGCTCTCCAGAGCCATGAGAAGGGGCCTTACCCCCACCTACACGGTCCTGTAAGAATGGCTCACCCCCCCCCCCAAGGGGCCCTCTCCGCTCTGCTGGGGCAGGTGGCTATTTCTCGTTGGCTGTCAAAATGCACACACCGAGGTTTCTCTTCCCGCTGCATTTCCTTTGTCTCCCCCACCCACCGTCTCACTTTGTACTTATTAACACTGCAGGCTTACCGAGCACCTTTTATTTTTAGGATCTCAGAATGTTAGAACAAGACATCTTTTATTATTTTCCTGTGCTCACGGCTAGGGAAATCGGAATCACAAATACATTTGTGGTTGTGATGACCTAGATGGTCATGCAGCAAACAATGCAAAAGAGGAAAGCATGGGAGGTGGGGGCCTGCCTGGCAGGAGGGGGGTGTGGAGGGGCGGGGCGGGGCACGGATCCGGCTCAGAACCAGGAGCCACGCTTCTGCTGCCAAACCCGCTGACCTGTCCCCAGGACTCAGGGCTTGCCAATCTGCGTGAAAACAGTCCCTTCCTTCCGGGACCCCGTCTGCCGCTGCTGCGAGGGGCCTTACTGACAGGCAGGGAGGCCGACAGCTGGGCTGCCTTGAAGTGATGCTCACCCGCGTTAGCCATTTTAACAGTAATTTAAAATTCATTTCAAATACTAGAAATAGCTGCTTGTCACCTTCTCTGTTGTTGTTGTTGTTGTTTTTCACAGACATATTAATATGGATGCGACTGGCAGGTTCCAAGCTTTGAATTGTGCTCATTAAGTCACAGCTGGCTGGGAATACGTGTCAGTCTAGGCCTTTATTTCTCAAGCTGGTTTTATAATGAAATTAAAATGGACGCCTCCAGACAACCCCTTCCCAGCAAGCAAAGCAGCTTTGCCCTCTGGGGAGTGGATACTGTGTTCCGATGATGCTCTTTTCTCGGAAGAAATGCATATATAATTTCAGTAATTAAAACATTTGATTTGGTGATTACCCTCACAAAAAGAGACCACTTGAATTAACCGTGGTGGGGGGAACATCACATCCAGCTGTTACAGCCGGGGCTTTCCTGAACGAACAGCCTACCTGCTTGGGGGGGGGGGGGTTCCCTTGTCACTCGCCATATACGTTTTCGTGGCGGACGTCTCACTGGGCAGATGGCCCCCAACAGCACTCAGTCTCCTCTGCAGGAACGCATGGTTGGATTTCTGAAACTCGGTATTTATTTTCAAAAAAAGCTATGGAAAAAAACTGATTCATTGTTACTCTAGAGGAGTTCCTTGAGGGAGGATAATACCCTAAAGACTAGACATTTCATGTAAAACTTTTTGCTTTCCATAAAACTAGCCATATCAAAGAAATTCACCCGGTGAGCTTGTTGATCAAGGGAATTCCTGGATCCAGCCTGGACCTACTGAACCAGGAACCTGGGAGTCAGGCTTTTTAATAAGCTTCGTGGGTGATTCATTAGCATCCTGATATTTGGGAGTCACCGGAAGGGGGGGCACCCACTCATCGTCAGTGCAAAACTGGGGTGTAACCGTGAGTCAGGACAGCGATGTGCCTGACCTTTGATTGGGTGCCGCTGAGCTCACCTGGCAGCCTCTGTGCCTCATTTGGACACGACAAATGAGGAAATGATGTGCAATTAAGCTCTGCAAGAGGCAGGTAATCAGTTCACCCCCTCCCGTGCCACAGAGCCAGCCTGTGTCCCTAGGTCATCAGGAGAGTCACAGAGACTCCCCGTGTCTTGTGGGCTGAAGGATGACAGGGCAGAAGCTCTCAGATGTCGCCTGTCAACCTGGAAAACAGAACAGGCTGAGGGAAGCCTGCAGCCTCGCCCCAGCTGGCTCCCAACTCTGAAGCTGCCAAGGAGGAACCCAGCGTAGCCACAGATGCTCATGCCGTGGTTTCCAGATGTCAGCCCAACCCAAGGTCTCTGGACCTCTGCACCAGAGCCACCTGGGGAGGGGGGGTAGTGTCTTACTGAAAATACTGATTCCTGGGCCCCAACCCAGAGCCCCTGACAGACTGCCTTGGAGGCTAGGCCCTGAGATCTGTATTCACTACAATCCTCCCTAGGGTTCCAGAACCTCTGTGAACAGACAGCGCTGCTTGTTGGCTCCTGGGGTTATTAGAGAGAAACCCTCAGAGAGGTCAGTGTAAAGAAAAGAAAGGAGATATCACATGGAGGGCAACTGTAATTCTGCAGTCAGTGGAGTCTACCAGCTGTCCGAATGAGGGGACTGCGTTCGATGAAGATGGAAAAGAAAACGGGCCCTTCCCAAGAGGTTGTGTAATGCACATTTGCTTTGCTCCCACTTAGCATGGATGCTTCCAGGGAGGTGGGGAGTGGCATGGAGAAGGTTCTAATTGCACAGGCTCCTGGTTCCTCAGAGAGATTTCTTTTAAAGGGGTACTTCCAGGGGTGTGCTGGAAGTGGGTGCTCTGGGGGGAAAAGGAATTAGTCTTGATTTGTAACGTTTGCTGGTTTCCCTGCGGTAAATACTCCCTCTGTGGCCAATTTCAAGCTACCACCGCGAAGTTGAGAGGAGATGCACACAGTCAGGTCTTTCCCTGTCACAGGCCTGCTTCGGCAAATCTCAGGATATTTCCCGAATTCATAGAAGGTCTTCCCCAGAAAGAATCTAGCAGTATCTGCAGCAGCATCACTGAAGTGTGCTCTAGGGGCATGCCCACGGGACAGGAAAGGGGCGGGGGGTAACTGGGCCTGAGGGCACACAGGCTGAGCCCAGCCGTTCCCCCCAGTACCTGATACCTGATGCCTGGGCACACGCTCCCTGAACAAAAAGTCGGCAGCCTGCCCAAGGCAGAGCCCCATGTTCTAGCAAAGCAGGCACATGCAGAAGAAGCAGGAACTCAGAATTTCAGGTGGGGGGAGATGGGAGGGGGCTCTCTTGGAACCTGGCTAGTAATCACTCAATAAAGACACGGAGTTTGCAGTATGGGAAATGAGGGTGTTGCCGGCAGCCCCGGTACTTGCCTAATCAGATTGTTCACCCTCAGCCGCGGCCACAGGAAGAGGTAGGAGAGCTCGGTACAACGTGCTCTGCACAACCTGAATTGAAGTGGAATGGAAGATATCCAATTAATCATTCAAATTTGTGTCTAAGTAACCATGATGCTCTGTCATGAATTTCAAGTACTTTAAAGAATTGCTCTGGGGAGAGAAGTGAGACCTAGGATGGATATAAAATTAGCACATATTTTCCCAAGTAGGCTAACATGTGGTGGGTGAAGAGCGGGGAAGGAAAGCAGAGGTCTCTGGGAATTACCTCCTTTGCACGAGTGAAGAAACAGTGAAGAAACAAAAATGCAAATCCCGAGCTGGGTGGGAAATAGCTTTCCCGATCTGGGCCCTCAAGGAGAACTGGTTGGGTCCGAAATAAAAGCCGGGGGGGGGGGGGGAAAGCCAGCCACGTACAACTCTACCCTATTCTTATTTTCTGTTAATGCATTGAACAGATTTGGAGTAAAAGATAAGGAGCTGAGGGCTGAGGGAGAGCAGAATAGATGGATCCTTTTTTATTTTTAAGCCACTTCCTGTTCCGACAATCTGAGCCTAGAGTGTGTGTGTTTGGGGTGGGAATAAGGGAAACTCGTAAAATACCATTTAAAAAAAAAAAAAACAAGCAAATGAGATCCTGCCATACAATGAGTGACTCTAAGTATTTGCTCCTGGGATTGGCTTTGACGTAGGAATTTTGGGGTGACAAAATTCAGTCCATTATGCTATCTGACAGGGAAGATGCCCTTGACTTTCAGGGCAGGGTAGGCGTAGGGATTTCAAGCCTGCCGGCATGGTAGACCACAGGAAGGGGGGTCATAATCCCGTGCAATAAAGGAGCCTTCAATTTGGCAGTGGTATCTCCAGCAAGAAGAGTGTTAGGAAACGCTCATCTCCTTCCACGGAGCCCTGGGAGACCCTGGTGCCAGATCCTGCATCATCTACAACTTCGTGGAATAGAATAGGGGAGAAAGGGCAGTGGCTATCTGCCTTGTTCTCAAAGACAGCATCACAGGGAAACCCAGACTTGGAAATTTCCAATCCAAGTATTTACAGTGGACACGCTGAGCACTATCCTAATGGTAATGACTTTCTACAGCAATAAGGAGTAGGCATGCGACATCAGCTGGCGCCACCAGAACAAATCCCGGGACTCTGGTCGAGAGCTGTTGTGCGGGCTCTATTTCTCGTCCAGGTATAATTCAGGAAACCTGTAACCTTGGTTATTGTTATTAGCCATCCTGTGAGGATGAGGGTAGCAAGCCCGAATATGAAGCCAAGACACCAAGGAGGGCACCGAGGGAAGAAGCACAGAGAAACGGAGCTAGAGTCTTGATCAAACCATCCCTGCAGCTCTGCTGTACACACAGGCAGATAATACATGTTCATCATGGAGGTTAACAAGTCCCCTTTATTGTCTAGTCCCATTTTCCCTTTCACTGTGTTTTCTGTTTCAGTAAAAACACCCTTCTTAGGGGTGATAACACAAGAGTGTTCTGTGTGAGAGGGGTGGGAGGCAGTTCATGGAACCTGTGTGACCAGTTCAGGGTTTCAGTGACGTTACCATACATGCATCCAAATCACTTGCTGTCCCCATGTCAACCAACTAATGGGTCCCCTGTGGACGTGAAAGAGAGGGTGGGATGGTGGGAGGCTCAGGACTCTTCCTGGGGGCAGGGCTATGGCAATAGAACCGGAGGAAGTCCTCTTCAGCTGTCCCCTTGAAGGTACCAGCCGTGAGGGGGCCTTAGAAACTCCCACAAGGATGTGCCCTGGCTGAGTCGGGAGGGGTGTCAGGAGAGGCTGATCCCATTCTGTGGCCAGAGGGCATCCACAGCCAGAGAGGAGGAGATGGGCCCAGGGGATGGTAGGGGCCCAGGAGCACGGATCTTTCTCTTGATCCTGACAGAGAGCCCTGCCTGGGCTCTACCTCGCCGCCATCAGCTATATCCCCTTGCGTGTACCCTGGCCGTCCCTTCACCCCCAAACCATCCTCTCCGTGTCTGCCGTGCAACAGGCACTGTGCTGGGCGCTCTGCACACAGAGGGGCACAGGCCGGCGGGGTCTCTGGACATGTGAGTCCACGGTCACCCCTGTGATGGGTGCTCGAGACAGAGCCTGGCACAGGAGGACAGAGGCCGCTGAGCCCCGGGAAGTTGTGTTTGAGCCGAGAGCTGAAGCATGAGCAGGGTTAGCTAAGCGGGGGGAGTGAGGCGTGGGGGACACAGCGAGGCCCCAGGGGTGAAAGACAGAGGTGTAGGCTGCCGTCTGCCATCAGTGCTCCCCTTCACTTGGGGAACTTCCCCTGCCACCCCTCACCCAGCTCAGATGAGCCACTGAGTCCTGGCATGGTAGGAAGGTGGCGAGAGGCAAGGAAGAGCTCCCAGGGTAGGAGAGGGGGAGCGGGGGCGGCTGGTGGATAGTTCAGGGACTCTAGTCCTCCATAAGTTAAAAAAAAACCAAACCCTTCAGTGTATATTAAACAAACAAACAAACAAACAAACAAGAAAGTTGGAGGCTAAGAGATTATGTTTAGAAAGTAGAACTTCTGGAAGGAAGATGAGAGAGGTGAAGAACTCTGGATAATGAAGCCAGAGGGACCCAGGCTGGGGCTGGGCCAGAGGTGAGGTGAAGGTCATGGGAGGCCAGCAAGTTGAGATGCTAAGAACCCAGAGAGATGCCAGGAGATATTGGCGGAGACGAAGAGGGTAGAATTGCTGGATGAAAAGACCATGTCTGAGACCACGGACCCTCCAGCCATCGCCAGGGCCCTGGGAAAGCACGGGGAGGTTGTAAGGGAGGCTTCCGTGCCCCTCCCACCCCAACCCTGCTCCCCCATTTCCCCGCTGCTACTGGTGGACTACACTGTTGTGGGGGGTAGCATAACCAGGATCGCGGTGAAAGCTGGGGTTTGGGGACAGACCTCTGAGAAACATCAGGAAAACAACACTCCTGCTTTATTCACGTAAGAGATAAACATTTGTTTCCAAAAGTAGGAGTAAATAAAATTAAAAAAGAGAAACGTAAACTCGGGCATTATTAGTACTTTGACGGTTCTCTGGCCACCCAGAGGCGCCCCCGGAAGGGCAACTAAAACAGGAACAGACCACATTTCTCTGGGTGGCGCCCTCCCATGGTTGAGCACACCCAGCCTTCTGCTGAGTATTTCCCAGTTACTTCTGGGAGCTCTGCGCAAGTGTTTCTGGAAGCTCACAAGCGGCCCTCTCTGGCCCCACTCGGAGTCGGCCACTCTGCTCATCTCCTGCTCCCGCTCGCTCTTCGGAGTTTCCTGGGCCTCCAGCCTACAAGTCACCTGCAAATGTCTTGTCACCTTTCCTGGGCCAGTTGTAGCCTGAGGACTCTGACATCCTAGCCGGGGGTGCCATTGCCTGGGACTCCCAGCACCGGTGCTGCCTCGAGCAATTTCCTGGAACCACACTGCTCCTGGAGGCCACTGTTCACACTGCTGGGACTTCCTCTAGGTCAGCCCTGGACACATCTGGGGTCACTGCCTGAGAAGGGTGGAAGGAGGAAGAACTCCACTCTGTGGAGCCTTTGATGCTAGAAAGCGTCTCCTGCTACGTGTCAAAACAAGGGGACTATTTCCCCCCTTCTTGTGTGTGTGTGACCTGAACGTCAGCTGAGGTCCCTCTGGCCCTGGCTACTTAGAGGCTGGGCCCCTCTGTTCAGGCCTGAGATGCTCTCCCCGATCGCCGTAGGAGGCTGGCATTCTCCCAGACACCTCCGGGCCTGGGCTTCTGGTGTCGCCCACAGCTCGGATGTTCCTCACCAGTGCCCATGTGCTATATCGGTGTGGCCCTGCCGCACCCTCGGCTTATTCCTCAATTAAAAAAAAAAAACAACCCTCCATTCATATAAGTGATCTGTGAGATGTGCTAGATATTACTGAACATTGAGGAGGGGACAGAAGTTTCTATCCCAGCAGCACAAATTCGTAAAGACATCGGACATTCCTTAGTCTCCAAAAGAACCCACCACCGGTCGTACATGGGTACACACATGTTCTGAGACTGGTCAGCAGCGGCTAGTAGAGTTGGAACACGTGCCTTCCCTACACCCTGACCCAGCAATTCCATTCCACAAAAATGCTATGGACGTTCACCAAGATGCATGGGGGAAAGACCGCATGGCCTTAGTCCCAACAGCAGCCCCAAATGGAGAATGCCTGAATGTCCGTCCATCCAAGAACATTCATCCACGTAGAAAGCGTAAGCAGGCTGTGGCAAGTTGGATTACCACAGAGCAGTGAAAAGGGGACGAAGCACAACCACACGCATCAACAGACGAGACTCACAACTCTGCCGTTGTCTGAGACAAGTGAGACACAAAAGGCAAAATGAGTTTTGGGCACCAGGGAGCTTGTGGGGAGGGGTGGCTAATGCTTCCCCTCTTCCTCTCCACCTCCTCCCCTCTCCCCGGGGAAGAGGCCTGGCCGGGACTTCCGGCATGCTCACAATGTCCTTTCTCCTGAGGTAAGTGTGGGTTATGTGGGAATGTTCACTTTGTGAGAATTCACCAGGCTGGATGCTCATGAGTTGACACTTTCAAGATATATGTTAACGAAATTCTTCAATACAATGTCCAGTAACTAAAGCCCTCCTACCACTGAGGGATTTTCTATTGGCCGCATTGGCCTGCATCTCATCGTCTTCCTCTTCCTCTCCCTTCTTACTCATGTCTTGGAGCCTGCAGATCCTGTTCATTAGTTTCTTTCTTTCTTTTTTTTCTTTTAAAGGTTTATTTATTTGAGAGGGCGCACACACATGTGGGTGCAAGGGGAGGGACAGATGGAGAGAGAGAATCTCCAGCAGACTCCCCACTGAGCACGGAGCCTGCCACAGGGTTTGAACTCACGACCTTGAGATCATGACCTGAGCCGAAATCAAGAGTCAGACGCCTAACCAACTGAGCCACCCAGGTGCCCCCATTTGTTGGTTTCTAAGGTACAGGAAGTGAGCGGTCTCTCTGCCCTGGGTTCCTGACCCCTCAGGGTTCACCCCCCTGACCCCCCTCCACCTCCCCTTCTTGAACAGAGAATATTCTTCCTCTAAGGGAAATCCTTATGCCAGCTTCCAAGAATATCATTTCCACACTGAAAGTGTTGGGGGGCAGAGCCAAGGGGGTTACGCCTGGAGCCACAGGGATGTCGCCATGCACACCTTTTTCCTGGGGGACTTATCAGCTGGGCAGTCCTGCCCCGTGCTGCAGCTCCCTCGACTGTGAAATGATGATAATAGCAGCAGGCACCTCAAAGGGCTGGCGGCAGAGGATTGAATGCACAAACACGTGACCAGCACCCCGAATGTTGCCTGGGATGCGTAGCTATCACTACTGCTTAGAACACCGATCTTACAGAATAGCTAACAATTCTCCTATAAGCCTTGGCTATATCCCTGTACTTGAGATTGCACCGTGAATCTGTGCGGGGGGACAGATGGACATAGCACAGGGCTGAGAATAGAATGGCGCCGTGGATGCCACGCTGTCCTGTGTCCAGGGTTCCCTCCAATCTGAGTTTTACGCTCCCTCTGCCTTTAGGCAGGTTCCTTCTCAAGAAGCAAATGGACAGTAGCTGGAACTAGCATTCCAGTCCGTGGGCTGAATCAGATCCAACCGACTCCCTGAAGGGGAGACTGCTCACTTCCTGTGTCTTAGAAACCAACCCTGAAGGGGTTACAACTTGGCTGAAGCCAGGATCCTGCTACATACATTTTTTTAAAATTTCACTTATAACTAATGAACTTCTCTCTTAAACGCCCACAGTTGTGCGCACACACACACATTCACACCTGGAGTTTGAACTTTTAATTCTTCCTACTCTTTTGAGAACCACAGCTGCTACTGACCTTTGGGTGTTTGCTAGAAGAACAAATAAGTGGGATAATAAATGAGCAGTATGTTAAAACAGGATCCTCTTCCTTGGAGAGATCTGAAGCAGGATCTAGAAGCCAAGAAGAACCAAGGGCTCCACAGCTAAGGAGGCTGACCCACAACGTCAGCCTCGATTTCTAAGTTCAAAATCCCTTAGTGCGCATTCCCCAATGTCCAGGTCCCAGGAGAAAGAGCCTGGCCGACAAGCTCTGGTTGGGGACCTCCCTTGGTGCAGAAATTTATACCTAGGGTGGGAAGCAGGTCAGGTCTTAGAAGGATTATAGCCAGGATCCCCCCCCAAATCTTCCCCCGATGGGTGGGAGCGGGGTTCAGTTCTTAGGGAAAGGGATCAACAGGTAAGCAGATGCCCCAGAACCTCTATAACGATGTTCTCTGAGGTGAGGCTGAACTAAATGTTTTATGGTGCCAGGGTGCTGGCTAACTTCCAGAACTATAAGTAAAGCAGTGATTCACAGCATGTGATCCCCAAGACCCCTTCAGGGGAATGAGATGTTCTTCCTTTTTCATCTACACATTTGTGTAAAGCTGTATTCTCTTTTATACTTAGAACATGTAACAAAAGATGACCTATCTCAACAGACTGAAAGGTAGAAGGAGATATGTCAGCTGTCCTCTATAAAGGCAGTAGAAAGATTTGTAAAAATGTAAAATAACGCCCTGTCCTTTTCATGTTTTCTGTTTTGGAAACAGAGTTCCCATAAAAAAATGTTACCTATATTAACATGTAATAGGTTTACTATTGCTACTTTTTTTTTTTTAAAGATTTTAGTTATTTAGTTGAGAGAGACAGACAGACAGACAGACAGAGACAGAGAGCACAAGCAGGAGGAGAAGGAGAAGCAGAATCCCTGCTCAGCAGGGAGCCTGACATGAGGCTTGATCCCAGGACCCCGGGATCATGACCTGAGCCAAAGGCAGAAGCCCAATAGGCTGAGCCACCCAGATGCCCTCTGTTGCTACTTAAAAAAAAAAAAAAAAAAAAAAAAAAGGATTTTATGTATTTATTTGAGAAAGAGAGCATGCAAGCAGGTTGGGGTGGGGAGGTTCAAGCAGACTCCCTCCTGAGTGTGGAGCATGAAGTGAGGCTCAATCTCACGACCTTGAGATCATGACCTGAGCCAAAACCAAGAGTCGGACACTTAACCAGCTGAGCCACCGAGGCGCCCTATGATTATTTTTAAATGATTGCATAGTCTGTGAACTTCTCAGTTTTCATTTCTATTACGGTGCCTATCGATAAATAAGACCCACATAACCATTTCCTCCTCCTTGGGCTTCCCATCCCACAGCTCTGAGGAACCCTGGGTCTTGGCCTCTCTCCAGCTCTGGCACCCAAGGCCCCACCTTGTTCTCTCTCTGGGGGGCTTCCGCAGGGAGCAGAGAAGGAGTCAGGAATCTGAATGCGCTTCAGCTCCTGGGCACTTCCCCTGGAAAGCTGAGTCAGACGAACGCGAGGTAAAAAGGGGTTTTGCACTTCATGGTGTTCGGTTAAAAGCAACCCCAGCGAGAGGCAGCAAATCCACTGCCGGGCAGAGAATCCTGGCAGGTAGACGTGGCGTCTCCTCTGTGGGAATTGCCTGTTCTGAACGCGCCTTCCTCGGTGTGAGTTGACAGAGTTCTCACTTCTCTACGGAGTAAGTCCTCCGGGCCGTGTGAGGGAAGGCATTCTTGGTAAGAGGGCTCTCTGGGGAGAGAGGGAAACCGCTGTTGACCGTAGGAGATGAGTGAGTCCCTGGATAGGCGCTGGGGAAGCAGCCTCGCCCACGGCAAGGTGACCGCAGCTGGGACCCAGGGGGCAGCAGTGCAGGAAAGCACGTTACCCCATTTGAACAAGGGGGTGGGCAGCAGTCAAGCCGCAGGTGTGTGGATAATGACGGAAGCGGGAAACCCAGAAGTCCTAATGTTCCAATCGACTTCCTCTTTCATCTTTAAGGTGAAAGGGAAGATATATCATCTTTTTTTTTCTTTTTTAAAGATTTTATTTATTGATTTGCAAGAGAAAGAGCATGAGAGAGTGAGAGCGAGCGAGCTCTGAAGAGCAAGGGGGAGGGGTAGAGCAAGAAGCAGACGCCACACTGAGCAGGAAGCCCGACACGGGACTCGATCCCAGGACCCTGAGATCATGACCGGAGCCAAAGGCAGACGCTTAACCGACCTAGCCACCCAGGGGCCCCAAGAGACATCGTCTTAAGGGCTGCTGATCTTTGAAGACAAAGACACTGGAGGCTGACTGCCTGCGTGGAACCTGAGCTCTGCTCCTTGCTGTGTGAACTCTGTGCCTCAGTCTCATCTGTAAAATGGGGATCGATAGTTTCTCCTTCCCCGGCTCATTGTGAGGATCAGCCTGACACAGACTCAAGCACTCACTAAACGTAAACTCTCATTACTGTTCAAATAAGCATCTGTTAGGGGTTCAGCAGTCATGGGGTGGTGCTTGGAGAATAATCCTTCTTGACCCCCTCAAGCTAACGGGGACACCATCTGCAGTAGAAGCAAGCCCTTCAGTTTCTGGCAGGGGGACAAGGAAATGAATGACTCCAGTGCGAAGTTCAAGGAAGGATTTTGGTCTCTGTCTTCATTAAGAACAAGCTAGAGTGGAGCTAATAATTTTTCTTGGAGAATTCAAGGGGACGGGGAGGAGAAGGGACGTGGGTATCTGAGAGGGCAGGGGTCACAGAGAGCCCAGCGCTCAGAATGAGGCTCCTTACCAGCCTTTAAAGCAGAAACACAGGTCTGCACCCCTCGGAGGCCAGCCCCATCATTTAAACCGGATGCATTATGCATGGACCACGAGAGGCAGTCCCTTTGGCCTCCCACCTTCTTCTCCTGGCTACACCCCCTGCCTCAGCTTTGACATTAAAGACCCATGTCCAGGAAAGCGTTCAGTCCCAGGTAAAGCCGAATGGCAGCCACCAACACACTGTGTCCACTCAAATCTTAGTGAGGAAATTTACTCATGTATACACTTGGCCTACAAAATTCCCATGCCTCCTTTCCAGTTACACCTGGATGTCTTATTTGCCAAAAGAAAAAAAGGAACTAACTGTTGAGATGCTTTTTCAGACCCTGCTAGCGAAGAGCAAACTCCCCTCCCCAACTGGACTCCTGCTGGGCATAGCCAGAAAGTTATTGACCAACATCCTCTTCCTCCTCATCCCTCCTCACCTTATTTAGCAGGAAGATATTTGTTAAAGACCTTGTAGGACAGGGGGGAAGGGAAGAGGGATAAAATTATAAGAGCCACTACGGTTGGTCATAGGAGTCCCTAAACCATTAAAGGGACACCCCACTCCATATACAAGCCCCAGAGGTGCTTGAGCAGAGATTCCTGGGTTCTGAGGTTCTGACCTCCGTGGTTCTGACCTCAGAGCCAGTGTCCACGGATGGGCCTTCCCAGGGGTTTCTAGACATTTCTCTAGTTTGAATCACCACAATTGGTCCATTTGCTCATCTCTTCCCCAAGCTCCAACTGTGGGTCATACAAATAGCAGTTTCTGGGAGCCTTTCATGCTCACTCTCTCCCCTCCTTAGCTTCTTCCCTCCCAGAGGAGAGAGAGAGAATTTGTTTTTGTGAATCAACATTTCTTAGCAGCATCAGGTTTTGATTTGTCAGTGATCTAAAATGCTATCGCACACTTACTTAGGGCCTTCAGTAATGGTGGCTACGCTGATGCAGCTAGTTCGGGGTTAAGAGGAAGGAGCTGGCTAGCATGGGACCGTATCCACTGGACAACAGCTGACCACAGGTTCAGCTTGGAGTAATCCTCCTGGGACAGGTCGGGAGGGGGGGGCAGGTAACTGTTGTATCAGTTGCATTCTTCAGTTATAAGTAACTGAAACTGACAGAATATAACTTAAAGAAACAGGAATTTATTGGAAAAATATGGAGAGCTCAGAGACTCAAAGCTAAGCTAAAGAACCAATTTGAAAACAACAGAATAGGGCAGGCAACTAAGGTATTATCTCTTTAGGGTCTACTGTTAGCCCCAGCCATCACTAGTCTCCCTGTGAAAGATCAGATTCCCGGAAGAGAGTTGGATTGCCCATCTTTGGTTGCATACCTCCCCTTTGACTGGGCAGTTTTCCTGGTAGTACCTGATGGCAGTGGGCAGGGTAGGAGGGGAGGTAGCCCTGGAAAATGGGCAGGCAGGCCAAACATTGGATGTCCATTGTAGGAAGACTTCCTGGACAGCAAACTTCAGAGGGCAGTCCTGAAGCCCTCTTGGATTTTAGAGGCCGAGGCCAGAGGTGGGCTTAGCAATTCAGTGCAAAACTGATAGTGTGACAGGCAGTGCACTCTCAAAAAGTTTCATTCTAAAATAGGCAATATCCTCATTGAAGACACTTAAAAATCACAAAAAAAGTCTAGAAAAGAGAATTGAAAAAGTCATCTCTAATTCCACTACTCAGAGATAACCACAGTTAATTTCTGAGGGGATTTCTCACCTTCTATGAATTCTCATTAACCTAGTTGACAATTCATCACACATAGGATTTTTGTATTCAATGCGTAAGTATCACATATCGATCCGGTGATTGGTAGAGGAGTATGTAACATAGGCCCATTGAATGGACTTGACCTGTAGCTGTCCAGCTGGTGGAAGAGGTAGAAAGACCTTCTTTGGCTTATAGTTCCACCAACAAGCATCCACTTTGCCCAGCCTGGGAAATTGCCAAGGCCTGCCTTCCATCCCAGAGGAGGTCCTATCTGGACATGAGCTAGGGAGGGTGGGAGCCTTCACAGACATAGTCCTATGTAACACAGGAGGCCCCTACCTCCATATTAGAACCCATGGAAGCTTCTTGTGTGTATGCTTTGGGGAACTGTGACTGTAGATCTTTCCTGTGGGTTTCTGTTGAATCTGGTGAATTTCTACAATCTCCTTCTGACATGGATAGGTCACATTTCCATCTGATCTTTAAAGGAGATGTCTTTGTTGAGTCACTTGAAATGATGTCAAGAATATGCTTTATGGTGAAGAGCACAATCACTAGGAGGATAGGATCATAGAGGAATCCTAGCTAAAATAAAGCTGTAACCATCCTTGTAATGTGCTATGTATATACAGATATGTGTACTTAAATTTCTAAACCTGTGTATTTAAGAATCTAAAACCAAAAGCTTGCTTGTTTTAACCTTTGCTGACATTTGCTAAGGGATAGAATTCATCGTGATAGAAGAGTTCAGAAGTCTATCACTTGGAGCTAAAGAAATCTGTATAATTCCTTCAGTGAACTCTCAGGAAAGAGTGGGCCATATTCCTATTAACAGAGTTCAATTCAGAATCGGGTGGGATCACTCTTGAGAGACCTAAGAATTTGTCTACAGAGAAAGATGATTCACTTTCGCTTTACCGTATCCCATATGAGTCAGGGGCCAGCCTCCCATTCTAATACCTCCAAGGAAACTTATTCTCTTTACTAAGATACCTCATCTGCACAGAAAGGGGCCCCCTAGGTCATGACTGGGGAATACTAGGCTTGGCCTAGTGACAAGAGACTTCTGTGTAGGAAGCTCCGCCTCTCTGCTTACCCCTTCTAGGAGTAATCATGAGCTCCCTCTCTTCCTCCATTGCTTGTTATTGTTCCTTGGGAATGACCTGAGCTCTCTTCTTTTCTCAATCCATCCCTTCTCCTGAAGGATCTTGTCCACTCCAGGATTCCAACTGTGTATGGACTTGGGGCTCCTGAATTTGTATCTCTGGCCCAGCTTTCCTTTGAGTTCCAGACCCACTTACCTGCCGGCTATTTACCATTTCCACCTTAAAGTTGTCAGTAATACCCCATATTTAGCAGAGCCCCCAGACTTAACCCTTCTTCCTCAGTCAATGGCAACCATTCTGCCAAGCTAGAAACCTAGGAGACATTACTGATTCCTCTCTCCGTTCATCCTCCTTCTGTTCACTAAGTTCGGTTTAATTCACTCATTTGTTCGTTCAATGAATACCTTTTAAGCCTCTATTCCGCTCCAGGCATTGGATTAGGTATCTAATGGTGAGCAAAAATAGACAAGGTCCCTCCTTCATAGAGCTTACAGCCTAGTTGGGGAAAAAGTAAAATGATGTCATGAAAGGAATGTGTACTTATAAATGCTTAGTCGAGGGGGACCAGGAAAGCTTTTCTGAGGAAGGAACATTTAAAAGGAGATCTAAAGAATGCCTCTGGGAGTTAACTACTTCTAGATCAAGGGTATGGGGTAGGGAGCTCAATTTCTAAACAGACAGAGCAGTGTGCACACCGGTCCTGAATGAGGTGAAATGAGTAAGGCTTTGAGAAAGGCCACTTGTGGCTAAAGCATGATGAATTACAGGAATAATAATAGGGGAGGAGATGGAGAGGGAGGCAGAGGCCCTATTGTTTAGCACTTTATATCCAATAAGGATATATCCAATAAGGATATCCAATATCCAATATATCCAATTATTCTATCCAATAAGGATTGGTCCCTTTTTCTAAGAGGATGGAGAAGGGTGGGTAGGGTGGGGGGGGGGGTGACAGATTTATACATGAAAATCATGCTGGCTGCAATGTGAAGAGATAGGATGAGTCTCAGTGGACATGAGGGGAAAGGGATCCCATTGGGTTCCTTCCCACCATCCCTACAGCCATGATCCCTAGTCCAGACTTTGACTGTCCTTTCTTCCCAGCAGAACTTACCCCTACTTTTGTCCCCCCTACAATGCTGGGGGCTGTATGTGTCTATCGGGCTTACCTTTCAACTTCTCTCAACAGAAAAGAAAATTAGTGATTCTTCATTGTGCTCAAAATGAAGTTCAAACTCCTTAGTTGGCCCACAAGTCCCTTCACATCTGGCTCTTGTCTCCTCTCGTGCCACGTTCAACACTTATCCTCAAGTACCCTATGCCTTACTCCATAAAAAGGGGATTTGAGAGCCTGAGAGCAGGCTGAAGGGACTGGCCCAGAGCAGGAGAAGTCCCTGAGCCAAGGCTGAGGCTAAGCCCAGGGCCCAGGATACTCATCTAGCTGGGAGCACAGGAAACTGGCCCAGGTGAGGATTTCAGGCTTTAAGCAACTTCAGACAGTTGGCTATCAGAGTATCAAGGAGCAACACTTGAGGTGCACTTGGGGACGAGGCCTCTAGCGGCTTGGATGAAAGACCGGAGGTGAAATTGCCGGGAGGTGGTGACCGATAGGAGCCTGGGCACTGGGAGATGGGAGCTTGAGACTGGACTCGGGCACTGGAGAACTGAGGCTACAGGGCAGCAAGGACGCCAGATGACAAAGAATGGGCAGGACACCGGCACCTGGGTGGCTCAGTCTGTTAAGTGTCTGCCTTTGGCTCAGGTCATGGTCTCGAGGTTCTGGGATCAAGTCCCATGTTGGGCTCCCAGCTCAGCAGAAAGTCTGCTTCTCCTTCATCCCCTCCCACTCCCTGCTTGTGCTTTCTCTCACTCTCTCTCTCTCTCAAAATAAATAAAATCTAAAAAGAAAGAAAGAGGATGGGCAAGACTCAGAGACTTGGGGCGAAGGCAGTCAAGGACCAAGGCTGACTTGAGAATGACTTGGTAAGAACACAGGAAAGCCCTGTGAAGAAAGCAGCCTTTCTACACATGGACTAGGAGCTAGATAACTCCCAGATTAGAAGGCCAAGGCTAAGTGTCCAGTCAAGCTGGAGCTAGAAGGGCAGAGAGGAAGGAGCGGGGCAGCTCCTTCCTCCCCCCACCCCGCGATCCTTGTAGCCCACAGCCAGGCCTGAGGACATACACAAGCCGAGCACACTGAAGGCATGGCCATGAACCCCAAAGAGCTGTGAGTGCTTGAGGAGACCTACGCAGCCTCAGGGTGAATGAAATCTCGACACCAGTGTGGCTCTGAGAGCAGCTCTGTAGCCCTAAGGCGGGTCTCTGGAGGCCAGGACTGCGCGCGGTTCACGCGGTAACCAGAAGACTATGACATACGCAGGGGGTGGTGAGGTCACAGACCCCCGGCTTTAAAGCAAGTGAACTATGTGGGCCTCATTTATTTTTAAAAGAAACTTCTGAGAAGAGCTTAGAACAATTTTTTCCCCCTGAGTGCCATTTCCCAAAGGTACTCACGAAACAATAAGGTGTGACTGTAATGGCTGCACTGAGTTGTCTTTTGGACAGCGTTAGAAGGGACATCAAGAAGGTGGACCGGGAGCTGAGGCAGCTGCGATGCATCGACGAGTGCACGCGGTGTCTGTGCGACCTGTACATGCACCCCTACTGTTGCTGCGACCTGCACCCCTACCCTTACTGCCTCTGCTACTCCAAGCGGGCGCGCTCCTGCGGCCTCTGCGATCTCTACCCGTGCTGCCTGTGTGATGTCAAGCTCTACTGTCTGCGACCATCGCTCAGAAGTTTGGAGAGGAAAGCCATTAGAGCCATAGAGGACGAAAAGAGAGAGCTGGCCAAGTACGATTTTTAGCTTCGCCCCACGAAGCCTTAGGAGTCGGGGGTGGGGGGTGGGGAGGTGGGGGGGAGGGGACGGAGCGGTGGCCACTCGCACAAAGATGGAAAGGGCTGGGGGTAATGCCTCTGGTGACTCAGCCAAGGTTTAAGAAAAGAAGAGTCCACGGGGCCGCGATGGGAATCGTGAGTCTCAAAGGACGGTGGAATGATGTCTACGGGCGAGGTGGTTGTGGGTTTATAGCTGGAGTGCCAACGTGATGAATAACGGGGCTCTAATGAGGGGGAGAGAGGGGGGGTGTCGTTAAAAAGCTATTGGAAGAAGCAGGCTAAACATTTTTTCTGGTTATGAGTAAAGTGATTTGAGTATATTCGGGCTTACAGAAATGACTACGGGAGAAGCAATAACAATTGATCAACCCCTTAATGTTTGCCAGAGGCTTCAAGAGCAGGGGAGCAAATTGAACAACAGAGGCGTTCCCCGGGTTTGGTGGGAAAAGCCGCCCCCTGTTCCCCAACTCCAGGCAGCCTTCAAATCCATCTGGAGCAGGGCCCGCTCTGTCGGCCTCCCCCTCCAGCGGCAGCGAAGGTTGTGCACAGAACTGTAGAACCGAGAGGTGTAGCTTTCAGAGCAGAGTTGAGAGGGCTTTAATGGAGTTGGGTAATTTTCAAAGCCACTTTTTAACCATTTTGTTTGATTACATTTCCTTTGACGGCCAGAGAACGCTTTTCGTCCCTAGCTTCGCACCGGTACAACTGATGAAAACGAAGGTTGAAAGCGCTGTCCTCTGGTTAAATTTATTTATGATAATAAACAGATAAGCCATACACTGGGACACTGGGTAGATGGAGAGCAGAATGACGAAGCATTTTATGCGTTGATGTATTGAATGAAAGAGGCAAGAAAAACTACTTAATATTTAACAAGATGGGCACAAACGGATCAATTTTTTTCCATCGAAATACACTTGACATATACCATTGTGTAAATTTAAGGTGTATAGTGTGTTCGATACATTATATAGTGTGATGATTGCCATTGTAGTGATAATTAGCACCTCTATCATGTTCCATAATGATCATTTCTTTTTAGTGGTTGGAATAATTACATTCTGGTACCTTACCAAGTCGGATGATCATAACACAATATTATTTAGACTCACCATACAGTGCATTAGATCTCTGGGACTTATTTACTACTCATTGCAAGTTTCTATCCTTAAACAACATCCTTCCTATCCCCATGGTATATTAATAGATTAGATGGGTAGGTAGGTAGATAGGTAAATAGGTAGGTGGATGGATGGGTGGGTAGATGGCTGGAGAAATACAGAGTTTGAGACAGACACAGGCTCTTGATAACTGACTGGGATATTACACTAGAAAAGGTAACAGAGCAACTATTGTCCGAGTCATCAGTCACCAAAGGTCAGGAATGAACCTCTCCATAGTGTGGGATGGGCCTGTTGCCTGTAAACTCACCTACGCTCAACTTGAAACAGTTTTTATTTTTACACCTCAGAGCATCAAGTTACGTAGGTTTTGAGCACTGAGTCAGGGATTCCTTTTTTAATTGGTCTACGTGAAGGGTTACTTGCGAGCAGGCCTGTGTCCACGATCCCTGTGCCTCTGAATCCTGGAACCCCCTTGAGCCAAGTCCTTCCAGGTTTTGTCTCCTGGCTGTCCCTCCTCTCCAGACTCTCCAAGAAGAACGCCTCTCTGGTTTTCACTCTCCGGACACCCTCCACCAGCTCCGGTCCCTACTTCTTGGCCTGCAGTGCACACAACCTCGAGCTTAATTCTCAGTAGTGCGGTCTGTACAAGAGACGATGCTTTCTGTGGGTTGTGAGATTTTTCTCACAGACAATGTCTGGATTTTTGCTGATTTTTTTTTTCTCTGCCTGAGGCAGTATATGAAGTTGGTGATGTCCTCACATGAATCCTCCCTCCCCCCCATCTCTGAACTGACAACTCTGAGTCCATTCTGGGAATGACCTCGGGCTTACCCTCTTGTGTCTCCCCCCAGCACTTTCTTCCCATTCATACCACCTTGTGAAGCACTCCTCTGCTCTCTCTCTGACAGCCTGACATTTCACTCTCCCGGAGGGCTTAGTGTCACCTGCAAACTTAAATATTCCATTTTCCTGACCATGGATGAAAATGTTAAACCCTGATCTAGCCCCGGTCCCAGAAGACTCCTACTGTTAACATTTTTTTTCTTCGAACAAAATGCCTCTTTTTCTTATCTCTCCCCTAGCCCCC
Organism: Nasua narica; assembly: GCA_028533885.1. Taxonomy (NCBI): domain Eukaryota; kingdom Metazoa; phylum Chordata; class Mammalia; order Carnivora; family Procyonidae; genus Nasua; species Nasua narica. Next base: position 137,604,210 of record CM052798.1, read on the forward strand.
AAAGCATGACTAGATAGATCCAGAAATACCACGTTGATTCCATTTTTTTTTTTTAAAAAAACAATCCTGGATGTGAAACCTTGCCCAAGGCTTTGTGAGTTTACAAATCATATTCACATGACCTTCGACCCCTTTATATGATGTTACCAGCTTGGTTAAGTAGGACATGTCCTTTCAGATGCCAGGCTGTGCTATACTGAGGTTATTTGTCTGGCGGGAAAAATTCCCTGGTCTGTAGTTACCACACCCTCACTGGAATTGTTTTTCTATGTCAGATTCAATCTGCTCTTTTAATAACTGGTAGGAAGGCCTGGCTGACGTTTCTCCCCTAAGTTGCTTGAGCATTCCCCAGTCCGTGTTATTTGACGGATGCACGCGTGTGTTTTTAGATGAGGTGTGGGTCCAATCCATTGCCATTGTGTACCTAGCAGCTGCTTCAAAAGACACCTGAGCAGGAACTTCCTTAGTTGGGACTCAATTAAGGACTTCTGTTTTTTAGCTTCTTTGAGATTCTCTTTTCCTCCCCAAACTACCCTTAGCGCCTCAGGCACTAGTGGTTCCCGACTCCTCCTTCCTTTTCTGGATGTGGAGGGACTGCAGGAAGGAGTCTGGCTTCCTTTCTAAGAAGCCAATGCCACCAGCCTGTCTCAAGTTTGCACCTGATTCACCACCACACTTCGAAAGCCAGCCCCTCCTCTGACCTGCCGGGAGGAGTTGATTATCTAAGGAATGGATGCTCCTTTTTGACCCTGACCCTAACCCCAGGCGCTAGTCCTTGCAGGCAAGTGCTTGATTACAGCTGTGCTGTCGGGTGCTTCGGGCTCGAGCTCACACCCTTTACTAATTAATACCTGGAAACTTGGACTGAGACTGCGCTTCCCTTCACTCCCCTAACTGTCTATGGTTGGTCTGAATCTCAGTAAGACATTCCCTGGAAAATCCCCACAAAGGAGGGACATCATCTTCTGCAAACTTCAAAAATCTGCCCTCTCTTCTCTTTCCTTGTTTTCCTTCCTGTTCTAAGAGCAAGGTTTTCACTGACTCACTCTGCTCGGTGTGGCCGATGACTGTCAGCTTGGAGGGGTGGGGGTGGATCTAGGAGTCCCTGCCCAGGTCTAAGCCCTCGGGAAGTCTCTCCAACCCCTCCAAGCTCTGACCCACAGGGCAAGGCAGAGCGCTCTCCCCTCTGTCCCTGCGGCGCAGGAGTAACAACGCCCGCCCATCTGAGCCAAAAGCATATCTATTATTTGGTTTGACCTGATTGTTTCATGATACAGGACTTGGAGCTTGGTGACTTAAAGCCTCAGGCTTTAGGGAAGTCTGAGTAAGGCGGAGCCAGGTCCAACCTGATAAAGAGACTTACCCTTTGTTGAGTGAAAATGAGACGCCACCTTCCATCTTCATTTGATCCGTGTAACATCTTGGCTGTCTTAGAGGTGCTGAAACAGATTCGGGAGCCATGATCTTGACCGCGAGGAGCTGAGAGAGCCGGGACTTGTAGCCAGGTTTGCCTGAGTCTAGAATCCATGCGCTTAACCATCTGGTCAGTGCTTCTCAAAGAGTGGGCTCAGGACCAGCATCACCTGGAACGCGTTAGAAATGCAAATTATTGGCTCCTCCCCCTGCCCACTGACCGGGGAAACGCTGGGGGTGGGGAGCAGCCAGCTGTGTTCTTAGGACCACGGGGTGGGGGGGGAGTGGGGGCTCTGATGCACCTGCTTTTGTTACTCTGCTCCCGGAATGACGCTATTCTTCAGTATCAAACAGGAGTCAGAAGAGAGACAGGGCAGGAAAGGGGAAGAGGGAGAAAAAAGAAGAGAAAATGAAGGATGAGTCAGAAAGGAGGAAAGGAGTTCCATGGGTCTTTGGAAGGGGTCTACCACTAGGAGAAAAAGCAAAGTACTCCCGGGACGGCTACGAGAAGACCTCTTTCCCTCTGCTCCTGGGCAGAGAGAGGCCTTTTTGACATCTTCATTATTTTATTTAGCACCAGGCTGGACCTCATCCATATCTTTGTGAAAAGGGCTGACTAGGTAGCTCATCGTTGCCCGGGGCAGGGTGTTTCTCTTTCAGGAGCTTGGTGCTACATTCCGGAGAACTTGAGCTGCCTCGGGGAGGAGAGCTGGCAGCCCAGAGGGACAGACCCAGATACCGTCGGCCACTCGCTCTCCCTCAGCACCTCTGCCAGGCTTCTGCTCCGAGCCAAGGGGCTGCTTGCCCTGCGTTTACTGTGGTCCAGCTCCACCCCTCACGATCCAATCACAGGAGGCGATCTCGCTTTGCCCAGAACACCGCAGAGCCGTGGGCATTCCCTTGCGGGGTGAAAGGTACATCACCAGACAGGAGTCAAGTTGCAAGTTCAGAGTTACAGCTGATGAGTAAAATACAGCTACTGCAATTTCTCCGAAACCCACACTGATAACCGCTGATCAAGAAGCAAAAAGAAGAAGACACCTAACTTGGCCAAGACTTTTTAGGCAATTTCCTGAAGACTCGCAGTGGTGAGATCTCTGTGTAGCTGCTGCAGGGGCAAAGGGTCCCGAGTGACAGGACCGGAGGAAGAGGGGGAACCCGAGCAAAGACATCAATAATGACGACACACGCAATTGCACTCCGAGACTTAGATTGCTGACAGGAGGAGGAGGATCTGAAGCTGGCTCTGGTTTGTAGAACTGGCCTCCTGCAAAGGGCGGGAGGCTTTTGATGGAATCAGGAAGGCAGTTGTGAGGGGTCCTAGCAATCTCGCTTGGGCTCCTTGGTCCTGTTTTGTGAGGCCCAGCCCCCCTTATGGCAGGGTTTGATGTTTTTATCTCCAATGGGAAGATCTGAGCTGAACGGAAGAACTCTCATTCTCAGCCCACGTCCACACCATGGGAGGTTCTTGAGAGACCCAGGTGCACCCATTCTGCTTTCTCATCCGCTCTTGGCTTTGACTGTTCAGCCTTCCAGGCCCTCGTCTGTCCAGAGAGGACACGGGTATCTTTGAGAGCTATTCTCTATCCATCCAGGGAAGATAGAGTACATTTTCTCCTGTTGTGTTCCACAGAGATAATTTTTTTTTTTTAAGTCCACTTCTCTTCCTTTCTCCGTAGCGTGGCCTGTGGGTATCGGGGCTCACTCCAGGCTGAAGAGACCTCTGCACTCCATGTACCCCACGTTCCTTGGGGCTGGAGGTGGAAATGAAACTGACTGACGATCATAGTCTCCTGAGTGCCTGGCACAGCTGTTTCTGTTGTTCTTCTAGATTATTCCATTTAATCATTTGTAATTAGCCTCTTAAGAGCCTTGATTTGTAACCTTTGGTCTAAGAGCTTACACCTGTTAAACCAATCACGTTCGGGACAATCAAGTGAAAAAGACACATTCGAAGCAGTATGGATAGCATGATTACATAAGAACACATACCAGAATCTACATATGTATGTAGAAATAAACACAGAGAAGAAAATATAACACCAAAATATTACATGCTCTATAAGATTATGGTTTTTTTTAAAACAAAATATTCCATCTTTTTGCTTATCTGTATATTTTCTAAGTTTCTGCAATGAACTTGTATAACTTATATAACAAAAAGAAGAATATAAACAAAATTCAGCATAACAGGAAAGAATTAAAAAAAGTATCTCAAACCAATCATCCAATCGCGAAGTTTAGATTTGTCAAACTGGGAGAGGTTCTAGAAATTGCACACTCCAAGACCTACCTTCTTTTTAAAAAAATTTTTTTAAATTATTTTTAAAAAATTAAAAAAAAATTTTTTTTAACATATTATGTTATGTTAATCACCACACAGTACACCATTGGTTTTTGATGTAGGGTTCCATGATTCATTGTTTGTGTATAACACCCAGTGTTCCTTGCAATCCGTGCCTTCCTTTATACCCATTACTGGGCTCGCCTATCCCCCAACTATCCCCCTCCCCTTTAAAACCCTCAGTTTGATTCCTGGAGTCCATAGTCCCTCATGGTTCTTCTCCTCCTCTGATTTCCACCCCTTCATTTTCCCCTTCCTTCTCCTAATGTCCTCCATGCTTATTCATTATATTCCACATATGAGTGAAACCATATGATAATTGTCTTTCTCTGTTTGACTTATTTCACTCAGCATAATCTCCAGTCCCATCCATGTTGATGCAAATATTGGGTATTCATCCTTTTTGACAGCTGAGTAATATTCCATTGTATATATGGACCACATCTTCTTTATCCATTTGTCGAAGGGCATCTTGGCTTCCTCCCAATTTGGCCATTGTGGACATTGCAGTTATGAACATTGGGGTGCATATGACCCTTCTTTTCACTACGTCTGTATATTTGGGGTAAATGCCCAGTAGTGCAATTGCCGGGTCATAGGGTAACTCTATTTTTAACTTTCTGAGAAACCTCCACTATGTTTTCCAAAGTGGCTGCACCAACTTGCATTCCCACCAACAATGCAGCTAAGAGATGCAAGAAGATTTGCCAGGATAGTCTCTTAGAGCAAGTTTTTTTTTTTTTTTTCCTGGTAAGGGATAAAAAGACCATGTCAGAATATTAGGTTGTCTTTGGAAGGATTAGCAAATAGAAAAAAAAAAAAAAAGGACCCCAAGGAAGGCCAAGCATGTAGGGCTAACTCCAGGCTGCCCAATCTGTGTGCCAAGCACCACAATAAATACTTTTCATTCATTTATTTAAACCTCATAACTCTAGAAGTAGGCTACTATTATTGTTCCAATTTTACAGATGAGGGAACTGAGGCACAGAGAAGCTAAGTAACTTAACCGCCTGGCAGAGCTACCATTTGAACCTAAATCTCTGGCTCCAGAACCTGTGGTCTTTGGCACTTGGCTTCCCTACTTCTCGCTACACCACAAGTGCTCCATCAGCATGAGCTGCTGCTGTTATTTTTTTTACTATGAAGAATTCACTCAGGACTGCTGAGTAGCGCCATATAGGAACCACGGGGACCTCTGTTTGCTGGGGCGCTTTCACCTTGTCATTTGTTGATGAGGCCTTCAGGCCCGGTCTGTGGGATGGCCCAGCGGGGGCCCCAGTCTTGTCGGTAGCAGGGCTGGGTTCTGAGACTGACAGCCATCTTTAACATGCAGACTTTACATGGTGTATTAGTTGGATCCCCTTAGAAAAAGTCTTAAGACTCTCCATTTAACAGTAGTAATAATGATCACAGTAACAATTAAGCCAGATTTATAATGTGTCAAGGACAGCATTAAACAAAACTCATATTCTGCTCTAACCTTCCAAAAGCCCTTATGATGTAGGTGCTTTTATTATTTCCATTTTACAGATGAGGAAACTGAGGCAAGTTTCCACAATTAATAAGAGAAGCACCTGGGACTCAAATGCAAGAGAAAGATCTGGAAGTCCAAGCTGCCATCTGTTGTTAACATAGGTTTATGCGTGGGAGAGTGTGATTCACATGGGAGGGCTCTCATTTTTTACTTTACACAATTGTATAGAGTTTGACTTTCCACAATGACTAGTGTTTAGTTTTGCTATTTAAAAAAAAAAAAAAAAAAACCAGTAATCTGGGGCTTCTCTGGCAAAGAGCATGTGATTCTTGATCCTGGAGTCATGAGTTCAAGCCCCAAGTTGGGCTGAGGGCTTAAAAAATAATAGTAATAAAAAATAGAGATCAAAATATTGTTTCTCAAGCTGTGTCCGAGATCTGCATCTGAGACCATCTCCCTTTTTCTCAATTCCAGACTGAGAAGAACAACAAATAGAATTCTGGCCTCCTCTTGCTGTAGCAGTAACATTTTAGGATCAGTAAACGTGTGCGGCTTTGAGCCCGATCAAGTCAAAGTTCGGGTGAAGGACGGCAAGGTGTGCGTGTCGGCCGAGCGGGAGAACAGGTACGACTGCCTCGGCTCGAAAAAGTACAGCTACATGAACATCTGCAAAGAGTTCAGCCTGCCGCCGTGCGTGGATGAGAAGGACGTGACGTACTCCTACGGGCTGGGCAGCTGCGTCAAGATCGAGTCTCCATGCTACCCCTGCACGTCTCCCTGCAACCCCTGCAACCCCTGCAGCCCCTGCAGCCCCTGCAGCCCCTGCAACCCTTGCAACCCCTGCGACCCCTGCAGCCCGTGCTATCCCTGCGGGAGCCGATTTTCCTGTAGAAAGATGATTTTGTAAAGCGTAGGAGCCCATGACTTAGTGGAAAGCCCGTACTCCAGCCAGGTAGCTCTTCCAGTGTTTCTCTTCCTCTTCCCACGGCCCGTGGTACTCAAGTCCCTAGGAAACTGAATACATAACTGCAACGCACCGGTGGTGTGTGAAAGTCTTTTGGCTCAATCCACGGCGGGAGCGCGGCGCGGTTAGTGGGCATCGCCGGAACAGGTGGTGGGGAACCGAAGACGAGCCTGGGAGGTGGGGCCCCTCTGTGTCCTCCCCGCACCAGCTACCACCAACTTCCAGGAAAAGATACTCCCTGGGTGGGCATCCCCAGACACTTGTTTCTGCAAGCGATCCAGCGAGATGGCCTAGTTCGGAAACCAAGCTGGTAAAGCAGACGTGGAGCCTAGTGGGGTTGAAGGCAAGCACTTTGCAAAGCTACCGCAGTGGGGCGCACTGGGGCGCGTGCTCTGCCCGGGAAATGCGCTGGGGAGGTTTTACTGGGTCAATTGAGCAGAGCGCAAATGCACAGGAGTGGAGGGGGGAAGCACGTTCACAGACATAGGGGTGTCCTTTGACAGTTTTCCTTTTCTCAACATTTCTATGATTTGGAGGGAATGCCCAGCTCTGGTTCAGGCTGGTTTACAACCTCTTTGTGATTTATATCAGCTGCTTTTCTCAAACCCTGAAACTTTTTGTAGACACAGAAGTTCAGTTCAAAGTTCGTGAGTGAAAAACTACACCTTTCACAACATGCTAGCGAATCACAAAATCATAACCTATTTCACCTGAACGTGGATCCTCCCGGATAGACCCATGAGCCCATCCAGGACGGCCAGGATAGAAATAAGTGGAAAAGAGGAAGGACCCGTTGGGAAGGGTCAGTATGAGACATGGGCCAGTTTCCAAGCTGACTCCTACCGGGAACATAAAACCCTCACGTTTGCACAGGGTTCTTTCAATGGTCTCAGCTACATGTGGATTAAAGCAATGATTCTCAGCCTTGACCACACAGGGGAATCCCTTGGGGAAGCTTTAAAAATATGGACGCCAAATCAAAGAAAAAAAAAAAAAGAAAAAGAATAGAAAAGAGAAAGCGAAAAATATTAAAAAGAAAAAGGAAAAATAGGCCTTTTATAGAAAAGAAAAAAAATACTAATGCTTGGCTCCCATTTCCAGAGTTTCTAATGTAATAGATTTGAGGTGCAGCCTGGGCATCAAGACTTGAAAATGCCTCCCCATGTAATTGAAACCTACAGCTAAAGTTGAGAAACTCTGCATGGGATCTTAAAGGCCTCCCAGCCTTTTTTTCTCTAAAAGCTTCCTTCGAGTTCAAGGTTAAAGAATATTGATGGTGATAGCAGACATATTTTGCTTTCAATTGAGGGAAGTAATGGCCTTCTAATACAGGTGGTGAATAAAAAACATTGAATATCTCGAAAATGTATTACCTAGGAACTAGGTATAAAGAAGTACATTTGCGTGGGCCAAATTGTAGAGTTACACTTACAAGTGTCGTGCCATAACTTGATTTATAAATATTCTAGTTTCTAAGCTACACATTTTTGAAAATGATTTTGAAAAAATTTCACCCTGTGGAGTCAAACGGAATCCCATGTGTGTCTTAGACAAATAGGAATCTTGGTCCTCTGGAAGGTGCCGGTCCACGGTGCTCCTGGCAGCATTTCCTTCCTTCATTCCCCCACTCACCCACCCTCCCTCCTGTTAGGCCAGCAATTCATTCATTCATCCAGGGAGTCTTCATGATTTTTTTTTTAAGAGGGTGGGGGAGAGTAGTCTGAATTGGGTCATGAGCCCCCCTGGGCAGGGTACGTCACCTCAGCCATTGAACTTAATTTGCTGGCAGTGAGTCTATTCCAAGCTCTGGCTAAGGAGGCATCAGCCGGGTCCCTCCCCAGGGGCGGAGTCCGTGGCATCTCCTGACCCATCTGTCTTCTTACGTGGGGAGCCCCACAGATTTTATGATTTTAGATGCCAGGTACGGTGTTTTGCAGCAGGGATGGAGAGAAGAGAATATCCCTTTCACAAATGTCTCAAATTAAATTGAAAAAGGGGTAGCGTGGAAGGATTGGGGAAGAAGGGAATGCCAAAGAAACTGAATTTACAAGGGCTAGGAGAGGCCAGAGGTGCCCTCCAGAGCGCGGGCATTTGCATGGAATGCATCGTTGACATCCTTGCCTTGCGCCATGCTTCAGGGGAAGCCAGAGGCCAGCCCTCAGCTCAGAGTCTGGCCTGCGGTGGCTTGGTGGTTGGTGGGTTGGTTGTCCGAGTCTGCTCACCACCCTCACACGGAAAGACTTGCTATAAAGGCAAATGTGTATTTGCTGAGTACTTGCTATGAGAAAAGCATGGTGCTAGGAGCCATTATGAAGGAGCAGTACCTCTCCAGGACCTTCTCCTGGCCGAGGCAAGACCAACACCTGTAATACAATTGTCAAGACACTTGACATCGTGGAATCAAGAACTAAATTGTATGGCGTATGTGGGAAGTGGCTACTGTTCATGGAGGAGGGCTGGGAGGTGACACAGGCCAGAGGAGACCGAGCTTAGGTGGGAGTCTTGCTTGCATCCTGGAGGGAAGGCAGAAAGCAGAGTTCATTCATTCCATGAACCAACCAGGTTCCTGAGACGGAGGAGGAAGTGGATATGAGGGAGAAGAAGTAACATTTGCTCTTCTCAAAGTTGTCTGTCACTGGCCGGGTGGACCCCCGGGGCTCACACAGCTCTATAGCTCCAAGTTCAACTGAAACACTGTCCTTCATCCACCAGGGTGGGAATCTGGGAAGGGCGGGGAGACTCTGGAGTGGGCAGAGGTGAGAAACTGGCCCAGGCAGTAACTGAAAGATGAGGGAGCCTCTGAGCGGCTTCACGGTCCACCATGTTTCAATGAGAGGACATATTAACATGCCACTTTCTAATATGCGTGCTGGGTAAATATTCTAGAAGTAAAGTTGGAGATGAAGGTAGTTACAGTTCCTAGTGAACACAGGGTACATTCTGGAGCCAAAGAGGTGCCTAATAGCATTATACTTAAGTTTCTCAGGTACAGGATCGAGGAGAATCCATCCCCACTGGCTACCACCATGCACTGTTCAAGTCCTTTCTTTTAAAACTCGTGTAGTGTTCTATAAAATGACATCAAAGACCCTCAGTTGACTGTTCTTCAGTTGTAAAAGAATCTTATTTACAAATTGTTCATGTCCCCAGAACTATTAGAATAAGTAGTTTTAAATGATCTCAACTTCTCTTCCCTACCCAAAAAGTCCTCCTTCTCTGTCTCTGTCTCTCTCTGTGTCTGTTTCTCTTTCTCTGTCTCCCTCTCTCCCATAAAAACCTATGAGTGTCACAGACTGGAAAAGGTTGGGACAGTCCAATTTAGCCTTTTGGCTGAGGACGTTATACTGAAAATTAAGGTAAAATTGATGCTGAAATGAGAAGAAACTGTGGGTTTGTAACCAGAGGGAGAGAGGGAGAGACGGTCTGGCTGGGTGACCTAGATGAATTCAAGCAAAATTTGTAGGGTTGTTGGCATGTATAGCAAGATCTCAACAGACTCTTAGCTGAGTCACGGGATTTGTGATCATGGGCGGAAGATCAACTCGGAAGTTACCCTCAGGGAGCAACTGCTTTCCATGCTGACCCAGAAGCACTTCTTTCCAGTACGGAGCTGTACAGTAATTATTGGTTCCTGTCCCTCAAATTATTAAACAAAAATGAAATACATCATTGCTTAGGCCTTTGGATACTGACGAATGTCTACAAATTTGACAATTAGACTAAGTGCTCTCCTCCCTAACCACTGTCAAGTTCTGGTACCAGTATTAGTCACACAGAGGTCATCATACTTGGCGGATGTAGCACTATGCCTTGAAGGCTCATAAACATGGCTTTTGACAGGTGATGAAGCCCATGATTCCAGGGCCTTGGGTGTGTTTCAGAAAACATGTCTGTAACAGGAAGGGTCCTAGAACCAGGATGCCAAAAAGTTGTTTGAAATCCAGCATTCACTGTTCCTGAGGCAACTGGTCCACCAGCTAGAACCTCTCCCAGTAGGTCATTTTTCTCTTTGCATAGTACAGAGCTCCCCCAGAGGCATGAACATAAGCCGGCCTTGTTGGAATAACTTCTGCTTTGGGGACCACTAAATTTTGGTAGAATGGGTACCACTAAAAATTGGAGTACCTGGAATTACCAGTCTAGAAGGTTCTGGAAGGAAGACACCCCTTCTCTTCAACTCAAACTTCAGTGATAACTGCATTTGCACACACTCAGGAAAATGGTCTGAAAAGAGTGGTACCCTGGTTTGTCTATTTTTTACAGTCATGAAATCATAAGTAAGAAACTCAAACAAGGCATGGCTAGAATCTTCCAGAGGCTGCTTCACTTACTATCTGGTACCTGGGCTGGGACGACTCCAGGGTTGGTCATGTGGTCAGTGATTTTAGATGAAAAAATCTTACAGTGGTGTAGAAAATGTCATGATTATACATGTAAACAACTGCTTTTATTAAAAGCAATACAATATTAAAAAGTCATAATATTTTGCATTAAAAATATTTCCACTTATGGAACATTTGAAATTAATACATTAGAAAACTCTAAGAATATGGTCACCATGCCTGTGAAAACAACTAGTCAAACACAAATAAGTTTTGTTTGCTAGTTTTTCCCCATATGTTTGTGGTTATTAAAACCACTTGAATTGAAAATGGATCAAGGCTTAGTGTTGCCTATATAACTATAATGAGTGTATATTCCAGATTTTCCAGGACAGGCCGTGTCCCGGTTTGGGGATGGAAGGGTGTGGGCCATGCGTCTGGCCTGTGTGTGGTCAGGGTCTCCTGACGGAGGTGTTAAAGGGCTGGGACAGATCGTTCGGTAACAGCAACAGAGTGAAAGGGCACAGCAGCAAAAAAAAAAAAGTATTTGAGCCAAACTGGCAGCCCTTGAAGAAGCTTTCAAAGGTGGTAAGAATGCCTGAGACCAGCATGTGTCTGGGCAAAACAACCTGATGATAGATTAGGCAACCGTCTTGGAAGAGGAAGTTGGTTTTCCTGAGACAGCAGCTTAGTCACCTTCCGGTATTATCAGGGTCAAATATTTTTAGCCTTCAGGGCCTAGCCAGTGGCTTCCGAGGGGGATCTACCTCCAAGGAAGGGGTGGGTTCTGGAAGAGTGGGCCCATAGGGTCCATCATTCCTTCTTCGTGTGAACCCACACAAGGATGTGCTCTGGGCCCAGCAGCCCCAGAGAATCAAACCAGGATGCAGAAATGGTCCACACCCAAAATTTGCCTTTGAGGAGTTTTCATTCCAGCATGGGAGACACATAAAGTGGTAAGTTATAATTACACCTCATCAAGGATTCCTACAGAGACAGAACCAAGCCCACTGAGGGGCACACAGAGGACAGAGCTACCAGCTGCGGGGTAGCTGGAGTGATTCAGGCAGGCCATTGGGCAGCGGGTCTTACCTGACCTTTTCTAAGTCCTCTTTCCCTCAGTGGATGAATGAGAGGACTAAGAATTGTTCCTCCTAGGTTTATGTGAGTTCTTCTGAGGAGCCCCCTTATCCTTCCAAGCTCCTTTTGCTGCTCTCCCTATTTCCTGCCCTTTAGGGACCTGTCAGAGTCTAGGCAGGAAACTGAGTTGACCCTCAGCTGGGATTTTTTTAAGACGTAAATAATAAGGGATGCTGATGCCTACAGTAACTGCCAATGGAGAGAAGCTGTCCTCAACTTGACCTGCAGAGGCAGAGAAGGAATGGGATCACTGGTGTCCAATGACATCTGGAGCCCTGGATGAGGGACCATAGAAGGGGGCAGCTGCTGCCAGAAGGACTGCCCAGCAGGTGGGGCCTGAGAGAAATAAAAACGCACCTCTCTGTCCTCTCAACTTCCAGTTCCCTGAGAGCTTATCCCATTGGCCATCCACAGTGGGAGACCGGAAGGCAAGGGAGCCCAGGGATGTGGTCCAATGAGCTTAGCCACCCAGGGCTTACAACAAAACAAAGAGCTTAACATGAAATTTCAGGATTAATGGAAAATGACCAACACTCTCTTCTTTTTTCTTTCCTTCTTACCTGCTTGCCCACAGGACATCATGCCAAGGATTGAGGAAGGAAGGATCAACAAGCCAGATCTGGCTTTTCATTTCATGGAGCTGATAGTCTAGGAGGGAGACAAATATGGAGCATGCAAATAAAGGGATACAGGAATGGAATGGATGAGCTCAGGGAAACAACCCTGGGGTCTGGTCTTAATTCTCTAAAGTTGGTTACATAGCTCCTTGCTCCTAGAATTACAGGGTCTGAAGACACTTCATGAAAACTCTGACTTAGAGCTGATCCTAGAAAGCCCACATGATGGACCACTTGGAATTCACAGGCCAAATGCTTCTCAGCCCCAGAGTCACTGTCCCCCATGTCCTCTGTTATTCTTCAGCATTTCTACCTCTTTTGCTTAAACTTATTCACTCTACCTTAATATGTAACAGAAAAGAAATTCAGGAGGATGTTTTTTAACCCTGGGATTGTAGAAAACAAACAGAGCAAGATAGGGTTCCCAGTGCACAGTGAAGGAAACCATCGACGAATTGACAAGGCAACCTACTGAACGAGAGAGGGTATTTGCAAATGATATATCCAATAAGGAATTAATATTCAAAATGTATAAAGAACTTATACAATTCAAAATGGAAAAAACCTGAACAATCTGATTAAAAACTGATTAAAAACAATCTGATTAAAAACCCGAACAGATATTTTTCCAAAGAAAACATACATACAGCCAACAGACAATGAAAAGATGTTCATCATCACTAACCACCAGGGAAATGCAAATCAAAACTACAGTGAGCTATCACCTCACAACCATTAGGATGGCTAATGTCAAAAAGATAAGAAATCGGTGTTGGCAAGGATATGAAGAAAATGGGAATCCTTATGCACTGTTGGTGAGAAAGCAATTGGTGCAGCCACTGTGAGAAACGGTATGGAGGTTCCTCAAAAGATTAAAACTAAAATACAGGGGTGCCTAGCTAACTCAGTTGGAGGAGTGTGCCACTCTTGATCTTAGGATCATGGGTTTGAGCCCCACATTGGGTGTAGAGATTACTAAAGACAAAAAAATAAACCTAAAAGATAAAAAATAAAAATTGAAATATAATATGACCTAGAAATTCCACTTTTGGGTATTTACCCAAAGAAAATGAAAACACTAATTCAAAAAGATATGTGCACCCTTATGTTGATTGCAGCAGTATCTACAATAGCTGAGATATGGAAGCAACCTAAGTGTCCATCGGTAAATGAATGGATAAAGAAGAGGTGGTGTACATAGACAGTGGAATATTGTTCAGCCAAAAAAAGAATGAAATCCTGCTCTTTGCAATGGCATGGATGGACCTAGGAAGTATTATGCTAAGTAAAATAAGTCAGAGCAAGTCAAAGACAAATCCCATGTGGTTTCACTGATAGCGCAGACTCTAAGAAACAAATGAACAAACAAAACAGAAACAGACTCATAAATACAGAGAACAAACTGGTAGTTGCCAGAAGTGGGTGTGGGGGGAATGGGCAAAATGGGTAAAGGGGATTGAGAGCCACAGGCTTCCAGTTGTAAGATAAGTAAGTCATGGGGATGGAAAGTACCGCATGGGAGATATAGTTCATAGTATTGTAATAACTTTTGTAAGGTGACAGATGGTGACTACACTTATGGTGAACATTTCATGATATATAAAAATCTCAAATCACTATGTTGTAACCTGAGACTAATTGTATGTCAACCATACTTCTATTTTTAAAAATATAATTATAATTTGATAATACCTCAAAAAAAGAAGAAAAAAGACAGGGTATCCAGTACTCATAACAAAAAATACAGGTATATTCAAGTACAGTTTTAAATACTGAGGCAAAAACCATAAAGTCAATAGAAAAATAATAGGCTAGGAAAAAAATAGCTGAAACTTGACAAAGTATGTATCCTTAATAGAGAGTTTAAAAAACAAAAGACAAGCAACTCAAAAATGGACAAAAAAGAATGCTCATAGCAGGTTTATTTACAATCTCCCCTTTCCGGAAGCAGCGAGGATGTCCTTCAATCAGACATGAAATGGATAAACAAACTGCAGTATATGCACAGAATAGGATATAATTCTGTGATAGATACATATATATTTTTTGATACATATATTTTTTTTAAAAGATTTTATTTATTTATTAGGAAAGAGAGAGAGTGAGAGAGAGCAGGTCAGAGTGAGAAGCGGACTCCCCATGGAGCTGGGAGCCCGATGTGGGACTCGATCCCGGGACTCCGGGATCATGACCTGAGCCGAAGGCAGTCGCTCAACCAACTGCGCCACCCAGGGGCCCCTGATACATATATTTTTAAAAGTATCAAGTCACAGGGGTACCTGGGTGGCTCAGCCAGTTAAGCATCCAACTCTTGATCTCAGCTTGGGTCTTGATCTCAGGGTCATGAGTTCAAGCCCCCCACATTGGGCTCCATGCTGGGAGTGGAGCCTACTCTAAAAAAAAAAAAAAAAGAGTATCAAGTCACAAAAAGACAATAAAACTTAAATACAAATTGCTCAATGAAAAAGCCAATTTGAAAAGGTGACATACTGTATGATTCCAGTGATATAAGAACTGGTAAAGCCCATATAGAGAGACAGTAAGAAGAGTGATTGTCAGAGGGTTGGTAGGAAGGGGTAGAGGCTTGGATAGATGAAGAGAGACTTTTTAGAGTGGTGAGACTATTCTGTATCATACTGTGACTGTAGGTACAGGAAACTATCCATTTATCAGAACCCACAGAACTTTAAAGCACAAAGGGTAAACCAGTATACACAAATTAAAAAAAAATCATTTAGGAGAGCAAGGGATACCAGGTTAGAATGTAGACTGTCACAAAATAATCTGTATTACAAATGATTAAAACGTCTTATTGAAGTAGGTGGGGGAAAAGGCGGTGACCTAAGTAGCTTTAGAAAGGAGTAGAATTGTAAAAAAAAAAAAAAAAAGAAAGGAGTAGAATTGTAAAACTAAGGGCAATTGCACAGAAAACTGTATTCTTGTTGATGAAGTTGTTTCCCATCAGTGGACGGGGTTAACAATTTTGATACCGTAATACCTGTATTGGAAATGAACAGTCGAGTAAATACTGGTGGATGGTGGAAGTGAGGCTTCTCACTGTTGGAGTGGTCATTTACCAATAAGCAAGGGGAAGAGACTAGAATGATCCATGTGGTTGTGGACTAGAGTTGCAGATACAGAAATGAACTTCTGTTCATATAGATATCTATATGAATACCTACCAATTCATACATATCTATAAATAGATACCATATATATATATATATGTGGTTGGTATGGCACACATATATTTCCTTGCTTTGTCAGCTGAGAGGACGTAGAAGCAGCAACACCAAATAGCAATGAACATATCTTATGCTATGACCTTGGTTGCTAATACCATTCTCTAATAAAGAAATCAAGACTCTTTGGAGAAGTAGGATTCTAGGATAAGAGCAAGGAATATACAAGAGGAACCTGGAGGATCTTGTAGTGCCAGAAAGTAAGAAAGTACTCCGGCACCTGGGTGGCGCAGTCGGTTGGGTATCTGACTTTGGCTCAGGTCATGATCTCAGGGTCCTGGGATCAAGCCCCATGTCAGCTCCATGCTGGTTTTGTGCTCAGCAGGAAGTCTGCTTGTCCCTTTGCCTGCGCCTCCCCCCCCAAATAAATAAATGAAATCTTGGGGCACCTGGGTAGCTCAGTTGGTTAAACATCTGCCTTTGGCTCAGGTCATGGTCCTGGGGTCCTGGGATGGAACCCCACATTGGGCTCCCTGCTCAGTGGGGAGTCTTCTCCCTCTTACCCACTTTTGGTCCTCTCTCTCTCTCTCAAATAAATAAATAAAATATTTTAAAAAAGAATATAAGGAAGTACTCATAAAAACAAAAAAATAAAAACCACATTGATGGGGGTATGTCAAAGGGACATGGAAGCCCATGAAAGAGATCCCAATGGTCAAACCTGGAACAATATGACAAATGAAAATAAATAAAGCAGTATTGGATTAAACCCAAAGTGTAAAGTAAATATCCATGCATCTATATGGATATAAATGAATGATTAAGTAATTAAATGAGGGAGAGGAGACAAATCTCTCATGCAGAAGAATTCCAAATAATTTACAAAGACTCTGCCCTCAAGGAGTGGAGCATAACTCCCCAATCCTTAGGTATGGGCTGTCCATAGTGACTTCTTCCAAAGAGTACAGTATAGAAAAGTGAGGGAAAGAATAACTTTGTAGTGGAGAAATCTGACAGATACAACCTCAGCTGGGTGATCAAGGTCAATAACAAAAGTGATAAATTGTGTTGATGGTATGTGCTCTAACACCCATCTGGTCGTGAGAAAAAGATCAGACAGATTTCAGTACAGGGACATTCTAAAAAATGCCTGACTAGTACTCAAAACTGTGAAGGTCATCAAAAACAAGGAAAGTTTGAGAAGCTGTCAAAGCCAAGGGGAGGAGCCTAAGGAGAAGAAACAACTAACTGTAAAGTGGGATCCTGGAACAGAAAAAAGGCATTAGGTAAAAACTAAGGAAATCTGGATAAAGTGTGGACTTTGATAAAAATGTATCAATACTGGGATGCCGGGGTGAGTCAGTTGGCTAAAACACATTTAAAAAAAATGTGTCGATATATTAGTTCATTAGTTGTAACGAACGTACCATAGTACATTTGAGTGTACATCTGAGTGAGATGTTATTAACAGAGGAAACTGGGTTTGGGCTATATGGGAATTCTCTGTACCAACTTACAATTTTTCTGCAAATATAAAACTCCTGTTAAAATAAAGTGCTTTATGGGCGCCTGGGTGGCTCAGTTGGTTGGGCAACTGCCTTCGGCTCGGGTCATGATCCCAGAGTCCCAGGATTGAGTCCCATGTTGGACTCCCGGCTCTGCAGGAGGTCTGCTTCTCCCTCTGACCTTCTCCCCTCTCATTCTCTCTCTCTCTCTCTCTCAAATAAATAAATAAATAAATAAATCTTTAAAAAATAAAGTGCTTTATAAAATAATAAAATAAAAATTTTAAAAATGATAGGCAAGAATACAAATAGGCAATTTGTAGATGAGAATATGCGAGTAGTCAATAAACATGAAAAAAAATCCCAACCCCTGTGGTCGTCATAGAAATGTGAATCAAAACAACAATGGCATACACTTTTTCACACGTCAAATTAGCGTAAACTATGGAGACCGATGCTATTTTATTCTGGCTGAAAGGTAGTTTTGCAGTAAAGTGGACACACTCATTTCTTGCCGGTAGAAGTGTAAATTACTAAAACTTTTGGAAAATAATCTGGTACTGTCTACTAAAAATACACTTATCTTTGGAGGCCATGCTCTACTTCAGGGAATCTTCCAGAAGTAACAGTACTGGTGCATGTAAACAAAAGGACACATTTTGAAGCCTAATTTGAAGGTCTGGAAATCAGAAAACCATCTGAATATCTTTCGATAAGGGACTAGTTGAATCAGTTACAGTTTACCCATCCTGTGCAAGATTTAGCTAGTTAAAATAAATGATGAGTGAGGTCCCTATGCATTGGTCTGGAGGGAATCCATGACAAATGAAGGGGAAAGAGTTGCAGATTCATGTTTATGGCTCCAGTTCCCTACCCCACAATACAAAATACAGACGTGTATATGTGAGGTTAGGTATGGAAGCAGTGTTGTTTACCCTCAGCAGTATCAGGAAAGAGTGGGCTGAGCCATCATCTTTTTCCTTATACTGCTCCAAATTGTTTGTAACACAAAACAAGTATGTGCTACTTTTTAATTTTAAGAAATTTCATAAAATTTAAATGAAAAATTTAATGCTCGATAGTAGGCAGAGTGCTTTCCACATCCACCCAAGAAACCCAGTCTTAATCCCTGGAACCTGGGGATATGTGACCTTAGATGGCAAAAAGTTTTAAGTCACATTTGCAAGTGTGAGTAAAGATTTTGAAATGGGAAGAGTGTCCTGGATAATCCAAGTGAGTCCAATGTGAGCACAGGGGTCCCTGGAAGAAGTGGGCGGAAGGGCCCCCTCCCGAGCAGGATAGAGCAGAGGCTGCAGCGTTGCGAGCCAAGGGGCGACCAGCCAAGGCACGCACGTGGCCTCTGCAAGCTGGGAGAAGCAAATGAATCTTGCCCCAAAGTCTACAGAAGGAACACATACCTGCTGACTTCCTATTTTTAGGATTTCGGATCTCCAGAATTGTAAGCACATACATTTGTGTTGTTTTAAACCACTGAGAATGTAGTACTTTCTTGGAGCAACAATATGAAATAATACAGGGTCGCATGGAAGATATCCATCACTTTGACTTTATCATTTTGAGTTCCTAAAGGGAGATTTTTATGGGATAAAAAAAAAAAAAGGTAGCTCGCTGAGCCCAGTGCAGAGTCTGTTGGAGATTCTCTCTCACCCCTTCCCCCCTCTGCTCCTCCCCCTGCTTGGGCGCACTCTCTCTTTCTTAAATGAATAAATAAAACCTTGAAAAAAAAAGTAGCCTAAGTATGTCAGATTTCAGCTGGGGAGGACTCAGTCCCATAGGAGAGAAGTATGAAGAAAACCTTCAAAGATGATGAAGTTTGTTGAGGGAGGGCGGTGGTCCTCAATCCTGCCTATGCAGCGGATCAGAATCAGCCGAGGACACTTAGGACACTCCTCCTGGGGCGGGTGGGGGGGGGTTCCTCACCCAGGCTCATGGGGGGACATGCATGAGAACACTCGCTGCAGAACCCGCGGGGCTGGGGGACTGCTACAGGCAACACAAATGTCCATCTCTAGGGGATGGAAAGCAAAGCGTGAGGGATACTGTGCAGAAATGAGAAGCCACGAATAGATATTCATATGTCAATAAATATAAAACCTTAAAACATAGTATTGAGGGGAAAAGGTAAGAAACAATGAAATTTATGAATCTACATTAAGAACACAAAGACCCAAAGAATATTACACATTTATAAGCATATATGCACACTTAGGAATATATATAAAACCCATGGGGTACCCTTTGGAGGGGGGAGGTGAGAGTAGGGATCAGGGACCAAGAGGTCAAAGGAAATAAAAAGCAATGCTCTGTGAATAACCCGGTGCTGGTAAAATGGTACACGTGACAGAGTCTGACCAATTCAGTTCTGCACCTGGGCTCCAAAACAGAAGAGAGGATTTAGGTTAATGAGATCCGACTCAGGCCTGGGCCTTGGGGTTTTTTGTTTGTTTGTTTGTTTTAAGATTTATTTATTTGTTTATTTTAGAGGGCGAGGGAAAGAGAGCACGCGCGAGCGAGCTCAGGAGCTTGAACCCAAGTGGGAGGGGCAGAGGGAGAGGGAGAGAGAGTCCCAAGCGGACTCTGCAAGGAGACAGAGCCCGCTGCTGGGCTCAGTCCCACGACCCATGAGATCTTGACCTGAGCCAAAACAAAGAGTTAGCGAATTAACCAACTGAGCCCCCCAGGCTCCCCAGGGCGCAGTCATTTTTAAAAGCTCCAGAGAGGATTCCGATAGGCCTCAAGGTCTCAGAACCTGAACATAGGCAGTTCTGTGAACCACCATCTGGAGAGAGGAGGAGGCTCTGGGGAGAGAAGGGAAGCTAGTCGGGGACACACGGACCCAGAAAATGGCAGCCCCTGTGTTAGGATGATGGCATTGTGGGAAATCCCCTTCTACACTACTCTGAAGGACGTCACATCACTTTTATGTATTTTCAATGCCATTGACTTTTTTTGTTTTTAAGTACTTCAGAGTTTCTAGGGAGAGTTAAGGGCCATGAGGGAACTCAACAGCCACTTGAGGTTTTAAAGCTCAGACTGAATAGTAGCAGTTGCCAAATTTAGCAAAAATCAATGTTAAAGTGCAGTTGAAACAAGCGTTAACTCTTTACCGTAGGAAGAAGTCTTAACAGTTATACTTAAAACATTTATCCTTGTATGCAGCATTTCACGGTTGAAATATAGGAAGTACATTGAACTAATATTTGCTATCTAAATATATGGTATACTTACAAAAAATAGAGTGAGTGTACCGAATGGGGAGAATAGATTAGGTTGGGTCCTCCCGGAAGCAGATGTGAGATGATGAAAGGTGCGAGAAGTTTATTGGGAGAAACATGTGTGAGAGAAAACGAGGGGGGAGGGGTGCCCGAAGAGGCTGGGAGAACGTGGCTTCAGACCGTAATGTGGGTCCGGACGGAAGGCACTCTGGGGGGGGGGGGGGGATGTGGGTGTGTGTGTACGTACACTGACTGAGATTGCCTTGCAATCTAAGGAAGGATGGCATGACTGTGAGGGAGTAATCAAACCAGGTGCCAGGTAGAGGAGACCACGCCCCCTGGCAATGGGTCCGCTCCCTCACTGGCTGGAAGCACCTTGGGAGGCGTGGTCTTGGTGTGAACACGTGAAAATTTCAGAGCCAGGCCTCTGAGGCTGCTGGTCAGTTGCACTCCCCATAGGACAGTACAAGTGAAGCATTCTCGTGGCCACCGCTGGCCTCCTCTGTTTTGTCCACAAATGTTTGTGAACTAAGCCTAATGTCTATGCTTGGACGATGGAAATGACCTCATTCGTGGAATAGCGGCATCTCTTATTTAGTGAGGACAGTAACTAACAGGAAGAATTTACATTTTTTTTCTAGGACTTACCTGAAACTTTCACTCAGCTTGTTTTTCGTGATGACGAGATCAAGGAACGTGGAGGGCAGAGGACAAACGTGTAATAGAGTTGCTGCAGGGGAAAGATGGCAGGGGGAAAAGACTGAATTCTGGGCAGTAGAAAGAAATACAGGGAAATTCCTGAGATTGGTGGCTTTCTAAGTATTCATAGACCTGGTCCTATTCTTACAACCGCCCAGAGAATACAACAGGGCTGCAGAGGGCCTTGGGTGCTCCCTTTAAGAATATCACCACTGATCATCCTTAATCAAAGATGATTGGCCTTGTTGGAACACCACATTGGCTTCCTGCATACTATGTAACATTAGGGAGAGGGTTAGAGCACCAATAATGCCTAGAATTGACCTTCCACCCATTTTGGCAGGGTGGAGGCTTGAAAACTAAATTTAATTCAAAGTAAAAATGTGTGATGTCCCTGGAATACCTATATTTATGGAATACAAGTCATTGGACTCTTATACTCCTTTTTCATGTGGCTGGTGGGAAGTCCATTTTCAGTCATTTTGAGGGCACCCTCCTCTTCGGGTTGTAGTGGGTCCAGGGCAAAGAGGGTTGAGAAGCCTTTTGGCCCGCAGCCTCTGTTGTGCAGCTTGGCCCTTCCTCAGCCCATCTCTGACTATGGAGACATCTGAGTGGGTTCCCCGTGTCCAGTGTCCTGCCATGTGGTGGGCTGTCCCACCGAGAGCACTCATTCTGTCTGTGCCCCCTTATCAACACCAGTATTTCATACTGCTTCCCACGTCTCAAACCTACCACGTCTCAACCAGGATTAGTTGGAGTAATGCTCCCTAGAGAAATGCAACAATCAAATTCCAAATTTTCAGTAGGTTGGAAAATAAGTTTATCTCTTGCTCAATTATAAGTCCAGGACAGGAATTCTCTGGTTGGCAGTTAGCTCTCAGGAACCAGGGGCCTTTTATCTTGTGGCTCTTCTCTCCTAGAGCCTTAAAGTTCTCCAGACCCACCCAACAGCTTGTGCATATATATATATATATATATATATATATATATATACATATACATATACATATACATATACATATACATATACATATATATATGAGAGGGAAAAGTGGAGAAATGCAAAACTTCCTTAGCCAGGAAATGCCACAGGCTGCTTCTACTTACTGTAGATTGGCAACTAGTCACGTGTCCCCTCGAGATGTAGGGGAGTCTGGAATATGTAGTTCCCAGCTGGGCAACAGTATAATCTGGAAGGGGATTGTGAGGGAGTGTGAGTGTTTGCTGTAAGGGTAGCCAAGGTTGTCACCACTTCCACAGTCCCGGTTCTAGATAATGACCACACTTTCTACTTCTCTGGAAAATAGAACCATTCCGATCTTTCCTGATCTTCCTACCACCAAATCCACTGGAATGTGAATCCACACTCTCTGCCTTCTCTCTTGTGACTATTGTAAAAGGATGCCACAGGGTCCTTTCCTGGTTGTCCATATTTTCATTGAAGACAAAGACAAAAAACAATGACATAGATGCTAAGTACTCCTCAATCCTAGAGTGGAGACTAGTCTACAGCGGAAGGCAGCCTCTAAGATGGCTTCTCATGACTCTCCTGGTACTACTGCATTTTACCAGTTGTCTCCTCGTGAGTGTGGGCGAGGCCTGGTGATTCACTCCTAACAAATAGAATACTGTATAAGTGACTGATGTCACTATGAGATTAGGTTATTAAAAGCCTGCAGCTTCGGTTAGCCTCCCTTGCTCATTCCGAGGAGAATCCAGCGCAGGGTTGTGAGCTGCTTTATCAAGAGGTTCACCAGGCCAAGAACTGACAACCAACAGTCAGCGAGGACCAGGGGGCCTGACAACGGCCGGGAAAGTGAGCTTGGAAGTGGATCCTCCTCAGTCAAGCCTTGAAATGACCGCAGCCTGAAACAACGTCTTGATTACAGCCTCGGGAGAGAGCCTAGGCCTAAGGAACCCAGCTAAGCTGTGCTTTGCTGACTCAGTGTACCAGTTTGCCAGGGCCGCCATAACAAAGTCCCACAGACTGAGGGGCTTAAACAACACACATTTATTTTCTCACAGTTCTGGAGACTGGAAGTCTAAGATCAAAGTGTCGGCTTCATCTGAAGCCTCTGTCCAGGGCTTGCAGATGGCCAGCTTCCCTCTGTGTCCTCACGTGGCCTCTCCTCCATACCCAACAACCCTGGCTCCCTATTCCACTTCTTATGAGGATGCCAGTCATTATTGGATCATGGCCCATCTTATAAACTCATTTAATCTTACCACCTCGTTAAGGGCACTGTCTCCAAATCCAGTCACATTCCAAAGTACTGGAGGGGTTGGGCTTTCAACATATGAACTTTGGAGGGACACATCTCAATCCTTCACACACAGAAACTGTGAGATAATAAATGTTTATCGTTTTAAGTGCTAAAATTTGAGGTAATTTGATACACAGAAATGGATAACAAACACAAACACCTAGGTGAGACCTTCTAAGAGAATGTGACGCTGTCTGTGCTCATAACCTCCCCCCCACCCCCCGCGCCCAAGCATCTCTAAGAAGGTTGGGGATTCATGGAAGCAGGTGGTGGTGAGGCTTTCCATAAAGAGAGATGTAGGTCAGTGTGCCGAGCTGTACACCCCCTAACCCACATCACTGGAAAGGAAGGAAGACATGCATCCCACTTCAACTAGTGTGGGAAGTGATGGGGTTCAGGACATGCTACCTCAAAATATCCCAATATGGCATTGTTAAGAAGAAAACCACAGGTCCAAAATGGAGTCACTGGTGCTAGGCCCATACCACCAAACCACAGCTTAATGACTAATGTAATTGCTGTTTCAACCTTTCCCAGGAATGTAATCTTAACCAATCAGTCTGGAATTTCCTGGTGAGCACATGAGGCAAGCCACCTGATAAGAACCTCCCCTCCCCCATCACCTAGTACTGCTCTGCTAAAGGGAGGTGACTTTGCCCAAAATAGTCCTTTTGTTGTCATTTACAACTTCTTTGTCCCACCTCCCGTCTGCCTTAAAAAAAACCCAAAAACAAAAAAACAAAAAAAAAAAACCTTCTGTCTGGAATATTACTCAGCCATCAGAAAGAATGAATACCCAACTTTTGCATCAACATGGATGGAACTGGAGAGAATGATGCTGAGTGAAATAAGTTAAGCAGAGAAAGTCAATTATCATATGGTTTCACTTACTTGTGGAACATAAGGAACAGCTTGGAGGACATTAGGAAAAGGAAGGGAAAAATGAAGGGGGGGAAATTGGAGGGGGAGTTGAACAATGAGAGACTATGAACTCCGAGAAACAAGCAAGGGTTTTGGGGGGGGGATGGGTTGGCCAGGTGATGGTTATTAAGGAGGGCACATATTGCAAGGAACACTGGGTGTTATACCTAAACCTTGGAACACTACATTAAAGCCAGCAACATACTGTATGATGACTAACATAACATAATAAAAAATAATAATAATTAAAAAAAAAAAACACAAAACCTGTCTAGTACAGCTCCTCGGAGCTCTTTTCTATTCACTCGGTGGGATACTGCCCAATTTGAAAATCATGGAATAAAGCCAATTATCTCTTCAGATTCACTCAGTTGAATTTTTTTTTGTTTTGGTTTTTGGGGGCTTTTTGGGGTGAAAACTAATAAAAGGAAATGTCATTTAGAATGGAGACGGGAGGCCAGCAGGGGGAGCCCTCACACCCTACCACTCCACACTGTCAATTACAGACCCAACAGAAGGTGATGGCCTCAAGGTGGGGTAGGGGGGGATACCCCTTTGCCCTCCCAGCAAGGGGAAAAAAGGCTTTCCTCCTCCCCAGCAACAGCCCACCCAACGAGACACTGTCCCAACAAAAAGCCACTACACTTCAAACTCCCAGTTTACTCAATGGACTTTTTGCTTACACCAGCCTTTCCAGTTTCTCCTTTCCTCCATAAAAGAGCATTCCTCAACTTCGTTCTCTGGACTTGCTGATGGTTTTGCCTTAGCTTGCTTGTCCTGGATTGCAGACCTCTGCTGTTCCCAACTAAACTCATTTTTGCTGGTAAAATAACTGGTATTTTTATTCTTTTTTTTTTTTTAGATTTTATTTATTCATTTAACAGAGAGAGAACACAAGCAGACAGAGAGGCAGGCAGAGGCAGAGAGAGGAGCAGGCTCCCTGCGGAGCAAGGAGTCCGATGCGGGACTCGATCCCAAGACGCTGGGATCATGACCTGAGCCAAAGGCAGCTGCGCAACCAACTGAGCCACCCAGGCGTCCCTGGTATTTTTATTCTTAAGGTTAACTTTTTAAAACAGCATATTGGATATTTTAAGCTGGAGGTGTATGAGAAAACACCTGGAAAAAGCTGGAAGTTCACTTTGACCTTCCCCTGCCCTTCTCTGAAACGGTCCTAAAACCTCCTGTGAGAGGTGCCCTCCCCACACCTGGAGGAAAGGAGCACCCTAGTATCTGAAGACCTCGGGAATGTGTAGTGGCTGCAAAGTTTTCCCTTCTTCCCTACTACACTCTTCAGCTGACCTAATAATTAAATTGAGAAAAGACAGATAAACAGGAGGAAAATAAACAAAAGTTTAATAACATGTGTACCTCCAGTATACACGGGAGAGAGCCAGGAAAATGAGGGAACTCTCCAAAATGGCTGAAGCCGTCACCTTAAGTACTGTCTCAAGCTAAAGACAAAGGAAGATGTTGGGGCCGGGAGTCCACTATGGGCAATTCCCAGGAAAAGCACAATGAACAAGGATAAGGTGGCTATGCAGATTTAAGCTATTGCTTCTTCATCAATAAGAGCTTCTAAACATTTAGTCATCCTGATCTCCATCTTACAGACAAGGAGGCGCCCTTACTAATGGAGATGCCTCTTCTAAATCTAAATGTCCCCTGTGAAAGAGAAACGTCTCAGTTCTCAAAGCTTCTTCTGCGTCTGCAGTTTCTTAAAAAACAACCAGCTTAAAATAATCAATATGCCAAGAAGCATGTCTTGGGGCGGCAAAGTCTGCTCCCCTTCAACACCAACAAGAACCCTAATAAACAGCGCGCACACACACACACACACCCCATTCATGATATTTACTTCATACTCCTCATTCTATCATATTTGTACACAACTTCATCTATACCACTCTTCATCAGATGTGGCCCGAAAATACACAGGTCTTCATTTCCTTATAAAGGCTCCTAGGTCACGTAAAACTCACCACAAATAAATCTGTGTGCTTTTTTCCTTTTCATGTCTTTGTCAGTTAGGTGTTCAGACCTAGGTGGTACCCTAAGGGGATCAAGGAAAACTTTTTCCTTCCCTCCAGAAGCTTTGAGAGAACACTTGGAGAGTCTGAAGTGTGTTCGCTGGATTTGGGAGAGTGGTTGGCATCTGACCCCCCCCCCAGGAATTCTAAAAGGGAGCCATTCTGCGTGAGGATGGCTCTACCAGGCTGCAGATCTGAGAGGGCAAGAGGTGAGTGTGGGAAGAGTAGCAGAGCATGAGACCCCCAATATGCTAATTTAGCGTAAGGATTATTTTGAGCTAATGGCAATTGAGAAGACGCAGATACAAGAAAAGCTCTCTGCCCTCCCCCTATTTGCCTAAAAGCAGGACATTTGTAAAGATTTTCCCCCTGCCCTCTCTACCAGGAAGGATAGAAGTTAAACACTGGAGCTAACTCTAGACTCTTTTAAGCACCAAAGGAGTCTACATAACAAACCTTGCTAAAAGTAGCCTTTATTTCCCCATATATTTGCTTTCCCACAATTTGCCATCCCTGGGAGCTCAAAGTTCTTTTCCTTTGTCTCCTCACGTCACTTCTCTAAAACTTTCTTGTTCTTTTGTCACGCTGCATAAGCCCAAGTTCTAACCACCCCTTTGAGTTACTCATGACTGAGTGCTCCCCATGCAAATGTACATGCTACTAAACTTCTTTTGTTTTCTGTTGTTATTCTGTCTTTTGTCAGTCTAATTTCCAGGGCCCCAGCCAAAGAACTGAAGACAGGCAGAGGAATAAGGTTTTCCTCCCCTCTCCTACACATATTTCCCAGGGGCCAGGTGTGGGTGGGTGGAAGGAGGCTGGACTTGGGGCCCTAAAAAGGGACATGGGTGAAGAATCTCTCTAGAGGGGCAAGGTGACCTGGCAAAGAGGGATGCTGCTGGAAGTTGGGGGGCTCTGGGGAGTTGTAAGCCAGAGCTCCTTAAACCTGACTGCTTATCATATCGCCTGAGCCTCTTGTGAACCTGTAGATTCTGATTCAACAGGTGAGGGGACCCTAAGTTCTCATTTCGGACAGGTGACGCCTGTGCTGCCGACCCATGGCCCACACTGACTTGGAAGATGGTAAGCAGAAAGTGGGAAGAAGCACCCCCTGTGGGTAAAACACCCCTAGAGACAGAGAAGCCGTAAGTGGTTTTGCACCTGCACCCTCCTGAGTCTAGAGGGTGTCATAAGCTGGGAGCAAGACAAATGAAGTGGCCCCTGCCACCACCAGACCTTCCCAGGCACCTCGGTTCTGTTCCCACTCTCCGACTCCCAAGGCTGCCACCCCAAACGTGCCCTCCTTCTCCCGTAAGATGTAAGATCTAGGGTACCTGGGTGGCTCAGTCAGTTAAGCATCTACCTTTGGCTCAAGTCATGATCTCAGGGTCCTGGGATCAAGCCTCGCCTCGGGCTCTCTGCTTGGTGGGAAGCCTGCTTCTCCCTCCCCCACCCACCCCGTTTGCGTTCCCTCTCTCCCTGTGTCTCTCTCTGTCAAATAAATTAACAAAATCTTAAAAAGAAAAAAAAAAGATGTAAGATCTGTTGCTCTTTCCCAGGCTCTCTGGTGAGCCTCCGCAGCCACAAATCAACACATGCCTCTTCTTCTCTAACAAAGCAAAGCAAATGCTTTCTCTATCCCTGCCCCCTTCAACCACAGTTGCCAGTAAAATTTCCACATTTTCTCCACTTCCTTGCCGCACATTCACTTTTTAAATTTAAATTGGGAAATTTAAATTGGGAAATATGTATACAAAGGAAGGTTTAAAAAAGTTTTTTTTGTTCCTTGGACAAGTAACTAGTTTCTCTGAGGTTTCTTT